>OV884005.1:29266726-29866726 GCA_930367185.1 Myathropa florea | reverse complement strand
CCTAACCTAACCTAACCTATCCGTATCCAAGACGCCTTGTTGATTGCTAACTCGGAGATTTTTTTGATACTTCACTGATTGCTGTTGCCTTTCTGGCTAGCTCATCTGCTTGACAGTTTCCTGGAATGTTTCTATGACCAGGAACCCAGCACACTATGAGGGTGTATTGTCTCGTTAGCTCGTTAATAGACATACGGGAGAGTCTTCACCGTCTGGATCTTAAAATTGGTGATTCGAGTGCTTTAGTTGCTGCTTGCCTGCGTGCAGATTACGATGCTCTCTCCCGATATCATTTTCATCGACTTCACGAATATCCGCAATTTCTACTGTAGTCTGAGTGACTGGATGATTTGAAGTTGTTCCAAGAAGAATCCGGCACCTACTCCACTGCTAGTCTTTGATCCGTCGGTGTAGCATTGTTACTGATTTTGATCTAAAAAGACTAAAGGGCCAACCATATCTGCTTCCTCGTCTTGTTCTAATTTGCCACCTGCTTAGACTGATTTCATTCTCATTCGAGGGAGACCCTTTTAAAAGGTTTTCTTTATGCGTCCTCTTACAGCCTAGTATGCTATGAATCTTAAGTACTTTAGGTGGTTTTGTCAAGCAACTTATTTTAACAAAATTTCGAAGAATATCGTGTTGAACGCAAACAGTTTTCAATGCTTATGTTCAAAAAGGGGATATCTCAAATTTCGTATTCAAACAACCAACCAAGGCACTCCCGTTACAAAAACTCTCTCTACAAACGCTTCCCCACACATCAATTCCCTATCCTCCATTCTCCATTCTCCATTCTGATATCGCACATCCTTCAATTCGTCCAAGTTATCGAGAAAATCGCTTCACAAAACTTTGAAATGACCAAATCCACTTCGAGACCGAAATCTATTTATTTTCAGCGAAAAAATGCTATCCAACTCTGTTTGACATTTTATCGCATTTTTTCGTGTGAAATGTCAACTCAGCTGGATGGGGAAATGTCAGATAAAGTAAATTCAATCGAAAATTTCATTGGAAATCTGAGAAAATCTCGGAAAACTGAGTTTTTTATTTCAGAGATGAATTGGTTAAAGTTGCTGGACACACAGGGATTATTGCATGTCTGGCAATGCCTGCTTTGCATGCAATTTGAGTGAATTCCTTAAGAAAATGTTTTTCATCAAGCATGCCCTATAGTTGGATGAATCCTTGATGGGCCAACGGCAACGCTCACATCCCCGAAGTGGGCTACTGACTGACATCGGTTATACTCAACCCTCGTCCTTTTTTTAATAATTTGCGCGTGCAAAAGGGGTTACGGTCCGGAATCAAGACACAGCACTGGCCGAAGGTATAGAGGGAGAAAGGGAAAGGAGGTACCTGTGCACATTGGTCTTAAATGTCTGCGGATTATAGTGAGTGGGAAATATTGGGCTGGGAAAAGCATTCCATATTCGTGTGGTGCGGCTAAAAAACGACTCTCTTAACTTAACGTACTAGGGTTTCAAATCAAGGAACTGACCCTCCAGGCCGTCGGGGTAACTTCCCTACCATATAAAAAACCTAGTTATGAGAGAGACACCTGGAACGTACGTACGCTGTACACTCCTGGTGCTGCTCAAAAACTTCTCTGTCTGTTCTCTGATACAACCGCGAACTCTACGACCTGGACAAAGATGTGGATGTGGTCCAAAAAGCCAAAAAAACGACGACTACACTGGCTCGGCGGGCGCCGTGGCGTAGTGGGTAGGTGCGTCGACTCCTACGCTCGAGGTCGTCGGTTCGAATCTCGAAAAAAACATCAGACATTTTTTCACGACTCCACCTCTTTCGAGTCACTGACAATGCTCAAAGAGTATAACTGTCTAGAAAAAGGTTCTCAAAATCGCCGTTCGGAGTCGGCTTTAAACTGTAGGTTCCCTCCACTCGTGAGAGAATAATAGCACGCACAACACGAGTGGTTGCTGAGAAGCCAGGCCCAGGTCCACCTCGGACTGTAGCGCCGCCATTATTATTATTATTACACTGGCTCGGCCACATCGAGCGAATGGACAACAACGCTCCAGCAAAGAGGATCTTCGAATCACAGCCCACAGGTTCGAGAAGAAAAGGAAGACAGAACCTCCGTTTCAAGGACCAAGCTATCGCGGATGCCAGAGCGCTTGGTCTGGATAACTGGAATCAGCGTGCCCCGGACCGCAGGGCATGGAAGGCTGCCGTGTCTTAGGCAGAGACCCTTCACGGGGAGGGAGCCCGCTTAGTAAGTAAATATGCCCAATAGTTGGAATTTCAGTATCGGTCCAGAAGAAATGAGACCCTTTGGCTGCGCCAATTATCAAGGCATCGCTCTTCTTCACACACAAGTTCTGTAGCTCCTTGACTGAGAGCCAGGGGGGCCACGAAACCGAGGACATCCAGGTGGTGACGCATACAAAACGCACCAACTTGATGCTCTAAACTGCAGACAGCTAGCGAAGGATCGTGCCAACTGAAGGGTGTTGTTGGTTAAGGCCCAGGACCACCCCGATCTATAGACGCCAACTCCTGAGACTTTGGACTGAATGTCAAGCAGACTTATGACTCATTGTGGCTACGGAGTGGAACTTTCACGGCTGATTCGAAACTTGCCTTCCAAACTCCTTTTTACCCCCTGTGGACCCTCTTTTCATTCCTCTTTGAGGATCTTCAGAAGTTCAGAGCAATTTTCTCTGAATAAAAATCAAGCGGCCTCCTCCGTTTGATTCTTTAGCATGCCTCGCGATGGAGCATGTCTGTCGGAGCACATTCAGTCGCAACCTTATTAAATAGAAACGCCAAAATACCCGCCGTCCTTGAGAGCGGTCGTTCTCGTCAAATCACCAGTCACACGAACCCACCTTCACCCCCAATCAATCGCGAAAACATTGCAAACCATTCCATCACTTGGGCGCATATGCTCAAACCACATGGACACGCAGATAAGACCTCGCTCTCAACCACTCTCCGCTGCAGGTTAGCAACGAAGCTATCTGCACGACAAAGCAGAGAGTATTCTGGTCTAAATATAAACCATGTTTCTTCTATCTCATTGCATACAAGTACGTGGTGCGGTGCATGTCGGTTTTAGACTCATCAAGCATGGGACCGCGATAACCCATCGGGTTAGCAAAGATATGGTTTTGCGTTGGAGGAGCATTGTCATGCTGAACAAAGGAATGACATCATTCACTTTTGACCTCATCCTGTTCAAAGGAATATGCGTCTTCGATGAATGAAAGCTCAAAGGTCAAGTCGCGGCGAATGATGAGGGTCTTTAACCGGGAATTTACGCGATCGTAGGTCACACTTGGATCGTTTTTCGTTTTTCGTCCAAACGAGGGTTCTCGTTCCGTAAGTCCGTCTAACAATGGTTTCTTGTTCAGTTATGTTGCTTGATGTTCACTTCGAACTTTGCTGACGATGCAAATTTTTCGAAGTAATGAGTACCAGATCCGATTTCACTTGGATTCGAACCTGGAACCTCTCTAACTTGGGGCAGGCACTTAACCAACTGCGCCGTCCAGTCGTTCCTACCCTAAGCCTTGCCACAGCCTAATTTCCCTGTGGCGGTCTAGGTTCCTTCCGTACTGTACCATCATCAGAAGAAGAAATTTCCTTGTGGAACATCGCTAAGGCACTTGTAGCCGATGAGTCCAGCAGATGTGACGTTATGCAGAGGACCAGAGGACAAAGCAACGGATCGATACATTAGAAAGAGGAAGTTCTAAAAATACATTAAGACAACAGGCAGGATTATGAGGGTATAGATAAATTGGTCTGATGACATAAACAGGGAGATGGATGAAAAAATAAATCCTTGACTACCTCACCAACCCCAGTGGCGGCAAAGATTTGTGCTTACATCAACTGATAGACCATAAGTCTATTGGTAGCCGTTGTTTATTCTTCAATTCTTACACCAAATCTCGTGTTAACGACACCACCTCTCTCGAATTACTGACAAATGTCAGAGAGAAAGATTGTAACTTATTGATGCAGCACAACATCGCGTTGGTGCTATCGTTTTTGCGTTACGTAGGCGGTGCTTCCTTTACATTTATCAGCTATTTTCATTTCACAAATTTTACAATTCAATTTCAAAACACAAGCACATTCACAAGCAAAATCCCCCGTTTTAAGAGAAATCAAAGGAAGCAAATGTTTCAACATGTTGAAAGATTTGTGTAAGAGAATGCGTTGCTTACGCTGATTACGTTCCTCTCATCAGCGCATCGCAATATTTCAGGCTTTGTCATTGTATTGCCCGTGTTGGAAGTTAAACGTCACTCGAGGGTAACACTAACGCAGTATTGTGTTTCAGGCATTAAAGCTTCTCAAACTTAGCTGCTCGGTGTCGTTATAAAATTATGACTCTGTTTTCCTCCACGCGTTGGAAAACAATAGCGAGCACAACAAGATTGGTTGATGTAGAGGCTAGACCGAATTTCATTTCGGAATGTAGTGCCACCCAAAGAGGATTGCCACAAACAGCAGCCTTTGAGCACTGAAAGGTCCTTTGAAATTCCTTAAACACACGCGTCTGAGTACCACAAATCCAATAGCCACCAACGACTGCTGTACATCTTCTACCGTGGATGTTAAAAAGTCCCCTGACCTCGCTTCCAAGCAATCGTCTTTCGTCCGCAATTCGTGTGTTCTCTCTATCAAATCGGACGTCATCATTTTGACACCCGATCGGGTTTCTGCCAAGATTCTGGGGCCATCAATTCAATTCATGCGTCAAGTGGCTGTCTTTCATATTTCGCAAACGGTGATGAGACGCTTCTTTTGACTTAAATGGTCACAGAGGTATGGAGCAACGTTTAAGAAGGCAAATACACTTTGAGGTGATCCTCTTTGAGAAAAGAAGGTTTGGGTTTCTTCCATCTCCGATCATTTTGGTCCACACTTTTATGCAATGAATCATGTCCTCTAGGCCAGTAATGATCTTCAGTGTGAGTTTTTTCTTTGTCTTCTTCTTTATCTCCCTCCCCTTCATTTTCTTCTCTTCATTTTTCTTCTTCTCATTCTTCTTCTCATTCTCTTCGACTTTTTCTTAATGTTCTTCTTCTTCCCCCTCCTCCCCCTCCTCCTCCTCTTCTTCTTCATCCTCCTCCTCTTCTTCTTCGACTTCTTCTTAATGTTCTTCTTCTTCCTCCTCCTCCTCCTCCTCTTCTTCTTCGACTTCTTCATCTTCTGCTTCTTTTTCGACTTCTGCTCCATGTTCTTCTTCTCTTCCTCCTCCTCCTCTTCTTCTTTCTCCTCCTCCTCTTCTTCTTCCTCCTCCTCCTCCTCTACTTCTTGTTCTTCTTCTTCGACTTCTTTTTAATGTTCTTCTTCTTCCTCCCCCTCCTCCTCTTCTTCTTCCTCCTCCTCCTCCTCTTCTTCTTCTTCTTCTTCGACTTCTTCTTAATGTTCTTCCTCTTCTTCCCCCTCCTCCTCTTCTTCTTCCTCCTCCTCCTCCTCTTCTTCTTCTTCTTCCTCCTCCTCCTCCTCCTCTTCTTCTTCTTCTTCTTCTTCGACTTCTTCTCGATGTTCTTCTTCTTCTTCCACCTCCTCCTCCTCTTCTTCTTCTTCTTCCTCCTCCTCCTCCTCCTCTTCTTCTTCTTCTTCTTCTTCGACTTCTTCTTGATGTTCTTCTTCTTCTTCCGCCTCCTCCTCTTCTTCTTCCTCCTCCTCCTCCTCTTCTTCTTCTTCTTCTTCGACTTCTTCTTAATGTTCTTCATCTTCTTCCCCCTCCTCCTCTTCTTCTTCCTCCTCCTCCTCCTCTTCTTCTTCCTCCCCCTCCTCCTCCTCTTCTTCTTCTTCTTCTTCTTCGACTTCTTCTTGATGTTCTTCTTCTTCTTCCTCCCCCTCCTCCTCTTCTTCTTCTTCTTCTTCTTCTTCGACTTCTTCTTAATGTTCTTCCTCTTCTTCCCCCTCCTCCTCTTCTTCTTCCTCCTCCTCCTCCTCTTCTTCTTCTTCTTCTTCCTCCTCCTCCTCCTCCTCTTCTTCTTCTTCTTCTTCTTCGACTTCTTCTCGATGTTCTTCTTCTTCTTCCCCCTCCTCCTCCTCTTCTTCTTCTTCTTCCTCCTCCTCCTCCTCCTCTTCTTCTTCTTCTTCTTCTTCGACTTCTTCTTGATGTTCTTCTTCTTCTTCCGCCTCCTCCTCTTCTTCTTCCTCCTCCTCCTCCTCTTCTTCTTCTTCTTCTTCGACTTCTTCTTAATGTTCTTCATCTTCTTCCCCCTCCTCCTCTTCTTCTTCCTCCTCCTCCTCCTCTTCTTCTTCCTCCCCCTCCTCCTCCTCTTCTTCTTCTTCTTCTTCTTCTTCTTCGACTTCTTCTCGATGTTCTTCTTCTTCTTCCCCCTCCTCCTCTTCTTCTTCCTCCTCCTCCTCCTCCACTTCTTCTTCGTCCTCCTCCTCCTCTTCTTCTTCCTCTTCTTCTTCGACTTCTTGTCCTTCTTCTTCTTCTGCATGACGCTACAATCCAAAGTGAATCTGCTCCTCACCCAACAACCCTCTCCAGCACGATCCCTCGCCAGCTGTCTCCTGTTTCACACACCGAGTCGATCGAAGTCCTTCTCTACTTGCCCCACCCCTTGGATGTCTTCAGTTGCATCTTCTGACTGTCTGAGAATCGACGAGCTACTGCTTTTTTTGTGTGTCCCCCCAAGCGTAGACTTCCTCGGTCCCCTGGCTCGAGGTCAAAGACATACATCTCCTCCTTCCAGCGTCAAGGTTGTCACAGTTGAGGTCTACCAGTGAACCCTAGGATCCTGCACTGCAGTTCCGTCTGCAGTCTAGTACTCAAAACCGTATCCCCTTAATCCGATGACTCATCATCGCCAGCCTGGTCTTAATGAACACGCCCCCAAACAGGTCGCTGCGCCAAAACCGGCATAATTCACTGAATATGACCAAAATCACGTGAAATTCCCAAAAATTTGAGAACTCCAGCCCCTCCAACGTCGCCTTGTCACTCTGGACAACACGAGACATCTGGTCCTCGCTAGTTTTGACGCCCATCGCACTAGTTTACCCATTTGCGTGCGACTTTATCTCCTCCGCTGACCTCTGCCGGCACAGTTGACATTATCAACACCATGCGCCAACCCCCATGCACCAACCCCCCCTAAACCGCACCCGCTCCTTGTGACATCGCAACTATTTCCCTCCCGCACAGCACAAGCATTACAACATCCAGTTGACTGGCCTTCGCCTCCAAAATGCAACCAAATCCATGGTCGAGCAAAAATTCTTGCATAATCCACTTGCTCCGCGTCTTGTTTACGTCCGCGACGCGAAGGACACGGCCACGTCTCCATTGAATTACTCAATCTCTTGGGTAAATATAGCGACGAGCGTCAAGAAACTGATAACGCACGTCCCACAAAAACCCATCAAAGCGCTCAGTCAAAAACAATTGAAGCCCAAAGGTGAGCAATAAAGATATGAATGGCTTGAAAATAGAACCGAACTTAGACGAGCCACAGGCTGCACTCCCCGCCGGTCGTCAAAGCGAAGGTCACCTGCAGCCGGCGCAGGCGATAACGCGCAAACGATGCTGCTTCCAAAAAATTGACTTGCAGTGCAAAGCTTATCGCCGACGAGGGACGCGTGCTGCTCCGGGGGGTGTGAAGGTGTTCGCGCCGAGCTATAAGTAGCCCCTGCACCGTTGGCAGAACAGCAGTAGTCTTCAGGATTCGAAGCCAAGCATCTGATCCGGACCAGCAGAAGAACCAGAAGAAGAAGCAGAAGTAGTTATGAAGTGGACTGTCGTCATCGCCGCGTGCATGGCCTTAGTGGCCGTGCAAGCAGCTAGCGTTCAAAATGACCTCAAACCTGGTAAGTCCTTTCGACGCGCGTTTGTTGCATGGGACAGATACCGTTACGTGTCATTTCCGCAGATATATCCATCATAGAAAAGCAGCGGTTCTTCTTCGAAATCCTGTTCCGCATGGACGAGTCCCTTGCGTTTGAAGAATGGATCAAGTTCGGTGGGAATCTGATGGCAGATAAGAGCCTTTACTCGGTGAGAGAGAGAGAGAGAGAGATCCCTTTCCGTCGTCGCATCTAATCCAGCTCTTCTGCTTTTGTCTAGGTCTACGATGAGTACATGATGAGCTACATCAGCTTGTACAAGAGCCAGCAGCTGCTGCCCATGGAGGAGTTCTTCAGCGTGATGCAGCCCAGTCACATGTACCAGCTGAACGGGCTGTTCCACTTCTTCTACTACGCCAAGGACTGGGAGACAATGATGCACAACATGGCGTGGGCCCGCATTCACGTCAACCCGGGCATGTTCGTCAGCGCGCTGACCATGACCGTGATTCACCGCGACGACTTGCAGGGCATCGTCCTGCCGCAGATCTACGAGATTTTCCCACAGATGTTCATGAGCAGCAAATACATCCTGGCCGCTGAGAAGTTCGACTGGGAGATGTGGAACCGAGAGATCATGCTCGAGAAGGAGCTGAAGCAAATCTACGTGCAGCAGTACCCCAGCCAGCTGTATGGCAAGCAGTTCTACCAGATGGGCTTCAAGGCGTGGCAGTGGTGGAAGCTGATGGGTCTGGACGATGGCTGGCACCTTGAGGGTAAGTCTATGCTGCGCGAGGACTACGAGTTGCTGAGGAAGGACCCCTTGTGGATGTCAATCTACAGCCAGCTCAAGATGGTCTGGATGCCGATCGACTACAGCCGCGACGTGAACATCATGAACATGGACGCCCAGTTGGCCTACTTCACAGAGGACGTGGGTTGGAACGCATACTGGTACTACTTCAACATGGACTACTTCATGATGTCGCTGGACCCCGTATTCGGGCTCGACAACGACAAACACGGTGCGTTGTGGATACACATCGTGCAACAGATCTACGCCCGCTACTCCATGGAGCTCTTGTCCCAAGGCCAAGCTCTCTCTGAGCCCATTCAGTGGCACGGATCCATCGTGTCGGGCTTCGACCCTCAACGCATCGCATATAACGGCAACGGCTTCACCATGCGCCCGAACAACTGGCAACTCGAGTCCTTCGGCAATCCCATGCTGCTCAGCAGCATCCTCAACATCAAGAGCCAAATCTACGACATCCTCTCCTCCGGTCAATACATGATGAAGAACGGCACCCTGATCGATTTCACCCAGCCCGAGTCCGTGGAGATCTTCGGCAGCCTGCTGCAAGGAAGCATCTACAACATGGGCAAGTACCCCTCTTCCCTGTTCTACAGCGGCGCCGGCTACCTCGGCGGTGTCGACTACCACATCAGCAGCCCCGCGCCGAACGTCATGCTCAACTATGAGACGATGTTAAACGATCCAGCGATCTACAGCCTGTTAGCCGAATTGGTTCAACTGTACGAGATGTACCAGCAGAACCTCCAACCGTACTCCAAGGAGGAGCTGATGTTCCCAGGGGTGAAAATCATCAGCGTCGACGTTAGCGAGATGAAGACCTACTTCGACTTCACCGACCTGGACATGAGCACCCTGCTGAACGACAAGATGATCTTCCACGAAGGCCGACTCGTCTGGAACAAGGTCCTGCTCGGCCGCCAGATGCGCCTGAACCACGAACCATTCAAATTCGAACTCCAAGTCGCCTCGGAAGTGGCCCAGAAGGTGGTGATTCGCGTCTTCCTTGGACCCGAGTTCGACCAGTACGGCCAGAAGATGGACATGTCCAGCCACACGGAGTACTACATGGAGCTGGATGAATTCATGTACGACCTGGTCGTGGGCGAGAACGTGATCATCCGCAACTCAGAGGACTTTGACTGGACCTACAGCGACCCGCACACCTACTCGGAGCTCTACAACTACCTGATGATGGCGTACGAAGGCAAAGTCAAGTTCAACCCGCAGCTCTTCGAGTCGCACTCGCTCTTCCCCGACCGCCTGATCCTGCCCCAAGGCTGGGTGGAGGGCATGCCCATGGGCCTGTTCTTCATGATCAGCCCCTATGTCCCACCAGTCGTGCCGTACAACAGCTACGATCACAGCTACCTCTCCGGCATTGGCACTGGCGCCCGCCACATTGACAGCATGCCCTTCGGCTACCCACTGAACCGGCCAATCCCCAACCTGGAGCAGTTCGTCGTGCCCAACATGTACTACAAGACCGTCATGATCTACCACCAGGAGAAGTTCTCCAAATACTACCCGATGATGTACGAGCACTTTGGCTTCTTCGACGAGAGCTTTTTCTGAGGCTAAGGAATAGATGACCAACGCGACAACCTTGATGTGACCCAACTTTGCATAGATTTAGTGAGACGCCCTTTGCGTGAGTGGATGGGTGTTGATTACCGTTAATTTTAGTTTTGCTGTTGTTTAGGACCCGACCTCGGGGACCGTAGCTTACAAAGCTGGCATTTGAATAAATTGTTACGCACAATTTGATTGAGTTGTTGTGTCGACGTTTTGACTTTTGGGCGTGGAATGGTGGGCGGTTATGGGTGGCGGGCGAATTCATCTTGATCCTTTGGAGGGATCAGTTGGGCTTTGTCTTGACGGGAGATCTTAAGAGGAGAGGCCCTGGAAGGGAGAGAAATCGTGAGCCCCCAATAGGGCCCAACTTTTTCGTGGAAAAGGGGCGAGACAGAACTTGACAGAGGATGAACAGGTTTGAAGTAAGTTTTGATGTCGAGTCTCTGGGAAAGTGAGGATCAAAGACTCAATCATCTTCAGAGTATAATGCGACAAAGTGGAATAGAACACGACAGTGGAATTAAACACGACAGCGGAATGGAATACGACAGTAGAAGGGGACATGACAGTTGAATGGAACACGACAGTGGACCTTAGGAACGACAGTGGAATGGAACACGACAGTGAAATTAAACACGACAGTGGAATGGAATACGACAGTAGAAGGGGACACGACAGTTGAATTGAACACGACAGTGGACACCTTAGGACGACAGTGGAACTTAAGACGACATTGGAATGGAACACGACAGTGGAATTGAACACGACGGTGGAATGGAATACGACAGTGGATTGGGACACGGCAGTAGAATTGGCCACGACAGTGGAATAGAACACGACAGTGGAATGGAACATGCCAGAAAATTGGAAAAAAAACCAGGGCAACAACTTAAGACAAGTTTTCTAAAGGTAGGCTCTAATCTGTCTGCTTATAGAGTCTAGTCAAAGCTTGAGTGAACACATCCCTGCCGATTTCTTTAAAGCGTCTTAGCTGAGTCACCCTTTTTAGCATTTTTAGCTTATGGGATACGTTTCAAAAGGATTTTTAGAGTGTTCAGTGACGAAGATGATAAGGGTACTTTTCCGTGGCTCAAAAACGAGTATTCGAAGGTTCTTTGGTGTTTCTGACCTAAGAGACGGGTTTAAGGCGCAAAAGCTTTTCGATGTCTTTGTCGCGGAAGACAAGGATAAGGGTCTTTCTGGACGCCTCTTGTCAGAAATACCAGTTTAAGGTCGTTTTTCGACGTTTTCGACTTAAGAGACGAGTTTTGTCTTTGACTTAAGAGACAAGACTGTTCGACGCCAGAGGGGCAAAGGCAAGCTTTAAAGTGTTTTTCAACGCCTTTAGCTTAAGAAACGAGTTTGAAAATATTTTCCAGTATGTTGGGTCCAAAAGACGTGACCCTTCTATGTCTTTGGAGAGCTTTTTTGGATGCCTCTTGCCTAATTGACCAGTTTAACTTCGTTCTTCGAGGCCTTCGAGTTTAGAGGTGAAATGACAAGATGAAGGAGAGTTTTTATCATCTTTGACTTAAAAAAACAAGGCCCTTCGATGCCTTCGGGCAGAAGAAAGAAGAAGAAGAAACAATTTTCAGAACATTTTTTTTTGTTTTTGAGCGCAAAAGACGTAACTTCTTCGAAAAGACAAGCTTAAGAGAGTTTTCGGATGTCTTGACTTAAGACACGAGTTAAAGAAGATTTGTCGGCGTTTTCAGTGGAAAGATGAGGCTCTTCGATGTCTTTGTCGCAGCCTAGGAGGGTTTTCTGGACGCCTCTTGCCTGTGGGACCAGTTTAAGGTCGCTCTTCGAGGCCTTCGAGTTTAAAGGCGAGACGACAAGATTAGGAAGAGTTTTCATCATCTTTGACCTTAAAAAACTAGGCTCTGCGATGTCTTTCGTGCAGACGGTAAGCTTAGTAATGTTTTTGAACGCCAAACGACGTGACCCTTTGAAGTCTTTGGAATGAAACACAAGCATTAGAGATTTTTCAGATGTCTTGTCCTAAGACAAGAGTTAAAGAAGATTTTAGTGTTTTCGATTTAGTGTTATGGTGTTTTTCGATGCATAAGATGAGGCTCTTCGATGTCTTTGGCATAAAAGTCGAGAGGATTTTTTGAATGCCTATAGCTTGATGGAGCAGTTTAGGGTCGTTCTTCCACGTTTTCAACATGAGAGTTGTCTCTAACGTCGACTCATCAGCTCGTCGGCTCTTCGATGTCTTTCGGGCAAATGGTAAGCTTAAGAGTGTTTTTTGATTTAATTTTGGCTTTGAAGACGGGTTTGAGAAGATTTGTCGGTGCTTTTGCCGGAAAAGACGAGACTCTTCGATGTCCTTCAAGGAAAAGGTAAGTTTAAGAGTGTTTTTGAACGAAAGCGGCCTAAGAAACGAGTGTGAAAAGATTTTATAGTTTTTTGCAGCAAAAGGAAAGCTTAACGGAGACGAGATTAGGGACCTTCTTCGACGATTTCAACTTTAGAGACGAGTGCGAAAAAGTGGGTAATTTCCTTCTTAACTGAATTGAATTGAATTTCGACTTAAAGGGCGGTATTGAGAAGGTAATTCAACGTCTTTTCTTTAAAAGATGAGAACGTTCTTTGACGTCGTTAGCTAATGAAACGAATTAAAGAATATTGGTCGGTATCTTTGGCTTAGACGCGATGAAGTTCTCTCTTCTCTTTGCCTCAGTTTAAAAGTGTTTTTTTGTGACGACGTTGACTTGAACAGAGTTTCAGCAAGTTCTTTGGAATGCATACTGGTACTACTTTAACCTGGACTACTCCATGATGTCGCAGGACCCCAAATTCGGACAGAGTTTAAGAAGGTTCTTTGACGACTCTGACTTGTAACCCGGGCTTAGAAGGTTTTCCCGGCATCTTCCCTCTTTCCCTCAGTTTAAGAGCCCGAATTCGGGCAGAGTTTAAGAAGGTTCTTTGACGACTCTGACTTTTAAGCCGAGCTTAGAAGGTTTTCCCGGCATCTTCCCTCTTTCCCTCAGTTTAAAAGTGTTTTTTTTTTGACCGCGTTAACTTTAACAATTTTACAGAGTTTAGGTTATTCGACGACTCTGGCTTCTAAGACGAGCTTAGAAGATTTTCCGGAATCTTTGCAATCTGACTGCAGGTAAGCTTCCAAGCAAAGACTAATAAATTCCACGGAATGGTCTTGAATGATCGAGGAGGCAGAAATCTCGAGCTTCTTGAAGCCATAAGCACGGTTCAGCTTTCAAGAATATTCGAGTTTTGTGTCAAGATGATTGTGGTATTTGCTAGCAATCAAGACGAAATGATCTCGTGTTTTCGATTCTATGGCTGGTTTGATGCTATTCCCTCACTAGCCTCTTGACCAGATGAGGGCTCAGGAAGAGAAACGACAAAGAGTCTTCGAAAGTACGACAATGGATGCTGCATATTCATTACTCGAAGATTGTTTCATCGTCAAGCCGGTTCTGCCTTCAGACAAGTATGCAATCGGGTGGTGTATGGGTGAGAGGACAGGAACCGTTCCGTCCTACGAGCTAAGCCTTGCAACCGTAAGCGTTTCACCGTCCTACTCACCGACACCAAAGCTGCTCCAGTGGACCTGCCGAGAGTTTCTAACAGACAGTCAGCATCAAGAAGCATATATCAGATAATCCGGACACAATGAGATGTGGTCCTTCCTTTGTTCTAATTCGAGTTTAAGAATTAAGAAAAAGACGTAGTCATGTTAACTTCAAAATTCGTTCAAATTTCCGCAGTTCGTCGTCTTAGTCAAGAAGAAACATCGCGTCTCGCCCTCAATTGTCACGCTCAATGATGACTCACGTGTCATATGTGATCACCCCAAAGGCATGCCCAACTGGACACCACAACCATTGCAGATATGACCCATCTTCACTAAACATGTCGTCATCGTCAGCGGAATTGCGATTACAAATCAATTTGTGTCGATGTCTGCTGGAACTGGAACTGGAACTCATCCTTCTGACACAGACTCTCCCTCTCTTTTGTCAAAGAGAAGCGCAAAAACAGGGAGAAAATAGCCCTCGTTCAGGGATACGTAATAAATATGCGACACATCTAAATAATCTTCCACCCTCTACTGACCCACTTCATAGTGGTTGCTAGCGCGACATGACGTGGCTGATGTTGGCATCATGCGAGGGGATCAAGCCTCCTCGCACCCATCTCCGGTTCTCTGGGCAACCCTTCGCAACTGTGAATTTCCAGTTAACGCCCGCTCCGATGACATCAGAGGGGGTTTCCGCCGCGTCGGTCTCATCCCACTTCTGGAATCTGGAATCTGGAATCTGAAGTCCCTTCCTCCGCTGCGTCCTATGTACTGCGAGGCAGCAGTACATTTTTTGTTTGCTTGCTGGATCCATCTTCCGCGTTCCTCCCTCAGGAAGACACAAATGCTCAACTCCACAACTGCGCTTCAGAGTCCGGGATTGGATACATAACCCCCACCCGTTCGGGAATTATTTTCAATTCACTGCACCCTTAACCATGCTCCCGTTGCATCATCATCATCACCATCGTCGTCGTCGTCGTCGTTATCATCACCGACTCCCTGCCCGCTGCCGCTGCCGCTGCTGCTTACAGCAGCAGCTCGCCCGTTTTCGACTTCAGTTTCCCTTTCTACCACTGTCTGGAGTTGCGATTCATTTTTTCTTTGTTGGAGTTGCCGTTGCCGTTGCTGCCGTGTCCTCCTGTCGTTTGCTTTCTGTTGCCACTGCCACTGGCACTGCTGAATGCATTTACATGCCCACACTCCAGCCGGTGCTCACTGCGGTCCGGGGAGTGATGGTGAAATGCGATGCTTCTGGAGTGTAGAGTGCCTGCGCCAGGATCAATGACCTGAATTTCAGTGAGACAGTTTTCAATCGATAAACTCGCTCCATGTGCACACATGCACACTTCAGCTCCTACTCCTGCTCCTGCAGCCACTGCTGTATTCTATTGCACTCCCTGCAATGATGTCATGGGATGAGTGGGCCGTGGGCCGGGCCGGGATGAGAATGGGGGATAGTTTCAATGGCATGCCCATAATCCCGGTCGTAGATAGGTGGCATGTGTCTGCATTCTTTGTGTGAAACATGCTCGTCGTTGTGTACGAGTAGTTTCCAGAATGTTCCCAACTCTTTCTGTGTTCATGCGGGACAGACGTGGCGGAGGGTTGCCAGCTGAAGTGTAGCGTGGTCTTATTGGATTTGCCATTTGCCATTTGCCAATGTGGGCAAAAGGGTTTTTGTGTTTCTGTCCAACTCTGGAGAGTGTGTTCCGTGACAGAGGAGGGGAGTCCGAGCGTGGGGAGTCTGGTCAATTGGGTAAATAGTTCCATCGTTGATCCTGACTGGTCTTCCTCGACCATCTTTGCTGCTCACTGACCACAACAGCTTTCAGTTTCTGATCCGAATAGGTGTCAATGCATTCATTGGCAACACAAAACTCTGACTGAGTGCAGCTCGAAATGAAGTTAATTTCGGAGAATGCCCAAAGGTCCGCAAACGTCTGCTGAACTTTGTTCATTGGTGTCAATGAGATGGGAACTACTCGTAAAGGGTGTGGCTTTTTCGTGGTTTTTCTCCTCAAGCGCGCGCTGAGAGGGTGGGTCAAATGAAAAAATTAAGTGTCTGCTTTGATGTGAAGTGCAGAGGCTCTGGAATTTTTTGACTTTCACTATAAAAGCACTCCTTCCCTCAATTGTCTAGTTGGAGACTTTGAAATTTCGAGAAACTGATTTGAACTGCGAAGAGTGGGAGTAGCGGAACGAGGAGCGCTACGAGAGGCGGCATCGCTTATGTTCAGACGCTCCATGGATTGTTGGTCGGACAAGAACTGGATTTTCTTACAAGAATGCCAAGAAAATGGAACTCAATATGGTTTCCGTTAGGGCCCAACTGTCTAAGCCGACTGGATGGCGCAGTTGGTTAGGTGCCTGCCCAAGTTAGAGAGGTCCCAGGTTCGAATCCCAGTGAAATCGAATCTGGTCCAGTCACCATTTGCCGTTGGGATCAAATTAACGGCACTGGAGTAGGTTGCTACCTGGCAGTACAATGGATCAGTTTTGAGTCTGAGTGCTCCAGTGGTGTTTAAAAAATCGTCCAAAAAAAAACTGTCTAAGCCCGGTTCTCAACTTGATGCTCTAGCTCCGAAATTTTGATTCTTTTCCAGAATTTCAATTCCAAAACGGACCGACAAAGTTTTCTGACATTTTGATGATCACTACCTTATCGACTGTGATTTGAAAACTTGACACCACTGCAGACTCTGTTGAGTTTTGAGTTTTCGGGGTTAAGCTCTGTGGAATGGGGACCTAAAACAACATTTCTTCCAGTCAAACTTTACGCCTTGTGAAGGTTCACAAGATTTGTGCCTCCTTGTCGTGCATTTCTGATCCATTTTCAGTTGGATGCGGCGAACTATTTGTGTCTCGAGCGACAGCCAAGCAACGCCGAGGGCCTTGATCAGCCCTTTAAGCACTTCCAGGATGATACTGGAGCACTCAGACTCAAAACTGGTCCATTGTACCGCCAGGTAGCAACCTACTCCAGTCCCGTAATTTGATGACAACGGCAAATGGTGACTGGACCAGATTCGATTTCACTGGGATTCGAACCTGGAACCTCTCTAACTTGGGGCAGGCACCTAACCAACTGCACCATCCAAACGTGTACTACTTCCAGGATAGTTCAAGAATAAATAAATAAGACTTGCCTGGGTCCCGAGCCACTACGAGATCACGGGAAATGAGATCGCCGATGACCTTGCCAGGCAAGGATCAGAAGCTGTACTCTCAAGAACATGCACTGGGACTGCCTGTGTCCTTGATTAGGGCTTCAATCGATGGTTGGACCTCTCGAGAGCACAACCGGAGATGGCATGTCTCTCCAGGATGTAGAGAGACCATGCTTCCTAGCATCCGCAAGAAATCCGCAGCGTTCTTGTTTTCTCTTGACAGAAAAGACTGCAGACGACATACCTACCACTACACCTTAGCCAAACACCTTAATGTGCTTGGCTTAAGTGATGAAACCCTTTGTGACGCCTGCGGAGAAGACGACGACACTGCAGAGCACTTCCAATGTTACTGTTCCGCCTTTGCTCGGAACGGGTAGCAGTTATTCGGTGCTGATGAGGTCGGAATTGATTATTGTAGGCTCCTCATCACAGAAGCGCCTGCTGGTCCTCTTCCGGAAGGCCAAGGAATTCCAGCAAAAATTGGGTGCTGCCTGGAATTACAATGGACCAGTTTTTGAGTCTGAGTGCTCAAGTGTTGTGTTAAAAACCACAAAAACCACCACCACAAAATTTGAATAGTCCAAAGTTTTCCATTGCTCTGATGCAGCTTTCTGGTTAGCTCCTAGTTTTCTTGAATTCATTCGATTTTCTATGTATTCTCTTTGAAACAAATCATTGGTTCCACTGGTCCGGTGGATGTTTTTGGTACACTTGCTGAGCTACCCAAAGAGCGCTGCAATCCGAGGAAAGTGCCGGGCCCCGAACATCGAAGTCCCCAGGCCAGCACGATTGATTGATTTTGACTCCTTTGCCTCCTTTTTTAACTCTCCTTTTTAAAATTTGAAAACTAAAAGTGGACTACTCGGGCCCTTAAAAAAATTGGAGTTCATTCAGAAGCAGCCTTGTGAAGCTCACTCAAAAAAACAGTTTCTTTATGGAATTCAGGCTGATTCCTACATTTTCCTGTTTAAACATAGTGACAGGACACAGGACATAGTGACATGGCACAGGACACAGGACATTATGAGAACCATGATAAGATGATCTTTGCAAAAAGCGTTTGAAGGAAAAGAGAGTGAGTCTGACTTAGTTGCAGGAGACCGTGCAAATTCACAACAAGAACTGAGTTTAGGAAGTGTGTGTTCGCAGGAAAGTGCCGGCCACAAGTGGGATTTGCTCCATCAACCAAGAGAGCCGTTTGGAGAGAGAAGAGTTTGGAGCCCACAACTCCGCGCCAGTGGAACAACACAATAGAGGACGCCCACGAAACCCTTGACGCGCACAAGTGAAAAAAGACCTCAATCAACTTGGCATACGTAATTGAAGGCAGCTAGCAAAAGACCGCTAGCTGCAGAGGCTTGCTGGTTGAGGCCCAGGTCCATCCCGGACTGTGACGCCATCAGCAGAAGAAGAGACTAGAGTTTTAGCTTGATTTTCATTAAACGGTGGTCCAAAAAGAGGAATATCTTATAGCTGGCAACACTTTAACCTAACTCAGTCAACGCTCGAAGTATAAGTCCAGTTTACACTGAAGTTTAAGCTAGGAACTGCCTTGGTAGAGGTCAAAAGAAGCGGGCTTAAATGAAAAGACGATTGACGACCTAAAAGAAGTCGAGTCGTTATGCCTTCAACTTTCACTGGAGCTAAATTTACAAATTGTCTTTGTCAAGATGCAGGCTTAAACACGAAGTTGAGTTGATCTCGACCGTTGATTCACTCTCGTTTACACCTAACGGCTAATGCCCCAGGAGAAGAGCAAGCGAACAGAACTGTGCGCAGCTATCAATGGAAAAACATCATTCTTACGTCAGGCCCTATGGCCTCCGTGTGGAAGTGATGTTTAACCATCACACTCCCCTACCTACGTCAGGGCCTGGTGTGACTCAAGCCTTTGCTCCGTCCCAGATCTTTCGATGAGGCGATGAGAGAGGCCTAGGTCTCTGATCAAGACAACCCAGAAAATGTCTTATTCTTCCGCCAAGACCTGGTGTACTTAAGGCTTTGGCTATGATGTTAGAGTCGATGAGGAAAGTCGTAAGTCCCTGATCAAGACAACACCACTTCTCATTCCTTTGGTGGGACTTAAGGCATTGTCCCATCTACGATCTTATATTCAATAAGAGAAACATCAGACCAAAGAATCTGATCGAGACAATCTAAAAACTGCATCAATTTTGCGGCGGGGCTCAGTGTCACTTCAAATCTTCGCTTCGTCTGAGATCTTAGATTCGATGAGGCGATGAGGGAAGCATCAGAAGTTAGTCGCTGGTACAGGCAAGAAGCGAAAAAGCCTCTCAAGGCTTGGTGTGCCGTAAGGCTTTGCTCCGCATGAGCTCTTCGACTCGATGAGGCTCGAGAAGCCGTTTGCCCCCTAGCATCGACTCTCGCACTCGTCAGCCAATTCCAATTTCAGATTGAGTCGAAGTCTCTGGATTCCCCCTCCCTTCGGCAAGTTCAAGTTCATGACCTTACATATCTGTCTGCAGGCGTCCCAACGCCAACCCACTCTCAATCGTCCTCAGCACAGCGCCTTCGCTCTCAGACTTCGCTTGACGCCCTCTTCAGTGACAAGCGACAAACCGTCCCATCATTACGAATGCATAAGGGGCTCCGTGTGTATGCACTCAAAGGACTCACTTCAGACATGCTTTAAATTTCACCAGACACCGACTTCGCCATGATTTCAGCCCCGAAGGGATAAACAGGCCCTCCCTCTCCCCACGTCTGCCGCCTCTTTACACCTAGCCCAAGTCAAATTTCCAATGCACCGGTGACAGCAGAGCCACAAAGGCAGGAAAAAAATGAACCAAAACCCAGCTCAGGGGTGGTGGAAGTGCAACCTGCAAGCCAGCAACCAACAACCAGCAACGAGCAACCATCACTCCCGCCCAACTGTTGGCGATGGCGGACAGACAATGAAGTGCACCAGAACAGAACGCATTTCGGTTAGTAAAGAGGGAAAGCACGGGTGAAAGCGCACTCTTGGTGTTGTACCTACTTTGCGAATCCAAGCCAAGGTTGTTGTACTCGTTCTACATAGACACACACAGCGGCACCAGCACCGGCACCGGCACAGGCACAGGCACACATGGCACCACCGCTCTCGTCCGTCTCTCATGCACCTCGTCGTGCTGATGCATGCAATTGCCGTCTAATGGGGAACCTTGTGTGTGCACCAGAAACACAAGTGAGGGTGGCTCTCATGAAAATAAAATGAGCCTTATGCTAGACGGCATTGATTACACAAACACACACAGAAAAGAAGAGAGTGAGAGAGAGTCCAGGATGTGGAGACAAACAAAATGTTGTCCGTCTGTGTGAGTGGCTGCAATTATCCGCTTTGTTGCATTTCACTGTTCACACACCCACACAGACGGAGAACCTCCCCCTCGGGTGGAGATGTCTGTTGTTGCGGCGAAAATTTGCAAGCCCTTGACGACAGATGAACGGTTTCACACTCAAGTCCCGACGACACTGAGAGAATTTTTCAATTTTTCAACCAAAGACATCGGGAATGGATAGGATCTACCGGCTGAATCAAAAAGATTCGAGGAGCTTTGGTCTCCACAGGCACAACATGGTTAAACTGAGCCTAGGACGGCTTGTAGTTGAACCTTCTTCTCCAACCGCCATCTGGTTCGAGGAAGACCGAGATTCGGTATAAAGACCAAGTGATCGCGGACACGACCGGATGGCGCAGTTGGTTAAGTGCCTGCCCAAGTCCGAAGGGTCCCAGGTTCGAATCCCAGTGAAATCGAATCTGGTCCAGTCACCATTTGCCGTTGAGATCAAATTACGGGACTGGATTAGGTTGCTACCTGACACTACAATGGACCAGTTTTTGAGTCTGAGTGATCCAGTGAAGTGTTTCGAAAAAAACCTCCGACAAAAAAAACAAAAGTGATCGTGGACGGAAAAGAACTTGACCTTGATGACTGGAAGCAGCGTGCTCGAGACCGTCACCGATGGAAGGTGGCAATTAGTTCAGGCTCAGACCCATCAGGAATCGTTGACCTGATAAATAAGTAAGCAAGTCTCCACCGCAGTCAACGGTTTTCTTGGAATCAAAGGGAAACTGCGTGTTCTCCAGAATGCTGCCGGGCCATGTTGCCATTCTGACCCTACATTTCGCCACAGACCAATGAAGACTGTCAAAATGGAAGAAAGAAAGAACTTGAGGAAAAAATACCGCCTCTGAGCTTTGACAACGTTTGCATTGTTGGCTGTGGAGACTCATAAAAATATAATAATGATGGCGCTACAGTCCAAGGTTGACTAAGGCCTAGCTGCTACAGCAGCCACTCGTTCTTCCTCTAGTGAAGGAGACCTACAGTTTAATACCAATGGCGAGATTTTTTTCTAGAGAGTTATACTCCTTGCATATCACAATGGATCCTTCACTTGTGAGGGAAGCCACCTTACCTATACTCCTTTCATGATCAGCATTGTCAGTGACTCGAAAGTGATGGTTCAGAAGTAAGTAAGTCACTCTAAAACTGAACCCAAGATCTGCTAGATGTCTTTAGAGGAAGTTGATGAAATTTGAAAGGCTCAGGGTCGAAGACTCTTCGGGCCAGAGCTTCTCCTCTTCTTCTCCTTAGGGCGCTACAGTCCGAGGTGGACCTGGGCCTCACCCAACATGCCTCTATAGCCAGCACGATCTTTCGCCAGCCTTTCCAGTTTCGCACACCAAGCCGGCCGAGGTCCCCCTCGATTTGTCTGCGCCACCTTGTTCATGGGCGTCCTCTGTTGCGTTGTCCCACAGGCTCAGAGTCGAAGACTCTTCGGGCCGGAGCTGTGTTGTCCATACGCTCTATATGCCCTAGCCATCTTAGGCGTTGGATCTGTAGACGCCTGGCTGGACTCATGTCGCTGTACAGCCCATACAGTTCGTGGTTGAACCTTCTCCTCCAAATGTCATCAACGCAAACAGGACCAAAGATCGCGCGCAGAACTTTTCTCTCGAAAAGGCCAAAAGACTGTTCATCCGCTTGGGATATTGTCCATGCCTCTACGCCGTACAGCACGACTGGGATGATTAAGGTCTTGTACAAAGTCAACTTGGTCTTCCAAGAGAGGGCTCCTTTTGAGCCCAAAAAAACAAACAACGGTTGACAAGAGTTATTCTGCGTTTGATCTCGGTACTGATGTTGTTTGTACTATTTACCGCGGAGCCGAGGTAGGCGAAATCCTTAACTACCTCAAAGTCATAGCAGTGTGACGTTCTGGCCAAGTCGTCGATGTTGTGCGTCCTTTCTCGATGACAGCATATCAGTGGACTCCCCTTAAGTCGAACTCCCTCTAACTCGAACTAATTTTGAACTCCCGTGAAGATTCAACTTAGGGGAGTCCACTATACTTGGTTTTGCGGTCGTTCTCCGCCAGACCCATTTTAGCCGCTTCCGTTTCAATGCCAGCAAACGCATCATTGACGGCTCTCTGTGTTCGCCCACAATCACGTCAATGTCATCCGCGTAAGCTAGCAGTTGAACGGACTTTTGGAAGATCGTGCCTCGTGTGTTGGCCAGTGAGTTTTGCGCGATCTTCTCAAGAACGATGTTGAGAAAATCACATGACAGTGCATCGCCTTGTCTAGAACCTTTTTTGACATTGAAAGTCTTGGTGAGTTCGTTACCGACCTTGATGAAGCAGCGAGAGCTCTCCATCGTCATTCTGCTCAGTCTGACGAGTTTAGCAGGAATGTCGAAACTAGACTGGCTCGTCTCTATGCTCGTCGCTATGCACGCTGTCATATGCGGCCTTGAAATCGACGTTTCATTTGGGCATTGCATTTCTTGGATCTTCTCCTCCGAAGTCGCTTAGGTTTAGGTTGTCGGAGGTTTTTTTCGAAACACTACACTGGAGCACTCAGACTCAAAAACAGGTCCATTGTAGTGTCAGGTAACAACCTACTCCAGTCCCGTAATTTGATCCCAAAGGCATATGTTGACTGGAACAGATTCGTTTTCACTGGGATTCGAACCTGGGACCCCTCTAATTTGGGGCAGGCACTTAATTAACTGCGCCACCCAGTCGTATTAATTAATACATACATACTTCAAGGAAAGAGATGTATATTGCGTCCTTGAAACGTAAATTTTTTTTTCGAAAAGTTGTTATGACGTCTTACTGTCGCTGATTGTAAGCAATGTATGTCCACAGACCCATTGAGTCAATTTCGAAACCCATTGTGAAGGCCTCAATGCGAAAAACCATCACACCTTCTTCTTCTTTTTCTTCTTATGGCCTAGGGTGGACCTAAGCTTGAACCAACAAAGCCTCTCCAGCCAGCACGATCTTTCATCTGCTGTCTCCAACTGCGCACATCAAGTTGGTTGAGGTTTGTCTACGAACAAAAGTGATACAGAATGTTGCCAAAAGAAGAGCTACTATAATCGGTAGAGGGTTCTGTTGTATTAATGAGTGAGAGCGTTTCCAAGACTCTAGAAGATATGACAAGAAACTCAGTTAGAAGAAGGCAAAGTAATCGACTTAGAAGTTCAGAGATTCTGTGCCACGAGTAATGTTTCATACTTTTATATAACCAGCGCCCTTTGATTCAGGATTCAAAAGACTACAGAGACCAAAACTTCTCGAAAATGACTGTCGACTAGGTTTTCTAACCGTCCGCCTTCTAAACTACTTCCTGTTTTGATTCCAAATGTCCTTCTTTTATGATCAAACAAATGTCTTTGTTTAACTCCTAATTTGTTGTGCACCTTGCTTTGCTGCACTGCACATGTTCACCTTCAAAGATTGACTTACGTCGTTTCTTCTTCTTCTTCTTGTGGCGCTACAGTCCGGGTTAGACCTGGACATCAACCGTCATTTATAGACGCATTCATTATGACCATAGTCGTACAGAGAACAAGCCGACGCGACAGTGAATTTACATGAAAACACAGTTAAAATTTTGAGTTCTTCAAAAGGAAAATACGCCGAATACATGTTCATGCATTTTAAATACCCATTCAAGAGCATCCTGCTTCGATTTTTCACCGCCAAATGAGGGAAAAGATGTCCACAAATAATTCACTCAAATCAATCATTGCCAGATAGGCAATAATTCGCGTGGGTCTAGACATTTTTTCGAGTTCAACTTTAAAATGAAAAATACACTTTTCGCATATTTTCTCGAATTCCGAACGAAATTTTCGATTGAATAAACGTTTTCTGTCATTTTTCCCATCCAGCTGTTGACATTTCTGTAAAAAATCTATTGTTTAAAAAAATGTACAAATTTTATGAATGAAAAATGAAAAATGCATTCAGTTGACGACACTGAAAATATATTTCGAATATTTCGTCGAAGTAGATTTCACGACGTGGGCGCCGTGGCGTAGTGGGTAGGTGCGTCGACTCCTACGCTCGAGGTTGTCAGTTCGAATCTCGAAAAAAAACATCAAATATTTTTTCACGGCTTCACCTCTTTCGAGTCACTGACAATGCTCAAAGAGTATAACTGTCTAGAAAAAGCTTCTCAATCTCGCCGTTCGGAGTCGGCATTAAACTGTAGGTCCCTTCCGCTCGTGACAGAACAATAGCACGCACAACACGAGCGGTTGCTGAGAAGCTAGGCCCAGGTCCACCTCGGACTGTAGCGCCGCCATTATTATTATTATTATTATAGATTTCGCGACAACGAAGTTTTATGAAACGGTTTTCTCTATAATTTGGACGAATTGAAGGATGAGGGTATGAGGATCCAGAATGGAGAGGAATTGAAATGGAGAAGCGTATTGAGGTGAAATTTTGTAATGGGAGCAACTTGGTTGGTTAGTTGGTGGCGGTGCCGTGACATTGTGCCAAACGACATTGTGCCAAATGGAAAAATTTGGTATAATGACGCTTTTGAAAGTGTAATTAGGAATAGTGACCCAGGCAGGGGAGTTGCCATACCTATTCAACAGTTTATTAGTTTGCTGCAAATTTAGATGAATTTGGCATAATGTCACTTCTACAAAGTGTCATAGGGCCAAATTTGGCATAATGTCGCAAACTAATTTGGCCCTATGACGCTTTTGAAAGCGACATTATGCGAAATGTTAATATTCGGCCCAATGACAATGTCGTTTGGCAAAATGCATTAAAATGCATAGTACAATTCGAGGAACGCCATAACTGGAACACAGAATGCTAGAATGGGACTGAAATCAATCTTAGAAAATGGTAAATGAGATGAGGTTGTGAAAGTCTGTACACAGCGGGTACTTGGCCTGAAGATCACTAAGGTTAGCGCATACATTGACGTGGTCGAAGCCTTCGTTCGTTAGTCGAACTTCAGCACCAGCAGTTTTCAGTTTTCTTTCCGAAAATTCCACCACCGAATTAATATCCAAGTGGGACTCCCCAGCCAGCGCGATCCAATGAACTTTAGAAGTGTATTCCCAATCGAATTGATGTACCCTAAGAGAGTTTGTTTTCATGGGGAAGCAAAGTAAAGTACGCATTTTTTTTTTGGAAGATTTTTTGAAACACGAACTCACCGAAAAAGGCTCTAGAAGATTCTGCAAAACTCACTGGGCAACACTAGAGTCACGATATTACAAATGTGTGCAAAACTGCAGGCGGGTGACTTTGGCGTGAATGATGGAACACAGCGAGCCGTCAATGAGACTTTGCTGGCATTGAAGTGGAAACGTCTGAAAGAGGTGTGGCGGTAAGGAAGGTAAAAAACGACGTTTATGTCGTCATTCAGAAAGGACGCACAACAACATCGATGACTTGGCTGGAATCTCACAGATGGCAGCAACAGCTTCGAGGAATTCAAAAACTTGGTCTACCTCGGGTCCGCGGTGAATAGTTTGAACAGCAACAGTGCAGTCAGGACCTCAACTAACTTTTTTTTTTTCAGAGGATTTTTGAAGCACTTCTGGAGCACTCAGACTCAGAACTGGTCCATTGTACTGCCAGGTAGCAACCTACTCCAGTCCCGTAATTTGATCTCAATGGCAAATGGTGACTGGACCAGATTTGATTTCACTGCGATTCGAAGCTGGGACCCCTCGAACTTGGGGCAGGCACTTAACCAACTGCGCCATCCAGTCGTAGTGTTCGACGAACTTAATGTTCGAAACTAAAATCACCTAGCGGAGAAGCATGCTAGCTGAAGAGGTTTGTTGGTTGAGGCCCAGGTCCACCCCGGACAATAGCGCGATACAAAGAAGAAGAGGAAGTGGTTTGGGGGACGATTTTTTTAATGGATTGCTTAATCCTTTGCCACTGAAACTTCGTGTCTCAAGTCCTCGTGTGTTGCATCAGAGTTCAGTTGAGTCCTAAGTCTTTGCTTGAATTTGTGGAAGACGATCAAAATTTACCACGATTCTGAGGGCACTTTGCTGGCAGGAGTTTCAGAGGAAACTGAATCGATCTTGGCATCACCTGGCTCCCAGACCCCAATGTCTCACGGGCCACCAACAGCGCATCCAATTGATCAAACAGTCAAAGCCATTTGAAGTCCATCTCCAGGAAGCAGGACACTCCTATAAGATGCGCATAAAAACCAACTGACTCATACCAAAATTTAGTTCAGTGTACTCTCAAAATTCAAATCGTTTGCCCTCCGACACCCTTTCACCCTTTCACGTGATAGACAAACAAATTCAAATTCTACCCACTTTCAGTGTGCAAGCAAGTCACAAGGGATTACTCACACTGCCTGCAGTCGGCCAAGTTTTTCCACTTCATTCATCCCTCGGCCACCCGCCCGTGTGTATGTGCAGAGAGCCCACAGCGACATTGGAACAAGGAACAACGAACAACAAACAAAATATCGCACAAAAGGTACGAGAGAAAACTTTTCATTGTCGCCTGCATCTGCGCATTATGCTCCTGCTGATCCATTGAAACCACCCTGTTCCCCCCTCCCACTCCAAACCCCCCCCGCCGTGCACAAAACAATCATCATCCAAACGAACATCGAGTTCTGGAATCTATGATGGAATGGATAATGGCCTCTTTCATCTTCCGTTTAGAGGACGTCGCCCGCTCTCTGTGTGTCGCTCTGTATGTTGGCCCAGACTGCAACCATGGGTTTAGGTAGTCATGTACATTCTCGTCTCCCTCTTCCTCTCCCCCACCGCACTCGCAATGTATGTACATGCAACCCACCGCCGGCAACGTTCTGTTTTGCAATATCCCATCGACCATGATTCCGCCGACGACGACGACGACGATGGAGCAGCAGCCAGAAACACTCTCGTTCTATATATTCCACCGCCATCCAGCGCGGCAGCACATCCGTCAGAGATGCCCCTTAAACCGTAACATCTCCTCATTCACCAGATCCTCCACCCAATCGGCCCTTTCCCCGTTCCATTCCCGTCGGTCCTTGGCGCGAATGTCAATGGCATGGAAATGCAGTTCCCTGCGATGAGTGGAGGGCAGCAACTTCGTCAAACACTCAACTCCCCAACGACAACGACGACGACGACGTCCGCCGCCACGTCGACGACAACGACAACGACGACGATGATGATGGTCGTGGTGATGATACTGGAACTCGGTAGCGAGTACTAGATACTCCTCAGCGCACATAACCTATATGCACAGTTGAGAGCCATCCACAGGGCCACAGAGCACAGAGCACACACCACCACTCTCCGCCGGCCGTGTACATAGGCGAGTAAACGAGTTGCAAGGTCGACGAACGCTCGACGCTGCTGTACACTGAACACCCCACAGTCATAGCATCACACACTGCTGCTGCGACCTGGACTGCCACCGGGAACGGGAGTGGAAGTGGGAGTGGGATGGTGTGCATAAATTCGATGGATTCCATGTACAACGTCCCTCGTTGTGTACACGGACGGGGTTCGGGGTGGGCGGTTGGCAGTTGGCGGTTGGGTTGACTCGGCAAGGGGGTGGGATGTTTCGTCATTTCATGTTGGGATGGGTCGGGGATTTTGCGCGCCAGAAAATAAATTTTCAACTTCTGCCGCTGCTGCTGCTACTGTCCTCACCTCGTTCTCTCCTTCCCTCGTGCGTCTGGACTCGTTTCCTTCTGGGTGTTGACTCGGAGTGCAAGTGGATTTGGCCGAGGGTGAAAATGCTGTGTGTGTGTGTGTGTGCATGTCTGATAAATGTAGGAAATGCCGCTCCCCTTCCCGCTCTCTCCCCCACTCTTTCTCTCTCTCGTTCAGTCCTTTTTCTCTGGATTTGTGGACGCGTGTGTGTGTGTGTGTCGTTATTTAGTTCAGGCGATGGTCTGATGGAGGATGAGAAGGCTGCAATTATAAATGTGAACGCTGTGCACGTGGTTGTTGCTGTGAAGAAGGAGGAGGAGGAAGAGGAGGATGTGAGGGTGAGGCTGATGGTGTCTTCGTGCGATTATGCTTTTAGAGTTCAATGTTACTGCCATGGAATGGGCACAAGGGTGAGCCGGCTGTTATGTGCACTAAACAACACAAAAACTGGGAATAGTTTTGTGAATTGTTTGCTGTCTCTCATTGCCATGGCAACAGTGGCGGCAGAAAATGTTGAACCACTTAGGGAATGGAGGGAGATGGCAATGAATGTTTCACGGGGAGACAGATACTATGTTGAAGCTTTTAGTTGGCATCCGGGTCATTGGCATTGGGACTTAATTGACTCAGGGGTGGCCGGAAAATGAGCCTAATTATGGGATTTTTGACAGAGAACTGTCAGAACTGCACGTTGTTGGATCCTTCACTGTGATGGGGTCACTACATTCAATTCGTCGGACCTAGACGACAGCCAGCGATGTTGTGCGTTGATCCTTGCGATGGTGTCGTACGTTGATGTCGTACGTTGATGTTGTGCGTTGCTGTTGCGTCAGACCCCAGGAAGGCGAAGATATTGACTACTTTACGGTAACAGCGGCTCATTTTGGTGTGTCAATGCAGAAACTCGTTTGTCTCCAGTAATTTTCGGGTCCTAAGCAAGGTTATTGTTGAATCCTTCACGGTCACGCGGTCGCTACGTTTAATTCGTGCAACATAGACGACAGCCAGCGATGAAACGTTGATCTTTGCGTTGATGTCGTACGCTGATGTCGTTCGTTGATGTCGTACGTTGATGTCGTGCGTTGATGTCGTGCGTTGATGTCGTGCGTTGATGTCATGCGTTGATGTCGTGCGTTGATGTCGTGCGTTGATGTCATGCGTTGATGTCGTGCGTTGATGTCGTGCGTTGATGTCGTGCGATTATTTCGTGCGTTGATGTCGTGCGTTGATGTCGTGCGTTGATGTTGTACGTTGATGTCGTACGTTGATGTCGGGCGTTGATGTCGTGCGTTGATGTCATGCGTTGATGTCGTGCGTTGATGTCATGCGTTGATGTCGTGCGTTGATGTCGTGCGTTGATGTCGTGCGTTGATGTCGTGCGTTGATGTCGTGCGTTGATGTCGTGCGTTGATGTCGTGCGTTGATGTCGTGCGTTGATGTCGTGCGTTGATGTCGTGCGTTGATGTCGTATGTTGATGTTGATTTTGTCCGATGATGTCGTGCGTTGATGTCGTGCGTTGACGTCGTGCGTTGATGTCGTGCGTTGATGTCGTGCGTTGATGTCGTGCGTTGATGTCGTGCGTTGATGTCGTGCGTTGATGTCGTGCGTTGATGTCGTGCGTTGATGTCGTGCGTTGATGTCGTGCGTTGATGTCGTGCGTTGATGTCGTATGTTGATGTTGATTTTGTCCGATGATGTCGTGCGTTGATGTCGTGCGTTGACGTCGTGCGTTGATGTCGTGCGTTGACGTCGTGCGTTGATGTTGTGCGTCGATGTCGTGCGTTGATGTCGTGCGTTGATGTCGTGCGTTGATGTCGTATGTTGATGTTGATTTTGTCCGATGATGTCGTGCGTTGATGTCGTGCGTTGACGTCGTGCGTTGATGTCGTGCGTTGATGTCGTGCGTTGATGTCGTGCGTTGATGTCGTGCGTTGATGTTGTGCGTTGATGTCGTGCGTTGATGTCGTGCGTTGATGTCGTGCGTTGATGTCGTGCGTTGATGTCGTGCGTTGATGTCGTGCGTTGATGTCGTATGTTGATGTTGATTTTGTCCGATGATGTCGTGCGTTGATGTCGTGCGTTGACGTCGTGCGTTGATGTCGTGCGTTGACGTCGTGCGTTGATGTCGTGCGTTGACGTCGTGCGTTGATGTTGTGCGTCGATGTCGTGCGTTGATGTCGTGCGTTGATGTCGTGCGTTGATGTCGTACGTTGATGTCGTGCGTTGATGTCGTGCGTTGATGTCGTGCGTTGATGTCGTGCGTTGATGTCGTATGTTGATGTTGATTTTGTCCGATGATGTCGTGCGTTGATGTCGTGCGTTGACGTCGTGCGTTGATGTCGTGCGTTGATGTCGTATGTTGATGTTGATTTTGTCCGATGATGTCGTGCGTTGATGTCGTGCGTTGACGTCGTGCGTTGATGTCGTGCGTTGATGTCGTGCGTTGATGTCGTGCGTTGATGTCGTATGTTGATGTTGATTTTGTCCGATGATGTCGTGCGTTGACTTCGTGCGTTGATGTCGTGCGTTGATGTCGTGCGTTGATGTCGTGCGTTGATGTCCTGCGTTGATGTTGTGCGTTGATTTTGTGCGTTGACGTCGTTCGTTGATGTCCTGCGTTGATGTCGTCCGATGATGTCGTGCCCTGATGTTGTGCGTTGCTGTTGCGTCAGATCCCGGTAACGTTACGGCAGTCCATTGTGATGTCGACACTAATGCGTCTGTACGCAAATCCGTCTCTCTGATGAGTTTCGTACCCTTAGTCGCACGATGAATCACATAACAGCGCATCGCCTTGCTTATGCCCTTAAGCCAGCGTTCACTCTCGACATTCTGCGCAGTCTGATGAGGTGGATATAACGGTGTATAACTAGACACACCGCATCTTTAAAAATGCTGTCATTCGCAGCTGGTCGGAGGAGGTGCTGGTCGTCTTTTAGAACGATTCCATTCTTGTCCATCCCCTGGTTCATCTTTTCTCACCCCGACTGTACTCAATTCTCTCCAATTCCATCGCAATTCCTTCTTCTATTTCAAAATTAAGCACAAAAAACGAAGCGCACAGAGAGAGAAACTGAGTGACAGAGTGAGAGGGAGAAAAAGAGAGAGAGAGAGACAGTGAAGGAGAGTGAGAGGCAGCATCTATTTATATCCTCTGCACTGACAAATCGTGCTTAAAATTAGATACGGTACACAATTCGTCAGCATCTGGGCCTGCGGGACTCGAAGTGGTGGAAGATGCATTCGAGGTTCCTCAACTTGGTTTGCGCGCCGCAAAAACGACTTCAAAAGCGCGGCCAGAACCGAGAAGAACGAGTAACGCTTTTGTGTGTTTCTCGAAATTCATTTTTGTTGGCACTGGGAGCGCTATTGGCAACCTTCCACAGCCAGCGCAACCCCAAACCGAAACGACGACGACGACGACGACGATGATGATGATGATGATGATGATGATGATGATGGAGGAGCCCATTTATTGCGGCTTCAGCAGTGACGCCACGTTAATGCATAACACAAACACACTCTCTGCCGCCGGCTCCCTGTCTCACACGGACACTGTAAGTCACAAGGATACGGCAAGACAGCACGAGATGGCGAAGCGCTGCGAAAAGGATTTGCAACACATAAGGAGTCGGGCGACGATAACGGTACGAAATGGAACTGAACGAGCAGTTTGGGTGTACATAGAGTCATTGCATACATAAGGACATGCTGCCGTGTTGTATTTTGGAGTCCGGGGGCGTAAGAAAATGCCACTGCAAGGGTTGAAATTAGGCAGCAGCCAGGCACTGGCAAAGGGCTCCCTCTGCACTCTGCACGGGGTTGAACCTCGAATTTTAAGTCGAAAGCCATGGACGCCGATGTGGGTATAATTCCACCGAGCAAGGGTGGTGTCTGCACCCACTCACCATTTTACTCTCTCTCCCCTCTCACTTACCCACTCACCCTCTTCCCCTGCTTCTCTGGTTGAGTCCCTTTCTGTGTGTCGTGCAGAGGGGTTGGAGACGCAGAGAGACCCTTGGACGATCGGTATCTTGTTAGCCGGCATTTATGACATGCGATTTCTTTCCCATTTCGGCTTGTCCTCCCACTCCTCCCCCCCTCTTGGGGTGGGTTGGGTTGCGCGAAAAATTCGTAATTAAAGGGTGGTCTTGTTGCAATTTTTTGTTCTCTTCTCTGCTTGTGTGCGTGTGTGTGTCTGTGGGTTGTCCTGAGTTACTTGCTTTCACTGCTTGGCTTTGTTTCGAGACAAGTCCCGACGACGAGGACATGCATCGAATGGGGTGAGGGTCAAATTGCAGAGTGGAGTATGACAAGTCAATCAGATAAAGGTGACGACGAGGATGTGCATGTGTGCGAAAATCGCATGTTTGAAGATGATAAGACTGCAGGTGAATTGACAAGGAATTGCGGATGCGGTAAGGGTTTGGCTTAACAAATTGAACGGGGGACTCAAGGGCGCCTGTCGAATTATGTCTGGGCGACGATTATGACGAGACGCATTGGTGTGCATTTAGGGACGGGGTTCCTTGGGTTGGATCAAGGATCAAAATCGTGTATGTGGCTCATATTTAGTCTACGTAACTCAAGCTGGTTGAGGTTGGTTGAGGACCAGGCCCACTGCGGGCCGTAGCGCCGTACAAAAGAAAGGAAAGAAGACGAACTCAAGCTAGTGAGTTGGTTGAGGCCCAAGTTCACCACGAACTGAAGCCCTATTCAAAAAAAACAAAAACAGGAAAGAACTTGTGGTTTAATGACAAAACCACAGAGGATTTAAGCCTTCACTACGCTGTCCACAAACCCACAGGGAGATCAGCCCACTTCTTTCTTGTATTCAAGCGACGAATAGCGGTAAAGACTGCTCAATTGACTTTAAAGATCGACTAAGGCTACAAGAGTCACGATTGTAAGCCTCTAGGGCACCCGCGTCAATCATCTTTGTCCAAAAAAAACCCCACAAACAAGAGATTCGGCCAACAATTGAGGTCAAATTTTGGTTATTCAAACAACAAAATGGAGGCAAAAATTCTCGGAAAAGCTTGCTGCAAATTTATCACAGTACTGGTCAGTTGGACACGGGGTTCATGATGTTCACGCTGAGTGCAGAATTTTGATTCAAAATTTGACGGAAAATTGAAAAAAAAGAACAAGGAACTTTTTGATTGCCTTTACTGTAAAAATGTTACCATCACTGAACTTCTTATGAGCCTCGATTGGCTTATGTCTTGGAACACCTTCTCAACCGCTTAGTGACAGATCATAAGTTGAGAAAAGCCGAGCTACAGAAAGGCTCTTCCTGTTGTTTCTCAATAACAGTGACATCCCCATAAATTGGCTCAGATTTAGTTGACATTTTATGAAGTGTTAAGGTTGGAGTTTGAAGGCTTGAAGTCACGATGACTTTTTTGTTATGGTAGACGACAGCGTGGGCGCCGTGGTGTTGTGGGTAGGTGCGTCGACTCCTACGCTCGAGGTCGTCAGTTCGAATCTCGAAAAAAAAACATCATTTTTTCACGGCTCCACCTTTTTCGAGTCACTGACAATGTTCAAAGAGTATAACTGTCTAGAAAAAAGCTTCTCAATCTCACCGTTCGGAGTCGGCATTAAACTGTAGGTCCCCTCCGCTCGTAAGAGAACAATAGCACGCACAACACGGGTGGTTGCTGAGAAGCTAGGCCCAGGTCCACCTCGGACTGTAGCGCCGCCATTATTATTATTATTAGGCGACAGCGTGGTAGACCATGCTTACGCTGTAGTGATAAAGTAGGCCGGGCCTTGCGGTGCGTTGCTGTATGTAGCGGGTGGAGAGAATTGTTGATGGAAGCCTGGACTGGATCCCGGTTGTCGCGCCGATAATGATGACAATGAACAGTGTTCAATAAATAGACGAATAAAAATTACATTCAGTGTAGTCTACTGAAGTTAAGAAGTAATCTGATGTAAGAAGTAATCTGATGACTTCTATTCGCAAAATGGACCCCACACGTCTACCTTCTTGTAAAGGATCAATCGAAGATCCAGGCCTGAGCTAGGCTGAAGGGACACGCTTCTCCTTCTTGAATCTGCGATGAGTTAGTCTAGATCTTTAACGACTTAGTCTAGATCTTCAATGACTTAATCTAGATAGAAGATACTGAGCTCTGAGGTGTTCTAGACCGTCTAATGTCGCATCAGTCTCTCAAACAATGATGTGGACTTCAAAAAATGCTAGAACCATCACGTTGGTTGGTTCTGCCTCTGAACCTTTGTACAGCATTGGTTACATTACTCCGTGTTCCTTGCTCCAAATTAGATTAGTTGCATCTGTTCGTTACCCATTGCTAGGACGTCACACTTTGCTCGGTACGGGAAATGCGGTGCTCTGTGCTTGAATCTGGAGCTTAGATCTAACGTTCAGCGATTCCTCATGAAAAGAGAGACAAAGTTGAGATCGAGGCAAGGTATGTAAGCCCAGTCAAAGGCAAACCACTTACGACTGACTACAGTCACCGGCTGGTTAAAATTGCATCAAATTTCATGCGATTTTCTGAGTTGTCAAAATTTGACATTCTCCTTTCATTTGTCATCTGTCTTCTTTTTTTTTGTGGGAGGGGAGGTGGTAACCTTGCATAGGCATCAATAAGCCGACGTCCTTTAGTAGTGCCGGATTCTTACCGGCTGAAACCACCCCCCAATCAATCCATCTAGTCCAATCCCAATCCAATCCGCCTAGTCCAATCCTGTTTGTTTACTCCCTCGCGGAACTACCGACGGGGACGGGTTCGAGCTATTTGCTTCGTGATTTCATGTTTAGCGGATTCGCGTTCTACGTTCCTGAGATCGTCATCTGTCATCTGTCATCTGTCATCTGTCATCTGTCATCCGTCATCTGTCATCTGCCATCTGTAATCTGTCATCTGTCATCTGTCATCTGTCATCTGTCATCTGTCATCTGTCATCTGTCATCTGTCATCTGTCACCTGTTACCTGTCATCTGTCATCTTGTCAGCTGTTTGGGACCTACTGGCAGAGGCCGGAAACTTTCACGCTTCAATGGTGGACAAGCAAACCAAAGTGTCTCATTAAACGAGAAAGAGAGAGAGAGAGAGAGAGAGAGAGACAAAGAGAGAGAGAGTAAGGGAGAGAGGGGAAGATAGAGAGATTAAAGGCTAATCTTTTATCACTACCAAAACTGTTCAGTGCGTGTCGAGTCATTTTCAGTGCTTGGTACTTGGTGGCCAGTACTTTGTACTCCCTGCTGGGTACTCCGAGATCTATGCTTCATGTCCCAAATCTCGTTGTTTGTGTCTAGTCATATGTTATGCACTTTATGTTCCCTATGCTCGTTAGCCTCGAATCTGCTGCGTTGGGTCCTTGATAGTTAGGTTGAAGGGCGCCCTTGCGACTAGTGTCGTGGCTCACTTAGACGAACGGTTTGGGTGCATTGTGCTCCCTGCTCATTAATATGTGCTCCATTTCACAAGTTCTGTGCTCGTTGCTTCGTGCTTCTTATTCCGTTCTGGTGGCGCCGCGCCGTTCAAAGAAGGCCTTCAGTCTAAGTCCCCTCCAAAGGGCCCCCACAAGAAGCTGTCCCTTGACAATGAAAAGGGAGACGAGCCTCTGGTCACAAACAATCCAGACATTTCCCTCTGTCAAAAACGTGATCCGCTTCACTCCAAACTCAACCTAATCCACTAAGCTCCCTTCGACCTCAAACCCGAGAGACGACAGGCAAAATCCTGAAATAAATTTCGTAATTCAACGACGCAATATCCGTATCCCTGCCCTCATTCGTGTCACACAAGCACACTTCCCTGCGCTTCTCGAGCCCTATTTCTGTTGTACATTTCACCCCACATTGTCGTTGTTGTCTCAGTTGTTTCGCCGCCGCCGACGACGCCCGCAACTCACGCACCCTTCCTGATCCGTGTTGCGAATCTTCAAAAAATCGATAAGTCTAGCCTAGACAAATAGAGACGCTTGTAATTATACCCAAACATATACACATGCCCGGTCGTGCTGTGCTTCTTCCTTTTCCTGTTCGCTGCTGCCGCCGCCACGCCGAAAATGTTCAAAAAAAAAAAACAACAACAGCCCGACCTGGCTTCCTTCTCGCTGAAAACAACCCCGCTCCTGCTCCTGCTTCTGCCGCGTGTCGGGCTTGCGGTACAAGTCCACCCTCCGGTGAGGGATTTTGCACAAATTTATCTTCATTCAGTCCTTCGTCCGTCCGTCCGTTTGTCCGTCTGTCCGTCTGTCCGCCTCCTTGTCTATTCCATTCGGCGATTCGGGATTGAATCCTTGCTTCCTGGTCTCCGTGTGTGAGTGTGTGAGTTATTTTCCTCGTTGCAGGATATTTTGCAACCACTCCCCCTCCCCCATCGTCAGAGACTTTCTCTCCCCTGCACATCCTCACCCTCAGCCGATCTGGAGTTTTCCTGGCACACCAGCACGCATATGTTTCATTGAACTTGAGGATTTCGTTTCGACGCTATGATGGGGTGGAACTGCACAGCCGTGCGCGTGTGTTGGTGTCCTGTATTGTGCTAGGGCAGGAGCACGCTCAGCCGACTCCGTGAAGGGTGAAATGTGTTGGCAGGAGCGTCTGGACGAGGGTTGGTCTCTCTATCAATTCCATCCATCGACTGTTGTCCTCGATTTCATCGTCGTTTTCTCGTGTGTTGTCGTTGTTGTTGTTGTTGCTGCCTCTAATTGACGACGTAATAAATTTTCCAAATCAGTCCACTCAAGTGTGTGTGTGTCTGATTGCCCCGTGGGAGGGAAGAGAGCGCAGCGAGAACATATCACGAAATATTTCCAAGGTCCTTGGCCACATACCACAACTAGCATAGTGCCGGCAAAGTAGACGTGGAGCCGTGCCGGCGCGCGGACGCCCGAAGAGGGCAACGGGAGGGAATTTAAATTGCAAACACACACAAAGCGTCCATAGCATCGAATGGGGCAGCAACGACAGAAGACAAGGAGAAGAACAAGGAGGCACCAAAGTGGAAGTGGGGAAGCCAGTGTCCCCAGTCCATTGACTCTGCGCCTGGGTGTGCGTCTATTGCAGAGGTGGCTCGTGGTTTGTCTATTCCCGTTTCTATTCTTGTTTTGCTTTTGGTCTTCGCTGATTGCTTTTGGCCTGTCTCCTCGGTCGCGGAGTGCTCTCGCCTCTGCCAGCACGTAGCCTTGACTCTTCTAATAGTGCATTAGCCTTGGAATAGCATCGCGTCGTGGTTCTAAGTGTGAAGTGTGAATGCACATTCCTGGGCAGTCATCGCAGCCATCGCAATCATCGCAGCCATCGGAGTCATCGCATTCATCGTCATCGTCGCCGTTGTTGTCGCGTAGTCCGTGTGGAGGACTAGTCAATTAGTTGCTGGGCTGGGACAGGCTGAGGGGCGTGTGTGGATGGCGATTAGAGGATGTGGCTTCGCTTCGTGGCAAGGGCAGGATGTCAGCAATGAGTCATGAACAGGATTTGCGCCTTGCTGGTCTGGTTTATGGAGTAGCTCATGTGGTAACTGGTGCAAGGTTCGTCAAAAGCGAACACATTTTCGAGTCTAACCGAAGGGAAATTAATCGCCTTAGATGTGCGCGCTCTGGTAAATGGATTTTTGAGATGAGCACTTGTGCTTCTTGGAGTTCCTTTGATTTCATGTCTCATGATAGGTAGGACTCGCAAGAGAGCCTCTTGAAGGTCATGTCATGTAACAGGCGGCTCCGAGCCCAGAACATTTTTTGGGGTCTCAAGGTTCCGCAAATAATTTGAAGCACCTCAAACCTGGGACTGAATTCCACCTCACGATTTGAACGCAAGACGGACGACGTACTCACTGAAGAGTTTTTGGCGTGGCTCTTTGAATTTCTGACTATCAGCTGTCGTTTCCTCCGACACAAGAACCGCCTTGAATCTACCCTAAAACGTGTCAAAATACAACAACGAGCAAACGTTGTTCCCTGGGGATCCAAGGCCAGGCTTGGTGCTCTGTACTCGGTGCTCGTTGCTCGTTGCTCGGTACTCGGTGCTCGGTTCTTGGTGCTCTGTACACGGTGCTCGGTTCTCGGTGCACGGTGCCTGGTTCTCGGTGCTCGTTGCTCGTTGCTTGTTGGTCGGTACTCGGTTCTCGGTACTCAATGCTCAGTTCTCGGTGCTCGGCTCTCGGTGCCTGGTTCTCGGTGCTCGTTGCTCGTTGTTCGTTGCTCGTTGGTCGGTACCCGATACTCGATACTCGGTGCTCGGTACTTAGTGCTCAGTTCTCGGTGCTCGGTTCTCTATGCTCGTTACTCGTTGCTCGTTGCTCGTTGCTCGTTGCTCGTTGCTCGTTGCTCTAGCTCGGTGCTCAGCTCTCGGTGCTTTGTGGTCGATGGTCGATGGTCGGTGCTCTTTGCTTGGTGCTCGGTGCTCGGTGGTCGATGGTCGATAGTCGGTGCTCTGTGCTCGATGCTTTTTTTTATTTTGACGTTGGCACGCTGCTGGACTTTTCTTGGTATAAATGCCTCTCTTTGGCAACCACTATAAGCTACTTTGCCGTCTGCCTACAATCCGTCCTGTTTCGTCCTTATCGTTGATCAGGTTGCAGTGGACAGTGCTCGGTGAGCAGAGGTCGCATCTACTTGCTGGATGCTCTATTCTTGATAGTTTGTGCTCCATTTTCGATGTCGGTGCTCTGGCCACTGTCCAGCGACGAATATTTGATTTTGGGTGCTCGATGCATGGTGTGCTCTATGGTCTGTGCTCTGTGACCAGCACCCTCAGTGATTGCTGCTTGGTGTATGGTGCTTGGATCTAGCTATTTTATGCTTTTTGCTCTATGTTGGTAGTATGAGAAAGTTGATCTTTGATCTGGGCTGTATGCTCGGTGGTCATCGGTGCATAGTGCTCGTTGGTCGGTGTTGTTTGGTGTTGCCTGCTTCATGCCTATGCTCGAGGGTCTTTGGTGCTTAGTGCTCGGTGGCTGGTGAGTGAGTCTATTGATGGCATGTATTTGATGAGAAGGGAGCCTGGTGGTCTCGTTGGCTCGGTGACCGGTATTTGACGCTGCTTGCACGATGTCTGGTGCTATGTAGACCGTGCTTATTACTCGATGGTCAGTACTTGACTCGCGCTCGTAATTGCTGAGTTTTCAATGCTCTGTGATAGGTGGTCGATGCTCCATGCACGGTGCTCGCTGGTCGGTGCTCGATGCACGGTGCTCGATACTCGGAGTTGGATGCAAGGTGGTCTGTGCTCGATGCACGGGGCTCGATGCTCGGTGCTCGGTGCTAGGCGCTCGGTGCTAGGCGCTCGATGCTCGTTGTTGGGTGCAAGGTGGTCAGTGCTCGATGCACGGTACTCGCTGCTCGGTGTTTGATGCACGGGGCTCGATGCTCGTTGCTCGGAGCCAGATGTCGCGAATTTGATGAAGGAGAATTGGTGGTCGGCGCTTCTTAATCGGTGCTGCGTGATCGGTGCTTAATTGTCGATGGTCGGTGTTTGGGGCGGGGTGTTCTTTACTGGGTGCTTGGAGCTCGATGCTCTGTGAACCAGGTGTCGTGTATTTAAAGAAGAAGCCGGCTGGTCGATGCTCGGTGACCAGTCTTTGATGCTCCGTGCTTGCTGGTCAGCCCTGCATGGTCAATGTTCTATAAACTGTGCTCGATACTTGATATGTGGTGCATGCTTTGTATCACTGATTATGCATTCGTTCTTGCACTTGTCACCTTGCACCCTGTGGTCGCAGGTCGATAACCTATGCTCGTCGCTCAACAATTTGAGCTTGGTGTCTATTTTGTTCTCAAATTTTTCGCTGATGCTTTACCGTTGTATTCTGGGAACAACAGACACTCCAGGATCCATTTGGCATTTGGCGTCCTGTGCTCTGCGGGCGATAATCGGTGCTCGGCGCCCGTGATTTGTGCTTGTTGTTGTATGCTGCATGATGTCTGCTTGAGTTTTTCTATAGTTTGTTGCTGGTTGCTTCTCACAAGCGGTTGGCTCTTATCTCGCTGGTACTTGGTTCTCCTGCTGCAAGCTCTTGGCTCTTGTCTCGCTGTTGCTTGACTCTTGTCTCCCATGAAATGATGAATCTAAGGGAAAATCCAAGCGCCATTTGAATTATTTTTCAATAATCCCCAAATCCTTAGCCTCGAATAATTTGAAGGGAACAACCATCAACTCGCATGAATGCACAGAGTTCGAGGCTGGCCCCATCTGGGCTGACAAATTCAAGTTCGAATCGGCTGCCAATCCGACTGTACCCTCAATCCCATTATTCACGGTACATCATGCATGCATACACGCACGGTCACATTCCGTGGCGCAGCCCTCTCCCCTCGAGCAATCATCATCACCGTCACTTGTGCCTAAACAAGAACCAAGTGCATGCACCTCACAATCGCTGTCATTGTCTCCCGTTCGCCAGCTCCGTCCGACTTCCAGAGCGACCATCCCAATTGTCACTTCGGGCTAGTCATAGTTCTCTGTGTGTTAAATTGCGCCAGCGAGCGGTTGCTCGGGAACGGAAGACGAAATCCACCAGACGGAACGAACGTAGCGCATACACCAATTATTGCCGATTCACCGCACCACCAACGTCGACTGTTGGCCGGCGTATTCGCGCAACCCATTCGACGGTTACACATATCGACCCGAAACTACTGAAAGGCTGATGACCGAGAACATTTGCCAGATACTGTCGTCGCTCCTCTTGGCGTCCGCTCCTTCCAAAGACGAGGCGTCGTCGTCGCTAGTTTTCTATTTCTCCAATCTTCCCATCGCTTGGTGTTTCGCCCTTTGGCCATTCTGCTTCGCCTTCTTTGGCTCTAGTCCATTCTTTTTGCGCTGTTTGTGGTGCAAATTGCGCGAGATTGCAGTACGCGTCAGCTTATTACCACACACCACACACAAGCGGAGATTCACCCAAAAACCCCAAACCAGCAGTGCACCGCTCTGGAAACACATCGTCATCGTACTCGTCGTTGCTCTTGTTGTTGTTGTTGCCCTTCTTTTTCCATCGCCTGACACAGACACAACTCACTCTCGTTTTAGCCAGCGCCACCATTATTTTTTCCCTCCACCCACCATTGTGTTCCCTCTCCCCCTCTCTGCATTGCATTGCATTCACATTCATCAACGACACACACACACACGCTCACAGGAGACGTTCGGGCGATGAATCCATGGACGCGCAGTTTCTAGAACTCGGATGGAATCATTGAAAGGAGGACTGTGTGCGCGCGTGTGTGTCTGTGTGGACACGACCGACAAACAAAACGACTCGCAAGCTCAACCCAGAGAAATTCACTAGAGCCAGACAGGTCGGTGAAGGTCATTGCTACCAAAATACCTCATCCTCTGGCTGCGTTGCCGTCGTCGTCCTCGGTGTTTCCACCTCATCCTGGTCTAGTTGTTCGGGTTTCAAGTTGGATTGCAGAATGAATGGGGATTTATGCTTGTGTGTGCGTGTGTGGGATATTGCGTCCCTCTTGAAAAGCTGCTCTAATGTTCTATTTGTGTCGTCGTCATCGTTGTGCACTCTTGTTGTTCGGTTTTAAATGGAGATTTTCTATTATCACAGCATTGCCAGTTGAGAGAAATTTTTGAGGAAGAACATTTTTTCTTGATTTTTACTGAGTTTCTCCATCACATCCAAGGGCTGGCTGGAGAGGAAATATTTAAAAAGCAGACGAGACGTAGATAGGCCTATGGTCCTGTCTTCTTTAGACTCCACGATCAGTGGGTGTTGCCATCAAATAATGCGATCAATTCGAGTTCGAATTTCGAACTCAGGTGAAATTTTTTTCGGAAAAAAAAGAAGGGGAGCTGAAGGTCTTCTTTATCTTCTGATGACGCTACAGTCCGGGGTGGACCTGGGCCTCAACCAACAAGCCTCTCCAGCTGGCAAGATCTTTAGCCAGTCGTGTCTTCAACTACTCACGCCAAGTTGGCTGAGGTCCTTCTCCACTTGTATGCGCCATCGATTTCATGGGCGTCCTGTATTACGTTTTGCGGAGTAGAGGGTTTTGCGTCAGCAAGTGAAGAAAAGTTGGTAAAGACTCTTAGAGAAGATCCCTTGATATGGAAGCGTTGGAAGTATTTTTTTTTTGAAACGCTGAAAAAACTGGTCTATTGTGCTGCCAGGTAGCAACCTACTCCAGTACCATTAATTTCATCCCAACGGCAAATGGTGACTGGACCAGATTCGATTTCACTGGGATTCGAACCTGGAACCCCTCGAACTTGGGGCAGGCACTTAACCAACTGCGCCATCCAGTCGTATTTACTTACTGAACGCTTCAAAAACTTTTTGATACTTTTCAACGAAATTCCTCTCTACAAAGCCTTTCGACATTTTGAGGCAAAATCCAAATACCCAACCCAAATTTTGAAGGGTTATCGTGGGATAATTTTGCACCGAAAGAAGAAGAAGCAACGATTTGTCGTTGACTAGCCCAGTCTCTTAAGACTCTTAGAAGGTCAAACTAAAGAAGGAACGTGTTGGAACATCAAATGAGCCAGACTACAGGGTGAATATAAAACGTATAATTGCGCCTCAACTTGCGCAAAAAGTTAGAAAAGTTAGAATAACAACTTTATGATCTCGTCCGCTCTGAAGAAGGTTGAAGAGTTCAAGCACCATTTGGTGCGCTTATTATGTAGCGAGAGTTTGGATGGATGTAAATGCTTACAGACTGTAACAATGTGTCTGTCCTTGAGAACGATTTGAAGGGAGTTTGTGTGAACTATGGCGATGCCTCATTGAAGAAAACAAGTTGAAGAGGGTATTTCTTATAAAATTAGTCAAAACTTAGGTGACTCTTCTCTAGTCTTTCAACAGTAGCTTAAATGTCCGAACATTTTCTTAGTCTTTGCGCCAAATTCGATCCATTTGCGCTCAAAAAGATTAGATTGTTGCTTAATATAAATTGTAACCTCCAATTGAATCACACATTGTATGCCCGCAGCTTAGATCTCGGAGTGATTTGGCTGTGCAACAGAAGTCTTCGACAATTTTTCAATGAATTATAGCTCAAATGTCAGAAAATGTTCTTAGTCTCAGCGCCAAATTCGACTCATTTCTGATTAGAAAAAAAAAGATTGTTGCTTAATTCAGATCGAAACTTCCAATTGAATCAGTCATTCTATGCACACAACGTAGATCCCGCTTTGAATTGCCTGTGCAACAAAAGTCTCTGACTTTTTCCCAACCAACTACGTCTCAAATGTCAGGATATGTTCTTAGTCTCAGCGTCATACTCGGTCACTTCCTACTTCAAAAACTAGATTATTGCTTACTTTAGCTTGTAACCTCCAATTGCATCAGATATTCTGTGTCCGCAACTTAGATCTCGGTTCCAACTGGCTGTGACACAGAAATCTCCAACTTTTTTCAAACTAACTGTACCTCAAATGCCAGGAAATGTTCTTTGCCCCAGCACCAAATTCGGCATATTTCTGTTCAAAAAGGTTAGATTGTTGCTTAATTTGGATTGTAACCTCCAATTGAATCACACATTCTATGCCCGCAACGTACACCTCTGTTTGAATTGGCCGAGCAACAGAAGTCTCCGAGTTTTTCTCAACCCACGATGCGTCAAATGTCAGCAGATGTTCGAAGTCTCAGCTTCAAATTCGCTCCACTTTTGTTCAAAAATGTTAGACTGCTGCTTAATTTGGATTGTAACCTCCAATTGAATCACACATTCTATGCCCGCAGTGCTTACGCTCTCGGCTACACGGAGCTAGCTTGAGTTATTTCTGCGATTTTTGTGATCAACAATGGTAACGTGTAGTTTAAGGCCGATGAAAGTCACCTTTCGATGACAAGAACGTTGATGAATGACATCAGCGCTGAGATCAAGCGCATTTTGATTATCCATCAAATTTCTCGAAAAAGGTAGAAAACATTTTGTTCAAGATTAGCTGTGTAAAGTCCTGTATATGCAGCATAAAATCACAGTTTGGCGGGACGTCTGGCTCGGCACTCGATTGCTTTGGAAATCATTTACTGATGAATGCTAAAAGAAAAGTCTCCAAAACCACCATTTTCCAGTCGGGTGTTCAGCAGATCTCTCGGCTAAGACCTCTTTGTCGCCGTCGCTTTTGAGCTGTCTCCTAAGAGCACAATCTAGAAAGTTGATATCTAAAGGGGACGTATTCGAAATAGGTTTCAAAAGCCGCCATTTTGGACTTCTGTCATGCAATTGACAGTAAGTTTTGACATAAGATTCCGTAGAGGAAATGTCAGGAACTGTCAAAACTACATAAGAGGTCTCAGAAAACCGTGCAAGCCCCCCTTTTGGGGGCTCACTGGGACTACTTTCCCCAAGGGACTGTCTAAATCTTCAGAACTGAATAGACTTCTGCCAACAGTAAGTTTTGACATAAGATTCCTCTAAGAAAATGTCAGAAATTGTCAAAAAAAAACCGTGCAAAAACTTTTTTTGAGCGCTCACTTCACCTATCATCCGCAAGGGACTGCCTAAACCTTCCAAACTGACTCGCAAATATTTCGTGTGTTGCTTTCAGACCTCTGTCCACTTCGACATTGTTAAAGATGTCAAAGGCATTACATCGGAAATCCATTCTCCTCACCTGGCAACTCCCTGCGCATAGCCGGCACATACCTCAGCATAAACTCCACCCTTTGTTGTTCCCTTGTTCTGCTTTTTGAAGCGATTACTGTGGCAGAGGGATGGAGGGCAAAAAGAAACGAAAAATCACAACACAAAGCCGGCAACAACAAAACCACCCAACGGAAGTGGAAGAGTGGTGTGTTTTTCAACATTTTTTGGGCAAAAAAAACCCTCCGCGCAGTGCAGAGTGCACGTCCCCAGAGGCCATCGGAAGAAGCATCATCCGCCATCAAGCAGCAGCAGGAGTTATAAACAACACCATCGTCAATGTGACTTGTTTGTCGCCAACGAACGAACCAACCGGCCGACAGACCAACCCCGAGGAGCTCTTGCACGCTATGCCGTGAGTTTTGCATGCTCATCCAGAGAACCAGCAGAGACGAGAGCAGGGGTTCCTTCATCCAGGAAGGAGGTAGACAAAGAGGATGACTGATTTCCTTATTGGAGCGTATCTGTGTTTGTATGTCCATTGTCAGGCTGGCCCCCACCGCCCTTGCCCAACAATCTCTCCCAGACCCTGAAGGTTAGGGTTACACTCGTCCTCGTCCTCGTCTTCGTCCTCGTCAAACGACAAACGGCTGCAAGGGTGAATCTGAGAGTTTCATCTTCAGTTTCGGTGACTTTTGAGGTGCTCGTTGACGACGCGACGCTTAGGGTTCGGGTGGAGTGGTCTTAAGTAGCGCAGCCATGAAACAAGGAAAGAAAACGAGAGCTTTGGCATCATCAAATCAACTTCCTTTCATGCTCCAACGAGGTGTGGGGGGGGGGGAGTTGCACCGTCTAGACAGTTGGCATGTTTCGACACCCAATATGACTCATCCTGTGGCCCGGCCCGACCGAAGGGATATAAATTGTCATCCCTTGGGGGAGAATAATTGGAAAACCCGGCTGTCATTAAATCCACGCTCGGCCTGAATGTGTGGAGGAAATCGCTCCAGTCGAGTCGTCAGGTCTGCACTGCCTTCGATTGGGGTTACGTGACGGCAGTGGGAAAGGCCTAATATACGATCCACATCCGCCCGGCCGCGGCAGCAGCAAGGCTCCGCCGGTATGTACATGTGCCGGTGGCTATTTTCGGGCGAAACAAGTGTGTCGGGACTTTTCACAGAATTTTCCACGTTTCTATTTTTACTCGCGTGTGCGTGGTGGTGCCGGTGGATGAGGGGTGGAGCGAGGTGAGCAACCCTTGCAATTGTCTTTCCCCCAGACAAACGTCAGCGGTGGTGGTGGAATTTAATTGTCAGTGTTCAGCAAAGCGAATGGCAGAGATTCGGTGAGTGGCGAATGAGCGACACAGGGCGCGTCGGGATGTGGTGGCAGTTTTCGTGGAGTCACAGAGAGGGGGAGCACACTAATGGATTTGACCCAAAGTTGAAGATACAGACTTGATGAGGAGACGGGTTTTCCGATGACTGTGTGGGCATTCTTTGGAAATCAAGGACGGGTCGGTCTTGAGAGAGCTCGAGGCTCTTGGGGAACCGGAATTGGTCACAATTACGGACTCTGAACCCGGTGGAACGTCGGGAGTTCACATAAGTAGGGGAAAAGTCGGAGACTTTTGGTTCACAGCCAAGTCAAACCGGGATCTACGCTGCGGGCATAGAATGAGCTATTCATTTAGAGGTTACAATACAAATTAACCGACAATCTAACTCTTTTGAACAAAAGTGGAGTGAATTTGAAACTGAGATTACAAGCATTTGCTGACATTTGATGCATTGTGGGTTGAGAAAAACTCGGAGACTTCTGTTGCTCGGCCAATTCAAACAGAGGTGTACGTTGAGGGCATAGAATGTGTGATTCAGTTGGAGGTTACAATACAAATTAACCGACAATCTAACTTTTTTGAACAGAAATATGCCGAATTTGGTGCTGGGGCAAAGAACAGTTCCTGGCATTTGAGGTACAGTTAGTTTGAAAAAAGTTAGAGTTTTCTGTGGCACAGCCAGTTGGAACCGAGATGTAAGTTGCGGACACAGAATATCTGATTCAATTGGAGGTTACAAACTAAAGTAAGCAATAATCTAGTTTTTGAAGCAGGAAGTGACCGAGGTTGACGCTGGGACTAAGAACATATCCTGACATTTGAGACGTAGTTGGTTGGGAAAAAGTCAGAGATTTTTGTTGCACAGCCAATTCAAAGCGGGATCTACATTGGGTGCATAGAATGTCTGATTCAATTGGAGGTTACAATCTAAATTAAGCAACAATCTATTTTTTCTAATCAGAAGTGGGCCGAATTTGGCGCTGGGACTAAGAGCGTTTCCTAACATTTAAGGTTTATATAGTGCGACCTCAATAAAAGCAACTAATAGAAATTTGGGCAGTTGCTTTTATTGAGTTTGTTGCAATCATCGAGTCAAAAAATTGTAGGCGCCAAAATTGAAGCAAAAAGTTAAACACCTCAGAATAGTAAAAAAGCGTGTCTTGTACTGGTAAACAGACCAAAACTGATCATTTAAATCATATGAAAAACAAAATTCAAATTTTAATTGTTTTTAAAAAATTGAGAAATTTTCGATTGTGTATTTTTGGAGGCAGAATACTTTTCCAAGGCTGACTGTCGTAAAGTTTTCAGAGATAAAATATTACTCAGTGAAGAATCATTTTCTTCAGTATATTGAAGGCAAATGTTTAGTGCTTGAATTTCAGCCTCCGTTTCAACTTTTGACTGTGGGGATTCTTCAACGGCCTTTTCGTCATCACTTTCGATTTCTTCTGTTCCCGGATTGCTGTAAGTCGGTTCCAGATCGGTTTCATTTTCGGCAATCCAATCGTTTATGTCCTCGAAACAGTCAATAGGGGATAGCTCTTGAAACAAATCATTAGTCGATGATATTATTTCAAGGTTCTTTAGGATTTGGTCCCTTATGCCAATCAAAGGTAGCACATCATCTTTGACTGTACCTTGTCCCATGCATTAGACAAGAGACATACGGCGTGGCTCAAATTAAATGCTTTTATAAGAACTAAGAGTTGATGACACAATAGTTGCCTTTATCGAGTCACATTTTTTTGAGGAGTTGCAATTACTGAATCAACAATGATAATATTTAAGGCGTTGCTTTTATCGAGGAGTTGCACGTATCGAGGGTTGCTTTTATTGAGGTCACATTGTATAATAATATTATATATATAATAATGGCGGCGCTACGGTCCGAGGTGGACCTGGGCCTAGCTTCTCAGCAACCACTCGTGTTGTGCGTGCTATTGTTCTCTCACGAGTGAAGGGGACCTACAGTTTAATGCCGACTCCGAACGGCGAGATTGAGAAGCTTTTTTCTAGACAGTTATACTCTTTGAGCATTGTCAGTGACTTGAAAGAGGTGAAGCCGTGAAAAAATATTTGATGTTTTTTTTCGAGATTCGAACTGACGACCTCGAGCGTAGGAGTCGACGCACCTACCCACTACGCCACGGCGCCCACATGGGCGGTATAGTTAGCTGAAAAAAAATCGGACACTTTTGTTTCATAGTCAATTCAAACCGAGATATAGGTTGCGGGCATAGAACGTGTGATTCATTTGAAGGTTACTATTCAAATTAAGCAGAAATCCAAATTCTTCGAATAAAAAGGGACCATATTTGAGGCTGAGGCGAAGAACATTTCCTGACATTTAGGCTATTGTTGATAGACTAGAGAAGATTTTCTAAAAAATAAACTCTTCAACATGTTTTCCTCAATGAGGTCATCGCCAGAGTTCACACAAACTCCCTTCAAATCCTTCTCAAGGACAGACACATTATTTACATTCTTCCAAACTTTCCCTACCTAATAATCACACCAAATGGTGCTTGAACTCTTCAACCTTCTCCAGAGCGGACGAGATCATAAAGTTGTTAATCTAATTTTCACAGGGGATTGCAAGTTAAGCCGCAATTACACGCCCTATATCCACCATGTAGTCTGACTCTCCCTCCCATAGTCAGCATTTCAAACACACACACGTAGAATGACTTCCGGGATCCTTGAGGGTCATGAAAGACACTACACAATTACAAATCTTCAAAATAAAACACCCTATATAACTCAACTCAAACTTTATTAACCACTAGACGCTTCTCCTCATCACTGTTCTCCGGTTCGTTCTTGACCCGAAATCCTGACTCCTCCGAGCGAGTATCGTCCTCCCTGCCGGACTCTAGCTCCGTCGCAATTACATCCATGATCTTCGACCGAACTCTCAACTTCTTCGTCTGCTGAATGCGCCGCAGAGATGGCAGAATGCTCATCACGAAGTGGTAGTCCTCGTCGTCCGTGCTTTCCGTCCGCCATCGCCTCCGACAACGACGCTGTTCTGATGACTGCTCAGCGTCCTCCTCCTGCACCTGACGAGTAGTCGACGATGAGGACACCCCAGCGCTGGTTGACGCCTCGCCTGAGGGTTCCGTCAGGTCGCTACCATGCAAATCCTGATGCACCTGATTTCCGAACTCTATCCGTGTGTCGAAATTCTGTTCAACGCCTTGGCTTATGTCCAACTGCAACTGCTGCTTGTCGGTTTTCGAGATCACTGTCTCCCCATCGCATGCTCTCAGGGTATTGCGTATGAAAAACATCTGGTCATAGTATGCCCACCTGGACTTGAAGTTCTTGTCTGATCTGTGTCGCTTCAACTCCCGCCGGAACTGATCCCGCAATATCTCCCACTGACGCCGCGCATCGCTGCCTGTGTGGAAAACAAGAACGTCCTCACTTGTCAGACACACTGTTCCCCAACCGCGGACGAACACACATGTTCGATGCAGTGCCACTCACCCGATGTTCCGACTTCCTTGCCCACTTCGTTCCACAGCTTCTCCTTCAGTCCCCGCGGCCGCTTCAACACCTGCCACAGCATGGGGTTCTGCTTGACACAATCGATGAGTTTGCTCTTGTTCGACAGTCTTTCGACAAAGTTACTCATGGCGGATAAACAGACAAAAACAAACGCGCCACGCAAACACAACGAATTACACACGTCTGACAACATCGATTGTCGGCAGACAACTGCCTGAAGAGAGCGGACAATGACGCCACCTTTGTTGCATCTGTCTCGCTCGTGAGGGTGCCACGTGAGATGGACGCAGCAAGAGCTGGTGCGTTGGACAGAGACAGACCGAGGGGCAGGATATGTCTGATGTTGGGATGTCTGAAAATGTACCTGCTTGTGAACGAGCAGTTCTAAGAAAGACGTGTGTGTACTCGAAACTGTTGCTACGGGTTGCTCGTCGAAATGGTTGTACGATGGGTAAGCGTCCCGCTCTCTTGTATGAGGAGTCGACAGTGGCATCGGCAAGCAGGGTGCCTTTGAAATTGTAGGTGAATTTGAATTGTTTTTAAAGGGGCGTACAAGAAAGGCAGGAGGCAGACGACTGTGACTTAAAAAATGTCTAGTTCTTGTTCTAGATTAATCCGGAAAAGTGACTTCGTTAAAAGTGGAGGAGAAAGAGAATTCTACCAGTTCTACGGTGGCGCCTCTTCGTCGTGAACTTGACTGGACGTAGTCCCTTACCTCTGTTCTGCTTCTCCTTCAACTAGAAACGGCTTCACCTCGCCTTCTCCCTTAATTTGAAGCATTTCCCCATTTCCCATCTACGTGTGGTCATTTTAGCCTTCAAATTACTCACTCCCTCTATGAAACACGTTTGCTCAACCACCGGCGACTCCTAACTTTGAACCCATCCATCAATCACTCTCCTCGTTGACAGCTAGCCACTGGCTCACAAGTCAAGTCACCTCTGTCCACTCAGTCATCCCTGTCCGCAGAGGATCTCCCGAGCACACTTGACACTCGACAAACGCATGTGTGAGTGTCAAATCCCTAATCGACCCCCACTCATCTGTAACCCCCACTGAGGGTTCAATGAAACTCCCCGCAGCAAAACGATGGTTCTTAACCTCAATTATTACGATACACATTCGCACACAAAAAAAAACGAACAAAATTTTTGAGAAGCAAACACGAGAGTTCAACGCCATCCGTCGAAATTCCCATCGTTCCACAGAATTGGCTGCTGGCGGGTACATCGTCACATCCATGGAACCGTGGAGCCTGCGAGAGCCAACAAAGAAGGCATAAAATCCCTTTGAGTCATCGACCACGTGACCTCTTTTCTGGTCGTTTTGTGTGCGAATGGGTGTAAGTTTGCAAGGGACGAATCGTTCACCCTTATGCCAGTGCCATCGTTCGAGGCTTCCATTGCTACGGGTATTATCCAACGACGACGTCATCTGTGGAATCTAGATTCTGGGAACCCGATTTAGGTGCATTCGACCCTTATTTTTGCGTTCACCCCTGAGTTGGATGTCCTCTAAGGATCTCGCATTGTTTCGTGCAATAAAATGAATCAATGACACTTGTGTCCCGATTGTTTTTGTTCTTCACAAACGGCACTCCCAAATGGCTGGCTGGCGATGAACTTCTGTGGAATACGACGACTTGATGTGGTCAATGTCCCTACGCTCCGGTGTGGACTGAGTGGAATTGATGGCCCTGTTGTGCTCGCTCGGAGTGGTCTCTGCTGTCATTCTGGTTCGTCGATGTAATGCTAAAGGTTTTCGATGTCAAATCGAGCAACAACCGTGCCTTTTTGGAACGGGAATTGTTGGGTTTAATGAGAGAGAGGATATTCATGTTCGATCGGAGTTGTCGTGCTGTGATGGGTTCCTTAAGTCTGACGGGGACTGAGTGGCGGGAGGGGGTTTGGTTTCATTCTCGAGACAAGCATTCAATCGAATTTGAGGGTCAAGGAGACCTTTAAATTTTGACCAATCGTCAGGGCTGGACTTTCGCGGGCAACACAAAGGAGGTCTAGTCCACATGACGGTTTTCGACACGAAATCGTGATGATTCTCTAGCAGTCCCCAAAGTAAAGATTTGGCAGGAGTAACATTTAGTGTCCCTAGACGCCACGGAGATCAAAATCGATCAAGTCCTTGGACGATCAGGGCCCAAATGGTGCAGCCCATTAGCCAATCGGAGATTCCGACTCTCAAGCTCCGGGAGTGTTCCTAACCGGCACAGAGATCAAAATCAATCAAGTCTGTGAACAGTTAAGGCCTAAATAGTTCAGCCCATTAGACAACGTTTCCAAATCCCCGGTCCTCTTTGTGCGTCTGCTTCTGTGTCGAAAGGACGTGCCGACTAGATTCCAGAATCTTGCGGTTTTTCTGTCTACCATGTTCCATGGTAACTATCGATTGTTGTGAGCGCAGTCCATGGGGCGACCTTCTTTCGGAGGCATGTTGCTGTATCCTCACGTCACACTCAACAGACACAACGGTCCCCAAACACAAGATCTCTTGGAATACGTTGCTCTGAAACGAAAAGTACGATTAAACACTAACTACACCTCAAAGTGAACATCAACTCACAGCAAAACCCTTCGTCGGTCGAGGCAGTACGCCATCTTTTCGCCTCTTCGCCTGCAACCTTCATGAATCCTCGCGGTTTTCAATTTATTCGATTATTAGCCAGACGTGTGGTAAGGCCTAAGTGAGACTGTAAGCCACAGTCAGCTGCGCAACCAACCGAGCAGGTCGGACGTCGGAGACTTTCAGCAACAGCAACATTTTCGACGCTTCTACGCTTCTACGATCCAAAAAGTATTCCTGCTCCTTTCTGACTGAGAACAGTCCACAGGAACAAATTTTGACTATAGACATGGCAAACATGGCCATTTTCTGACTTTAGACCGTTAAATTCTTCAAAGACATGGCGTGGAAGACCATTTTCTGCCAATAGACCGTTAAATTCTTCAAAAACTTTGCATGGAATTCACTTCATCCATTTCTCACGCACAAATGCCCATCTGTCAAACACTTTGATGTCCTTAATTCCGACGAGCAGCCAAAAACAAACTCAAATTCCATTAAACTCTGACGTACGTAAGCAAATGTCACCAACTGTCACCATTTGTCACTCGAAACCCATCTTTCACTCGAAGATCACTGTCATCGTTTAAGTCTCACCCTCTCCCTCTCCTTTTCTCACTCTCTCTCTCTCCCCCTGTCTCCCTCTATGAAGATTAACGATCATCTGTCACTTTGACAGTTCAATGTCAAAGTCTCCACTCTCTCTCTCTCTCCCTCGCATTTCGTTTGCCAACGAAATCGCAGGGAAACCAGTTTGGTTACGCCAGCAGCTCCAAGCACACAGGTAACCCACTACCGGGTATTGCTCAACCCGCACCGCAGCGACTCTGCCCACGCAACCGAACCGAACCGAAAAGAACCGACCTCGTCCGAATCCAAAGCGACAACTCTCTTTGTCTCCGACGAATAGAACTTTGCACGAAAAACGAACCAAAAAAAAAACCTGGTCAGAGACTAATCCCCTCTCAATTCACTTTCACACACACACACACACATACGAGACGAGACTGTGTCGCTCTGCAGAGCGATCCAGACGGCTGCTGATAAGGAGGGATGTGCGATCAACGACGCACGTCATGCGAGGGAATGAGACAAAAACTCGGTCAGTGAACTGACGTCGCGTTGACATTGAAAATTTTCGACGTGAACACAAACACAAGCGCACCGCAGTCTGTCGTCAGCTTGAGAGCGGATCAAGATTCGGGTTGAGTGAGGTCCGAATCGAAGCGCGGCGGAAGTGTGTGTGTGTGTGCTGTCACAAAGGAGTTACGGTGTGGTGGTGTCGGGCAGCACACAAAAGGGATACAGCGAGCGACGGCATTGAGCCAGGAATCGAGGTCAAAATGTCGGAGTGGCCTGCGCAGACGGTTTTTGTTTTGGCTACGGCCCTGAGCGCCGCGCCGATGGCACAGAGGTGATGACAGAGCAGGGGATTTCTTGGAATCCACAAATGAGGTAACCTCCGCCGTTGATTTATGATGGAGTTGGTGTTGTTGTGGTTCTGTCGTGGTTGACGACGAGGCGGAGAGACCAGTGTGCCTAGCGAAGCGTGTTGGTATTGAGAGTTGAGACTGGGAAAGTGATTAACTGGTTCACGCAGCAAGGAGGAGCGGATATGACGTAGTCCCATGAAATGATGGACATGCGGGTGACAAGTGGAGTCATCGACGGATGACGGATGGTGGAAAGTGTAAACAGGGGCTTTGTGGCTTTATGTGAAATTTTAAGGGGGGTCTTCAAGACTTGTCCACTGGACGACAATTTGCATACCCATAAACAGAGAGTGAATCGAGCTGTACGGCACAGAAAGATGAAAGTCTCTCAAACGTCAGGTCAGGAGGTTCGTCGAAGGGATTGTCAACGAAGTCCTATCCTCCCGGTCGTACTTTAGAGTGCAGATGAGTGGATCTGAAACACGTAAGGAAGGCCGTGATCTGTTCACCAACATGCGGGTCTCAGTGGTTATTGAATGGATAAACACCACAGCTCTTCGAATCTATCCCAAGGGAGCAACGCTTCAGGGGATGACCAAAGGAAAGATTGGGCGCCCAAGTTGAAAAGGGTCAACTTGGCTCTGGTTCTGGCTATGGCACTGGCTTTGTCTCTAGCTCTGGCTCTGTTTCAAGCTCTGGCTCTGTCTCGAGCTCTGGGTCTGGGTCTGGCTCTGGCTCTGGCTCTGGCTCTAGCTCTAGCTCTAGCTCTGGCTCTGGCTCTGTCTCTGTCTCTAGCTCTAGCTGTAGCTCTGGCTTTGGCTCTGGATCTGGCTCTGGCTCTGGCTCTGTCTCGAGCTCTGTCTCTGGCTCGAGCTCTGGCTCTGGCTCTGTCTCTAGGTCTGGCTCTGTCTCAAGTTCTGGCTCTGGCTCTGTCTTGAGCTCTGGCTCTGGCTCTGGCTCTGGCTCTGTCTCGAGCTCTGGCTCTGGCTCTGTCTCCAGCTCTGGGTCTGGCTCTGTACTTTTTTTTTTTTTTTGTGCGAGTAGAGGTGGAAACCTTGCATAGGCACCAAAGGTCCGACGTCCTTTGGTAGTGCCGGATTCTAACCGGCTAAAACCACCCCCAGTCAATCTTCCCGTTTACTTGCTCCCTCGCGGAACTACCGCTAAGTATTACTTCACGAGGTGGGCGCCGTGGCGTAGTGGGTAGGTGCGTCGACTCCTACGCTCGAGGTCGTCGATTCGAATCTCGAAAAAAACATCAAACATTTTTCACGGCTCCACCTCTTTCGAGTCACTGACAACGCTCAAAGAGTATAACTGTCTAGAAAAAGCTTCTCAATCTCGCCGTTCGGAGTCGGCATTAAACTGTAGGTCCCCTCCACTCGTGAGAGAACAATAGCACGCACAGCACGAGTGGTTGCTGAGAAGATAGGCCCAGGTCCACCTCGGACTTTAGCGCCGCCATTATTATTATTATTTATTACTTCACGAGGGACGGGTTCGAGCTATTTGCTTCGTCACTAGGTGTTTAACGAATTCGCGTTCCGCTGTCGTTCTGCGTTCCTAAGATCGCACATTATTCGTATTGCTGCATCGTTGACTGCAGCCCAATAAGCTTCGCATTTTAACATATACTGAACTATGTTCTCTGGTGTCGGCTGTTCACCAAATTTTTCATGTAAAATATCTCTTTCGTTATCATAACGGGGGAATTCAAAGAAAACATGCTCCACATTTTCTTCCGCTTGTAGGCATCGAGGACAGAAAGGACTTGAGTCACGGTTCCGCTTGAATAGGTATTCACGGAAGCCACCGTGACCAGTCAAAAACTGTGTAAGATAGTAATTAACCTCGCCGTGTTTTCGATTTACCCAATTTTCAATCCTTGGGATCAGTCGGTACGTCCATCTCCCTTTTTGGGGCACGTTCCATCGTTGTTGCCACATTTCTATGCTGCGACTTCTTTCTATTTTCTTCGCGTGGTTTACAGTGGGCCCGATTTGCACGCGATGTTCATAAAGTCTTCTAGCTTCTAGAGCTAGGATATCGATGGGTACCATGGAGGATAGTACCAATATCGCGTCGTGGGATACCGTCCGAAATGCACTGCAAACTCTCAGTGCACATAATCTGTAGACATATCGTTTTCGACGATTTCTCACAAGCGTACGCGAGATGATGCTTATAATTAAGGCGAGCATCAATCATCACTCCCAGGTATTTAATAACGGGGCTGGAAATAATGTTGTGCTCTCCGACTTTTATCGTTATCGTCTCCCGTACCTTTCTACTCGTGATTAGCACGGATTCCGTTTTATGATCCGCAAGGTCTAAACTCATGTGGCAAAGCCAGTTTTTTATCAAAGCTATTGCTTCGTTGCAATATAACTCGATTTCTTCTAGTCGTTTCGCTACTACAACCACCGCAATATCGTTCGCGAAGCCTATGATAGAGGCTTTTCTTGGAACCGGGAGTCGTAGAATGTCGTCATACATCACATTCCATAGTAGAGGACCTAGCACTGAACCTTGAGGCACGCCCCCTGAAATTTTATGCAACTTCGTTCCGTCGACAGAATCATAGAGGAGCAACCTATCGGTAAAATAGCTCCTAATTAATCTTAATATGTACTTCGGTACATTTAATCGTTCGAGACGTTGTAAAATACGTGTTCAGTTCGCCGAATTAAACGCATTTTTCACGTCAAGTGTTACCACGGCGCAGTAGTTTTTACTGCCTCCTCTCCATCGTTATGGTTCTGTCTCGAGCTCTGTCTCTGTCTCGAGCTCTGGCACTGGCTCTGTCTCAAGCTCTGGCTCAGTCTCGAGCTCTGTCTCTGTCTCAAGCTCTAGCTCTGGCTCTGTCTCCAGCTTTGGCTCTGTCTCCAGCTCTGGCTCTGTCTCTGTTTCGAGCTCTGGCTCTGGCTCTGGCTCTGTCTCCAGCCCTGGCTCTGTCTCGAGCTCTGTCTCTGTCTCGAGCTGTAGCTCTGTCTCTAGCTCTGGCTCTGTCTCCAGCTCTGGCTCCAGCTCTGGCTCTGTTTCAAGCTCTGGCTCTGTCTCAAGTTCTGGCACTGTCTCGAGCTCTAACTCTGTCTCGATCTCTAACTCTGTCTCGAGCTCTGGCTCAGTCTCGAGCTCTGTCTCTGTCTCAAGCTCTAGCTCTGTCTCTAGCTCTGGCTCTGTCTCCAGCTCTGGCTCTGGCTCTGGCTCTGGCTCTGGCTCTGGCTCTGGCTCTGGCTCTGGCTCTGGCTCTGGCTCTGGCTCTGGCTCTGGCTCTGGCTCTGGCTCTGGCTCTGGCTCTTATATCACATTGAGACATGACAACTAGATTCTACTGAGAATTTTCTTTGAATTCATTCCCTCGGTGAGCTGGTGGCTGTTTGAACAGTTCCCCCTAACATTTTGCATCCAAGGCCACTCCCAGGAATGTGTTCTTGGCCCCCTTAGACGGTGCGTCTTTGTGTCAAGCCAAAAGGACGAGACAGAGCCAAGCAATGGTCGCAAAACAAACACAGAAGAAGATGAGGCTCCTAGTCCCATCAAGAGTCTTTTAAGCCGTTCTCGGTAGATTCCAGAGCAGATTTGAGCCCCATCACGTCTGACACTGCAAAATGGACTCAAGCATATGTCTCCAGTTTGACCTCGAAACGTTTCAATTGTCAATCATCCCTCAAACATCCAGGGAATTCATTTCACGCTGCAAATGCCACCCTTCTCATTGCTCTCCCAATCGCTCGTCACGGACTTCGTAATCCTTAATCCGTTCCACAAACGTAAGCAAACACTAGCTTACCGACAACATCGGCCCTCCACCACTTCACGGTTAATCGAAATCGTCGAGCATTGAACGATGAACCGCTGAAATTGGCCGCCGCTGCCTCGGCGATCCATTGAATTCATAATTGTTTCATTAAATTCCCAGCAATCGAACAGGGGATGCGATAGTCCCCTGCACTTAACACAATTTCACACACACACTCGCACACGTCCATGGGCACGCCGATAAGAAGGGACAGGACGAGGTGGGCCGCCCCAGGAGAGACATTTCAGGACAAATTGCATTTGGAACGAGGAAATATTTGATATTCCTTTTTTTTTCCTTCCTTCACCCCCTTGTGTGTGCAGTCGAGGCTTGGTTTTGGGACGGTTTCTGTTCCGTTTTTTCTTTTTTTTTGTTTCGCTTGCCAAGGAAACCACGCACCCCCTGTTGGGTTTGCTATTTATTTCGCCCTTCGATTGATGGAAGGAAACTAATAGTCGCTCACAAACTGACACACTGTCTGTGCTTCGCAGACACTCAAGTGAAAGCAACAACAATGCACTCCTTGGCCCCTGTGGATAGTTTGTGTGTGTGTGGTTGGGGTGGTATTGTGTCTCGCAAGGTTGTTGACAGGGGTTGGTTTTTGATTAATGCCGACAATGGAATGATCTCTGGCAACCACTACCCGCGCATGGACTTGCATTCGTGTGTTTGTGTGAAGGGAAATAACCTTAAACCAGCCAACACCCAACTATCAGAGGGGTCCCGCTCCACCCCTCCCCCTCCCACTTCACCAGCTTAACTCAGCATGCATCCACGAAGCGTCGTCTTAGCTTTGACACGTACAAAGGAAGCTCAATGTGGAAAGCTTCGCTCTATAGGGTCGCAAAGGCGAGACAAACAGCTCGCGAGAGAGAGAGAGAGTAAGCGAGAGCTGATTTACATCATTGTATGCATTCGCTTGCATATAATGTGCGCGCACATTTGCACTCCCACCCACACACACACACACACACAGACGCACGGTTTGAAGGTGAAGGGCTTATGGTTGCAATATAAAAATTCAGGGGCGCCTCTGCCTTCATGCCAACCAAACTAGCCACAGACGACGAACGCAACCAAGGGCAAGGACATCCGAGCATGCGCATGAGCATCTTTCCTTTCCTCGATTCTTTTTGCCCGTGCTTCTCTGTGTGCCTTCAAGGTGAGAGGAGGGTGGCTGCAACTACCCCTAAATGCGCCCAACTCTCGTGTGAGGTGTGCACTTATGCATGGCCGTGCACTTGTAGTGGTGCTTGCAATATCGGGCACCCGGTGAATGCTGGAGAAAGAGAGAGTTTGACCAAAGAGAGTTATTTTGAATTTTTCATGTTTTTTTGTATTTTTTTTTTTTGCTCTCCTTTGAGGACTTTATTTTGTCCTACCGACGACGACGGCACAAAAACCGCTTGCCGCTTTCCTCGACGACTGTCTGATGAGGGTGAAAACACGACAGTGGCATACCGAATGACACACATAACGTTGTGATGGTGGGGTAGTATTTCATTTGTTCGAGAGGGTGGCACACGACTGATGAGAGATTTTCTCTTACATTTTTTTCCTTCTTCGAACGGCCACACGAGCAGCAGGAGGAGAAGCGCAAAAAAAGGAAACGTTATATTTTTGTGAAGCCAGCTGCGATGGCGATAAATTTAGAAGCAAATGCAAGAGGAGGCCTTTGAAAGTTTGTGCGGTTTGCATGGTTATACCGTTAATTTGACAGGGAAGAGATAAAACGGTTGTGAGTGTAGACGATTGGACAGTTAGGGGTTTTCACTCTCATCCACTGAGCATCTCAAGACGTTAACGGAGTCATTGGAAGTAGAAAAATTATGAAAAAGTCACATTCTTGTCGTCATTCACATCCTTAGCGGGGCAACTGAGATGATTTAAGGTGTCACACCACGGCTGCATTCACTTTCTGACTCAAATTTCATCAACTTTCTGTGCTTTTCTTTTCAAAGTGACAATATCTCTGTCAAATTGACAGCTGGCAGCTGACTTGTGCTGAATTTAGTTCGCCATTTCAAACACCCGGTGCTTATCGTGAACCAGACACACCCATTTGAGGGGGTGTGTTCGAAAACTATCCAACCATGCATTCGAAGAGACGAATGCAGAATGAAGAGCATGTTTTGGGGCTGATTTGATGGTGGTTTTCTTATGCCGGCAGATGGTAAGGGGGATATGTCCGTCAACTTCTTTTGATAGTTAGTTAAAAATCGACACTTTCCCAACTATCATCTCTACTGCCAAATTTTAAGTCACCTCTGTCACTGAGCTTGTCTTTGGCCACTTTCCAAGGCAGACAAACCGTCTTTTTGTTCAAAAAGTGACGGACTTACTGATCCACCCTCGTAGCAGGAAAGACGAAGTGAGCGCCGCTGTCAAATTAATAAAATGTTCGGACTACACAACTATTCTGTGCAGAGCCATAGACAAGTGTGCTCTAGCTCTGGCTCTGTCTCAAGCTCTAGTTCTGTCTCGAGTTCTGGCTCTGTCTCCAGCTCTGGCTCTGTCTCCAGCTCTGGCTCTGTCTTGAGCTCTAATTCCGGCTTGGCTCGAGCTCCGGCTCTGTCTCCAGCTCTGGCTCTGTCTTGAGCTCTGGCACTGTCTCTAGCTCTGGCTCTGGCTTTGGCTCTAGCTCTAATTCCGGCTTGGCTCTAGCTCCGGCTCTGTCTCGAACTCTGGCTCTGTCTCGAGCTCTGGCTCTGTCACTGGCTCTGGCTCTGGCTCTGTCCCGAGCTCTGGCTCTGTCTCAAGCTCTGGCTCTGTCTCGAGCTCTGGCTCTGTCTCGAGCTCTGGCTCTGTCTCTAGTTTTGGTTCTGGCACTGTCTCTAGCTCTGGCTCTGGCACTGGATCTGTCTCGAGCTCTGGCTCTGTCTCGAGCTCTGGCTCTGTCTCGAGCTCTGGCTCTGTCTCAATCTCTGGCTCTGTCTCGAGCTCTGGCTCTGTCTCTAGGTCTGGCTCTGTCTTGAGCTCTGGCTCTGTCTCAAGCTTTGGCTCTGTCTCGAGCTCTGGCTCTGTCTCGAGCTCTGGCTATGTCTCGAGCTCTGGCTCTGTCTCGAGCTCTGGCTCTGTCTCTAGCTCTGGCTCTGGCACTGGATCTGTCTCGAGCTCTGGCTCTGTCTCGAGCTCTGGCTCTGTCTCGAGCTCTGGCTCTGTCTCAATCTCTGGCTCTGTCTCGAGCTCTGGCTCTGTCTCTAGGTCTGGCTCTGTCTTGAGCTCTGGCTCTGTCTCAAGCTTTGGCTCTGTCTCGAGCTCTGGCTCTGTCTCGAGCTCTGGCTATGTCTCGAGCTCTGGCTCTGTCTCGAGCTCTGGCTCTGTCCCTGGCTCTGGCTCTGGCTCTGGCTCTGTCCCGAGCTCTGGCTCTGTCTAGAACTCTGGCTCTGTCCCGAGCTCTGGCTCTGTCTAGAACTCTGGCTCTGTCTCAAGCTCTGGCTCTGTCTCGAGCTCTGGCTCTGTCTTGAGCTCTGGCACTGTCTCTAGCTCTGGCTCTGTCTCGAGCTCTGTCTCTGTCTCAAACTCTGGCTCTGTCTCGAGCTCTGGCTCTGTCCCGAGCTCTGGCTCTGTCTAGAACCCTGGCTCTGTCTCAAGCTCTGGCTCTGTCTCGAGCTCTGGCTCTGTCCCGAGCTCTGTCTCTGTCTCAAACTCTGGCTCTGTCTCGAGCTCTGGCTCTGTCTCGAGCTCTGGCTCTGGCTCTGGCTCTGGCTCTGGCTCTGGCTCTGGCTCTGACTCTGGCGCCACTTTCAAATAACCAAAATGGTCAGACTACACCACAGTTTCCTGCAGAGCCATAGGCAAGTCTAGACGAAATAAAAAGCTGGAACCAGAGCCAGACTTCAATCTGCAGCAAGAAACGAAGCTGACTGAAGACTAAAGCCAAAGGCAAATGAAAATCCAGCAACAGAACCAGATCCAAAAGCAGCCTTAGGACTGGATGTAGAGCTTAAGCCAAAGTCAGAGTGAAAAAAAAGATGTAGCGCTTGAACCATAGCCAGAACCAGTGTCACAGTCATTGGTTAGGTTTGGTTTTGAAAGGGGAGTGTGATGGTTAAACCTCACTTCCACTTGGAGGCCATTATTTGTTTTCCTGTCTGTGGTTTATGAAACACTACACTGAAGTATTCAGACTCAAAAACTGGTCCATTGCACTGCCAGGTAGCAACCTACTCCAGCAGAGATTGTGCCGTTAATTTGATCCCAACGGCAAATGGTTACTGGACCAGATTCAATTTCACTGGGATTCGAACCTGGGACCCCTTTAATTGGGGCAAACTTAACCAACTGTGCCATCCAGTCGTGTCCGGAGGCCATTAAGTGTCAGAATCATAATTAAAACCAGAGCCAGAGTCAAACCAAGATCAGAAATAGAACTAGAAACAGAGCCAGAGCTGCAAAAAGAATCAGTATGAGACTTCAGGCTTGAGCCAGAGTGAAACGCTAATCCACAACAGAGTCAAACCAAATAGCAGAGCTTAAGCAAGACAGGAGCTAGAGTAAAAGTTTGAGCCAGAGTCAAAATCAAAGCTAACGTCAGAACTAGAGCCTGAGTAAAACGTAGATCACATTTAGAGCTGAAACCAGATCTAGAGCCAGATTAAGAGCGAAGAAGCAGGGGGGACGCTTGAATCGGTGACAGTGCCAGTTTCAGAGCTAGAGCCAGAGTCGATCCTAGACCAGTTTTAGAGCTAGGGCAAATATATAGAGGCAAAGTACAATCCAGAGCCTAAGCCTTATTGTCCAATTCCAGCAATTCAGTTGATGAGCTGTTGATGTTGCTCCAAGTCATTTTATGGCATTTATCTTTACCCGAACGAACGATTTCCTCTCAAACTGTGATGCCATTTCGTGGAGGTTAGTCATTTTGTGCGACCTACATCGTCAGCGTAGTTCAGAGGCTTAACTGGATCGCAAGAGTCCATAGCATTCCTTCGTTTCCAGTCAACAGGGCTACTGGATGTACATCGCTGATCACCAGAAGAGAGAAACAAATTGGTGCCAGGATTCAGCTTTGAGTGACTTCACTTTGGATTGGGTTTGGGCGCCAATTGTTATGCTTCGCAATATAAATCAACCGCAGCGAACTAGCTGAAGATTAATGTAATTGAAGCAATTTATTTAAAGCGGAAGATGCAAAGGATAGGACGTTTTGATTCTCCGAATTTCAATCAGTTGCCGAAAGACGCTTTCGAACAGTTGATTGCACAAGACCTGCGTCACAAGCTTATAGTTGCTAGTTGCGTTATCCAACTGCCATTAGATCCTACCCACTTTCCCACCGATTCTTATCTTGAGCGGCTTCAATGAATGAACAGTAAATGAACAGTTTCTTGGTATTTTCGAGAGAAAAGTTCCGCGCGCGATCTTTGGTCCTTTTTGCGTTGATGGCATTTGGAGGAGAAGGTTCTACCATGAACTGTATGGGCTGTACAGCGATATGAGTCTAGCCAGACGTCTACGGATCCAACGCCTAAGATGTATGGACAGCTTAGCTCAGGCCCGAAAAGTCTTCGACTCTGAGCCTGTGGGACAACGCAACAGAGGACGTCCACGAATAAGGTGGCGCACACAAGTCGACGGGGACCTTGGCCGGCTTGCAAAAGATTGTGCTGGCTGGAGAGGCGTGTTGAGTCAGGCCCAGGTCCACCTCGGACTGTAGCGCTCTAAGAAGAAGAAGAAGAAGGCTTCAATTTTCACCAATAAGCTATAGAAAGACGGGAAAGACTTTTTGATGGTATCTGTGCATTCGGGCAAGAGTTTTACGTAAAATTTAATTCAGAGCACTGACGAACAACAAGGATCGTGACAAAACGTGATCAAAGATCATTTCGCTTAGCAGTCGAAATATCACGCACCAGGTCTGAATCATGGGGAATGTTGAGGTCAGAACGTCGCCTAGGGTCCTAGGTACGAGTGATAGACCGCAAATGCACGCCACTGTGCGTCCTTCTTCTTCGTTTTGAGGCGCTACACTTCAGGCTGGACTTGGGCCTCAACTAACAGGCCTCTCTAGTAAGATCTTTTGCTAGATGTCTGCAGTTGCGCACACCCTTCTGTCTTAAATGTGAACGTCCACTGTTGCATTGCCCATGGGCTCAGAGTCAAAGAACATTCGAGGCGGAATTAAGTTGTCAATGCGATCTAGACGGACTTGCCACTATAAAAGTTGAGTCTGTAGACGCCTGATTGAACACAAGTCGCTTTAGAGGCCGCAAACAGGACCAAAGATCGAACGCAGAACTTTGTGTGCTTGGAACTGTCAAAATGCTGTACGAATGCAGGTCTTTTGTGCCTTGGCACTGTTTTCAGACTTAGCGTGCAGTTTGTATGATCTCACTTCTCTTCCTTCAGTTCCTCCTAGATTTCTTTAAAGCCTGTCGATTACGGAGGAATTTGCAGAACAAACTGGGTCTACATAGGCTCCACCAGCTCTTTCGCTCCTTCTTCCATCATGAGGCCCTACTTTTTTCTTCTCCTTCTGAACCTCCGTCCCTCTTTCGTGGCAACTCCGTCAAATACGTCCACCGTTCTGCCTCCAAGATTGCATCCGGCAGTCAAGCAGGTCCTTGACCTCTAGACCTACCATACCAACCGCCAGTCCATTGTGACAAATTCCCCTTCAGTCACTCATCGGCAATTTTAAAGATCTCCAACTCAACCAGACGCAGGGATCGATTTTATTGAACTTCCTAATTAAGAAGCTTCCTCACCCCCTTACTCCCTCACCCAAACCCCACAAAAAATCGAACTCGCGCATCTAATTGTTGCCGTGCATCGTCATCCCACTTCCCTGCTGACCACTCGCAGACCCACATTTGCTCGGTTCGTGCGACTATGACCAACTCAAAGCAAGAAAAAACGAAAAAATACTCAACCAAGGGCGGTTGAAGAAGAGGGTGACTCACTCACCCCCGACCTCCCCATGAGCAACAACACAAACGACAAGCCAACAAAAACGATGACGACCTGCAGTGCACCCGACCTACCCACACCATACTCGACTTAAGCTCTTCCTCTTTGTCACTTGTTTCGCCACCCAGCGGCATTCGCCTCTCTTTCGACTCAAGTCATCGCGAGGAAAGAGACTGAGAGCGCCGAGAGAGCAAGGCGCACTTGCATTTTCTCTAGCGAGCCGAGAGAGTGCCAACGTGCAGTGCAATCGGGAAACGCAAGCAGGCAGACGGAGGAGGGTTGCTTATTTTCTATTTTCCACAATCCGTCATTCCACTCGATCACCCCATGAGGCAGATGAAATTCACAATTGTATTCATTAATGCCACCCAACAGGGACGCACGTCTCCCTCTCGCTCGGACTCAGCGCCTCTCTTTCTGTCTCTCTCTGACCGACCGACGGCCTCACACTCTTCCGGAATCGTAAACAGAAGTCTCGCATTCAATGCACACCAGCCAGCCCATGTGAAGGCTTGAACTTGAACCGAGCACACTCATGCACTCGCAGAGAGCGAGAGAGAGAGAGGGCGCACTCGCTCTCTCACCAACACACCGCCAACCGGAGCAGTGCCACTCAATCAGTCCCACGAACAGCGTGAACAGCGTGTGCAAGTGGAATTCCAAAGTTTTGTACTTGAGCTTGAACGCGAGTTTAATGGAGCAGTGTTAAGGTCGTCTGGGATGGGTGTATGGGTGTGTGCTCTGATAAATAAAATTTTGTGGTTGCATCGAAGCGAATACACACACACCACGAGTGCGAGCAGAGCCAGCGAGACCAAAGCGAATGCGGAAGAATCGACGAGAAGTGTTGCTGTGCTCACGGGGAGACTTGGGAGTTTTGGTACTTTTTGTGGAAAGTGCTGGATGACAGGTGACAGATGGATGACAGGTTGTACAAGCAGGAGAACACTTCACCTGCAAAAGAACTTATGACTCGCGTATGATTTTGGGCGGCATTTTCTTTGACGAGTGGACATCTACTTTGGCTCGGGCCTTGTTGGCAAATTTAAGAAAGTTTTGGAACATTTTAATGGCGGCGCTACAGTCCGAGGTGGACCTGGGCCTAGCTTCTCAGCAACCACTCGTGTTGTGCGTGCTATTGTTCTCTCACGAGCGGAGGGGACCTACAGTTTAATGCCGACTCCGAACGGCGAGATTGAGAAGCTTTTTTTCGGGAAGCTCTGCGACATATTAGTTTAAAAGAGTCATAAGGCATGAGTTCCAAGACTAGTCAGCCCAATTTGACAGGTTTTTCTTGAAGCAATCCTGTCTTCCGAGATTTGCATCGGGCTGCTACATCGAGAGTGTTGAAGGCAACGCGACGACTTGTTCAAAAAGAGGGTAGAATGCAATACTGAAATATTTCACTGAAATGCTTTATAGTCGCAAGAAGGGATCGGGACAAGCAGAGTCTGCTTAACTGCTTAGAAACGAACGTGATTGCGAGAGTCTGGATAAGCAGTAGGATTCTGCTCATCCAAAAAACGAGCTCGGTTCTTCCCAAATTTTTGGGCGGAGATGCTCCTGCTTTCCAGTGCAATCAGCTGGGTTGTTCCTACATTTTTAAACGGAAGCACTTTCTATGTAAGACTCAAAGGGATGGATTTTGACAGCGTTCAGAAATTAGGTCTTTAAGCACTGAGGCACCTTTCAGATGACGCAGTCCCTTGCGCTCTTCATAACTGCAAGATCCGAGAGGGGTACCAGAAGCGAAACTTGGACTGATAAGTGGCACAATGGGCCAAACTGCTGGTCTAAGCAAGCCGCGGCACTAGTCGCTAGGGCACCCTCTCACCTACCTTGACCGATAAGTGATTAGGCGTGTAGCGGAACAATTTTACAAAATGCCCGTGGATCCACAAGCTTATAGCCATCATTGAAGCTTGGAGCTCACGTAGTTTCTGTGAGCGCGGAGGGGATGCAGAGATATTTCAGCAGACGTCAAATAAGGAGATGGACACGGAATACGCGGTTTTGTAGCAGAGTTCTTGCAGGCTACATGCCTACAAAGCCTAGAAAATTTCGTCTGTCCCATAAGGACGTCGGAGGACATCTAGATGGAGATCTAATCATACGCAGTAGATGAACAGGGGAGAAACCAAGAAGCAACTTCTTTAAATCAAGAAACAAAGAAGTTATATCATTCGGGAGTTTCACGCAATGAATCGTCGACGAGTCCTCTGGAGTGGCCGGATTAGGAAGGCTTATCCGATTGTGTCAATGCACACTCGAAAGGACACAGTGTGTAATCCAACTCAATGTCTAGAGGACTGGCTCTAGAGACCCTCCGCATTGCTGAATACCTGTCGTGAGGATTCTCCATTCAAGTGTTGGTACAACTAGTTTACAGGGTGATACGTTGTTCCGAGCTCGTTCCTAGCGCGTTCCTTAAGCGTTCCTAGCCAGTTCCTAGGAAGCATTAAGGGCGATTGAAGAAGGTACCCAACAAAATTGTCGTATGGTCAATGTGAGCGGAAGACGAAATGCACACTGCCGAGTAGCTTCTATAACTTTTAGCAAGTTAAGTAGGCCATCTACTTCGGAGCAGAAACAAAGTCCACAAACGACACCTTTGTGGAGGCCTGATGACGAAAAACTCTTGCCAAGTGCTTCTTCCTCCTAAACTTCAAAAGAGCAGTAAGCTGGCCGACGGACAAGACAGTGCTTTATGCTGATTTTGTGCGTCCATCGAAAGAAATACCTCTCGTAGGATATTGTCTTCGAACACAGTGAACGGAGAAAAAGACTAAAAAGCATATTCGACGAGCTGCGTAAAGACCTGTACGTAGTTCGTCGGTGTGTCGAATGCACTTTCTACACTAAGTCCAGCACTAGAACAGTAATGCTCTGACCAAGAGTATCGTAGAATTCCCAAGCTTCTGCTTCGAGGAGAGGAGGATAAATCTGTCCTGTGCATTTCTTCAATAAATCGCATTGGTTTCTTTCATTCTTAAGCCAAGGAAGACTTGCTCACCGAATCCTTGCTTTGAAATCGATTCCTTCCTTTCTTATCCACTTCAAATATTTGAACTCTTGAGACCGGATTCCACCGTCATTCAGAGGTTCTTCGATCTTTCCTGACTCCGGTAAAGTGAAGTGAGTAATGATTCCAGCGCCTATGGAGGACTAATCCTATGAACCAAGCCTTTCGACCACCAGCGTGCTGTCGTTCTACTCCGCGAAGCTTCATCCAACGTTTTTTAAAAATTCTCAAATCCTTTCATTTCACTGTTTTCTAGAAATCTCCTTAGAATTCCATAGAGTCCAGGCTTGCAGTTAGTCCTTGAGGTGTGGTTTAAGTTATTCTTTTATAGATTTTCGCGGAGAACGTTGCCGCCTTCCACGTTGAAGCTGAAACTGCTGGAAAAACTAGTTAGTCCAGATACTACAGCACAATGGACTTTTCTTAGTCTAGGTTAGGTTAGGTTAGGGGCTTGTTAGTGTATTCACCAGCACACCTTAGATTTCTTAGTCTAACTACTTCCCCTCTTTTGTGGAGACAGCCGCTATAACCTTGTCCAGTCAATCATTGGTGCCTTGAAAAAGGGTCACACGGAAAACGAACCAAGCAAAGTAACGCCAAGCGAAATGAGGCCAAGTGTAAAAATGTTACCGTATTTGACTTGGAAAACCCATATTCCGATTCGTCTTCTTTCACAGTACCCTCTGCAACTGCACCATTTCGATTTCCAAGCGCTCATATGTATCTCTCCCGAAGGTTGACCTGCTTTGGACTAAGTAAACCTTCTTGTCTGAAATCCGTCATAAGACCCAATTGTCGAAGCCAATTCTGACTCTTGTCTTCTTGAAAATGGGTTTTTCGGGACAGTTTCCTGACCTGGTGGTGGATTAATCGTCGCTAGTGTCTAGGTCCTGAGGTAGTTAAGGAACATCGGAGCGAACGTGAGCTCTACAACCGACATCTTAGTGGAGATCTGACGTAGAACAGCCCTTGGCACCCGCTGCTACATCGGTTTCTCGAAATAACTGGGGTCAAAAATCCTAACTGGAAGGACCAAAATCTTGTTCTAGAAAACCCTAAATCTGACAGTCTTGCTGTTTGAAGCCGAAAGCTGGACAATGAACAGAACTACAGAGCTGATTCTTGGTTTCTTCGAAAGAAAAATTCTATGTCGGATATTTGGTCCTCTTTGAGACGGAGGCAAAGGGAGGAGGAGACACAAATGCAAACTCAACGAGCTGTTCAAGAATGTGGACATGGACTGAAAGGCAAAAATGCTTAGACTAAACTGGACCGACCCTCCTGAGAAGAAGACCAAACCTCCGGTAAGTGATCGCGGAAGCCAGACAACTTGGTCTTGACAACTGGAAGCAGCATGACTGGGGCCGTCAGCGATGGAAGATGGCAATTGCTGAGGCTTAGACTCTGTAGGAGTCGTAGGCCTGATAAGTATCTAACCAACCACCAACTCCTAATCTTTAAAAAGGTGGAAACCTCAATTGAATCCAGTCAGCTGATGCCACCAATCTCCCACGACGAAAAAATGGTATTGAACCTAGACCCAAAACATTCCCTGTGCTGAAATGCATTTGACTCCTGCATCGTTACTCCAGCCACCCGCGACGGCAACACTATCCCATACCCTCTTCCATTCACCCCTAGCAGAGCACTCCACTCTCAATTCATCTGAACTCACACACAACTCCAATCCACCCCAACCAGCCATCCCAATTGGAATCGTTATTCTCACCCGTGGCATCGCCGCTTGCGTGTGTGTTTGTTCAATGCCGTCGTCTCGTCTCCTCCGAACAGACTGCACACAGGCTCACTCGCATGAGCCCTTGCTTCGCTTCAGGTTTTACGTTTTGTTTTCATTTCCTCCCCCATTCCCCCAGCACCTCCCGCAAAAACATATGACTACACTAACTCGTCTTCTTCCTCTTCTCGATTTTCTGTTTTCTCTTCCATTTTGCTTTCCGCACAATCATCAGAACCAGAGCGCTCCACTGCCTCACCGCAAAGAGACATCGTCTCGTTTGCTCACTCACTTTTCTGCTCTCACCAGCTCTCTGCTTGTGTGGTTCGGCGCGTGCGACTGTGTTGGTATAGTCGACTCGCGGTGCTACTGCCGTCGTTGTCGTCGGTCGGGGTTTTCACTTTCATCCTGGAGGGTAGCAGAAACGAAAACCAGTAAGAGAAAGTACGGCATAAGAATTGGTTCGTTCCCTCTGTGTGCAAAATTTTTGTGTAGATTTTCTCCACTTCGCATGGTGGACAAGGAAAGGAAACGAAAAAATATAGTACACAACAAAATTTAAAAAAAAAAAACACACAAATTTTTGTTGTTGTTTTCGTTTGTTCGTTGCGTTGCGTTGGATTCGTTTCGTTCGTGTCCGTTCGTTCGTACGTCCGCCGTACGTTCGTTCGTTTCGTTCGTCCGTTCGGTTTGTTCGTGTTTGTTCGTCGTCCCCGTCGTCGTCGTCGTTGCATTTCGTTTCGTTTTTTCGAATGTTGTGCACTGTGTTGCGGTTATGTTGAGTGTCTTGTGGCTCATTGCGTTTGTCGTTCCTTCCTCTTGGCCACTGTCCACCTCGTGGACGCCAGCATCGGGCACATCATCATCAGAATCGGCCTCGAAATCGGTGTGGTGCCCCGAAAATTGAATTCAATCCATCCCCCCTCAGTGGTTGTGTGCACCCCTCGGATATTGTTAACAACAATTGTGATAAACAAAAAGTCAGGCACGTGAAGGATTCCCCAGCACCCTGACTCTGGCTCTGAGTGTGGTTCTGTTTGTTTTGCTTTTTGGTTTGCGTTCTCCTTTTTTTTTTTTTTGAGTTAAAATGTGCGACGATCATTTTTCGTAAACAAAAAGAGAATTGATTTCCAACTAACGGTCGAAACGCGACAACTGTCAACCTGTCATTAGCAAAACCGTGACCTCGGATGAGGATTCTTTCTGTCTTGTTGTTCCCTCATCATTCGCTGATTGAATTTTTGTTCTCGGTGAATTTTTGCCTTTTATTCGCGTTAATTTCGTGGAACGAACGAAGTGGAGAGTGAGAGAGCGAGAGAGAGAGAACGAGTGGCATTCAGTGACAACTGACAGTGAATGTTATGCAAGTGGATAACTGTGTATTTATCTTCGTCATCAACTGTCATCATTGTCGTTTTGTTGTGGATTAAGCCGATTGAACAAGAAAGTGATCTACTCTTTGGTTGTCTGTCAAACACTCACCACACCCTGTCTGTCATCTTCTGTCATTTTTGTACCGTAAACAATTTGTTTTCGGTGTTGTCCCCTCAAGAGTTTACAAATTTTGTGCATCCCCCTGTTCAAGAGAAAAGTGCGACGGTCACAACTAGGCCCATGTGTGATTCACTCCTTCACCGATTGGAAGGATATCTTCAATTTGAACGCGGAATGTGATAAAATAATTAAAAAAAAAAAAGAAAATTTGAACGACGAAAGGAAACAGATCTTCGAAGCTGCATTCTCAACCCAACTCAGGATTACCAAGTGTTGTTTTGACTACAAACAAATAGACGTTTTTAAAGGATAAGGATTTCATGGACGTCGTCTGTTCGGCTGGCAGATACATCCGACATATTTTCTAAGACAAGATACATACATTTATACAAGAAAATTACAACTAATCATACACAACATATAGGCTTTTGTATACAACATTTTTTGCGCGAGTTTTAAGGACATTTTGCTAAATTTTAACGTAAGTATTCACATTTATACGGTCCTTTGTGCTTAATTTAGTTTCTTGTCCTTATCCTAGACGGTGTTCCGATACTTTTTAGAATGGGGTTTGTGAGTCTCTCTTTCGTTGAGCCGTCGGTAAATCACCGACAGCCTCTTCGTAGTCTGAATCACCTAGCCAGTGTCTAATTGGGAATTGTTGCTTCCATTGGTATGTTCTGTCGGAGTTGATCTCCTAACCCTTTTTCCGAAGAAAATGAATGTCATTCTAAGACTGGACGGGAGCTGTGAGCTTTGAGATGAATCACTTTACTCTTCACTAAGTTCTTGTTGTGAATGATGAAATATCACAAATCTCACTCATCACTGCTTGAGGTCAAAGTTTACGAAAAAAAATTGTGACTGGCCACGTGATTTTCCAGCAGTATTTTGTTGTGAGCAAATGCTGATGTTCAACTGGCTACAAATCGTGGATCAGTTTGTCATTTGATGATGAAACGCTGTGGTGAATCGTTGACTACTGAGTGTATCTGAGGCATTGCACAGTGGTCCAGTCATCGGGCAAGATCTCGCTGTAAATGGCTCAATTTCTTGCTTGTAGCAGAAAGTCTTATCAAAATTTGCCTTTCGAAGGCAAGTTCAGTTGTGGAAGAACTGAATCACGCACAACACTTCTGGTTGCTAGAGGGGATAGGTAAAGGTTCTGGATGCGACTGGATGACGCAGTTGATTAAAGGTAGCCCTAAACGGCGCCGTGGCGTAGTGGGCGTCGACTCCTACGCTCGAGGTCGTCGGTTCGAAAATCGAAAAAAACATCAAACATTTTTTCACGGCTTCACCTCTTTTGAGTCACTGACAAAAAGTATAACTGTCTAGAAAAAGCTTCTCAATCTCGCCGTTCGGAGTCGGCATTAAACCGACTCTCCCCTCCACTCGTGAGAGAACAATAGCACACACAACACGAGTGGTTGCTGAGAAGCTAGGCTCAGGTCCACCTCGGACTGTAGCGCCGCCATTATTATTATTATTAAACGGCGAACATGTTAGTTACGAGTTGGGACACACCTGGACTGTGTCATCGGTGAAGAATTATACGTGTGCTGTCTTTTTTTGTCTTTTAAAATTAATTAGGGTCTCTCTGGGCGGACTTTTGTCCAGCGATCCGCCGCAGGAGCCGGTTGCCACAGAGGAATGTCACAGCAGCGATTGAGATTAGGAGACGGGTCGTTTGGAACATGTCCAGCTCCAGCCAGAAGAGGCCGAACAGACCGAGAACGGCTCCGAAGCCCAAGTGGAATCCGAGAGTGCTCAGGCTGAATGAGAAGTTGGAGACGTTGATGCCGAGCTTGCCCCACAGAATGAAGAGTAGGACCAGGGGAGTGAGGCAGAGACCGGTGAAGATGTCGGAGACCAGGCGTGGCTAGCGTTTCTCTGGCAAGCGGAATTGGTGAATGATCTCCGGTCGAAGAGCGCGAATTTCTTCGTTTCCTGCGTGAACAGCATCTGGATGTTAGCAACGTGACACTTGAAGGAGTTAGAGAGCGATGCGTCGCCCACGATCAGCTCCAGCTCGTAGAACCCTGATTTAAAACCCAAATCGTTGCCCGAGGTCTATGTCGAACTTGTACGCCTTGGAGGCGTCTTGTTCCGCAACGTAAATGATCCCCTCGTTAGTTTCGTCCGTGGAAATGCGAACAAATGCTTGGCGGACGGTCATGACCTTAGTAGTGCCTTCGTCAGTGAGCACGATCTTGAGCACCAATTTCTGGTTCTGGTCAATGGCCACGAGATCTGTTAATGTATGAGGGTAGACCACTGATTGCTTCCTAAAAGATGAGGAGGCGTCCGAGTCTCCAAAGCCAATCTCTGCAGAGTGCACATTCACTTTGCCAAACACTTTGAAGTTCACCTCCTGAGTGTAGCTATCAGCAGTGATGTCGACGGTGTAGATGCCGCGTGCCGGATTGAACGTGGTCAAATCTGCAACGTACGTGGTCTTGTCAGAGCTCTTTGAAGCGAACTGCACTTTCTCGGCCAAAACTGTGTTTCCTTTCTTCACAACCTCCTTTCCGGATATGCTCTGGGCGAAGGGTGACAGCGGCCTGCCAAGAAGATCCACAAATTCAATTGTAAGCAGAGGACTTTTGGATTGAAGTTGGCCATGCATATTGGTGCCACTTTCTTGCCAGCATCGTTCAGTGTCTTCAGGGCCTCGAGCAGGACTTGCACGCCTTTCGGTGGCTGCACGGAACGGCGACTTAGGAAGTAGGTGGCCAGTTTCACCGCCTGAGCGTCAGTGATTGGAGCTGGCTTGCCCAACGCTTTGGTCACTTTGAATGCCCCGTCGATGATGAGAGCTTTTATGCTTAGACCACCACAATCTTTCCGTCGACTTCATCGGCCTGCACAATGGCACCCTCCACGCGATCAGACACAAAGTTGGCCGAAGTACCAAGCTCGGCTGCAATATAGAACGCGTACCCCAGACTGCTCTACCCCTCTAACTAGGTGCAGCCACTTAAAGTAGCCCTAAACGACGAACATGCTCGCCGAACTTGCTCATTTGCGTTATCCCCTGCACGGCGAACATTCATTTCGTGTTGTTTCTTCTAACCGTCAACGTGTGTGATAGAGCAGCGCAAGTGGTGAATTCCTCGATAAAATTGTGGCTGACTGTTGACATTGTGCTTAATCCGCGATATGCACTCGGCGACGTTCACAGCAAAAATCAGGTTTGCCCGCGAACATGGCCCTACACAGCGAACATCAAAGCCAACGAACACGACAAAACCGAGATTTTTCGCCAACAGGGAGTGGTTCGCGAGCCAGCCCATACACGACGAAAGTGCGGCGAGCACGAGCAAGTTCGGTAAGCATGTTCGTCGTTTAGGGCTTCCTTTAGGCGCCCATGAAAGCAAAATCTTCAACGGAAATCAAGTCCATGCTAGTCGCAAAGAAGTCAAGGCTTTTACCTCACAGACTTGACAAGACTATGTCATGTCCTGAGGTGGCTAGTGAACTTTCCACAAAAATGTCAGAAGCCGACCTGTGGCAACCAATTCCATCACCATTCTTTGATTTAAGGGAAAAAGGGCACAACGAAATCAAGGAGATCATCTTCTCCTTCTTCTCCTGCGGAATCACTCGGACACTATAGCCTGGATATGATCGAGATTAAACCAACAAACTCCTTTAGTGTGACAAGATGTTGCTGGCGATGGTAGTTGGAGTTCACAATCGTCATGTCATGAAAATAGGACTTTCCAATGGCAATGTATAGATTACAATCGACAGACACAATTTTGAGGTAGTGAAGGAGTTTGTCTACCTCGGGGCAAACGTGAACTCCACGAACGACGTCACAGTGGAGATCCGACGTGGAATCGCCCCTGGCAACTGATGATACTTCGGTTTGTCAAAACAACTGGGCTCAGAACACCTGACTCGAAGGACCAAAATCATGCTCTACAAAACTGTTATTCAGCCACAACTACTATATGGAGCCGAAAGCTGGACATTAAGCAGAACTGCGGAGTTGATTCTTGGTACCTTCGAAAGAAAAATTCTACGTCGGATATATGGTCCTGTCTGCGAGGAAAGCGAATGGAGGAAAAGACACAACCGCGAACTCTATGAGCTGTACCAGGGTGTGGATGGAGTCCGTAAGGCAAAAATCCGCCGACTTTACTAGCTCGCCGACTTTACTAGCGCATGGACAACAACGCTCCAGCTAAGAGGGTCTTCGAATCCGAGGCTCCTGATTTGAGAAGGAGAGGCAGAAGGAGAGGAAGACCGAACCTCCGGTACAAAGACCAAGTCATCGCGGACGTAAGACAGCTTGGTCTTGATGACTGGAAGCAGTGTGCCCAGGACCGTCAAGGATGGAAGGCAGCGATAGCTCAGGCTAAGACCCTACATGGGTCGTAGACCTGCTAAGTAAGTAAGTAATGTATAGAGGGACTGTGATGATGAATAGGAAAGCTACATCTGCCATCCATCCATTTGAGAAACAGAACTTACTGGGAGTCCACTTCTTTCAAGACATCTTTGAGTCCTTGCCGGTTTATAAGAACAACACGAAGGATGATCTATGATAAGACGTCATGTTACGAGAGAAATGGAATATTATTCCCCAAAAGCGCAGCACGATGAGTCCTCAAGGACCCAAGTGAGACTTTGCCTCCTAATCCTAATCCCTGAGTTCTTTTAAATGACAGCAACAAAAATATTTTGCCTATTCAGAGAATAGGACTGACTGCATTGCCATTGGAAAGTCCCATGCTGATGCAAGTGTAAACGCATTCGGTGTCGGTGAAACACGATCGTGAAAAAATAAACGGAAACTTTTCGGAGCTTTTAACCGGAATCCCTTCAAATATTATGTGCTTTCTGTGACATTGTTTCAGAACACTGGGAGAGGACAAAATCCACTGTTTGAGCAGACCTCGAGTTTCATAAAATTCACACAATTTGGGACTGAATGGAATTTCAAAGGCTCAGGTCCACCCCGGACTGTAGAGCCCGCTAAGGAAAGAAAGAATGCGATTGCAAAACCTCAACTCGTTTATAAATCTACACGAGTGATTTGTCTTAAAGAATGTTCAGCACTGGCACCACAAGGAAGCTCATTCAAGTTCAAGTTCACTCAAGTTCCTTGATGTAAAAGCTGAAAACCGGTAGCCGAAAAGGCCAATTCAAAATAGAGAGCAATTGGTTGATCATACTGGGGCTCCAATCACCCCGGCAGAACGAATTCCAAGACCCGAGTGCGGCTCCAACGGTGTGATGGGGAGCGAATTCGGACTTACTTTCATTTCTGCCTGAAACAACAACAGAGCTGTGCAAAACTAAACCGGCCAGTTACGACGTTCCAACAAGATTCTCCTTCACTTTAGAAACTGGAGAAAACCATTGTTCGAATTACTGGTCAGTTGGTAGCTCAGACATGGATCCAAGCTTGAAGGTCTCGTTGTGGAACAAGTCCAGGCTCCACTAGGCTTCGTGAAAAATAACATCTACAATCACTTCTTCAAGATCGCCAACGAAAGATGGACCAAGTTGGAAACATGTGTCCTATCCAGAAGTTTATGGCCCAACTACAACCAAAAGATAACAAAAAACCTGCTCAACAGTAGGGGAAACATATCCAGAATTACAGCGGTCTGTACTGGACACTGAGCTGTTGGCAGGCATGCTGAAAGACTAAGCATACCATTCAACTCGCACTGCCGCAGCTGCCGGGTGGAAACTGAGTCAGAAACCCCCGAGGACTTTCTGTGCAAATGTCCGCCTCTAGCTAGAATCAGACAACGCACTCTGGGCAAAGCCTTCTTTAACACCCCTAAAAACCTCTCGGGCGTAGTGGGTAGGTACGTCGACTCCACCTCTTTCGAGTCTGTCTAGAAACTGTCTAGAAAAAGCTTCTCAATCTCGCCCTTCGGAGTCGGCATTAAACCGACTCTCCCCTCCACTCGTGAGAGAACAATAGCACGCACAAAACGAGAGGTTGGTGAGAGGCTAGGCCCATGTCCACCTCGTACTGTATCACTGTAGCGCCACCATTATTAATATTATTATTAAAAACCTCTCGGAGGCAAACATTCATAGTCCGCTAGACTTCATAAATTCCCTAAAGTGGTTTTAAAAGTTAGGCAAATCTGAGGGAACTCACACTCCTTTTCACACCCTTCACACAAATTAGGTATCCCATAGGATGTGGTATCAAAACCGGGCTTTTAAGTCGCTAATTGGGTGCGACAAACAGGATCTGTCAAACAGTCAGACACGATTTTATTGCGGAATTCACCACTTGCGCTTCTCTATCACACATGTTGACGGTTTGAAGAAACAACACGAAATGAATGTTCGTCGTGCAGGGGATAACGCAAACGAGCAAGTTGGGCGAGCATGTTCGTTGTTTAGGGCTACCTTAACTGTCAAAAAGAATGATAATAAAAGCTAGAGGTATTCCCTCCTTCTTCTTCTTAGGGCGCTACAGTCCGAGGTGGACCTGGGCCTCACTCACCACGCCTATTCAGCCAGCACGATCTTTTGCCAGCTGTCTCTAGTTTCGCACATCAAGCCGGTCGAGGTCCCCTTCGACTTAAGAGTGCCTTGTACGTGGACGTCCTCTGTTGCGTTGTCCCACAGGCTCAGGCCACAGGCTCTTCAGGCCGGAGCTAAGTTGTCCATACGCTCTACATGGCCTAGCCATCTTAAGTGTTAGATCCTCGGACGCCTGTCTAGACTCATGTCGCTGGCTAGACTCATGTACAGCCCATATAGTTCGTGGTTGAACTTTCTCCTCCAAATGCCATCAACGCAGATAGGACCAAAAATCGCGCGCAGAACTTTTCTCTCGAAAGGACCAAGAGAATGTTCATCCGCTTGGGATATTGTCCATGCCTCTACGCCGTACAGCACGACTGGGATGATTAAGGTCTTGTACAAAGTCAACTTGATCTTCCGAGAGAGGGCTTCTTTTGAGCCCGAAAAACAGCAGTTGGCAAGAGTTACTCTGCGCTTGATCCCGGTGTTGCTGATGTTGTTAGTACTATTTACCGCGGAGCCGAGGTAGGCGAAGTGCTGAACTACCTCAAAGTTATAGCTGCCGAGTGTGACGTTCTGGCCAAGTCGTCGATGCTGTGCGTCTTTTCTCGATGAGAACATATACTTGGTTTTGCCACACCCATTTTAGCCGCTTCCATTCCAATGCCAGCAAACGCATCATTCACGGCTCGCTGTGTTCGTCCAATCACGTCAATGTCATCCGCGTAAGCTAGCAGTTGAACGGACTTTGGAAGATCGTGCCTCTTTTGTTGGCCAGTGAGTTTTGCACGATCTTCTCAAGAAGGATGTTAAAGAAATCACATGAAAGCGTGTCGCCTTGTCTTAAACCTTTTTTGACATTGAAGGTCTCGGTGAGATCGATACCGACCTTGATGAAGCAGCGGGAGTTCTCCATCGTCATCCTGCTCAGTCTGACGAGTTTAGCAGGAATGTCAAAACTAAACACGGCGCTGTATAGCTCGTCTCTATGCACACTGTCATATGCGACCTTGAAATCGACATTTCATTTGGGTCTTGTATTTCTTGTGTCTTCTCCTCCGAAGTCGCTTAGGTTTTTTTTTTGTCGGAAGTTTTTTTCGAAACACTACACTGAAGCACTCAGACTCAAAACAGACTCATGGTGCCGTTAATTTGATTCCAACGGGAAATGGTGACTGGACAAGACTTAAAAAATCGGATAAAAGCGTATTAACTTTGCTTTCACTCGGATTTGAACCTGGGACCCCTCTAACTTAGGACAGGCACTTAACCAACTGCGCCATCCAGAGAATGTCCTCAATTTCATATAGGCTCGCCCGGCTCTGGGGTTATCAAGTCGAAGCATTGATGTCCCACAACAGTTTTCTCTTTGGCCATTACTAGTTACTGATGCTTCATCTACGCACATCTGAAGTCTGCCGACTCTGGGGTTATTAAGTCGATTTTGCTTGGAGGTCTGCTTTTTAAAGATCTCGGTAACCGCGGTGAGTTACTTTGTTTCACAGAAAGCTCTGGTTGGTCACCCAAAAGTGTGGAGTAGCCCTCGCCTATATTTAGGACCCATGCAGCTGCAGAATCGATCCACACGGCTGCGGAATCGATCCACACGGCTGCGGAATCGATCCATGCGGCGGCGGAATCGATTCATGCGGCTGCATAATGACCCCACGAAGCTGCAGAATCGATTTACGCGGCTGCACAATGGACCTACATTGATCTAAGTGCCTTCACCCCTGACAGAGGTGGTCGTACTCAATCTAACCTAGTGTCGTTCACTAGATTTTTGAGGTTGCTGTGACCACCAATCGAGCCTTCATTTTTTTTCGGAGGATTTTTGAAAGATTACTGGAGCACTCAGACTCAAAACTGGTCCATTGTCAGGTAGCAACTTACTCCAGTGGAGTTGATTTGATCCCAACGGCAAATGGTGACTGGACCAGATTCAATTTCACTGGAATTCGAACTTGGGACCCCTCTAACTTGGAGCAGGAACTTAACCAACTGTGCCATCCAGTCGTTTTGGACACTGAGCTTGTGGGATAACGTAACAGAGAACGTCCATGGACAAGGTGGCGCACACAAGTCGAAGGGGATCTCAGGCGGCTTGGTGTGCGAAACTGGAGACAGCTGGCGAGAGATCATGCCGTCTGGAGAGGCATTTCGGTTGAGATTGAGATCCAGGTCCACCTTGGACTGTAGTGCCCTAAGAAGAATAAGGTAAGATGACGCTGGACGTGCATATGAAAGCGAAGGACATCAGCCAAGTTGATGTGCGAAACTGGGGACAGCTAGCAAACGATAGCTGTGGAGGCTTGTTTTTTAGGCCAGGTCCATCCCAGACTGTAATGCCGTACAAAAAAGACACAGAAGTGTTCCAAATTTGGTTCGTGGTTATGTCAAATTGCGACATTCCCGGTTCATTTCCCCGAACAGAATTTGGGAGCCGGAAGTTAGTTCCTCATTGTGGCCAACAAGCAATTTTGATCCAGTTCCCCATGAACACTTTTCGATGAAACTCGGGGCAGGCACCAACTGCGCCATCCAGTCGTCTTAAGTCGCTTAGGTTAGGAAGGACACATTTTGCAGTTTATTTTCAACTAAAATCTGAATAAAATGCACTACTGGACTGGCATCAGCAAATAAAACGGATAAAATGATACGAGGAAGTTCTGGGAAATGCTAGACTTGGCTGCACGGTCTCCAATTGGCTCTTAAGATGTCTTATCTAGACCTTTTTATGGGCTAACTCATTTTTGATCACTTGAATCTTGTCGACATCTTTCCAGAACTTGCTCTCCTCCCATGAGATGCTGTTCCACAGAAAGATCCCCGCCCACACAATCTTTCGTCTTTATGTCCTTTTTCATTTCCAGTTAAATCTTGCGAAGGATTGAAGCCATGAAATTCTTTGCTGTTGCATGTCTCTCTGCACATTCTACAGATTCACTCTAGATTCTCATTAGATTCTCGAGAATCGAGTGCGCGCTTGTAGGCGTTTTGTCGTTCCCCTTCATGGGTTTCCCTGGAAAATCCTCTTTCCCAGAGGTTGAGTTTCTGTTAATGAAACGAAGTCAATGCACGTTCAAAATTCAAGGCTATCGGGGTTAGTGATGATGACTACCGAAGAAGTCTCCGATATGATCGAAAATCCCCTCAGATCAAACTACGGGCGCGGGGAATGATGAAATTTGCATAAGAGTCCATTAGCCTCTGCTTTGATCTCCCAAATTACTCCCAGTGACTTATTTACATCCGCTTTGTCTCCAGGAACGTGCCGCCCACACTTAACTAATTGTCCAAGGTTCAACCGAAGTGGAAGAGACTTGTGCTTGGATGTCGGGTGTTTATGGCGTTGTTCTGTTTAAGGGTCGGAGGTGATGTAATTGAAGGGGTGGTCGTATGCATTTCCCAGTCTGAGAAACTTTGAAGGAGCCTTTTGAGTCGACTTCGGATGGAGGACTTATCTTCTCTTGACTTCAGTTCAAGTTGTTGCGCTGGCTAACAGAAGGGCTGACTGGAGGAAGTCGAGTTTTTGTGCTTGAACGAGTGAATTCTTTGATAGACCTGACAGATGACAGTTCAAAATGTGCCAACTGTCTACTGTCAGTCAGAAGGACTACCGTCTATCTGCTGACCACTCCAACCACACTCTTCCTTTGGTCTCCTCGTGGGTTCTGTGACCCATTTTTCCCCGAACTGAAACTGAGAATCAATCAACAAGCCAACCTCCTACTCGGAGTTCATCGTGGTTCATCTGAGCGGTCGTTTGGTCCTCCCTCGCCCGAGCGACGTACACTTAATCGCCGATAAATTTGTTTCAAAAGATGATTCAATTTCGTTTCACTAATTGAGTGTCACTTCGGTGCCACCGACAAAGCAACAAAGCAGCCCCCCGAGAATCGTGCGCCTACTCACACAGCCTCCTCCGCTAAAATTCGCCCCCAAAATAAAAAGAAGACAAAACAATTATCGGGAATGAAGTCCTGAAGTCAATGATTTCTGCTCCTCCAGCTAATCAAATGCCCACCCGCGTCCCACTTACGAGGCAAGTACACTCGGGGTGGGTGGCGGGTAGGGAAGTGCGCAACTGTTTTGGAATGAAGTCAGGTCGGTAACATCAACCACCCCCCAACCCCACACACGCGCGCTTTTTCTTCAAACAAAAAAAAAAAAACAGAGCCGAAGTCATCGTCCTTGCCCTCCTCGTGCCGTTTGTGTCCTTGTGTGCGTCTGTGTGCGTCGAGGGGTACAGATGTTTGAACGGATTCGTGCCTGGCATTGTCAATCAATGAACCGAAGCTGGGAACCATTTGCGGCAAGGTCAGGGGTGATTGTCTTAAGCGGCACATGTGTGGGCGAGGGTGTACGTGTGACTCACGATTCCCGGAAATTCTAGATCTCTGCCGGCCTAAGATTAATGTACTCTTCGAAGGGACCAAGGACGGCGTGAAATTCACGAGGTTTGACCATGGAATTTGATAGCTTCTTGACTTTGGCATCGAGCTTCTGAATCGATTCGAGAAATCCATTTTTCCGTTGACTGCTTTGGCGTACGGAGGGGCTGTCATAGGCTATCATCGACGTCGGAAAAATGGAGATTAAGGTCTGCGTTGGGCGATTGGAATTGTCAATCGTAGAAAAGATCTCGTGTCATGAGAGTGGGGCAACGGAGGAAGGTGCTGTGAAGGACGTGGGAGTTTTCTGTCAGTTGAGAGGCTGAGTGTCTTGAAAGTCAAGCTGTCTCTGGGGGGATTCGGTTTGATTGGAGGTTGAGGTGGGCGAACCTCGACCAAGTGATCATTGTCTGCACGAGACGTCATTCAAAGCTTGTCTCTGCAGGAAGTCAAGTCGCTTGTGAAAGAAGAATGCCCTAAGACGCTTTGAGACGCTAACCTCAATTGATTCGAACAATTCAGCGAGTCTGGCTTCTGTTTATCTTGTTCTGTTCTATTCTTTTCTGTCCTGTTCCGTTCTTCTTGTTCTATTCTGTTCTGTTCTCCTTGGTTGCTAATTTTGTATTGATTCGACGTCGAATGCGGTCAATCTAGGACACAAGCCTGCGAGACATTTCTCATATTTTGTTCTGTTTTATTCCGTTCTGTTCTTTTCTGTTCAATTCTGCTCCATTGTTTGTTCCGTTTCGCTCTTCTCCGTCCATCTCCGCAAGAAGCCAAGTAGGTTGTGAAAGAAACATGTTCTTACACGCCTAGAGACGACAACTTTAGTTGAGGTGAGTTGCCCAGTTGTCTCCCCTTTCCCCCGAGCGCATGCACTTGGGGGAGGAGAGAATGGTGCGGTTGCACCTTTCCACCTGACCGTTTGCTCTGGGTGTCCTGACAGCGATCTTGATGTGCTGCACACCGTTCTTCTCGCTCGAACATCCCCGATGTGAAGGCGGTTCCCCGATCTGTTACCACCCTTCGTGGCAGTCCGAAGTAACCGACCACTTCGTTCAGGACTGTGAGAACGCCTCTGCTATTGGTGGTCTTCACTGCTCGTAGAATGGTGTACTTGGTGAAATTATCCACCAACGCCAAAACATACCTGGCTCCCCCATTCCCCTTGGTGAACGGACCGTGGTGGTACCTAACTCTGGACCCAGTGGTATACAGCTTCAAAATACAGGGTGACAGCAATCGATAGCTAACCTAGTGATTGTTCAGATGATGACTAGGGATCTACTCCGCTCTATATGAGGCTGTGACAAAAACGAATGCATTTCCCAGAGTAGAACCTTGACAAAAGTCGTTCAAAAACCCGCTTAAAAAACCTCGGTCATGTCAAAATCTTTAGTAAAACGTGGTATATGCAACAATTTGTCGTTGAACAGCAGGTTTGTGCATTTTAGTTTAGTCTAGAGAGCGATCAGTTTAGTACAAACCTGTTTACTGAACTAGTTCGTTCTTCTAGTTCATTTTTTGCACACTGGAGCACTCAGACTCAAAAACTAGTTCATTGTACTACCAGGCAGCAACCTACTTTTGCTGAAATTTCATGGTTTCCAAAAGAAGACCAGAAAGCGCTACTGTGATGAGAAGCCTACATCATCAGCTCTCACCTCATCAGCACCGAATAACTGCCACCTGATACGAGCAAAGGCGGGACAATGGCAGACTAAGTGCTCTTCAGTGTCATCGTCTTCTCCACAGGCGTCGCAGAGGGTTCCATCGCTTGGGCCAAGCACACTTAGGTATTTGGCGAAGGTGTAGTGCACCGTACGCCGATGAGTTGTCTGCAATATTTTCTGTTAAGAAAGCCGCGGATTTCTTGCAGACGTTGGGGAGCATGCGCTTGGTCTGTCTACATCCTGGAGAGTCATGCCACCTGCGGTTGTGCTCTCGAGAAGTCCAACCATCGATGGAAGCCCTAACCAAGAACGCGGGCAATCCCAGCGTAGGTTCAGGTCCTGAGAATGCCTCATCTGATCCTCGCCTAGCAAGTTCATTGGCGATCTCATTTCCTATGATCCCGTGGTGCCCCGGGACCCAGACAAGTCTTAGTGAATTTAAGCTACCGATCAAATTCAGAGAAGACTTGCTTTCCTGAACTATCCTGGAAGTGGTTAAAGGGTTCAACAAGGCCTTAAGCACAGCTTGGCTGTCGCTACAGACGCAAATACTTCGCCCCTTCCACCTATTCTTCACAATATAGCCCGTAGCCATTAGGATCGCATACGTTTCTGCTTGACAAAGCGATGCAAATTTACCTAACGAAGTGTGCATTCTAAAGTTGTCGCTTTCCACGAAGGCACCAGATCCTTCATTAGTCTTGGAGCCGTCCGTGAAGATTCGACTTCATTCCTGGCTCAGATTCTGGTCAGAGCCAGTCCTGAGTGCAGGGAAAGTCGACTTTGTATGTTCGTCGCTGCCGGAGTACAGGTGTCCGTGCGTCAGACGGCATATCCATAAGACTGGGCTCAAAAGAAATGCGATGCGCAAGGTCATCGAAACTCCACTGCGAGTTGTACCAAAAACCACTTCTTTTTAAACGGAAGATGGCTTTGAGAGTACACCCCATGATGTGGACATCTAAAAGGGTGAGATTCAGCAGTGCATCAAGAGCAGAGCCAGGCGTGCTAGGGAAGGCCCCTATGCAGCCGAGACAGACTGTTCTTTGAAGCTTGGTGAAAGCAGCAGTTACGTATTTACGCAAAAGCTTAGTCCACCAAAAGACCGATGCATAGGAGAGAAGGGGCCTAATCATAGCCGTGTAGATCCAAACGGATGTTTTTGGTGATAGACCCCAGGATTTGCCAAAAATTCCCTTACACTGCCAGAAAACTGACAGTGCCTTCGCAGTTCTCGTTTCGATGTGTTTTTTTCCACAGAAGCTTCCTATCTAGAATTACACCCAGATATTTAGCTTCATCGAAAAAGCGGATAGTGACACCTTTTAGTACTAGTTGAGTCATACCAGTCAATTTCCTCGTCCTCCTCGTGAAGGTCAACCTCGGTTCTAGTTCATTTAGTTCAATGTAGTTCACTGCTCAGGAAATTAAGTCTCGTGCGATTGTCGCGGGTTGGTACTGTCACTCCTACCCCTATTGCTACCGTACCAAGTATACCATACACTTCCACTGGCAACGCAACGATGATCGATGTGCTTCTGTTACGGGAGTTAGACAAAAACAACCCTGATGTGCACAATGCCCAAACACACATAAAGCAATAGCACTCAATTCAGCTCAGTTTAGCACGATTTAGTTCAGTTATTTTTACTGAATGCAGAGTAGAGTATGCCTGAATCTGGTGAACTACTGAACTAAATGAACTAGAACTAGTTCACTGAACTAAATGAACTAAAACTAGTTCACTTGAACGATTTGGTTCAGTTATTTTTACTGAATGCAGAGTAGAGTATGCCCGAATCTGGTGAACTACTGAACTAGAACTAGTTCACTGAACTAAATAAACTAGAACTAGTTCACTTGAACGATTTAGTTCAGTTATTTTTACTGAATGCAGAGTAGCGTATGCCCGAAACTGGTGAACTACTGAACTAAATGAACTAGAACTAGTTCACTTGTTTGAGCTCTTTTTTGAACTAGTTCGTCCATGAACTACACAAGCCCACTGAACACATTCAATTTCTCCAAATCCATGATCTTTCATTGAAATTTCCTCAAAAAATTCTTCAAAATTTTTCCAAAAATCTCCTGTCAACCTCTTCTAACAAGCTCTCTCCCTCTCTCTCTCTCTTTGCAGATAAATTAAGGACCTAGTATTACTGCTGTGGGAAGCAACAAAACCTACACACATACATACGCTGGAATGCATTAGACGATAAGCAAGGACTATACTTTATAAGGAAATAAAATTTGCAACTTGAAAGGCTGAATTAGGTTTAAAGAAACAACAACAAAACAAACAAACAAAAACGTAGAGATTATCATAAGAGGACGCGAAGGAGGAGCATCAACGTAACCTAAGCAAACACAGAATAATCAGACTGATTTTAAGTAGAAAGTAAGACACCCCCGCTCTCGCAAGGATCTCGGCAATCAGAGGGAAACGCAGCAACCACTCGACAATCGTTCGCGCCGCCATAGCGAATTATGCCAAACAACCGTCGAGCTTTACCGAACTGAGCGCCACACACCGAGAGGGAGTATCCTTGCAGCGTGTTTTTCCCCCGCCCCGAATCCTTGTATTTTGTATCCAGTTTTTGGTGTAGGATTCGCAAGACGACGAGTATAATGAAGAAGATGCAGTGCATCGAGGCCAAACTGATAAAGACCGAGCCGATCGACCTGGACATGATGCACCCGGACGAGCGGGACCGCGAGCCCAGCCCCAGTCACATGCACGCGCGGTACCACCACATCCAGATCCAGTCGCCGAAGCATCAGTCGATCGGCTCGCAGCACATACCCGCGCAGAAGATCATCCTGTCGCCGCGGGTCGAGTACGTCCATCGGGGCAGCATCAAGCTGTCGCCTGGCGGCAGTGGTGGTGGGAGTGGTGGCAGCTCGTACGCGCAGATTGTCCCCGAACACAGACGCTCCAGGTCGCCCACCTCGACGATTCTCTCGCACAGTCCCACCCTGCCGGGCGCACCGCAGATCATCATCACGCGGGCAGCTCCCCAGCAGCACCACCAGCAGCACTCACCGCACCATCACTCGCAGACGCTGCATCTGCAACACCTCCAGCAGCAGCAGCGCAGCCACTCGCCACCGCTGTCCACGCAGCTGCACCAGCAACAGCAGCAGCAGCAACAGCACCACATACAGCAGGTGCGCGTGATACGAGACGGTCGGCTGTACGATGACACCCACCGTCGCAGGTCCCTATCCCCACCTGCTCCGCAGCCACCTCCCCCGCCGCATACGCATGCGCATCCGTCGGACAAAGTGCGATTACTGTCGTCGCCGGACGACGATCATCCGTCTAGCTCGCGAAAGTACATTGTGTCACGACACGTGAACGTCATCTCGACAAACGGCAAGATGGACGGTTCCTCCCCACCGGTGCCACCGCCTCCGCCGTCCGCCTCGCAGTCGTCGTGCAACAGCGCCAGCGTGATGCAAAGCAGCTCCGGACTCTTCCGCACACCCGTGGTTTCAAGCAGCAGCAGCAGCAGCAGTGGTGGTGGCGGAGGCAACGGCTGCAACAACTCATCGACATCGATGCGGCCACCCCCACCGCCGCCACCGCCAAAAATCAAGAACACCTCGCCGCCAGGAACGTCGGGTGTGATTGGTAGTGGTGGCGCCAGCAGCAGTGCCGCCGGGGGCATGGGCTGCAGCAGCAGCTCCAGCAATGGCAGCGGCTGCGAGGAGCCTTCCAGTTCGATTCCGGATTTAGGTAAGTCGTTGCATTCAATATCTATGATCGTCTTCTTTTTTTTTTGTTGAAGGAGGGAGAGGGAGAGCATGCCTTCTGCTGGAGGAGAAAGTGAAAGTCCAAGAGATTGAGGAAGGGACTGAGGCGAGTGCAGGAGATCTTTTTCTTCTCAGTTGACCTGGGGATGAACTGGGGCCAGCTTAGAGTCGAGAAAACACAAGCGCTGCCTTCGGGAAGTCTTCTTTAGCTGGAGGTGATTTTGAGAAGTCTTTGGACTAACGATCAAATCGACGAGGTAACGAGAGCATGGGGAAAGATCTCTGTTTCATCGTCTTCCTTGTGAGACGGTGGGTCATCTGGGTGAAGTCGTATATTCTCTAGTTCCAGTGACGTGGACATTCGAAGAGAACACTCTTTTGCATCATTCGTCAATTTCTTTCTTGCAGATGGCTCTAAGGCTTAACGTCCATGGAGTGTCTCCGCTTTAGTCAAACCCGCCCTTCAGTCTCGATGGTGCTGACCAAGCTGATTCCCTGTCTTCCTGCATTCCCAATGACATGGCTTCGAAACCGGCTTAAATTCGGGCTTCATTTCAGTCTCGAACCAGGATTCGAATTCGAGCACACGTCAGACCTTTGAACGCTGACGTCTTTCTTTCAGTGCACTGCACCCACGACTGTGGGTAATCTCCCTCATTTGATAAGCTAAACAGCATGGAAGAGCTTTGATCCGATTTACTCAAGATTTTGTTACTGAATAGACGTCAGTTCTTTGGAATCGACTTATCCGACACTCATACGTCAAGGGTCACGGGCAATGTGTCTAGTGTTTGACGCAATTCATCGTCAAGTGATATTGTATCTTCTTCGAATCCAGAGTCCTTTTTTTTCGGAGGATTTTTGGAGCGCTACAGGAGCACTCAAACTCAAAACTGGTCTGCCAGGTAGCAACCTACTCCAGTCCCCATTTTATCCCAACGGCAAATGGTGACTGGACCAGATTGGACTTCACTGGGATTCGAACCTGGGACCCCTCGAACTTGGGGTAGGCACTAAACCAACTGCACCATCCAGTCGTATTCGGAGTTATCCAGAGTCCTTACTTCTGGAACTTCTGGAATATAAGCCATCGAACCAGACTCAACGTCCTTAGTTCTGGTCGGTTATGTATCTTCTGCCCCTCCACACCTCTGCACTTATCGGCCGTTGCATTTGAATGTTGCTTCTCGTCTCGTCTCATTTGGTCTTCCCAGCTCGTCCTACGAAGGCACTACAGGGTTGGCCATCTAGTGGTTTTTTTTTTAAATCATAGGTTATTTTGACACTGACAGCTGTTTCCCGCTCGAAATCTTGACAGAATGTCAGTCTCATACCTCCGCGGAACGAAATGAGACGCTTTGCGTCTGAACAACGTTGAGAAATATTAAAAGCTTATTTCCAAAGTGAGTGCTGTGTAGCCAGCAAACAGTGCGTTTTTTGAAAAGAAGTTTTGGTCGAAATGAAGCACCCAACGCTACGCGGCTGCTGTACGCAAGTTTGTGCAAAAAAATTCGCGAGACTGGTGGGCTAGTGGACAACAGTCATGGTACCCCGTCGTGGTACGGTGCGCACAGATGAGAATGTGGCTGCTGTGGCCGAGAGTGTGAAACTCTCATCACGAACATCAACTCACCATCGATCTCAACAGCTCAACATTTCACGCACTAGTCTAAGGGGAATTCTGCACAAAGATCTCGGATTATTCGCTTACAAGGTCCAATTGACTCAGCAGTTGAAGGCGCGTGACTATCCGCTTCGTTATCGCTTTGCAGTTTGGGCCTTAGAGCAGCTGGAATTGTACAACGATTTTGGGCGAAAAATCATCTTTTCTGACGAGGCGAGGCGCATTTCCATCGGCTACGTTAACCAAAAAAAACTGCCACATCTGGGGCTCGGAAAATGGAAAACCCGCATGTTATTGTCGAGAAGCCAATGCATCCACCGAGAGTGACGGTTTGGTGCGGATAGTGGCATCATTGGACCATTTTTCTTCGAAAATGAGGTTGAGAACAGCGTTTCTGTCAACGGTGGGCGTTACAGAGCCATATTAACCGACTTTTTTTTACTGGAAATGACGACATGGTCTTGGACTACCTCTGGTCCAAGCGGGACGGCACGCCAAGCCACAGCCCATGCCACAATCGATCTTTTGCGCACCGAATTCCCAAATCAGTCGTCTTGGCGATGTCAATTGACCGCCTCGGAGCTGCGATTTGACTCAGTTTTTGTGGGGAACCGCGAAGGACCGATGTTATGGCAACAATCCGGAAACGCTTCAAGCACTTAAGGCCAATATCATCCATGCAATCCGTGAGCTACAGACCGAAACCATCAACAAAGGTCTTGGAAAATTGGGGTGACAGAATGCGCTAGTTCCACTGCGAAGCCAGCCGAGGCTGTCATTTGAACGACGATGTATTTCATAATTAATGGGAATGTTTCTTCTTACAAATAAAGCCATAATGCATGGGAAAAATTAAATTTTGTTCATTTTATTGGATTTCTAAAAAGAAACTTGTATTTGGCCAACCGTACACTACGGTTGAGCTGGTCCATTTTGCTGCCACGTGGGTTGCCCATGGCTGTGTTCCTTTGTCCACTTGTGGTAAACCAATGTGAGCTTCCTAAGATGCGCAATAGACTGCTAGTAGTTTACCTCATTAAGGTCGCAAGGGTTGTCGAAAAAGTCTGCCAGGTGTGTGTGATGTTCATGATGTCTGCCCACAAATGTGGCAAAAAGGTCAAGACGGTTATTGGTTTCAACAAGACGGTGCGCAATGTGGTCCTTTTTTCTGTGCAGTTTGCGTTCGAGGGCGTATTCGAAAGCTTTTCAGTAGCAGCACAATTTTTTTTGTCAGTCACAACGTATCCTTTAAGTGGAGCAGCATTGTCACCATCAACGAAAATTCCCTGGGAGTCTGCTGTCAAAAAATGTCGACATTGACTGACTACCCAGATCTCCAGATTTGACTTCTTTTTGTGGGGTTATTTCAAAAGCAAAGTGTACTCCACCAAGCCTCAGACCATTGTCGAGCTCAAGGTAAACATTCGTGCCGAAATCATCGCCGAGATACTGGCAAAAATGATGGAAAAAGCAGCAAGAAGAGCACAGCTTGCTTTGGTCAATAAAAGCGGACACTTGATTGATTTTGTATTCCAAAGCTAGTCAAAATAAATTGTAAGGGCCACATTTTTTCGTCTGTCAAGAGAGATGAGATATTTAGATCGCTTGAGATCAAAGTTAAGCCAGATCATTCTAGAGGTATGACGCGTTGTGCCTTTCACGTAAGATTTACACAAAGAAACCAATTTGATGAAAGGAAATGGACTAAGTCTGCTCAACTGAGGGACTTCTTGGCTATTCACTCCCTTTCAGAGTGACTAATTCATGTTCGCTCCGCCAACAATGATGTTCTAAGGGAAATCAACAAACAAGGCACGCCTCTATGTCCGACTTGTATACGAAATTTTTAGAAAAAAGTAAGGGACAAAGAATGTACTGCTGAGGGAATTCTTTTTTTCTCTGTCCTAATGGACTCAGGAACAAGGCGAGTGTTAGAAAGTATAACAGACAGCAAGAAGGCTCGTCTGGATAGTGCCTGCCCTAAGTTAGAGGGGTCGAAAGTTCGAATCCCAGTGAAATCGAATCTGATCCAGTCACAATTTGCCGTTGGGATCAACGCCACTGGAGTAGGTTGCTACCTGGCAGTACAATGGACCAGTTTTGAGTCTGAGTGCTCCAGTTGTCTTTCAAAAAATCCTCAGAAGAAAAAGAAGGCTCGATAGGTGGTCACTGCAACTTCAAAAATCTAGTGAACGAGACTAGGATAGATTGAGTACGACCACCTCTGTCGGGGGTGAAGGCACTTAGACCAAAGTAGTTCCATAGTTAAGCCGCGTGCGTCGATTCTGCAGCTCCGTGGGTTCATTATGCAGTCGTGTAGATCGATTCCGCAGCCGTGTGGATCGATTCTACAGCTGCGTGGGTCCTAAATATAGACGAGGACTACTCTACAATTTTGGATGACCAACCAGAGCTTTCTCTGAAACAAAGTAACTCACCGCGGTTACCGAGATCTTTAAAAGGTACACCTCCAAGTAAAATTAACTTAATAACTTCAGAGTCGGCAGAGTTCAGATATGCGTAAATGAAGCATCAGTAACTAGTAGTGGCCAAAGAGAATATTCTTGTGGGACACCAATGCTTCGACTTGATAACCCCAGAGTCTGGCGAGCCTATAGGAAATGGAGGACATTCTCTGAATGGCGCAGTTGGTTAAGTGCCTGTCCTAAATTCGAAGAGTCCCAGGTTCGAATCCGAGTGAAGGCAAAGTTAATACGCCGGTTTTTCAAATCTTGTCCAGTCACCATTTGCGGTTGTGATCGAATTAACGACACTATCACTGGAGCTGTCGATCAGTGGTCTGACTGTGGGTATCACAGTGGACCAACATGGTCTAAGTAATAATGATAATAATAATGGCGGCGCTACAGTCCGAGGTGAACCTGGGCCTTGCTTCTCAGCAACCACCCGTGTTGTGCGTGCTATTGTTCTCTTACGAGCGGAGGGGACCTACGGTTTAATGCCGACTTCGAACGGCGAGATTGAGAAACTTTTTCTAGACAGTTTTACTCTTTGAGCATTGTCAGTGACTCGAAAAAGGTGGAGGCGTGAAAAAATGTTGGGTGTTTTTTCGGGAATCGAACCGACAACATCGAGTGCAGAAGTCGACGCATCTATGCACTACGCCACGGCGCCCACTATGTCTAAGTGTGCTGGTGAATTCACAAGCAGCCCCTTCTAACCTAACCTAGGTTAGATTCTCTTCCTCCTCCTCCCCGCCAAAGGACCGGGAGCGGGACTAAAGTTCCCTTGCTTTGATGTGGCAGGCTCCCTGCGGGAGCATATTGCTCGTGCAAAATTTCAAAAACCACTTCAATCCGCATTCATTCAATGATTTCAGATGCGAAATGACAAATCGCATTCGAGAACCTTGAAGTATTTTACGACCACCTTCCCCCAGACGGCCTGCCAGAGCAAATCCGAACGCAAATTAACTTCATCTCCCACCCCCTCCCCAGTCTCGAGCACTTGGTCATCCCCGCAGCAGAACAACTGCGAATTAACTTTTCAACTTTCGATTATTCTAATGACCATCACAGACAAAGCGGCCTTATGTAAGTGTCTACAGTTATCCAACGGTGTTTATGCAATCGCGACAACTTCGCACGATCAAAAAGTATCTAGTGGGTGGTGCTGGAGCGAGAGCCTTTTGTATCAATGATTCTCAACTAATTACAACCGTTAGGAGACAACAAAAACGACCAAAAACAACTGAACAAAATCGCTTTGAGATACATTTGAATTGACAAACAATTAGCATCGAGATACCATTAGTGTCGTGTCGTGCAGGAATGATAGTTAAACGTGTATGAGTGACAGCTCTCCAAGCAGAGATTGACAGATTGTGACAGAGAGGGCAGGAGGACGGAGAGAGAGAGAGATAGATAGAGAGAGAGAGGGAGTTAGAGAGGGAGAGAGAAGTCAAGGACGTCTTATTATGTCAATCAATTAGACGCAAACTTCACACAATTGTCTTCACAAACAGGTGGTTGCGTCTGTGTGTGAGTATCTATTTATCTGATAAGTACAAATCATTCTTTTTCCGGGTTTGACTTTGACAGATACAACGTATCTGTACGTACGTTACGTACTCGCGATTTCAAGGTGAATTATGATGATCAAGTTCTGCTTATCTCGGAGATAGATATCGACTTAAATTCATCGATTTCAGTGCCAGCCACTTGTTGATGAATGTATCTGAGTATCTAAGCAGTCCATAAAATTCCAACCACCTCCACTGGCCCCAGCTAAACAGTTAGAAATGCAAAATATGCAAGAAAAACAAAAACAAACAAACAAGAGAAACGGAAGAAAAAAAACAGTGTATCCACAACCAGTTTGACAGCTAAATGCACACCGTAGATACATATGCATTCTCTGTGGACTGTCGGCGTGCTGTCGGTCGGTCGGTAGGTAGGTCTGTGGGTGGATTGAGGGTGGCGAGGGCGCAGGGGTGAAGGTCTAGCACACTCTCATCATTATTGACAACTAGACGATGTTGAAATAAAAATCGAAACTGCAAGAGGAACAGGTAGGTATCCAGAATACAAAACGAATTCGATTGTATCTAGCCCCTCGTGGGACTGTATCTCTTGCTGTGTACGAGTGTGTCTGAAATAGATATCCGAAGGTTGACTTGTACGTAATGTAGAACAGTGGAACACTTCCTGAATTCACCCACTCTCCCCCCCTCCGCTCGAAGCACAACAATTGCTTTGTACTTACTTTTTACACCACCAACACTGGCTGGTTGCTCTGTGTCTCTCTCTGCCTCTCGGGCTCTCTGAGTCTTTGCCTCTTTGGGTGTGAATGTGTTAGTTGGTGTGTCGTCAATGTGTTATTATTGTCCAAGGTTAAGATAACGGTAGGCGTGCTTTAGCGATTCGTGCTTTTACAGTGTACGTAGCCGAGTATTGTGGCGATCGCATGCCGTAGCGCCTTTATCCGTCACCTCCCGTCTCGTCATTCATTCTGCCACAAGCACTACTGACTTCCCTCCGTGAGTAATTGAAATACGATACAATTTGTGCGCTTACGACAACGATCGTATTGTGATCCAGTCGTTTGCCGCTATCTCTCCCTTTCTCTCTCTCTCTCTTACGCTCACGCTGCGCGTGTGAGTAGCTTTGTGTCTGTAGATGGGATTCGATTGTGGAGAGCAGAGTACTTAATAAATAATTACATGGAAGTCACCTTTAGTGCGGAATGACCTTTGATTTGATATGCTTTGTGTACCGTTGGGCTATTAGATTGAGCATTGGATCTCGTCGTGTGTCCACTGGCAGGTGTGTAATCGAGATTTTCATGGAAATTCTGTGGGTTTTTGTTTGTCATTTCTGGGTCTGGTTGTTTCGTGTACTTGGAAACAGTTAGAATGATATACGAGCTGAGAGTTGCATGGTTGTGGCTTCCTAGTTGCGCATCGGGCGCCGTGTTCGAGGAGGAATGTATGGGGACCCAGTGACCTAGAGATTGAGGACTGTAGTAGAATAAGCCGCATGACGTACGCAGACATCGAATGAACGAAATTTTTGATTTATACCGTCATCTGCTGCAGACTTTTGAGGCAAATTTGTGGCATGGTTTTTGACAGAAAAGGCATCTATCGTGGTCTTCAACTGCTTAACATTGACTGTCAGTGTGGTTTTGGATTTTTTCTCAAATTCAACACACTTTCAGACACCAACAGACACTTCCTTAAGTCAACAGACACCTACAGACACCAACAGACACTTCATTAAGTCAACAGACACCTACAGTAATCAAAAAACACAGTCAAACATCAAAAGACACAGGCAAACTTCAACCTACAGACATCAACAGACACCTGCAGACATCAACAGACACGGACAGACACTAGCAAAAATATTAGCTAATTTGAAATGGCAAGTAAACAGCTTATGGATAGGACTTATGATCACATGGTGAGACTTGCAGACATACTCAGACACCTACAGACGCAATAAGTTGCGGGTAGACCTTATTAAGGGTCAGGGTAACGACAAAAGGTAACGAATGCAATCATTTGTTGACGCAGTTAGACACCAGGTGTCAAAATTAAACTAGCGATGCCAGTGACAGACATCCACAGACACGATTTCAGACAGACGCTGAATGAGATATATCAATATTCAAAGACAAATAAACGTCAGCAATCATTATTAAACACCCGATGTCACTGACAGACACCCGCAGACATCTTCAGACACCTTCAGACAGGGTTTCAGAAAAACGCTGAATCAGATATATCGACATGCAAAGACAAACAGACATCAGTAATCATAATTAGACACCCGATTTTACTGACAGACACCCGCAGACATCTTCAGACACGTTTTCAGGAAAACGCTGAATGGAATATATCGAGATGTTAAGAAAGACAGACATCGGCAGTCACAATTAGACATAGATTTCACTGACAGACACCCGAAGACATCTTCAGACACCTTCAGACAGGATTTCAGAAAGACACTGAGTGAGATATATCGATAAACAAAGAAATACAGACATCGGTAGTCGTTATTGGACATCCGTTGCCGCTGGCAGAAGGCTTCAGACACCCGCATCCGCTTCCAGACACCTTCAGACAAATGCTAAAGGAGAGACACCTACGTGCAAAGACGTGCATGTGCAGAAAAAGATAGTTAGACCTCAGCAGTTATGGTTGGACTTCCGTTGCCACACACAGACGGTTTCAGACACCCGCAGAGATCTTCAGACACGTTCAGACACGGATTCAAACGGACGCTGAATGAGATATTGACATGCAAAGACAAACAGACATCGGTAGTCGTTATTAAACATCCTTTGCCGCTGGCTTCAGACACCCACAGCCACATTCAGACACCTTCAGACAAATGTTAAATGAGAGACATTTGCGTGCAAAGACAAGCATGTGCAGAGAAAGGCAGTAAGATCTCAGCAGTCATTGTTGGACTTCCGTTATTGTTATTAAACATCCTTCAGACACCCGCAGACACCTTCAGACAAATGCTAAATAAGAGACACCTGAGTGCAAAGACAATCGGTATCTGTTGCCATATAAGACGGTTTCAGACACCAACAGACATCTTCAGACACCTACAGACACGGATTCAAACGGACGCTAAATGAGATATTTCGACATGCAAAGACAGTCTAAGAATGTCTAGACTCCTTGTTCAGCTAGAGAACTCATCTCACTCCCAATCCCACTCCCACCTGCCACCTATTTTCAGTTCCAATGAATCACCGCTATACGAGTATATCTCCGGTCGCAACATTGACTTTGACTTATCGCCGTGTCCTTGGTGGTTCACCAAAACAACACAAAATCCATCGGAGCCGATAAGACGAGTGCAATTTGAATCGCACACCACGCGTTCACTTACATATCTTAACCTACAGACCCTAATCTAAGCGGCTTACGTGCCGATAGATGAATAGCCAGTGAAAGCCATTTCCGTCACTTCACACATCCCCTGTCGATATCGAACCCCCTGGTCTTGACTTTCATTCAGACACGAGTGAGTATCTGTTGTTGTTTAACCTCACAGATACGTTCATTTATTTTTATTCAAAATTTATGCACATCAATCACACTGCAGCCGAGTGTGTGTGTGTGTGTGTGTGCACAGAGAGAGAGAGAGAGAGAGAGAGAGAGAGAATACGATTCAACCTTGGCAAATAGCGGCCGTGTGTGAGAAGTCATATAAAGTATCTGACAGATACAACACACAAAAATGTGTTGTGCTATGCATAAGCTCATAACGGTATCAGTTCACAAGTTCCGTTGAAATGTCAAAATCAAGATCAATGTCAAAAGTATTCAATTTGCTAGACGACTCTGCTTAGTTTGCATCTTAAAGATTGAGCTGTGGAAGATGCAAAGATACACTTCGTCTGAGTGTGGGCGAGTGTGTGTGGGTGTGGGTGTGAATACATAACCTGCCAACTCTAACTGTCATTTGAATACGAGCAGCGGGTGATTGTGTCGGATTCCAGGGAGGAAACAAAAAAAAAGAAGAGAAGAACCAATTTTTGGGTTGAATCGAGTTCGAATGGGGATTGAATGGGAGGAGGAGTTCTTATGTCACTTTCAGACTGCGAAGGGAGGCTGTCCTTTTGATTGAAGGGACGAGCAAAGTCTACGCTCAACGTAATCGGGGACAATTTCCTGACACGGTGTTGCACAATGACTTCTCGGTTGACGTTGGAAATTTGGATATTGACAGGATTTGGTATGGCGTTCGGGGTTCTTGTGGAAATTTAAGGTTCCTCCTTGAAGTGGAGAAGGAATTCAGGCGAAGATGGACAACGGGGGCGAAGTGGAAATCACGGCTTTCAACGGAATTGAGCCAAGGCTGTCTAACCAGGAAGGTAATGCAAGATGGAGGATTGAAGTTGAGTTTGGGAGCAACAGGGATTGCTGCTCACTCAAGTGAAAGAAGTCACTTGACTCCATCATCCCTGTCGTCGGAGAGACGCTCACTGGGCCAAATGTCATAACTGTCATTCACTTCTCGAGGATTCAAGGAAACATGGATCTCAAGTCGCTCTGGTTGATTTCGAAGGAAGATTGTGCTTGAAATGCTGTGTTTGAGTGGCCAAAGGCAGCAGAGTTAAGTAGAAGCTATTCATTTTGTGGTCACAATTTGACAGCTCTCTCATATGACGGCTGTCAAGTCTATTTTTTTGCGCGACGGGAAGTTCTTTGGTTGACATTTTGCTTTCAAAATCTATCCGAATTTTCGGTTCAGCTCCCAAAAGATCTAGACTAAAGCGCCCTTCGGTAGAATGCGTGAACTACGTTATCATGTGACGCAAATTCGCCTCCATCTGACGGTTGAAAACTCCCTCTGTGTGATCATCGCGTCAATTCTTATATTTGTCATGCTTACACCTTGTCTCGACCGAGACCTTCGCTCATATCTCAACAAGGAAGTGAATGAGTGCTATCGCAGCTTAATTTTGACAACGTTTACGTCATGCGCTCACCTCCCTCTCTTTCCCACTCACATACAGGCGTACCGTTATCTTTCTCGTGTACTATGATTCCGCAAAAACTACAATGAATCACAGCCTTGAAATCAAGTGATTTATTTCTCCGATGGCTGAATATGAACGTTAAATTTGCGCTGAATTCGTGCTGAATTGAGCTGAATTGCGCTGAATTGAGCTGAATTGCGCAATCCAAACGTTTAAATCACCTAATCAACAGCAAACAGCATTTCACAGGATACACCTCGCATACAAGCACATGCACACGAGTATACAAACATTTCGCAAGGTCACCATCCGGCACACCACAGTGTACAGGCAAAACGATTGACTTCACTGCCTCAATTAATAACTGAAGACTGCCAGAGAAACTGTGCCAGGCGATGACCACCTTCATCGCCCACCCGACTGGTGCCCCAACCACTGCTCCTCTGTTCGTGCGCCAGAGGCTGCAAGAGGGCGCACGATTCATAGCTCTGTCTCAACTGGCGGCGGCTACTTAACGATAGACCGTGTGTATCATACTTTGGGGCTCAGTCTTAATATTTCTTTTTCCTTTCTTTCTTTCTTCTCGCCCTCGTGTCGCGCTCTCTTTGCGTCGCGTTTGGTTTTGAATATTTTCGTTTTCGTTTGACGTCCGCGTCGCGCCCCGTTCGAGGCTGTTCATGTGGATGTGTGTGTGTGTGGCGGGAGAATGTGTTCCAATTCACGTCGTCGTCATTTGAATGTGTTAGATGACATTGACATTGAATTTTAAATATCACGGGCATGGCTGAATGGCATGCCTTCCCGTCGCTGGCTCCACCGCCCCCCGCGAGCACCGTCCGCCGGGGGCTATCAGCTATGGATCTAGCCGAGGCCTGCTAGCGAGTCAGCTGGCCTTTCGCTGACTGTACTTGTGATGGTGTTGTTTACGTGCTGTAAGAGTGGAGAACGATTGTTTGGTTTTGGAGACGACCGACGGCCGGGGGAGCTGATGAAGTGGCCCACTTGGCCGCTCGTTTTTATGTAATATTTCGTGTGAGAGAGAGAGAGGGAGAGACAGGGAGGTGGTTTTGTTTTCGAGTTAAAACAATTAAATTTGATTTGTGGTCAAATTGTGGTGCGAATGGCTGCGATACGTCATGACAGGATGACTGTTTCTGGAATTCATCGCGGTTTGAGATGAGATATGCGAGTTGACGGGGATTTTACTTGATGACGGTGACCCTAGCCAACTGTGAGGAGAGGAGGTGGTAATTAAGTGAATGAGAGTGTTTGAGTGCATGGAGTTCATTGGCAGTCTCTTGGCAATCAGCTGGTTGTCTTTGAATGACGTGCGAGTAGATCTTCGTCTTGCTTAAGTCGCCGCTACAGTCCGGGGTGAACTTGACACGCAATCAACATAAGCGATCGTGTCTCCAGGTCGCTTAAGGGTGCCCCCTTCAATTGTGCGGCATAGAGGGCGTTCTCTGTTGCGGTGACCCACAGGCTCAAAGTCGAAGTCGCTTATGCCCTCAAAGTCAGCTTTTTTATACCTCGAGTTATCCTCCGGATGTTGTTGTGTACATCAAATTTATGAGTCTGAGATGGCAAACATCACCCGTGCCTATTCTTTGGCAAGAGACTTGCATTTGTGCTCTAAAAATGCTCTAAAACTTTTCTTCGGCTTGAATTGTGTTTTGCTTTTAAAGCGTCCAAGTGACTTGAGTAAGCCTCTGTTTCGAAGAGTGAGACAGTGAAGGGCTTTGTTCCCCGCCGCTCAATCTAGGATCATACATCATTTCATTTGTAAAATGGTGCACTATTTTAAGCAAAGTGAAAGAAGGTGTAATCCCACAAACATGACAAAAGGGCAGAAATCGTTTTTCAGACAACAATTGGACTGAAATACCCGTCATGTGTCTGTGACCAGAACTAGTTTGACTTAATTAAATGACAAAATTTTCTCTTCTTTCTGACATCACATGGCACAGCATAGCTCTAAATTGCTGATGTTTTATTTCAAATTTCAATTGTAACCTTCAATTGAATCATCTTTTAGCCGCAATGGTGCAGACAGCAACTGGACCGAAATCTCCTCCATGTCTCTGTGACCAAATACAGTCGACTCCCTCTAAGACGAATTTTCACGGGATATCAAAATTAGTTCGAGTTAGAGGGAGTTGGACTTAGAGGATGATTTTTGTATGGAAAATGAGGGCAATGCTAAGATAAATATGGCGAAAAAATTCGAGTTAGAGGGAAATTCGACTTAGAAGAAGTTCGACTTAGAGGGAGTCGACTGTATATTTTTAAATGTCGAGATTTTCTCTTTATGCTAATATCACATAGCCCGGCCATGCTTTAAAAATATGATTTTTTATTTTAAATTTCAATTGTAACCTTTATTTGAATCACCTTTTAGACATAAAACGTGCAAACAGAAACTGGCCTGAAATCCCCTGCACTCTCTGCGGCTAAAATTTATTTTTTTTATGTATTTTTGAATGTCACAACCTTCTCTTTTTACTCAAACTATTCGACATCGCCTTGCTCTAAAAATATGACATTTTGTTTTTGATTTCAATTGTAACCTTCATTTGAATCACCCTGCAGCCACAAAAGGTGTAGAAAAAAAACTGGACCGAAATCCCTGTAACGTCTCTGTGACCAAAATTATGTTTCTTATTTTTAAACGTCGAGATTTTCTCTTTGTGCTGATATCACATGGCATTGTGTTGCTCTAGAATTATAATTTTTTATTTCAAATTTTAATTGTAACCTCTAATTGAATCACTCTTTAGCTGCAAAAGGTGCAAAAAACAACTGGACCGAAAACCTCGAGCCCGTTCTGAGACTAAAATTAGTTTGTCTATTTATTTTTTAATGTCAGAATTTTCTCTTTTTGATGATATCACATAGCATTGCCTTACTCGAAAAATATGACATTTTATATCAACTTTTAATTGTAACCTCTAAGTGAATCACCCTTTATTGGCTGAAGAGTTTCGTTGCACTCATGCGTTGTCAACTTTGACTGAGTGGACTCAGCTAACCAATGCTTGTTCGTTGTCTAGGGAAGTTCCATAATCAGGCGGATGACTGCGCGAGCTAAGGACTGACTTGGTTGCCAGCCGGGTCGACCGGAATTGCAATCCAGGCTTAAAAGTTGTTTTAGTGACTCCGTTCTCTCTTTCTCTCCCTATCTCTGTCTTTCTCTTCAATAACCAGCGACAGATCTCAGTTTTGCTCTGTTCAGGTCTTGAAATTCTAGCTTGAAAAGAGATGTTTCGAAGCGCCTGTTATAGGACAACAAAGAAGCCGGGTGTTAAGCCTCTCTTTGGCTCAATCGTGATCTTTGTTTGTCTCCAGCCAACTTTCACGTCAAAACTACTTCCCAGAGATTTTTTTTCTAAACTTAACGTCTTTTGGATCCTGAATAGGTTTCAAATTTAATGCAAGACAAGACAAAGAGCCTGTCAAGGTCATGAAAGGCTGATCCTCTCCGCAGAAGAGACAAGAAAGAAGCAGTTCTGAGCTATCTCATTCAAAAACTACCCACGAATCTTCGAAAAAATCTGCTTTCTACTCGAAAAGAGGTCTAAGATCTCGTCTAAGCAATTCTCAAGCCCGTCATCGTCAGCTGCACTAAGCATCCCTCTTTCCCTAAAATGCTGTCTCCCGGTGTGTTCTCCTGGCCAAAACCTCAACGCCAGTGGTGACTCGAATCAGAAGACAGTCTGTCAACAAAATTATTCAAAACGATACCCCCTTCAGTTTTCACAGAGGTCGCTTCTAAAACTCTTCTTAACGTGCCTCAAATTCAAGAGCAGAACCCAAACCCCCGATCTCCTCTCCCCCTCCTCGCAGAGGAGAACCCATCTGTTGCGTGACAGCACCCGTTTCCTTTTCTTTTCTACGCCCTCCGCCCACCATGTGCAGCAACAATGTCTTGCCAAGTTCGACCTCGAATTGATTCAAATTCTTGCACCTGCATTGCACCACCACCGCCACCCTTAGAGCGCAGTGGTATGGGTACACCCGCTGACCAGAGAGGAACCTGTTGCTGTGGTGTGCTGTTGCCCGTCGTTCAAGTGTGTGATGTAATCCCGCAGAGCACTGAGCGTAATTAATTTTTTTTTCTGTGTTATGAGCGATTCGTTTTTTTTTTTTGGTTTTTATGAAACACGCTTTCCGTGTGTCGGCGTGGTGGTGGTGGTGCTCTCTCACACTCACACAGCCCTGCGCGCAAACACATACGAGTGCTTCCACCTGTCAACCGGATCAGACGGGGGGTGAAGTGAGCAGTGAGCGCTTGTCGAGGTCTACGGTGCTCTCACCTTGAACTTATACCTGAATAAACTTTTGATTGTTTTTGAAAAGCAGAGCGAACGAGCGAAAAGTGGATCACGACGAGAGAGCTCCAACCGATAACAGTACGGAGTGATTGAGTTAGGGAATGGGTGAGGGAGAGAGAGAGAGCGAGAGAGAGGCACCCAAGAGCTGTGCGAAACTGCAGCTTCTCGCTTCGCCCTCCCCCTGAACAGAATGTCCAAAACCAAAACACGATGACAATCAAAACACTGAATAAACACCCGTGCGGGTGTGGGTGTTGGGCGCCGGGACGGGGGCTGGTGACGGGTTTCGGTTTCAGAAATAAATTCACGGGGTATGTGGTCTGTCCCGTCCCCCCAGGATCTTCGGCGGGAGATGAGAACATTCAACACTTGGCATATACCGCTTGGAACACTCATGAGCTCGCTAACCCCTCTCTCTCTGTCTCTCTCCCGTGGGGCTCTGTTAACTGTCGGAAACGAAAATGATAATCTCGAGTGTGATATCCGTTTCTCTCGGTGATGATTTGGTAATTTGCTGTTGACTCGCATCGTGGGGGAGTGTGAGCGGCAGCCTGCCGCCTTCCAAGAAAACTGAAAGGAAGAAACGGGTTTTCGCAAGAATTCAGAAAATTTCGAACACCAAACATATGTTTGGACGGACGGTATTGATTTCTTGGGATCGTGTGTCCCGGGGGTAGCCTTGAATTGAATCTCAGACTTTGTGTCGCCGCTGGATGGGGTCGAACGACTGAAGTGCATAATGAGTTTGTTTGGGTGCCACGAATGCGGAGATGGAGCTGAGCTGACACATGAGCGATGACATGACGGGTTGTGTTGCTGTGAAAGAGGTGAAGATGCTGACTAATCTGAGGGGCGATTTTGATTGAGAAATCGGTCGAGATAAAGCATTTTTTCGGGTCACTTCAAGCGATTAAAGGAAAAGAAGTCAGTGATTGTGGCAATTCAATAGGAGGTTTCATTTTCAATCGGAGTGCAAACTGAATCTGTCAATGGAAGCAAGATGAGGTGTTTGTTTGGGGGCATAGAGTGGACATTGCCATTTATTTGTATGTGCCAAAGTGTCATGATGTTCTCGATACCTTAGGGATTGGTTGAACTGATGATGGAATGGAGAATCGAGTGATTCAGTTGGAGGTTACATTTCCAATCTGACTGCACACTAAATCTGCCCATGGAAGCATGATGAGGTGTTTATTTGGTTGCATAGAGTATAATTTGGCATTTGTTTCTGTTTAACAGAACTGTCACGATGTCCTCGGTATCCTTGAGATCGGTTGAACTGAGGACGAATCAAAGAATGATGTGATTCAGTTGGAGGTTACAATTTAAATTTGACACCAAAATGAATCCGTCAGGGAACATCAGCCGAAGTTTGAATGTAATGAGATGTATACGCAATGACATTTATGTTTCTGTATCACAAATAGGGTCATGAGTCCTTTTGTGGTTTGGAAATCTTTTAAAATGATGATCTTGGATTTCAACCGTCTTGGTGGATGAGCCTCCACAGTCGCTTTGTGCACCAAAAATCCAATTGTCTTATCTGAGGGGATGAAAATCTACGTGGAATTCTTAATGCATCGAGTTTTACTTTAGAAGCTGCTGATTAAATCCGATTTTTTAGAATATTGACCGTAGTTCGTCAAGGTGTCTCTTGGTGCAGCTTCGGCAGGCGAGCCGAGCAATCAGTAATAATATTCGCCGACAGCCAAGCGGTAACTAGACCTATAGCGTCGGATATTCTCACACGGAAACTGGTCAAGTTATGTAGACAGAACGTTCGGGAAATGTAAACATGGTGTCCCTAGATTGGGTACCGAGACATAGACGGATCCAAGGAAACGAAAGAGCGGACGTGCTTTGCTCAGAGATGTTATATCCTATGTTAAAACACCACTAAATTTTCCAAGGAAGATGTTAGAAGAAGAAGCCCAGGAAAAAGTAAAGAAACCATGGTTGTAACGAGACATTAGATGAACGAGTCTTCTTCTTCTTCTCAGGGTGCTACAGGATGGCCGAAGATGGCCCAGGCTTCACCCAACATGCCTCTCCAGCCAGCATGATCTCTCGCCAGCTGTCTCCAGTTTTGCACACCAAGCCGGCCGAGGTCCCCCTCGACTTGTGTGCACCACTTTGTAAGTGGACGTCCTCTGTTGCGTTGCCCCATAGGCTCAGAGTCGAATACTCTTCGGGCCGGAGCTAAGTCGTCCATATGCTCTACATGGCCTAGCCATCTTAGGTGTTGGAAAATGAGTCTATGTGCCCAATAAGTTGCTAGGGAACTTTTCAGCACCGAGTGTAACATAAGCAAGGTCTTCAGATATCTCGTATCACGCAAGTCCTGCTTTGAAGGTCCCTTAAACCACACGAACATTTCAACTTAGAAGTAAGCAACCACCGGATAGACACCGGACAGAAAAATTTCTTTTAATAATAATAATGGCGGCGCTACAGTCCGAGGTGGACCTGGGCCTAGCTTCTCAGCAACCACTCGTGTTGTGCGTGCTATTGTTCTGTCACGAGCGAAGGGGACCTACAGTTTAATGCCGACTCCGAACGGCGAGATTGAGAAGCTTTTTCTAAACAGTTATACTCTTTGAGCATTATCATTGACTCGAAAGAGGCGGAACCGTAAACAATTTTTTTTTTGAATTGTTTGTCTGAACTGGGATTTGAACCTAGACTGTGAAAGTCTAGTGCGCATGGGTCGACGCACGAACCCACACGGCGCCCACATGGTGTCCCTAGATTGGGTACCGAGATATAAACGGGTCCAAGGAAACGAATGAGCGGACGTGCTTTGCTCAGAGATGTTATATCCTATGTTAAAACACCACTAAATTTTCCAAGGAGGTTAGAAAAAGAAACCATGGTTGTAGCTAGACATTAGGTGAACGAATCATATGATGAATGGTCTTCCTCTTCTTCTTAGGGAGCTACATTCCGAGGATGGCCCAGGCCTCACCCAACATGCCTCTCCAGCCAGCACGATCTTTCGTCAGCTGTCTCCAGTTTTGCACACCAAGCCGGCCGAGGTCCCCCTCGACTTGTGTGCGCCACCTCGTACGAGGACGTCCTCTGTTGCGTTATCCCACAGGCTCAGAGTCGAAGACTCTTCGGGCCGGAGCTAAGTTGTCCATACGCTCTACATGGCCTAGCCATCTTAGGTGTTGGCAAATGAGTCTACGTGCCCAATTAGTTGCTAAGGAACTTTTCAGCACCGGATTGAGGTGTGACATAAGCAAGGTCTTCAGATATCTCTTACCACGCAAGTCCTGCTTTGAAAGTCCTTAAAACCACACGAACATTTCAACTTAGAACTAAGCAACAACCGGATAGACACCGGACAGAAAAATTCTTTAGAGTGCCCAAAAATCAGTGGTGTACCACAGGGTTGCCATCTTGGGCCGCTTCTATAAAGCCGTTGAGTCGTTTTATATATTTGAGCTGAACTTTGAAGAATCGACTTCGACTCTGAGACTGTGTCACAGCGCAGGATGTCCACGATTGAGGTGGTGCGCACAAGTGGAGAAGGATCCTAGTTTAGGTTAGGTACTGTCAAGTCACACTTAGGCCACCATTGGGTTGTTATGATACCACGCGGATAGAGTTTGCTCTATCCGTTGAAGACTATAAAGCGCTTGACTTGACTGATGAGACGTTGTTCAGCTCATGCTACTCATCGAAGAAGTAGGCTCGTAGGTAGGTTTTACTGTGACTCGAGAGGACACTCTTTTTTTTTTTGCTTTTTTTCGGATGTTTTTTGCAGCACTACTGGAGCGCTCAGACTCAAAACTGGTCAATTGTACTGCCTGGTAGCAAGCTACTCCAGTGGCGTTAATTTGATCCCAACGGCAAATGGTGACTTGACCAGATTCGATTTCACTGGGATTCGAACATGTGACCCTTCTAACTTGGCACTTAACCAACTGCGCCATCCAGCCTTTTTGGACACTCTTTGACTCTGAGCTTGTGGGACGATGCAACAGAGGACGTCCACGTACCAGGTGGCGCACACAAGTCGAAGGGGACACCAGCTGACTTGGTGTCCGAAACTGGACACATCTGGCGAGAGATCGTGCTGGCTGGAGAGGCATTTTGGATGAGATCCAGGTCCACCTTGGACCGTAGCGCCCCAAGAAGAAGAAGATTAGAGCACGCTGCACGTGCATATGACAGGAAATGCGAAGGACCTCAGCCAAGTTGATGTGCGAAACTGGGGACAGGTTGCAAAGGATACCTGGGAGACTTGTTTCTTAGGTCAGGTCCATCCCGGACTGTAATGCCGTACAAAGAAGAAACAGAAGTCTTCCAAATTTGGTTCGTGGTCATTCCAAATTAGGGAGCCACTCATTTCTGGCTTATTTCCTCGAACAGAATTTGGGAGCCGGCAGTTAGTTCGTCATTGTGGTTGAAGACTCTTGTTGTCCATAAGCTCTACATTGCCTAGCCACCTTAGGCGTTGGATCCGCCTGGCTAGGCTCATGTCGCTGTACAGCCCATATAGTTCGTGGTTGAACCTTCTCCTCCAAATGCCATCAACGCAAACAGGACCAACTTATAACAGCATATACAGTGGAATTGGATGATCAAGGTCTTAACCCTGAACTCTTGCGATGTCTCACAAGTTCAGAGTCTAACTCTCGGAGTTTAAACATTTTTTTCAAAAATTCTTTAACAAGCCTGCAGATCAGAAAAAGTCGGAGCTAAAGCACCTACCGACGACTGGATGGCGTAGTTGGTTAATTGCCTCCGCCAAGTTAGAGGGGTCCCTGGTTCGAATCCCAGTGAAATCAAATCTGGTCCAGTCACCATTTGCCGTTGGGATCAAATTAACGCCACTGGAGTAAGTTGTTACCTAGCAGTACAATAGGCCAGTTTTGAGTCTGAGTGCTCCAGTTTAGCGTTTCAAAAATCCACCGAAAAAAAATAACCTCCTGAGATTCATACAAAAGTTTGGATGGTTTGAGCCATTACTGGAAGGTAAAGGTCTCCCAGGTGGTAGTATGACCCATCCCCATTGACCAGTGGTCTAAGTGAGCAGCTGCTTTAAATTGCTAGGACGCTCATAAACTTTGTCCTTCACTGAATCGATTCTGCGACGTCACTTCAAGAGAATTATAGTCACAAAAAGCGTTACAAAAACAGCCGCTCAGAGTGTAAACACGACATTGTCCGTTGAACATGATTTTCCTTCGAGTTTTGAAATTCGAGAGTAATGGAAAACATTTCCGTAAGAATTCACTGCATTTTCAAGCAAAACAAGCATTGCCAGATAGGCCAGACAGGCGACACCTCTGATGTCATGAGATATTAAAAATTCAGTATTTCCGCATTTTCAGGGATTTCAAATGAAAATTTCGATTGAATTAAGTTCATATCTCACTTGTCCATCCAGCTCCACACATTTGATTCGGAATTTCTATTCAAAATCAACTTTCGAAAAAATGAAGCATTTCACACGAAAAAATGCAGTCAGTTGCTATCGCATTTTTTTGCTGAAAATGAACGAATTTTTATATCGGAGTGGATTTGGTGGTAACAACGTTTTGTGAATCGATTTTATCGATAAATAGGGTGAATTGAAGGATAAGGGATATCAGAATGGATAGGAAATTGAGTGGAAGAGCGAATTGAAGTTAGATTTTGTGAGCTGGAGTGACTGGATTGGTTGTCTGGAGAAGACATTTTTGATATACTCTTTTGGCTGAGAACTGTTTCCATGTGCTTCGGATAATATTCTTGGAAGTGGAATACGTTGCGTCACAGTCAAGTCCTTAGAATTCAAAGCATACTTGGAAAAAGTGGCCGTAGGCGGACAGGCAGTGGAAGTCGCTTAAAGACGCTCGCTAGAATGGGGATGAAGTCAGTCTAAAAAGATGGTAAATGAAGACAAAGCCCTAAACGGCGCTAAGATTAGCTAACACATTGACGTGGTCAAAGACTTGTCTCGTTGGTTGAGCTGTGGTAAGACCAGATAACAGGTTTCTTCCCGACTGTCCCATCCATGAATTAATGCCCAAGCAAAGTTCCTTAGCCAGCACGATCCAATGAACTTCCAGAGGCGTATTCACAATGGGAGTACAAGGATATGCTGTATGTCGAATCGATGTCCCACATTATCATCTGTAAGAGAGATCGTTTTCGGCGGTGTAATCATTACTCAGGCAACGTGAAGAACGACGTTTTCAGATCTCAGACTCTGTGGTAAATAGAACGAATAGGTTCAGTACTAAGATTAAACGCAGAAGAACTCTTGGCAATCGTTGTTTCTTTGAGCAAATGACTGATAGAGCCTTATCTCGGAAGACCGAGCTGACACTTTACAAGACCTTGATCATCCAAGTCCTGCTCTACGATGCAGTGGCTTGAACTGTATTCAAAGCAGATGAAGAATCTTCTATTTTCTTCGAGCGAAAAGTTCGGCATGCGGTTTTAATTGATTCTATTTGCGTTGATGACGATTGGAGGAGAAGATTCAACTGCGAACCATAGCCTGTACAGCGGCATTAGGTTAGGTTGAAGTGGCTGACTGTAGATAACAGTCACACTTAGTCCAATTTAGGCCCATTGTGATACCACGCGGATCTGATGTCACCTATGCAAAAAGCCATTTGGTGCTTTCAACGAAGCTCTTTAGTTGATTAATGCCGACGTTATGCAATTCGCTCATGTCGTTGAAGATGTAGGCTCCAAGGTGTTTCTTCCTGCGAGAGGAGAGAGCGCTACAAGTGCAGAGGAGGTGCGTTGTGCTTTCCTCTTCTTCTTCGTCTCTGCAGCTTCTGCAGAAATCATTGTGAAGGAGTCCCATTCTTGCTGCACAGTGTCCTGTGATAACGCCAATGAGAGTCCTTGGGGATGACCTGTTCATTCTAAGAAGATAGAATGTTTAGGCCAAATTTGCTTTGTGATGAGGCACGTAGTGCCATCTGACCATCTTGAGTGTTAATAGTATGATTCTTTAAAAGAAGTATAGCTGCAGCGAATGGCATAGGCGGAGGATCTCCACTAGGAAGGTTTGTGGAGATCGTACCGCTCCTGGCGAGATCATCGGCTTCACAATTACCTGGAATGTCACCGTGTCCCGGCACCCACATGAGGTGAATATTAAAATGCTCAGCCATCTCGTTAAGAGATAGGCGGCAGTTTAGGAATGTCTTAGAGAGGAAAGTGACCGGGATTTGATTGCTGCCTGGCTGTCTGAACAGATGGTGATGTCCATCTTGGATATCACGTTGTTCTTGAGCCAAGACAGGACTTCTTTTATTGCCATCGTCTCAGCCTGGAATACACGCTACAATGTTCTGGAAGGTGGAGGGATATACTAAAATTGAGATCCTTGGAGTAGACACCTAATCCTACTCCCTCGTCCGTCTTGGATCGATCTGTGGAGATACGCAGAGGACCGTCCAGCATCTGGGTATCAGAATTCCAGCCGGACCTGAAGGGTATGCTGGTAGAGAGATTTTTCTCAAAGACGAGATGAGGCAGTAGGAGGTCGGTGTCGTTCGGTAGAAACTCGAGGTTATGTACAGCGGCATTAGTCTAGCCAAACGTCTACACATTTAACGCCTAAGATGGGTAGGCTATATAGAGCGCATGGACAACTTAGCTCCGGCTAGAAGAATCTTCGCCTTTGAACCTGTGGGGGAACGCAGCAGAAAACGGCCGCATTTAAGTTAGCACACGCAAGAGGAGAAAGACCGCAACCAATTTGGTGTACGAAACTGGGGACAGCTTCCAAAGGATGATGCCAACTGAAGAGTTGGTATAGACTCATGTCCACGACTAAAGCTCTATATAAAGAAGAAGAAAAGTGGCTGAAGGCATTGATTGATTAAGAGTGAGACACTACTTGTTATAAATTAAGATGACGTAGTAAGTGTCCTAATAAATTTTCGAAATTTTGGCCGTCTCTCAAACTTTGGCTACAATATCGATCTTTTCTAAACGTTTTGATCGACATTTTGGTACATATTTTAAGATCGTCATCGAATTTCGATCATCTTTCAGGTTCTGACTTACAGCAGCGATCTTATTCGTTGAAATTGAGCGTCTAGAACTTTAAATCGCTTCCGAGGAATGTTCGGGACAAAATGTTTGTAAATTTTTGAAACCGACGCCGAGGATGGGAATTTTGATCACCTCTCAAGCGCTGACTGACAGCAGTTATCTTCTTCGTTGAACGCGAATCTTGACGCCGCATAAATGTTGTCTAATGTGACACAGGATTTTTGAATAAAATTTTGACTTTTTTGGACCTTTTTTGGATCCGACCAAAAATGTTAGTCAAAAATTCAATTGTTTTTCGAATATTATTCGAATTTTCCACAGACTTCTAAGCACAGTTGTAACAAATTAAATTTGGACCTTCCAATCAGTGTTGCGTCCGCTCGTGACAGAACATTAGCACGCACAACATGAGTGGTTGCTGAGTAGCCAGGCCCAGGTCCACCTCGGACTATAGCGCCACCATTATTATTAATCAGTGTTGCCACTGTTCAAATTCTGATTGACTGAATTGAAACTGAGTTCAAAAACGTGTCTTACGGTTTCAGAAACTGAGTGAAGAGTCAGTCAGTTCAAAACCAATTTCAAACCATTCAATCGACTTCTTCGTATCACTCTTCTGACCTCGAACACTTCTGATCACTCCTAAAGCAAGTGCATTCCCAAGCACCTGCTTCAAATTCTAACATGGCTCCACAAATGCCTCAAAAACCGTCAGCATCGTCATTCACTCTCTGGTCATTGGCAGATCGGTGGCATTTTATTTATAGGCGACAGAACAGTCCCTCGCTTCTCTCACCTCCTTCATCTCGGCGTGTAGGTCGTGTCTTGTGTGGCTATTGGACTTGTCCCAAAAACATCCGTCCGTGACATTGAAAAATAATAAATGATCTGTTTCTGAGCTTCCGCGTCTCTCCCTCTGTGTGTGTCGGCCTTAATTTCGGTCGACAATTGGCTTCGTGTTTATGAATCAAATTCTGTGCCGCTTGCAAATTCGCCAAACGGTCATCGCCAATCGAATTCATTTCTGTCGGTGTTGCAGTTTTGTGTGTGTTTTTTTCTGTTTTTTGAAAACTCATCGGTCTTGTGTGCAGGTCTGCCCTTAACGTTAGCCCGTGACTTTGAAGGTCAAGGTTGAGAGAGCGAGGGGAATTATTTTTCGCAACGCTCGGTAGTTTTTATGTTTTTTTTCAGCTGAGTCATGGAAATGAGTGGAGCTGGGCTGATGCCATTCACCCGTGGTCTTGACCTCCATGTGACGAGGGGCCAGTGTCGGTTTTGTGAAAATCAAGGTTCTGTACTGCGAAGCAGTCACAGTCACGTGCGGAGACTTCATAAGGATGCTGGCTGGCTTTTCGACGACAAAACCGATCAAAGGAATGTGCCCACCTCTCAATCCGCGTCGATCCCTTTCAGGCGCCTGTTCCGCCTCCCGCCACGGTTCGACTCACCCCCCGAGCATGTGCGGATTCACCCAATTACGTACTTAGTCCTAAAATGGGTTAATGCTCGACATAATTAAATTCATTCCTCCAGTCAGTCGGCGCAGTGAAGCGCAACGCCAAGCCCAAAACGATAGCAACAATGGCCATCCATGCCACGCACGGAGGGGACAACGTGCACAACAGTCAGCGACAATTGCGAATTCCAATGCTGCTGCTTGCCTGCCTCCGCACACAAGCAGAGCACTCGTTCGCGGCGCGCCACTCGGAGCCGCACACAAACTGTACTTGAGCGGTGTTTTTGACCCAAAACAGGGCGATCCCTTTCGCCTCGTTCCCCCGTCATGCATCCCCACCGGAGATCGCAATCTACAGATTGGCGGCCCCAATCGAAGTGGCGGCGGCGGCGGAGGAACGATCGGAAGACCTTCCTCTTGGATGCACGGAGATGCCAATGCACTGGCCCATGAATGCACCACATTGTGTGCGCTTTGGGTTAATGAATTCGCGCGCCAAAGGAGACGAGCAGCGCTGCAGAGACGGTTGCCAGTCAGTCAGTGCCCTTGACTTGGGTCAATAACACCTCCTTCGTGTTGACTCTGGGCTCTGGCTGTGTCTCTGGCTCTGCGATCGTTCGAACGATCTGCAGCCAGTTCGTTCCCAGTCGCACGTTCATCGTCTGCGTACCGAGATATGAGATGTGAGTGCGGATGCAGACCAAAGAAGAGAGTGAAAATGAGAGAAAGAGGGAGAGTGAGTGAGAGAGGGAAGGAACCAAGCCCCCTTTTGATTGTGTGCGCACGTTGCTCCGACGACACAACATTGTCGTGCGATGATGACGACCACGCTCGAGATTTGCTATCTGCCCCGCGTGCCCGTCTCGAGGCATTGCACCGGTCCTTGAGTTAGTGACTCTGTCGAGGCATGCGTCATGGCGGTGAAGTTCGCTTCAGTTGTGCGAAAGGGAAGCGAAAATTAACCGCACCGAGGAACTGCTGGGAGTGCATTGGCGTGCCAATGTCGTTGGGATTTGATTTTTTTGAGGACGTGTCGGTTTGGGCGGACGGAGGGATGACCGAGGTTGTGTTAGATGCCGTTCCCAGCAGAGCCCCAGGTCATCCAGGCTCCGTCTTGAACGACCAGAGCGCTCATAGATTTTTTTGAGGACGTGTCAGTTTGGGTGGACGGAGGGATGACTGACGCTGAGTTGGATGCCCTGAGACTTGAGGCGGAGGCTACTGAGGACCGGGCAATCGATGAGCGCTGTTTCCATTCAGGACGGAGCCTGGATGACCTGGCGCTCTTTTTCGTTCAGAATGGAGCCTGGGGGTCCATCTCAAGAAGCTATAGCCACGCGTCCCCCTGGTCTAGCTGCTTGTAGAACCTTGTGCCTCATGTGTCGCGTCCAATTTCCTCTGGATCAACGTTCAATTTCCGATTCAGAGCACAGAGAGACTCTTGAGAGTTTCCAGCAGAGCCCCTTCGTAGCTTCTTGAAGATGCACTGCCCCTTGAGAGGCCGTCCTCGTCCTTTCTGTGTCAACATTCAGTCCCCTGCTTAAGCAACAAATGGTGGCCAGTCCTCTGCTGCCATCATCCGTTACAAGCCCCTCCAGCTGACTCACCCTCAGTCGTATGGCGTCCCAATGACTCGATCTCGAAGGGTGTTGGGTCATTCCCTCCCCACCACCGACCAAAGGGTTCCCCTGACTGAGTTGTCCTCCATCGAGATGCACTAGACTGTAATCCCTTTTGGAACTCACTTCGATGGAATATCTAATGCGTGTGTTCAACCCGTCCCACCCCAAGAAAACCATTCACCTTCACCTCTGGCAAGGCGAACCAGTGTTGCCACCGCACACCCCCCTGGGGGCAAGAGCGATTTAAAGAGAGGGAGAGGGAAGGAGAGACAGAGAGAGAGAGCTGTAAACGTTTAACCATGACCTGACACTTGTAGTTAAAGGTTTCGTCTAGGTTAGCTGCAGCTCGTGACACAACCTCTGCGGTTGCATGAGCTGAAGGGATGAATACGGTTTTTCCTCGGTTGACATTGAAAACTTGAGTTGCGCTTCTCGTTCAAGTTCAGTTTCGAAATGTCCTTCACCATGGACTTTTGCAACACAACTCACCCCACCAACACACAAGCGCACACACTCATCCATGATGGAGAGATGCAGAGAGAGAGAGCACCATCGCCACCATCAACCAAGCAGCAGAGAGTCAATTGTCCTTCCACGTTCCGCTGGGTAATTCGTGCATGGATTTACCTTGAAAGCATTTTCGGAGGTCATCGAGGGTAGAGAATCGTTTTCACAAACAAAAAGGACCTCCATCCCCCTCCGCCTCCCCCACTCTCTCACTGATTTCCCGATAGTGCAGGAGAGCAGAGCGGCAGACTGAGAGTTTAGCGATCAAGGGCATCCTTACATCATGTGTTGTCTAGGCAACGCCCTTCAAACTGCATGCAGGCGGGCAGCCCGTAGTAACATTGGCCGTGATGCACACGTATTCGCTGCACCAACACCATCGCAGCACCGCATCGATCGGGGATGGAGTGAGGTGAAGGTAGCGTTCAAGGTTATTGTACGATGTGCCACCACACCACACCGTACACAGATGCGGGCGGGGGTGGCCTGCCTGCGAGTGAGTGTGTGGGGTGAGGGGGTGAATGCACTTTGCTGGTAGTTGTGAGCAAGCCTCACTCAGTTGCAGTAAGAGAGTGGGGGAGAGAGAGAGAGAGAGAGAGAGAGAGAGAGTTGAATCAAAGAGAGGATCATTTTTAGACGAGGTGGTGAGGGTAACGGTTGAGTGGGTGATATCTCGAGGACATTCGAAAAGCAGCTTTTCCCCTAACAGCCAGTTGAGCGAGATAACAAAGTTGTTATCAAATTATACCGCTACTCGAGTGGAAGCGAGGTGAGTGCAAGTTTTTCTTGTAAATTAATTGAGGGTAGAACCATCCCCTTGCCCCTGACAAAGAAATGCGACTGCAGGGGGGTTGGTTTGCTGAGATTTGTTTGCGTGAGGAATGGGTTAAACGTGGGAGTGACACGAGTGCGTTTCGCATGTCCATGATGAGGGGATGCTCTCGGAAGTGGGTCTGCTTTGTGCACGAGTTAGCTCGACTGTCAGTCAATGGTCAGACGACGGATTCAGGGTTAGGAGTCGGAGGAGAGTCTTTGGATCAAGGTGACACAAGTGAGGGAGTCGATCAAGTCATCGGCGTCTCTTTTAGGGGGTAGATCGTCGGTTGAGGAACCAACGAAAGGCATGCTTATGCCAGAAGCTGGTTGAAGAAGTGACGTCCAAAGAATCACCTTGAATTCATAGATAGCCGGTGATCCACTGGCAGAGAGCCGGTTGTCGCCATCAAGGAATGCAGACACCACTCCACGAAACCAGCGTTAGGGGCGATATCGTAGCTCTTCTTCTTTTTCCTTTGACGCTACAGTTCAGTATGGGCCTCAACCAACAAGCGTCTCTGTCCGGAACTGCGAGTATCTCCTACCAGCTGTTTCCAGTTTCTCACAAAAAGTTGATGAAAGTCTCTCGTTTCTTGTGTGCGCCACCTCGGTCGTGGTCTTGTATGTTGCCTTGTCTCAAATCGAAGACTGGAGCTTAGTGGTCGTCAGAATTTTACAATTTGGACCAACTGATTTTTACGAAATTTGTCCAAAATGTCATCAGAGTGTCAACTGCCTGCCTAGAAAGTTGCAAAAACCTTAATTTTGACTGGATTTTTAGTGCGTTTGACGTCGGGCCTAAAATTGTAAAATTTGTACTTGAATTTGCCACAATTTTACCAGGACTTGGCCTAGAAATTGCTAGACCATCGCTTACTGGTGTTGTCCGTTTTTGGGATTGACGAAACCATTTGAACTAAATTTTGATAGTCCAAATTGTGGCGTAGAGCTTTTTCGATGTTGGCACAATCTGTCTCGGAAGTCAAAATTTCGGGCCTAAAATTGCAAATTTTGGACCTGAGTTCGCCTTAATTTTGCAACGAGTTGGCATAAAAATGCTTACAGCATCGATCTCTGTTATTGTCTGTTCAAAAACGAGATGTTTTTGGGAATAGGAACGAAATTAACTAAAGTTTGATGTAAAATTTGGTCCAAATTGTACAATTTGGACGTAGAGCTTTTTCGATTTTGATACAATCTGTCAAACAAGTCGCTGAACTGTGATTTGTTTGTGGAGGCTGTTCAAAAACTCAGCTAGTTTTTGAGAATGACAGAAACGGAATGATCAGAATTTCGTAGTCAAAATGTTCAAAATTTAGGCTTGATTTAAAGGAGACTTGAGAAAGGCTATCAATCTCCTCTCTTCTTTTCTTTGAGAGGGGCACGTCTTTTGAGATGATTTTGGGACAACATTTTTGACCAAATGTCCAAAAATTTAAAGAATCTGAACCAAGTTTCGTTTCAGAGGAAACGTGATAAAATTTTGAGGCTTCTTACAGTAGTCTTTTCAAGAAACTCGTCTTAAATTGGTCTGATAAGTTGGTTTGGTAAGTTCATTTTGTGGACAAAATTTTCAAATTTTACCTTAAAACTGATGAAACTGATGTCAGACTATTCAATCTGACGACTGGATGGCGCAATTGGTTAAGTGCATGCCCCAAGTTCGAGGGGTCCCAGGTTCGAATGCCAGTGAAATCCAATCTGGTCCAGTCACCATTTGCCGTTGGCACTGGAGTAGGTTGCTACCTGGCGGTACAATGGACCAGTTTTGAGTCTGAGTGCTGCAGTAGTGTTTCCAAAAATCCTCCAAAAAAAAATTCAATCTGGCGGTAGAAACTCAAAAAAGCGGTATTTTCAACCGTTTTCGAGAGCGGCAACGCCAGTGAGCGAAGTTTTCTGACTCTGAGCCGATGAGACAACGCAGCAGAGGACGTTGTTGATGGAACTGGCTCACACCAGTGAAAAATAACCTCAACCAAGTCAGTGTGCGAAACTGGACGCAGTTAGAGAAGTTAAAGAGACTTAGTGGTTGAGGTCCACGAACACCTCGAACTGTAGCCCGAGTCCAAAACACCAAGAGAAGGAAGAAGCATCAGTGGGCACTGTAATCTTCTTCTTCCGATGGCGCCACTGTCCGGAACCGGAACCTAGGCCTTAACCAACAAGCCCACATCATTGCGCCGTTTTTTGGTTTTTTAATTAAAAAAAATAATGACGCATGCAGCAAAATTTATTCTTTTTCTCGCTCCTCCAAATACTTGCGTAATCTGTCAAATATTACACGCCAAATTGGCTCGTTGTCTTCCGCGTTGTTCCACAGGCTTGAAGGTAAAATTTTCTTAGGCTGGAGCTGTGTTGCACAAATCAACTGCCAACTGTCAATAAGTGTCTGTGAGTGCTTGAGGGTCTTTGACTGTGATTGTCTGTAGGTGTCTGTCAGCTCACAGCCAACTGGCTTGCTGTCTGTTTTAACAACAAATACAAACTGATGGATTATCTTCCAATTTTTGATGCTCTAGTTTTATCTGTGAATGTCTGTGAGTGTCTGTAAGTGGCTCCGAGTGACTTCAAACTTCATACTCTTAGCAAACAGACTAATCGGTAAGTCAAGGCATAAATTGTTTCCAATTTTTAATTTTTGTCTGATTGTGTCTGTCGGCATCTGCCGCCCGTCTGCCGGTGTGTGCTGCCGTATGTCGGTGTTTCCGCCGTGTGTTGGTGTCTTTCGCCGTCTGGCGGTGTCTTCCACCGTCTGTCGGTGTCTTCCGGCGTCTGTCGGTGTCCGCCGCCGCCTGTCGGCGTTGGTTGGTTAGTTATCTGCTGCGTTGTTCCACAGGCTTGAAGGTAAAATTTTCTTAGGCTGGAACTGTGTTTCGGAAGTCAACTGTCAATAAAATTGCAGCTGTTACTTCAAAAAACAACCCTCTTGTCATTCTTTTCTCTTTTCTCTGTCCTTCAACTCAACTAACAATTCCTTTCTTTATTTCTTTTCAGGTGAGTGGACAAAGCACTTTCCAAATCAGTTTTGTATGGGTAAGGACATTTTTTTTTAGAAAACAACTTAATTTCCAATCCCAGCCAAACTATCTGCTTTCCATTGCCACGCAAACATTTACATTCTAGGATATTCTCAGTTTTTGAAGGACTTGTGCTCTTTTTTCAGCTCCAGATTTACACTGACTCGTACCCTCCTCTGTCTGCAGCTGTTGACTTGGGGACTTTCTGTCAATTGTACGCAAATTCAAAAGCAAGTACCATGCCCACCCACTTATGAACATCAACAAGTAAGGCCACTGATTGCTTTTGGGATCTTATCCCTCAGAGGGTGGAAGATTGATGTCCTTAGGCAGTTGTTAATGTATGAAAATTTGAGAAATGATCAAATCGTTAATTAAAGACTGTCGTTCTAAGCCAAGCACGGATCGCTGTCATTACATTCTCCTTGTGGCGTGTTATCGCTCATTCCTTCTGCTACAGCTATACATCTCCTTAAGATCGACGCGATTATATCCCCACTTATAGATGATCCGAAGGCACGACGTGTCTCATTGCAAAGCAAATCTGACCCAAACTTAACTTTTAGCGTTCACTCTGCTTAATCAGAACGTACAGACCGAGCGACGAACAGGATCTTAACCGCATTGATACAAGACTCTGTTCCTTTGGCACACATGCCTGTAAAATGTGAGTCCCATATGTCGACTTCTGCAGAGGTTAGAAAGATGAGAAGGAAGATGAGGCTGTAGCACATCTCCTCTGCCTCTTCTATCCGCAGTAAAGCCCATCTGTGGGCTTTTTTCTTCGACAACCTGAGTGAATTGAATAGCTTCAGCATCAGTCTCCTTAAACGCAGAAAATGGTTGATCGATGGGGGATATCCAATCGGCATGACAGCACAATGGGCCTTTGTTGGGCTCAGTGAAGTTGTAAACTGTTGTCAGCCTCTTGAACGTAACCTAACCTAAATCATCAATCGACGCAGATCTGCCGGTGAAGCTGTTGATCCTTAAAATGTCCCTGACCGACGGCAGCTTCCACAAAACCTTCACGGGCACAACACTCTCGTACCACAAGTTCAAATACTGACTACCTGGTAACGTCACCCAGCCGAAGGGGAATCGGACTCACTGAACAAAGTCTTTGCAATCCACATCAAAGCGATTGGTCCTCCTTCAATAAGTGCTTGCATCAGTCCAGGTTGTAGGTCGATATATCATCTGTTTGTCACTTATCCTCCTAAATTCCTTGAATTTCGAAGATTTTTGATCATCTTTTGCCCAAAATTTGTCTGTGGCTGTCTGCAGATGTCTGATATGTTCCACAGCTTCGAAATCACCATCTCTGGTCTTCCTTTCGGCATGAGCTGTCTCACAGCTATCAAATGTTTGACAGATTATGCGACTAGCTAAGGGTTTAGTCTGTGTCTGTTGCTATCCGCTTCGTATAAAGTCTTATTGAAGATGCGCCTGACAAACTACAGGTTCTTTTCGTCTATCTAGAGGATGACTGGGTAGCTAATGAGCATAAGTCCTGGTCTGTGACGTCTGTAAGTGTCTGCTTGTGTCTGTCTACTTTAAATTGTTTAGCAAAACTACGCTTATGTGCCTTAAGGTCCGTCTCTATTTCTGTTGTTGCTACCGCTCCCATGGGTCCCAGTGTATAGATCGCTGACCAACTAATGAGCTGTAGGCTTTTGTCTTTGAATGTCTGTGGGTGTCCATTTGCTTTTTGGGAGATCTCATTAGTTTCAGTTTTTTTATGCTCTATTTTTGTCTGTGAATGTCTGTGAGTGTCTGTAAGTGGCTCTGAGTGACTGTGTCTGTCTGTGCCACCGTGTGTCGGTGTCTTCCGCCGGCTGTCGGTCTCTGCCGCCCATCTGTCGGTGTCTTCCGCCGTCTGTCAGTGTCTGCCATCTGTCTGTCGGTGTCTTCCGGTCCATCTGTCGGTGTCTGCCGCCGTCTGTCACTGTCTGCCGTCGTCTATGGTTTTCCGTAAAGACTAATCTTGATGGGCTGTAGATTTCTGTCAATGCCAGGATTTGTCTGAAGATGCCTGTTTGTGTGTAAATCCGTTTCCTTTGGCTTCAATCTCTTGTCTGTTTGTGCCTGTCGGTGTCTGTCAGTGGCTGTAAGTGTTTTGCGCTAGCTGTCGGCTTCTCTACGCCCATGTCGGCCGGTGCCAGCATTTGTCTGAAGATCAGAAGCCTGTCTTCAAATCGATCTCATTTCAAGAGAATGACTTCAATCCCCAGCTCCAACTTTCGGTAGACCCTAAACATTGTTCATTGCAATTGAGCACTGCCTTGATTGCTATCCTTTAGTCTCCTTCCTTATCTTTTTCGTATAGCGCTACAGTCCAGAGTTGCGTGGACCTCAAACAGCATCCCTCTTCGGTTGGCACCATCTTTTGCTAGCTGTCTCCAGCTCCGCACAGCAGTTTGCCTGAGGTCCTTCACTTTCGTGCTCCATCCGTTGTGGCCCACGTTCAATGATTCTCCCAAAATGAACTCAAAAATCTTCCCAAAAAAAGACTCTCTCTCACAGCCCACACTTTCTTTGGACAAGAACCTCCACAAGCTCTCGTCTGAGTGTCATCCTGCACCAAAGCTCCCCCTTGTCAACAGGTAACCGTTCCGTATCCTTTTCATCCCCTCGGGGTTTTCGAAACAAAACCCCATGCCCGCCATGGCGGCCACCCTTTCAATCGACCGTAGCGCCAACTTGTGCCTGACAACCGTCATTCGGATGCACTTAGCGAATGCAACTTGCGTCGGCAAACTTACTGCACATCGAGCTTTCGCTCGGCACTCAGCGAACACAAGTTTCTGTTATAAAGTATCGCCTCCGCGTGCACTACACGAGTGCATGGCATTAGATGGGAAAAAGAGAAAAACAAAAGCTCTCGTTGCATGCAGTCGCTTGCGTCTATTTTCTATCAGGTGTCGTCGCTGCTGCAATAAACCACGAGATGTAGTTCGAGGATTGGATTTCATATTCAAACGCACGCACACACAGAGGGACACAAAATTGCTAGGCACTCCAACGGTGGGCCCCTCATCCTTCTTCGAAAGTTCTTCGATTTCGTTTTGCCGTTGTTCTCGTTCTTTTCTGTTCTGTTTGCTTTTGCTGTGCGCGAGGTGCGGTGGTGGGGGAGGGGGAGAGGGAGAATGTGAAGAAGAGAAAAATATATCAAGGACAATCCTATGCCCTCATCAAAAAAGGACATTAACCTTGATACTGGTTTTCGGTTAATTTGACATTTCCCTTTTCCACCCTCACACTCTGCCAATTCGTCGTTGCCTATCCACTCGACAACCTAATCAGAAGTGTATCTCCCTCTCTCTCTCTCTCGCTCTGACTCTCTCTCTCTCTTGCTCATTCGCTTAAGCTCACACCAGGAGCTCCTAATATAGTCCACTTCCTGTGCTCCGTGTCGTTGCGTGTACCCCCTTGTGGCGTGAAACAGGAAGCTCCTGGTGGTGGACGAGGGGGTGGGGCCGGTTGACAAGGATGTAGTGCTTCACATATGCTTAATGACTTTTCAATCCTGAACTTCCATAAAGCAAAAGTCACTCAACCACCCCGCGGTCCTCATTCGATCAGCATCGCCCACGCATCAGATCTCATCCTCACCGCGGCCGCCTTCGGAGACATTTCCTTTTTCCGAGCTTGCGCTCTCTTTTTTTATTTTCCCAACCGGTCGCCGCTGTGAAAATGTGGCAACAGCCACCAAATGAACGAAGCAAAACACAGAAAATGGAAACTCTCCTTCTCTCTTTCTCTGTTCACTCTCGCACACGCATACGGAGCGTTTCCGAAGAACCAGAGAGACGTAGGGAGAGAAAGAGAGAGCGAAAGCGTTGTGGATGTGGGGTGCGTAGCTACGCAGCGCGATGGTGATGTAAAGTGCGTGGCCGGGATTGCCTGCGTGCATACGTATGCGTGTACATGCGTTTATGTGAGAGGATGGCCTTGACTCGCAGTAACCCCATAAAATTCATCGTTTTTTTTTTTGTTCTCTTCTCTCTTTTTTGTTGTTTTCTTCTTCTTCTGTGTTTGCTTCGCTCTGTTGTGTGTTGCGTTGTTTTCGTTTTTCCTGCTCTTTGTGTGTGCGGCGTGTCCACCTCTCGCCGCTCTGTCTCCCTCACCCACTCCGCCGGCTAGCATGCGTGTTAATAAACAAAAATCATGGAGAAAATAAAGGAAGAGTCACAGATGCCGGAGGCGAAGTTGCTCTTGCTTTTTCGATCCTGCCCGCGTGACTGTGTGTGTGTGTGTGTGGGGGATAAAAGCAAACTCACCCAAAAATAAAAATGTAGAGCAGTAGATGTCGGTCGAGTTGTTTTCCTTTTTCAGTTCGTTCGTTGTTTCTGGTATTTTTTTCTGGCGGGGGGTAGGGGTAGGAGCGTGACGTGCCGATGGTTCCCCCTGGCAGCGGTGCTGCTGCTGGTGACGGTGGTGGCGATGGTAATCTCTGTGGTGGGCCAGGGTTTCGTTTTCGACGTTTTTTCTCTCTCTCTCTCTCTCTCGCTCTTGCTGGTTGTAGGTGAGAGAAAATGTTTAGATTCACACTCAAATTGGTGCGGGTGTGTGTGTGAGGGTTTATTATTATTTCTTTTTGGGGGTCTAGGTCGAGGAATGCTACCTACCGTCATCGTTGTTGTTTTTGTTGTTCGTTTACTCTCTCTCTCTCTCTCTTCCCATGGGGTAAGGCAGGTTTTATTGGGTGCCACTTAAGAGTTTTTCCGGGTTAACGCGAGCAATGTGTTTTGGGATAGGTAAGTTTCTAAATTTGTCAAGCATCGCCTTGGGGGGGGTTAGGAATACGGTTTCCAGGCAAAACGATGCCGTGGCATGGTTTCTGTTTTTGTGGGAGTCCAGTGCTGGCGGATTTAGAATCGAAGAGTCACAAAAAAAGCATGATTGTCGTTAGAAGTATGACTTTAGGCGAAGTTACCTTCAATCGGGGGCTTCGGACTGATTTCTGTGATATGTCATCAAGGATTTTTGGAGGCGAGTACTTTGATTCTGCCTAAACTCGACGCTTTTGTCTGTTTATCTGATCACCATCACAATCGACAGATGTCCACTCTACTTCGAGGTGGCAAAGGACATCATCTATCTGGCTTCGCAGCTATAGTCGTTGGTGACCATTAGTTTATGAAACGATCAGGAGATATATCGGCAGTATCGCCCGTCAGTCTGTTTCTTCGAACTCAAGAGCGGTCATGGACTATTCCCCTGAAAGACCAAGTTGACTTTATACAAGACCCTGTTCAGTTCTGCTTTACAGCGCATGGGCATCGAAAACGAATGAAGAAGCTCTTGATCATTTCGAGAGAATAGTTCTGCGCACTCTGTTGTTGTTGTGTTCCACTCAACACAACGGACGATGATAGAAGAGAATACCGTTCCCCCGACCTAGACGAGACTGAAGTCTAATAAAGCTGCTGGTGCAGATAGTCTACCCGCTGAAATGTTTAAAGCAGCTGGAGGGCGCATGCACCAGCTCATCTGTAAGATATGGTCGGAGGAAAGCATGCCCGATGAGTGGAATCTCAGTATCGTTTGCCCGATTCACAAGAAAGGAGACCCCTTTGACTGCGCCAACTATCGAGGGATAAGTCTCCTTAACATCGCCTGTAAGGTCTTCTCTGCCGTTTTGTGTGAACGCCTGAAACCATTCGTGAACAGACTGATAGGTCCTTATCAGTGTGGTTTCAGGTCCGGGAAGTCCACCATCGATCAAATCTTCACACTGCGGCAGATCCTGGAGAAGACCCAGGAAATGCAGATCGACACACACCATCTTTTTGTCGATTTCAAGGCCGCATATGACAGCGTGTATAGAGACAAGCTATACAGCGCCATGCCTAGTTTTCACATTCCTGCTAAACTCGTCAGACTGAGCAGGATGACGATGGAGAACTCTCGCTGCTCCATCAAGGTCGGTAACGAACTCACCGAGACCTTCAATGTCAAAAAAGGTTTTAGACAAGGCGACGCTCTGTCATGTGATTCCATTAACATCGTTCTTGAGAAGATCGTGCAAAACTCACTGGCCAACACAAGAGGCACGATCTTCCAAAAGTCCGTTCAACTGCAGCTTACGCGGATGCCATTGACGTGATTGGGCGAACACAGCGAGCCGTCAATGATGCGTTTGCTGGCATTGAAACGGAAGCGGCTAAAATGGGTCTGGCGGTAAACGAGGGCAAAACCAAGTATATGCTGTCATCGAGAAAGGACCCACAACATCGACGACTTGGCCAGAACGTCACCATAGGCAGCTATAACTTTGAGGTAGTTCAAGACTTCGTCTACCTTGGCTCCGCGGTAAACAGTACAATCAACATCAGTACCGAGATCAAACGAAAAATAAATCTTGCCAACCGCTGTTTTTGTGGGCTCAAAAGGCAATTGAGTAGTAGAGCCCTCCCTCGGAAGACCAAGCTGACTTTATACAAGACCTTGATCATCCCAGTCCTGCTGTACGTCGCAGAGGCATGGACAATATCCCAAGCGGATAAACAGTCTCTTGGTCTTTTCGAGAGAAAAATCGTTGGTCCTGTTTGCGTTGATGGCATTTGGGGGAGAAGGTTCAACCACGAACTGTATGGGCTGTACAGGGACATGAGTCTAGCCAGGCGTCTACAGATCCAACGCCTAAGATGGTTAGGCCATGTAGAGCGTATGGACAACACAGCTCCGGCCCGAAGAGTCTTCGACTCTGAGCCTGTGGGACAACGCAGCAGAGGACGTCCACGAACAAGGTGGCGCACACAAGTCGAGGGGGACCTCGACCGGCTTGGTTTGCGAAACTGGAGACAGCTGGCGAAAGATCGTGCTGGCTGGAGAGGCATGTTGAGTGAGGCCCAAGTCCACCTCGGACTGTAGCGCCCTAAGAAGTCTGCGTATTTGGGCCATGCAAATTCACCTCACACCGAACAAAGCTGAAATAATGTCTTATACCAACAAGTCTGGCTTTGGTTTCTTGCCTGATCAAAGGCTTCACGATACTGATCGCGTTTTAAACGCCGCCGTAAGATTATTTTACGTGACGGTAAAATCACTTTGGCACGACACGTCTTTGAAACTGACCTCTGACAGCTAATCTGTCTCAACATACAACGCGTTGGTGGTATACGTCCTTAAAACGCGTTCTTTGTGGCAATGCCTTCGATTGCCCAATGCACCGAGTCGCTTAAAAGGCATTTTGTAAGGCAAGAATAGTTCTGCCTCGGGTAATCCGTATTCAAAGCACGACGTTGCTGCTTTAGACTCTAGGCCTGAAGTGGCTAAGGTGATCCATTGTGCAGCGACTCTAGACCTAATTCCATCAGTTCTTTTTTTAACTTGAGCACCACCCTCGGAAAAATAAGTCATTCCTTTGGGCATGGCAGGCTCTTTGAAATATTGTCCAGCTACCAATATGACACTCAATCCTCTGCTTTTACATCAGAAAATGTCCCTTATACTTCGGTTAAGGGAATCCGGCTGTGCGGCAGTTAGGTCATATCACAGTCGGTTATTCCTGATGTACTTTCCATTTCAAAAGCCTTCAGCAAGTAATATACCATGCGTATCATGCACTGAACGACTTGACCCCCAAAAAACAACGAATTCAACAAAGAGTAACTCATCTTGCCAGATTGAAAAATCGTCAACGTCGACCTTAGTGAGGTGAAGACCTATGAAGGCTGACTCGCCTGAAACAAGGTCCTTCTCGGGCGCCTCCAAGTCGTCTCAGATCCCCTATTTCTCAGACTCGAATTCGACAAAAGACCAACTTGGAGTACTACATGAAGCAGGATGAACTCATCAACGACCACTCAGAATACTTCGACTGGACTTACAGCGATCCACACACTTACCAACAAGCTTTCTGATGATGTCCTTCGAGGGTAAATAAAATTTCAATTCACAGCACTTTGAGTCACACTCGTTCCTCCCAGACCGCCTGTATGAGCTTCTTATTTCGTTTTGGATATTGTCCATGCCTCTGAGCCGTGGAGCAGGACTTGGATGCTTAACGTCTGATAAAAAATCAACTCAACAACGTCTGATTTCAACAACAACAGAGAGGGCTCCATTACTCAGTTACCCCTTTAACCCAAGGGAACAGAGATTGTTCGATTGTAGAAGGAGGCCTTCATTGCCTCCAAGCTTGTTGCTGCCCATTGTAAGGTTCTGTGATGTTGCGTGTCCTTTCTGAATAACAGCGAATACTTTGTTTTGCCCTCGTTTACCGGCAGACCCATTTTTGTCGCTTCCGTTTCTGTGCCAGCACACGCATTTACAGACACTTGGAGGAGCGATTATCGAAATTAGACAGATGCTACAGTTAACAGGGTCGTTCTTTACGTTACCTGAGTATAGACCACTTAAAGAAATTAAAATCTCTTGCAGAAGAGGATGTGGAGCTTCAGTACGACATACAGTCTGTCTTTTTATTTTCATTGGGACTACAGTTCTCAAGTTTTTCCAGAGGAAAAACCAGTCTATTTTGAGAAGCTTTTCGTGACTATTTCGCTCTTGCAGTGTTATTAGAAAATCGTTTCAATCAACGGGTGGTCCTGCAGGGATATGAGTACCCTATCGACTTACAGCAAAGGCTTACGTAGACCAGCAGTTTGAGCCCATTGCGCACTGGGGATGGGATGTTCCACCACGGTAAGGTCTGGTTCTTCCAATAATGGCGTAAACGACCCAGACTTTTGTATGAATCCCAAAAAGTGTTTTAGCTCTCTACATGTTTTCCGTTATCGGAAAAGCTCACGAAAAGTGGCCTTAGTTCCCACCTCGAATGGGAAACAAGTCCACCTCGCGAAAAGTGGGCAAGGCAGTTCCAAAATTTGACACAAATTTGACAACATTCTGCAATTTGGACCAAAAACTACGTGAATTCTGACTTTTTTACTTTCAGAAGTTCTCTTAAGTCCGAGATGGACATGAGCCCTAGCCAAGGTAAGGCAATGCTCAAGGGAAGGCCCTAGACAAAGCCATAGGCAAGGCGATGCTTTAGGTAAAGCAAGCGCTAACGGAAGACAGAAGCCAAGGCAAGGCAAAGTCCTAGGCAAAAACTGTTGGCAAGGCAAGGGAGGACCCTAGGCTAAACAAGGTTACATGTAAAGCAGGAACCTAAACATGGCAAGACCATGGGTAAGACAAGTCCCTAGACAAGGGAGGGCCCTATGCAGAGCAACGCCCTTGCCAAAGGAATCCTTTATGTAAAACAAGGCAAAGCCCCAGGGAAGGCAAAGTCAAGGCAATATTAAATCCCTTGGCAAGGGATGACCTTAGGTTTTGCCCGTCGCAAGGTAAGACAAGGTCCCGGGCAAGGTACGGCCCTAAGCAAGGCAAACCAGGACTCTAGCAAAGGCAAGGTCATCGGTGATGGAAGGCAGGGGAAGGAAATGTTCCAGGAAAGTCCATGCCCTAAACATGTCAAGAGCTCTTGGGAGGGACCCTAGAAGAGTTAAGACTTCAGGGAAGTCAAGGCCCTAGACAAGACAGGACTCTAGACAAGACAAAAACCTAGGCGAAGCTTGACATGGCCTGGAAATGGACATGGACATGGAACGGTCCAAGGAAAGTCAAGGCCCTAGGTAAGGAAGGCTGTGGGCAAGGTGAAGCAAGACCCTGAGCAAGACAAGGTAGTGCTAAACCCTAGGCAAATCAAGGTATAGGCAGGGCCCAAGCCAACCTAAGCATGGCCACCGAAAGCCACTCCAATCGAGCAAAAAAATCTGCAAGTTCATCTAAAAAGTCAATCGCTCCCAAAGGCTCATTCTCGTCAATCATCCTCTCAATGAATCCCTCGATGGTCATGCAATTTAATTGCGATTCCCGACTCCCGAATGTGCCCCTCGTTAAACGCAATCAAGTCCACTTCACATGCTCGTCCAATCAAGATGCCATGTGCCCGCAATTAAGGCCATCCCCCATCGCAGTCACCTAGGCAAGGAGCCTGGCTAATTGTCTCCTATATCCCCCGGCCAATTATCGCATTTGACCTTCGCCAGCATCTCGCGGTCAGCAACCTTCTTATCATCACCTCCCCCTACCGCCACCGCAGTCCATTATGCGCCTTTGACAGAGCATTTAAACTGTCATTAAATGAAATGCGGTATCTCCATCGTCCCCGGCCGACGTGTGTGCGGTCAATTGGCCGGCGAGCACAAGGAAGCGCCATCTTATTGAATAAATCTCCCGGCAATCGTGGGGATGTCCTTGAGATGGTCGCCCCTCTCTCCCTGCGTGTGTACATGGGTTCATTAAGTGTAATTTATGCCATGGGAAGCACTTGGTTACCGCAGCACCACACCAACGAGAACAGTGAACAGGGACACCGGGGGGACATTCCCTGAGAGGGGGAGACATCAGGAATAAATTAAAGATTAACTCGACCTGTGCCAGGAGGCATCTGCGGAATCACCAGACACGTGCTGTGGAAAAAAGAAGAGGAAGAACTTGAAAAGGAACGGAGAGGAGAGTTCGTGTAGTGATCAGTCTCCCTCTCCGGTGTCCCAGGTGCCCGGTCGCAATGATTTATTCCACAACCACTCACGCAAGGAAGTTGGCGAAAGTTTTCGCCCCCTCCTCTCTCTCTCTCTCTCTCTGTCGTCACATACGACACTTCATCTCTTCACTCCAAAAGTTTTATATGTACTTCCTCGTCGCCCTTTTTCCTCTTCCTCCTCTTTACCGTCATCATCCTCTTCTTTTCCCCCTCCATTTTCTCCCCAATCACTCCCCCCAGGCCCACACCCCACTGCCTTGTCAAAGGACGCCCTGAGGTGGTTCCTTCTTTTTGGACGTGGAATGGTCTCCACTGGAAAAGATGTTGAGCAGGACACTCTGGTGGGGTCGATGATGTTGGTGCCGGTTGCGGTGGCCACCCACACCCACGCGAACTTGTCTTAGGGTAGGCCCAGTTAGTGCTCTCCGCTCTTAAGAGTGGAGAACCCAACTCCCGAAGAGAGCCTAAATGCCACCCAAACCATCAGGCACACACGCCGCGTGTCGTGTGGAGTTGCAGCTCAGAGAGGACTACCCCGATGGAGTGCCCTTCCTACCCCAAGCAAGAATTTGTTGGCCTTGCCGAGAGGTCCCCCAATCGATGAACAGAGAGGAGAACAAAAGAGAGAGAGAGCAGAACTGTTTGTTTTTGCAAGCGCGTGACGTATGAAGCAACAATTACCACGCAAAAGGAGTCGCAGCCTAAGGGTGACACTCGATGTTGCATGCACGGAAGTGTTGATGGGCTTTGAAGCCGCTTCTGGTGATTCATGTGTCTGCCGGGGGAGAGACGGAGAGCTCCGTGATAATAGGACGTTTGCATGGAGCAGGTGGTGAGGTGGTGGCGTCTTATCGTGTCATAAGCTGATTATATCCGAGAGCGGATGAAGCACGACTGCCCGCAGAATCGACTGGGGGTGTTAATGACTTCATAAGTCCAGTGGCGTGGCGAAGAGAGTTGGTGAGAGGGAATGGTTCGAACTTGACGTGCGAGTCGTCAAACGCGTCCTTCTTGGAATTTGCTTGTTTCAGAGCTTCCGCCGGCCTTTTCTGCGGCAAGGACCAAAGAGACCCGCTCGGAGGTCAGCTTTGTCAAAGGCGCACTAAGGTGGTTCATTTTCTGGGACGTGGAATAGTCTCCACTGAAAAAGATGTTGAGCAGGACACTCTGGTGGGGTGGATGATGGTGCTGCCGGTTGCGGTGGTTATTTCGAGTACGGGGAACCTCTATCTTGTCGGGGTCATTACACTCATCTCCTTCATCCAAAGGCTCGTCTGGTGTCTCCATTAACTCAGCTTACGTCTTGATCGTTGCATGCTGAAGAAGAATGCTCCCGCAAAGGTCTAATCCAACATCTGGTGCTCTCCTCGTTGTTCTTAAGAAGCCCAAGGTTGCCCAGTTGAAGCTGTTTGGACCGTCGGTGGTGTGCATCGAACCCTGCCTTAAGTCGGGCTTCATTCTATCCAAAGGAACAAGACAAAGGGCAAGCGACTGGATGGCACAGTTAGTTAAGTGCCTGCCCCAAGTTAGAGGGGTACCAAGTTCGAATCCCAGTGAAATCGAATCTGGTCCAGTCACCATTTGCCGTTGGCATAAAATGAGGACTGGAGTAGGTTGCTACCTGTCAGTGCAATGGACCAGTTTCGAGGCTGAGTGCTCCAGTAGTGTTACAAAAATACTCCGAAAAAAAAAAGACAAAGGGCCCTTTAAAAGGATAACCCCTTTGTCCACAAATGAAGCAACAAATCCGCTGAATCAGCATCCTCCCCCGCTTCGCGAACTCCCCTTCACAGTTCCGAATTCCCAACACGAATTAAAACTCTCCTCGTACACATTCAAAAAGCATTTCCGGAATGAAAAGAGACGACTGCTTTTGGGGGCATGCTCCGGAGCAAATTAACCTCACGACCTCTGACGAAATACCTCGAAACCAAGCGAGCAATTGTGCGAGGGTCAGAGAGAGGAGAGCTGCAAGAGGAATTCCAGGAATAGACGACAAATTAAATCAAATTGATGACTCCGCACGCTCGGTGCCGTCAATAGGCCATAGCGCAGCACAAATTTGCATGTCGAATGGTTCAAGGCTCGCAAGTGAGCCTGTGAGGAGTCCGATGGAAATGGAAATGGAATTATTCGGTCGATAGCCCTCGTTGGTCGTGGTAATGCGATCGTGGCATGAGAATAAGCGAAACGAAATGTGAAAGTTCGACTGAGGAAATGGCCGGGTGTTGATGGGGACAATCTTGTGGTTGTGCCGGTGTTGGTCCTGAGATGAGAGTGTTGTCAAAATTTCCCCCAGATGTTGGGCTGGGGACACAATGTACCCAAACTGTCTAAGTGTTCTTGCGACTAGTGTCACACCCTTTAACCTACGTACCCGCCTGAGTGGTCTGGAGCTGAGCTAAAGTATCCAAGAAAAACTTTCTATTTCCCGTTTCGGGAACAAGAAATTTGATTGCCCACACTTTAAGTTAAGTTCTTCCTTTCATTCAGGGGGAAAAATTTAGACGCATCATCCATACTCTCCCTAAACCAGGTTCATATTTAGAAGAGCCCGTCATTAACATTTAGCTCAAAAATTTGCCTATTTCTTGGAAGTGGTCAGAAAGCGGTGAGCATTCTTAGTTCTTAGTCCAAATCAAAATTTTGAGTCAACAGAATGTGACCAGAATTTGCGTCTGTCACTGTGGATGTATTCAAAATTTTGTTTGCGAACAGAAAATGGCCAGAAACTGCGTTTGTCACTTTGAATGTGTTCAAAAATTCGGTTGCGATCAATTAATGGCCCGAAAATGCGTTTGTCACTTCTGATGTTTTCAAAATTTGGATCTATTTAGACAATGGTCGGAATTAGTTTTTGCCTGCAACAAGAAACTCATCAGAAAAGTCGACGTTCGTCAAGTTCAAAATTTTACAAAGTTAAGAAAATTACTAGAGAAGACATGTATTTGGAATCAGTTTCGCAACGAAAGTGGTCAGATCTTCGTTTATTGTATCGATTTCGGTCAGAATTGTGTACTTCCTTCTGACTACGTTGTGTTCGAAAATTGCCTTACTTACTTACTGGGCCTCAACCAACAAGCGTCTCCAGCCAGCTCGATCTTTAGCTAGCTGCCTCCAGTTTCGCACGCACAGTTGGTTGAGGTCCCTTTCCACTTGCGTGCGCCACCTGAGTCACGGTCTTCCTCTACTGCGCCGTCCCTCGGGGGTGGATTCGAAGAATCTCTAGGCCGGAGCATTGGTTTCCATTCGCTCTACATGACCTAGCCACCTCAATCGTTGTATCTTCATCCTTCTGGCTAAGTCAATGTCGCTGAACAGCTCGTGCAGTTCGTTGCTATATCTTCTCCGCCACTCACTCTCTATGCAGACGGGACCGATAATCACCCAAAGAATTTTCCTCTCAAAACAGCCAAGAGCAACCTCATCCGCTTTTGACAAAGTCCATGCTTCTGCGCCATATAGCAGGACTGGGACGATTAAGGTCTTGTACAGGGTTATCTTGATTGTTCGAGAGAGGGCTTTGTTTATCAATTGCTTTCTTAGCCCAAAGAAGCAGCGATTAGCAAGAGTTATTCTTCGTTTGATTTCAGCGCTAGTGTCGTTGTCTGAGTTAATAGCGGTGCATAGGTAGACAAAGTCCTTGACTACCTCAAAGTTATAATTGTCTGCTGTGACGTTCTGTCCGAGACGTCGGTGTTGGGTGTCCTTTCTGGTTGACAGCATATACTTGGTCTTGCCCTCATTTACCGTTAAACCCATCTTCGCGGCCTCCGTCGCAATACTCACAAAAGTGCCATTGACATCACGCTGTGTTCTTCCGATTATGTCAATATTGTCGGCATATGCGAGTAATTGGACGGACTTCTGAAAGATTGTGCCTCTGGTGTTGGCGTGCGAGTTTTGCACAATTCTTTCAAGTATGATGTTGAAGAAGTCGCATGACAGCGCGTCGCCTTGTCTGAATCCTTTTTTGACATCAAAGGTCTCGGTTAGGTCTTTACCGACCTTGATGGAGCAGCGTGCATTCTCCATCTTCATCCTACACAAACGGACGAGTTTGGTAGGGATGCCAAAACTAGTCATTGCTCTGTATAGCTCGTCTCTATAGATGCTGTCATACGCGGCCTTGAAATCGATGAAAAGGTGGTGGGTATCGATTTGCTGTTCCTGGGTTTTTTCCAAGATCTGCCGCAGCGTGAATATTTGGTCGATGGTGGATTTCCCCAGCCTAAAGCCACACTGGTATGGACCGACCAGGTTGGTCACGAATGGCTTTAGGCGTTCACACAACACGGCAGATAGGATCTTATAAGCGATGTTTAGAAGACTGATTCCTCTTTAGTTGGCGCATTTTAGAGGGTCTCCTTTTTTGTGGATCGGGCAAACAATGCTGAGGTTCCATTCATCGGGCATGCTTTCTTCCGACCATATTTTACAGATGAGTTGGTGCATGCTCCTTACCAAGTCATCGCCTGCTGCTTTAAAAAGCTCAGCCGCTAGGCCGTCAGCTCCAGTCTTAGAAAAAAAATTGCCTTAGAGTTCAAAATTTGACAGTGATCAGAAGATAGCTAGAAATGTTTGTCAAAATTCAGTTGCGATGAGAAAATGTTCCAAAATGGCGTTTATCATATTAAAATTTGACAACGATCAGAAAATGTCTAGAGATTACATGCCGAAATGCTTCCGGTCAGAACTTCTGATGACGTCGTTTTCCAAAATGTGTCCCTAGCGCTCAAAATTTGTCAGTGATCAGAAAATAGCCAGAAATGGCGTCTATCACTTTAAATTTGTTCAAAAATTTGTTTCTGTCTATCGAGTTCAAAATTTGACAGCGATGAGATCAAAAAAATGGCGTTTGCCACTTTGAATACGTTCAAAATTTGTTTGCAATTAGAAAACTTTTGAAAAGATTTTGCCGACAATATTGACCAGAAAAGTATTTGACCAGAAAAGTCGATTGTCGTTTAATTTTGACGGTGTGTTCATTTGATTGGGATCAAGAATATGTTCCAAAATGTCATTTGTCACATTAAATGCTTTGGTCAAGTTCAAAATTGAACTATAGTCAGAAATGGGGTTTGTTATTCTCAATGAGTCGCTCGAAAAGAATGATCAGAAATGTCAGCTGACTGCTGTCGTAAATTATGGTCGTAATTAATTCTTCTGATGTGAACAGATCTATTCCAATTTTGTTCGATTATGTCGTGTTCCAAAATTGCATTTGTCGTATTTAATGTACTCGGCGAGTTCAAAATTTGGTTGCGATCAGAAAATGACCAGAAATGACATCTGCCATTTTGAGTGTGCATATTTGGACTGAATTCCATAAATAAAATGGTAAGATTTTCGTTTTTCCTATCGATTTCGGTCAGATATTGTGTATGCTCTTCAGTTCATGCCGTGTCCTTAAATTGTGTTTGTCATATTCAATGTATTCAGAATTTGATTGTGATCAGATAATAGTGTTTGCCGCTTCAAATTTGTTAGAGACTAGGTGCGCGAGGGTCTTCCTGAAACACTCCGAAAGTTCGATGTCGCCTACACTAACAATAGACGAAGAATGGAAACGTTGTCAAAAAGCCATCAGAGAAGCCGCTACTGATGTGCTGGGATTTAAACCACCACCTAGGAAAAACCCCTGGTTTGACAACGAGTGCAGGCTGGCAGATACAGCAAAGCAAGAAGCTTACAAGGCAACACTGCATCGAACTACGAGAGCTGTTCGTGAGCTCTACGAACAGAGAAGAAGGGAAGAGAACCGGCTTCTCAGGAAGAAAAAGAAGGAGCACGAGAAGCGCGCGATCGAGGAATGATGTCCGATAGTTTTACCAAAGGGTAAAACTTTTATCGAATGGGTATAAAGTTCGGACAGAAGCCTGCCGGGATGAGAATGGACAACTAATTTGGAAAAGTCATTTCTGCAGACTGTTAAACGGCAATGAGGACACAAATACCGCTGTCAGGCAGAATGTTCCACTCAACACAACGGACGATGATAGAAGAGAATACCGTCCCCCCGATCTAGACGAAGTCAAGATAGCGATATCGAGACTGAAGTCTAATGAAGCTGCTGGTGCAGATAGTCTGCCAGCTGAAATGTTTAAAGCAGCTGGAGATGACCTGGTTAGGCGCATGCACCAGCTCATCTGTAAGATATGGTCGGAGGAAAGCATGCCCGATGAGTGGAATTTCAGTATCATTTGCCCGATCCACAAGACAGGAGTCCCCTTTGACTACGCCAACCATCGAGGAACATCGCCTATAAGATCTTTTCTGCCATTCTGTGTGAACGGCTGAAACCTTTCGTCACCAAACTGATAGGTCCCTATCAGTGTTTATCAACTTTCAGAATATTTTACTCGATGTATAATTTGGGCCTTGAGCAGAAAATTGTCAGAATTGACTCTGAGAGTCTCTCAGATAGGCTTTTGATCAGAAAGAGTTGTCGTTCATCATTCTGATTTTGACTAGGCTCAAAAATTTGTCGGTGATATTCGAATTTCTGAATGTTTCTGTTCAAAAACTGACTGTGACCAGAAAAACGTCAGGAAAACGTTGTTTGTCATTGTGAATCATGCTGAATCAATCAAAGTCAAAAATGTAGGCTTCGACCAGAAAATGGTTAAAAAGTATATTAATAATAATAATAATGGCGGCGCTACAGTCCGAAGGGGACCTGGGGCTAGCTTCTCAGCAACCACTCGTGTTGTGCGTGCTATTGTTCTCTCACGAGTGAAGGGGACCTACAGTTTAATGCCGACTCCGAACGGCGAGATTGAGAAGCTTTTTTCTAGACAGTTATACTCTTTGAGCATTGTCAGTGACTCGAAAGAGGTGGGGCCGTGAACAATTTTTTTTTTTGAAAAATTGTTTGTCTGAACTTGGAATCGAACCTAGACTGTGAAAGTCTAATGCGCATGGGTCGACGCACGAACCCATACGGCCACGGTGCCCACTAAAAGTATATTTGTTATTCTAAATCTCACACCCAGGGCTGTCATACTGAATCTGTCTGTGGCCACCATTTTTAATTGTGCTAAAAATCGTGCTCTAAATTTGACTATGACCAGAAAATGGTCAAAAATGTGTGTTTGTCATTTTTGATCATTCTGAAAAATATGGACTAAATCGTTTAGAATATTCTAATCGATGTCAAAATCGATGGCAGCGACCAAATAATGCTATGAATTTACGACTGTCATCGTGAATGACATTTTAACTCTTCGAAAATGTATGCATTTAAGTCAATATTAGGGCAAAATGGATCCAAACTGTTGGTCTAAGTGACTCGCGACACTAGTCGCAAGGGCATCATTTAACCTATCCACCTGGGCAATGCTACGTCAGCACTTGTGTGTAAAGACAACCATTCAATTCTCTGTTTTCCACACTCCAACCGAGCGTTTCGAACCATCTCATCTTTCATATGAAAGTCATTGAAGTGGTTGTTTTGCGTCCGACTAGACACACTTCTCGTACGTTCCAGAATCCAGAAGCTCTTCAAATTTGAGGCCTTTCCAAAAATCACCAGTCACTCAACCTCCACCCTCGCCATTGTCAATCGCCACCCCTCAACTTTGACGGTGACACTTGGTCCCCATTGAAACATCTCCCCACAAATGCTCCACAAAACTTTAAAACTTCGAGTGCTTTTTTCTTCTGCTTTCTTTTAATCCCCCTCCAAATCCACCAAATCAAAAGTGATCCCAATCAATTGCTTCCCTCCGCAGGGTATCCATGAAATTCAGAAAAATTTCTATCGCTTCCGCATTAGCCGTTCATCAGTGTACAACTTGAGTTATGTAACCAACCCTTAACGATCGACAAAACGAAAACAAATCACTCACACAGCCACGCACACACATCGAATCACACGCGTGTGCGTACGCGTTGATAGGGGATAAGGGGTGGTTAAGTAAACAACTTCCCTCTCGGGGTAAAAATGTGTGCTCACATCATTTTTTTGGTTGCCTCCTGTTTTTTTTTTTGTTTTTTTGTTTTGTTTTCAAAAATAACCACCTCTCTTAGAAGTGAACAACATCACACAGCAGAGGCAACCAAACAAATTCGTCTTTTGAACGTGACGCTATACACATGTACAGCTACACGCGGCGGCAAACGAACGAACGAGCGAGCGCACACTCGCTTACTTCACTTCGCATGGGTAAAAAAGTTGAATGACATGCGATAATATTTCAAGGCCATGGTCAATATCTACTCAAGAATGATGCGCAGTTTGTTGTGGGCAGAGGGTGGAGGAGGAATGAAGGGGGGTGGGAGGGGAGAAGAGAGTGAGAGAGAGGATGAGGATGAGTATCATCATCAACCGAAGCAAACTCGAATCCGAATCGATGTTTGGTGTGGCGTTTGAAGGAGCATAAGATACAGAGGGGATATTAGGTTGCCCCGAATGCGAGCTGTAATTTTGTGATGAAATCAATACGAATTAACGAGAAACTCCGTAAATAGGCCATAGTCACAGGTCCAGTCCACACCCAGAATGAGCGACAAACCCACACGCGAATCCGAGAGAGAGAGAGAGTGGGTGAGTGGGAGAGTGAGCTGTGATCTAAAGAGCAGCTGATTAGATGTTTTTGGCGTTTCTATTTATTTCAATGCCACCACCACCCCCTATTGCCGCCCCCCGTGCGCACCTGATTCACATTTCGACTTCTTCAACACGCTCCATCGGGTCGTATGTATCCGAAAGTGAAGAGAGCAATGCCAAAAGTTGCCTCAAAGATACACAGATACACCGAGTGATGAGATGAAACTGGTGTCACCCTCCGTTACTATCATCAACCGCTGAACCCCTAAAAAGAAATGATGGAAGAAAACGAGCAAAATCACACCCGCGGAGGGTGGCGGTTAACATTTGCGTGTGAATCTCTCTGTGTGTGTGTGTGAGAGAGAGAACGAGGGGAGAAACAGAACGAACGAAGATAAATAACAACAAATGATTAGAATTAGAATGTCGCAGAATGTATTTCCACTTGGCCCAGATTATTTTGAAGGTCGCACATTATCGACGGTCGTTCACCCAGTTATTCTCTGGTTATCAGATGTTGCGCGTGTACTAAACCACACACAGGCGCACGCACACACCGCCAATTGGAGAGAGTATCTACATGCCCCGAACTATGATTATTCGCTCGCTTCTGTTTACGTAACACAGAACATACACAATTTCTTGTGGCGTAGATACATTCGTACACGTTTGCTTTTGTTTTTTTCTGTGAAATGGATGACGGTGGGTGGGTGGATGGATGGGATGGTAGGTGTCGATAAAGGTCATCGGGGGGGGGGAGGTGGGTAGGTGAACCTATGTGACGAGGCCTACGGATGGATAGTCGAGTGCGGCGCTCTTGCGTGGCTCGTGTTTGGGTGATCAATTGTAATTATTTTACATGGGAGATGAGATTTGCTTTTTTTGGCACTGCCCCCTCCATCCACTTGGGAGGGTGGTGTACTGAGTGCTCGGCCCGATCTAGGCGATGGAATGGGCTCTGTCAATCGGGGATGAGAAGATGGCTCGTGGAGAAAGGCGAAATGTGACAGATTTGGCGAGTCTAAGACGCAGATTAGAGCCGGTCTTTCCCACAACTTGCGACGAGTTTGTGCTTAAAGAAGTCGTGTCTAAGTTTTTTTTTTTTTTTCTGTTGGAACAGGTTGGGGCATAAATTCTTTTACATCTTCGACTTGACTGAGACTGTCGGCGGTTGGTGGGGATTTAGACGTCATTGTGGGTGTCACAAATTGATGGCTGACCATCAATTTTTGGCGAGGAATTTTTTCAGAAAAATCCTCAAACAAATCGGATCGAGTTTTGAGGGGTCGCTGTTGAAAGTCTGAGATCATATTCAGACTTTAAGACCACCTGCAAAGATGATGAAAGGGGAATCGATGGTCGTTGGGATGTGGTAACCGAGGGGTGATTCATTTGGAGGTTACAATTTGGATCTCAAATATCTGTGTTTCCGTCCAGGACTGGCAGGCGTTTTTTGACATTTTTGATTACTCCCTTCACTGACATTTATCATGATGCAGTCGCTTTGTTGTTAAAACACCTAGAGACAATTTGATTCATTCAATTTTTCCATTTCTCTCTTGACTTTTAATTTACTATCGCTATCTGCAGTTGTCCCTAAGACTTAAATCTGGTGATTGGATAGTTTTTAGTCGGTGTTGGCTCTAAAAAGTCATTTGATATTCCAAAGAGTCACTGATGTGTACTTATGACACCATTCAGTGAGAATATTCGTTCTGTTTTGTATCAAGTTGACAGTTAATCTGTCCGAGTCCGAGAGCCATTCAAAGCCACCCATTCCATATTTCGATATAACAAGAAGCATGATTAACCTCATTCAGGTAAGCCGAAGAAGCTCTTTAGTTGTTGCTCTTTAGCAGTGTGTACAAATTTTGAGTCTCTTTTTTATGTTTTGGCCTAAAACATCATTTTCGAAAAAAAAACGTTAAAAATGTATACATTTTTTGATTTAATTTTTTTTTCAAACAAGAATATCAAATGTCTTTATTTCGTTATCAAATTCACATAAAATGTAAGAGGTTTTTCTGAATAAAAATGTATTGATTTTAAAGTTTATATTGTAACGTCCAAATGAATCACCCATTTTTGGGGTATCCAAACAAGGATCGTTTCCGTTGAGTTTGTGCGCCCATTTCTGTCAAACTTTCCATGAGCCGAGAAGATAAAGAAGATTTATAAATTCAAAAGGGTGCAGGGGACACGGATGAAATTCGAAGGAACAAGATGACACCGAATCTGCTGGCTACAAAAACAGATACTTTTTGTGGATAAAGTTCACCCAAACAATGATGTCGCTTAAGTTTGAGACACCTAGCTCTCGTAGACTTTCAGTTGACTAGATGAAAGAGTATCGGCCAAGTCTGTAGGCCTCTAGCTAGTTCGAATCCTGATTCTATGTTTTAAATCATAGAAAACGCCTACATGTATTCAAAAACGACCCCAAAACTGAGTGGAATTCTGTACAGTACGGAACTCCGAATATTAATTGAGTTCACATACCTGTGATTCTATGTTTTAAATCGTGGAAAACGGCTACATTCTTTGAAAAACTACCTCAAAAGTGATTTTGATTCTGTAGAGCATGAAACTCCGAATAAGAATTAAATTCACATGACATTGTTAGTTGAGTCCGTTTCAATAGCGATTCTATGATTTTCTAAAAAATTCTCCATTTTTCTTAGAAACCACTTACGATTTTTTTAGAACGAATTATGAATGTGGAAGAATGAAACTCCACGTACAAATTGAGCTTACAGGACTTTTTTCAGCCATCCTCTTCCAGTTTCAATGGTGATTTTATGTTTTGAATTATATGAAACTCCTAAATTTTTCGAAAAATTATCTCAAAACTGTTTGTGTTTCTGTAAAGCATGAAACTCCGAATAAGAATTTATCTCACTTGACTTTGTTAGTTGAGTTAGTTTTCAACGGCTATTCTATGTTTTTATTCATAGAAATCACCTATGATTTCTTTAAATGAATTGAGAATTTGTAAAAAAGGTAATTCCATAAAAGAATTGAGCTCACATGACTTTTTTCAGCCATCCTTTGCTAGCTTCTATACTGATTCTATGTTTTAAATCATATAAATCGCCACCAAAAGAGACTCCAGAATTGATTGCGATTCTGCTGAGCCTGAAACTTCAATTGAGACTTGAGCTCAAATGATTTTGTTAGTTGAGTTAGTTTGACCGCTGATGCTATGTTTGAAATCATAGAAAATGCCCACCATTTTTCAAAAACGGCCTCAAAACAGATTGGGATTCTATTGAGCATGAACTTTCAAATAAGAACTTAAATCACATGACTTTTTCCAGCCATCTTTTTCGAGAGAAAATTGTCATCAGGTCCCACACCTGAAATTATAGCATTATGCACACTCGATGTGCTTCAGATCACCACACAGAGGTTAAACCTAGCTCATCCGTTTCTTGCTTGTCGATATATTTCGACGCGTTATGTCGATTTCGGGCCTTCAGACTCAGATGCGATGTTTTTGGCGATGTTCTTTGCAACAAATTAAAATCCACTCAACCCCTGTTCGCACTTTCAGCACCAACTCCAACCCCTTTAGGCCAAGAAAATGACAAACTTCTCGTCGTCGTCGTTGTCGGCCGTGTTGACAAGCAGTAGAATCTATTTCAAAACGAAATGACAATCATTTTCACACAAAGGTGCTAAACCACTAGATTTAAAATCCATTAGCTTGACTGTCACAAGTGATCTGGGTTTTGCCAATGCGTCATGCCAACAGTACATGGCTCCTACGAAAGACTCGCCCATTATTTCTGGTTGCGAAACTTGTTCCAAGAAGTTGAATGCCTATGAGCTGACATTCTACGAGCTGGCCTTGACTATTCCGTTCGACTGAAGTGGTTATACGAGTCGCCTCATGTCTCACTGAATTATTCTCATGAATTCATTGTGTGCTGAGGCTGGGCACAGAGTTTATGACTTGTTCGCTGTGTTTTGAGACACCTCTTTCAGGATATCCATCTTTTTATGGCCTCCACAGGGGACAAAGAGGTTGTCAGTGGCATCAAAGGATGAGGACGTAGCGTTGTCAGGCGTGATTTGACTGCCGACAGATGGCCCCATGCCAGTCTCAACCAAATTTCGCGGCTTATCCCCTTTAAATGGGATCACTCGTTGGACGCATCACGTTGCTTGCACCCTCCCTCTGTGTTCAATCGATTGGCTCTCCCGGACCCTTCCTCAACTCGGATAACCGTCGTGGAATTTATGAATTTCATTCGAACCTCGGGGAGGAATTCCTCTTTTGGGCATTCGAGGGAGGGGCTCACACGTTCAACAACCTGTTGAACCTGAGACGTGAACCTTGCATCCTCCCCGGGGGATGGGCTGGCGGGGGAGGAGGGGAGACAGCATAAAAGGATTACTTAATAAGGGAAACGTCTTTGGCAGGGAACAGCATCGATTGAACTCAACGGCGCGTGTATGTGCATGTGAGACGAGGATACGCCACGCGTGTGGCAGAGGATGGAGTGGAGGAATATCCTTAAGGATTACCTGAGTACCTTTATCTTGGTCGGAATTCAGAGAGTTGTTGAGGTCACGAGTGCGCCTCTATTGTCTGGCAATGGGTCACAGAACGCACTTTACTTTCTTTAGCAGACCCAAGGGACACAAGCCGACTGTTTGAAGACCATCTAGTGGGCCGTTTTGGTTTGTTTACGGTTCATGGTTCATCTCCTTTCTCAGATGCATCTCAGACATGTCACCGAGCGAAAGATGAACGACTTCCAACAAGAACAAGCGCACACTCCAGTCAGAAAGCGTGCTCTGTCATCAATTGTCCCCCAATTCCCCCTCGATGAACTCGAAAACTCAGTTCGCCTTCATTCTCAAGAAGAACAAGTGAATTTCCACATCATCATCTGCACGCAATCGACAAAAACTATGTACGAGTATCTTTTTACGTTCTCCACCAGTTCGCCAATCGTGTCATTGTCCTGAAAACAGTTTATTGACACTCTCGTGTGCAGTTGAACGTCATGGTTTAGTCATTTGCGGCCCGCTCCCATCGTGTACGACGCGCAGCATTCCACTGTTCCCCCATGCACTTGCAACCAGCCCGTCCCCGCATGTGTATCTATGCATCTACGGTGTGTGTGTGTGAATGGTTAAATTGCGACAGTTTTTCATTCTCAATCATGAGAGCAAAACGTTCCATTTGGCCTTTTGTGCGGTGAATGTCTGTTGAACTCTAGATATTCTGTGCGCTTTTTGTTTTCTTGCTGCTCTCAGCATTGAATTTGATTGCGCTTCCCGCCCACCCCGGCGAATGGCAGCAGCCGTCCCTCAAGGCGGCCCCACGTCGAGAGGTGGTGAATCGAAATCGAATCTAATTTGAAAGCGGTGGGCATGGGTGCCAGTGGTCCAACGATAAATCACGAGAGTGACGGCTTGCAACACTCGCGACTAATGTCTGCGTGGTGGTGCCGCTGCAAGAGGAAGGTGACGAGCTGAGGTGGCGATGCTCGGTGCTGCTGAGGCCTACTGGTGGCGTGATGATGACTGATTGTTTGAAGGACGTTTCTCGAGCGAGATTTCAGGTGCCTTTCGATGTCTCATCGGAAAGTGATCGTGGGCAACTGGTGATGTGTGATGTGAACCAAAATCGCTTGTTGGCCACAATAAGGAACTAACTTCCGGCTCCCAAATTGTGTTCGGGGAAATGAACCGGGAATGCCGGAATTTGGCATGACCACGAACTAAATTTGAAAGGCTTCTGTTTCTTCTTTGTGCGGCATGACAGTCTGGGATGGACTTGACCTAAAAAACAAGCCTCCCCAGCTATCCTTAGCTAGTTGTACCCAGTTTCGCACATCAACCTGGCTGAGATCCTTTGCATTTCCTGTCATTTGCACGTGGATCGTCATCTCATCTTCTTCTTCAAGGTGGACCTGGATCTCATCCAAAATGCCTCTCCAGGCGGGACGATCTCTCGCCAGCTGTGTCCAGTTTCACACACCAAGGCGGCTGGGGTCCCCTTCGACTTGTGTGCGCAACCTGGTACGTGGACGTCCTCTGTTGCGTCGTCCCACAAGTTCAGAGTCAAAGAGTGCCTGCCCCAAGTTAGAGGGTTCCAGCTTCGAATCTGGTCCAGTCACCATTTGCCGTTGGGATCAAATTAATGGCACTGGAGTAGGTTGCTACCTGGCAGTACAATGGACCAGTCTTGAGTCTGAGTGCTCCCGTACTGCTTCAAAAAACATCCGAAAAAAGAGTGTCCTCTCCAGTCACAGTAAAACCACAGCATGAGCTGAACAACGTCTCATCAATCAGGTCAAGCGCTTTATAGTCTTCAACGGATTGAGCAAACTCGATCCGCGTAGTATCACAACAGTCCAATGGTGGCCTAAGTGTGACTTGACCGTACCTAACCTAACCTAGGATCCTTCCCAACTTTTGCGCACCACCTCAATCGTCGACATCCTGCGCTGTACCAGTCTCAGACTCGAAGTCGATTCTAAAAATTGCAGTTCAAATGTATAAAACGACTAAACGGCTTCATAGAAGAATGATACCGATATAAGAAACACCCTTTGCCTTCGCTGCTTTCTATGTACATTACGCAGCAAATTGTCCACCCTTGCGGACGTGGTCACTAAGTTACATTTTTGACGTTCGCTTTTTGAAGACTCAAAACTGGTCCATTATACTGCCAGGTAGCAACCTACTCCTGTGTCATTAATTTGATCCCAACGGCAAATGCTGACTGGACCAGATTCGATTTCACTAGGATTCGAAACTGGAACCCCTCAATCTAGTGACAGGGGCTTAACCAACTGCGCCATCCAGTCGTATGCTCGTTCACTCAGTCGTCAAAAAAAGAGTAAGCCCCTGTGGCGAAGAAGTTTTTGGCCAGAAAACTTCTTAAAACCTTCTCATCCTTAACCTGGCCCTTTAAAGGATGGAAGTCACCAACTGGTGAGTGTGACTTGAAATTCCTGATCTGATCCTGATCTTTGGCCTGTTGCGCAGTCCTAAGCAATCTCCCCTGACAAGTTCAGTGTTCGTCAACGAAACAGTTGCTCAGCTGCTGTCTGAAGCATTGTCTTGCTTCTCATCGACTTTTCCGTCCACAAAACCCATTAAAACTTCCTCACCAGACCGCGTTCCCCCCGCCCAGCAACCCACAGAGCGTACTAAATGCCATCACAACCGACAATACAACAATGCCCCAGTAAGTCTCATCGAATTCCACGTTATTTCAAACTTTCATTCTGTCACCCCCCCGCGCCAACTTTAAGCCACCCCGCGATACCAGGAAACTCGGTAATTTCCCATTAAAAATAGAATCCAATCTCACTCACTTGCCTCACCCGAGCGAGGCCCTGGGCCAAGAGCGTCGAGAAATTCTCATGAAATTCATATCAAGGACATGTCATGTGTCTTGTCTGCCGTGTCATCGGCTTACGAAGCGATAGCCCAGAACCCCTCAAATGTGTCACACCGTGCGCCACGCCAGCATGGCCAATGTGTGTCACATGAGTACCTCGCTCGCTCCGACATCATCGTGCGTGGTGTGTATAGGGCCGCCTGCGTCCGCTGAGATACTAAGGACCATCGCAAAGCACGTATCCTTGACTGCAAAAAGGTTGCGTGCTCGTTTTGTAGATTTTTTCACGTCCCAGAGCCCATTTCTCGCTCACTCTGATGAGACGTGTGATTTCTAGACATTAGCGCTGGAACCACCGTCGCCGCAGTCTCACTGATGACGACGCCGATGGTGATGGAGGTGATGGCGCTCCCTACCTAGTGGCCCAGAAACCAATACCCATTCACCTTCCTTCCACTTTTGGTCGTTCTCGCTCGGTTCTTGCATCCTCATTAGAGAAACAAAGCCCACCACCACCAGCACCGGCACCAGCACCGGCACTCAGCCTCTTTGGGTCGCCGTCAACGTCGATGTCGGTGTGCATGTGGATGTGGATTCGGATCTGTGGCTACAGACAGACGTGAGGACCGTCGAGTGGATCGGTGTATTTCTGCGAAACAACCTACTTTAGAGGGAATTCTGTGTCGTTGTACGAATTCAGGGACGTCACTCCAAAGGCCGTTTGGGTTAAACTTGTGTTGCTGGTGCTGGTGCTGGCACTGCGTGTGGTGCACCGAGAGAGAGAGAGAGAGCGATGGAGAAGGAGAGAAAGGAGCACAGGAGACTGTGCTGATTCAACAGAGTAGAAGGTCTGCGCTGCACACAGACTGTTGGATGGCGACACTACACAGCACAAGACTTGTAGTTCACTAGGAAAACCATTGAACGTGTGTCCAATCCTTTTGTCCTAACAAGGCTGTTGAGAGTTGGACCAGAGAGGGGGAAAGGGAGAAGAATTAAATCTCTCGACACACTGTGCTCAGAAGAAATGATGTGAAGGTCGTTCGACGGTTTGAATTTGGTCCAAAACACACTCGAAAGATACGCGATATTTTCGAACAAAGGAATGGATTCCGCTTGATTGACTGACTGTCCGTCCAGGTAAATGATTGAGAAGGAGTGGGAAAGAGAGAGGGCGGTGTGTGGAGAGTGTCATGGGAGTAAAAGGTTGGCAAGAATTTGACAGACTCTGCCCGAAGATGTTTGATTTTTGGATGAGTGACAGCGTGTCTGCTTTAAGTTTGTTTTTTTGTCTTGTGCTATGTTTTTTCTTAGAGGATGACAATGTGTGAGGAGAGTACTAGGGGGCATGGGGAATGTTTTTGACTTGAGTTTGGATGATATTTTCACCGCCAACTGCAACGAAAGTCCTACTCTGAGGCCGCCATGAGGAGACTAAGGATACGCTGGCGTCGAGACAAAAGATCTCCATAGCCCGCAGTCTCGCTGCCTCTACGGCAGGCTTGTACCAAAGAAAAACAATGGATACACTGCATTACTGGACGTGCACTGCATCTTAGTTGAGCTGCTTTAACGCTACATCACATGGCCTTGCGGAATGTGACTCCGAATTATATTGGTGCCACCCCTTGGGCATCTTTGCACGTAAACTGAAACTTGTTAATTTTTCTATGTTTTCATGTCACGACAGAGTTGTCAATCATAGAGACGCTGCACTTAGAATTGACAGATGCTTAGATTAGGCCTCTGCCTAGACCATCTCTCAACGCTTGAGGTTCGGGGGAGCTTCTCTGTATTTCAGATGTACCCCTGAAAAGATACTAGAGGTGCTTGTTTGATTCGTACCTCAAAAAATTCTACCTTTCCTCATTTAAAACAAAGTCAATTTTTTAGTGTGTCGGTTGGTCTTGAGAGAAAACGGCAAACCATTGACAGTGTGGTCATGCTGTTCAAGGAAATGTTGCAAAATGTTAAGCACAGAGAAGAGCAGGAGAGGACATAGAATCATGCATCATCTAGTCTTGTGTAGCTCTCGGGCGACGATCGTCGGTTGGTCCTGAGAAAACGGAAAACCATTGACAGTGCCGTCATGCTGTTCAAAGAAATGTTGCAAAATGCTAAGCAGAGGAAAGAGCAGGAGAGGACATAGAATTATGTAGCATCCAAGACATCGTAGCTCCCGGGCGACGATCGTCGGTTGGTCCTGAGAAAACGGAAAGCCATTGACAATATGGTCATGCTATTCAAAGAAATGTTGCAAAATGTTAAGCAGAGAGAAGAGCAGGAGAGGACATAGAATCATGCATCATCTAGTTTTGTGGAGATTGTTCGGGAATTTTGTTGAAACTTTCGACGATATGATACGGGTGAATGAGGAGATCGTTTAGGGCTGCAGAGTTGGTTCTTGGTGTCTGCGAAAGAAAAAAAAATCTGCGTCAGATATTTAGGCTCGTCGGATGAAGGAAGACACAAAACCGTGTCTCTTATTTCTCATGCCGCTGCAGTCCGGGGCTTAGCTAGCCCTCAACTGTGAACCCCATGAGCTGCATAAAGATGTGGGCAATGTCCTGAAGGCAAAAATAGGCTGCTCCTTGCGACTGTGTTGCAGCTCACTTAGAGCAACAGTTGGGTCCATTTTGCACTACTATCCCCATAGTGAAGCTTATTCTTCTAAACCTGCTTTGATTCCTTTGTTGAATCCATTTGTCCTGCACTGTGTTTTTGTGCATAACCATTGTCAATGCACTCTTGCATCTTGAACTGCATTCTGCCCTCAAGTTTTAGAGGTAACTGATGAAGAAGTGATAGAATGGATAACAATGAGCTTCGAGGCACTGAACCAGAATTACAGCCCGTTATCAAATCCCCGGTCAAATGATGCGCTCTCAGGAAACTCCAGCTGAACACCCATTCCCGCTGTTGGCAAAATTCAAAACGTCAAAGCTCCACTGTTAAGCTTTTGAGAGATGAAAAATCGGCAAACTTTTCCAACACTTTATAACAGTTTTTCAAAAGCGAAAGCTAAAGCGCCCCCAAGCTTTCAAAACAACGACAAGAAACACCCCCCAAAAGCGAAAGCCCCAAACACACATAACAAAGCTTCCATCGTCAATGTGCACCACCCCCTCTCCCGACGTTTCATTTGAATGTCGTCCAAGCAAAGCATGCATCATAAAGCGCGCGCATTTCTCAGCTGTTCGCCTCACTTTGCGTACTACTGTTTATAACTGTTGCGAATCGGTGGATGGCGATGAAAGGCGATAACTGAAAAAAGCTTTTCCTCATGATGAGGCAACTTGGCGCGGCGCGCCACTCGTCGCCACTCAATATCACTTCATTATACGTTAACGTTACAAGTTAGCGAGCACACTGTAGCGCAGCAATCTGGTGAATCTCTGGCGAGCAGCGTCGTATGCCCAACGGAATCGCAAAGCGAATTGTGTGTGTCTTTGGGGTGCCTCTTTGCGTTTCAAAAAAAATAAAACAAAATTTAACCAAGTGGTCCTTGGGTGGTGGTGTGGTTTGTTGGAGAGTTGCCTTCAAATGACTGACTCCGGTGACTCGTGAAGATGAACAAGAACCTTTTCAAAAACACTAAACGAAAACAGTCTTGTGCGAGTAGGGAATGCTTGTGATACTAGTTTAAATCTACCGTTATAGTTCAAATTTTATTATTTTAGTGAAAAAAAGGAAATTCTGAAAAAAAGTGACGTTCTGCGAAGTTGTTGTGTGAAGACATCGCGGAGTTTTTGTGTGAAGACCGTTTCGGAGTGCCATAGAGACCAGAGTGCCGTAGAAAAAAAAAAGAAAAAGTGTGCCTCCTCCTTTTCTGATACAAAATCGATCGCAAACGATCGCACAACGATGACAGTTGGCAGCCGTGAGGATCTGTTCGCCAGTGCAAGGCACATCGACGATACTGAACGTCTGATTGGACGTGTACTAGCTGGTAAGTGAAGATAAGTCAGTCGCTTGCGACTTCAAGTGGTAGCCGACAAGTGACAATCCATTGACGGTCAGTGACCGGTATTAACCCAATTTTCTCACACTAACTTGAGTTTTGTTTTCAACACACACACACACGCTCACGCATCGGGTGTAGGGCGGTCGACGACAGATGCGAGTGTGTGGGGAAAAGCTTTCGTTTTCATGAAAGTGAACGAGGCGAAGATGTACGTGAGTGCTTCGCTTTCGGTTATGGAATGATGAAGTTGGGGGTTTCGTCAGATTTATGTGGAAGTTTTACTTTGGCATTGACTTGAGGGTGGATGTAAATGGATGGAGTAGAAGTTTTACAAGGGGTGAGAGAACTTTACAATGCTGTGTTGTGTGTGACCCTGTCAGTTATGTGTCGGATTAACTTTGTGCGATGCTGATGGGAGGAAAGAAAGAGGGAGAGAGTTGCGTGGTCGTTAATTGAGTTTTTCTAACACTTTCCGTTTCAAGGTTTGGTTAATTCATCAACGCAAAAGGATGTCCGGACTTTCGATCACTTTGTGGGGACTTCCAGGGACTTCAGGTGGATCTGAGCAACTTTTGGCAACCTTTCAGTCGTTGCTGTTATCTCTACTCCTTGATCTTTCGATTTTTTCAGAACTCATTCATTTCTCTATGGCCTTGGTCATCCATGCGATGTTTTTATTGGAGCAAAAATAGTAGATTCGATTGCTTCCTTCCTTTGAGATATAGGCTTTCCTTTGCCTTTAGAGGAGTTGATGCATGTGCCTTTTCCTTAGGTAGCCATATGTTAGAGTTGGGTTCTTAATTCCCGTTCCTTCTCAAGTCCTTGCGATGTTCTCATGTAGAATGAAAAAAGCTGAATCATCATTTGGGTTCTAAGCTCTTGATAATTTGCCTTTTCTGACGTATAAACTGACTTGGAAGATCAACTGAAGTGAATAAAAGATCCCCCCAAATTTTCTATGTTTTCCACTAGAAACAAAAATACCTCTCACTTTTCTCATCTCGATCGGAATCACACAAAAGCTAATTTCTAAGCTCAAATCTTATGTCATCCAATATCCCTTCTCGACATCTTGCAGAGTAAAACCTTCAAAACCTTCTCTTTTCACGATTCTATGTTTACAAACCCATATTTCCCACATTTCACTAATCAATAAAAATTCAATCTTTCTCTCTCAACCATCTACAAAGACGAGCAGTTCATATCGCAAAAATTACAACACAATCTATTCGATATTTCCCAAGATATTGCCTCACAAATATGTACCCCTTCAAAAAAAAGTGTACAAAGCGTCTCCGTTTTCAATTGACAAGAACAATGATATTGTCATCACCTTATGTCACTCTTGTCACCCCTATGTCACTAGTTGTTGCATTCAACAACGGCACATGATGTATTTTCAGTTTTGTCAGCCAATGTACCGTTTTATTTTCTTATTTTTTTTTTTGTATATTTATTCTCTCGCATCAATTTAGGTTATGTGTGTGTTTCATAAAGTTGAAGCTTTCGTGCGTGTTTATTTTTAAAACATGCCACACACAGAGTGCCAGATACATTCTGTGGCAAAACTTCAACCTACAAATGATTAAACCTCTCAGCTGAAGCAGCAAGCAGCTAGCAGCTTGTATGCTTTCAATTTCATTGTGAGTAATCTATCCACACACGCATACACTCACAGCCACTCATAGATACACCCGCCACACTCACACACACTCGCATACCCTAGTCAACAGCACAAACGAACTATTTCCTGTTAAGTAGGCCATGGATTCGGCCGGTCGATGCTCCCTTTTCTCGATTTCGTCGTCGTCGTCGTCGTCGCCGTTGTGTCGACGTTGTGTCACGGGTGTGAGGGGCGAGGATTGACATCTCGTGCTATTGTAGGAGCAGCCTGGGTGCGTGTAGGCCTGCACTTTGTAGCCATGCTTTGCTCTTTGGCCGCCCCATAGTACGCGTCTGAGGGGAGTGTGAACAAAAATATGACGGCATTTACCTAGTGCACTTTATCTTGACACCAGGAGGCGAACCCAATTCATTTGCTACATGTCGTCTGGGGTCTTTGTGCCGTGGAGCTCCATTGAGAGGGGGTCTTGGGTTCTCAGTGGTCTCCGGTTGGAGTAGGTCGGTGCAGCTGACAATCGTTATGAGCCCACAGCTGTTGTCTGCTGGCTGTTGGTTTGGCTGCATATTTAGTCGCCTCATGCTCTATTGTTATGCACAACGAACGAGCTGGGCTGGTGTGACACAGATCGATGCATCGAGATACAATTGGAGCGCGATCATAAATTAATAAGCAAAAAACAGGATTGGTGCGATTGCGAAATCGAAACAAGTGTCGATTTGCTGCTGCCACCGACTGTGTCACCAGCCTTAGGCTGCTGGGCGACTGGTATGGGGCGGTGACGATTTGATTGAGGTTGACCAGGAGTCTTGACTATTGATTCGTGATTCTTTTGCAGAGTCAATTGGTTCCTTTAGGGCAGCTGTTTGAGCGATTTGAGGCGGAATTATGGAATTACCTGAGGCGCTAAATCACAAATCTAGTTTCGATCAGGGCGAAAATGTGATTTTTGTAGCCTCAGTCGAGTTTCTGAAACGATTCTATGTTTTGTTTGTTTCAAATTGTAACTTCCATTCGCATGAGACCATAATTTTGTGCACTAAAGCAATGTACGTAAGTCGGCAGATCAAGATCTTTCATGAATGATAATTCTATGTTCTATGTATTCTATGTTTTGATATCCTAAACATTTGAAAGGAGAAACAATTATTGACAGACATATTTTAGAAAATAATTCACTTGACTGACTAATTCAAGAGAGGAACACCTCAAATTCTATGTTTTGATCATCCATCTTCTCGACTTCTGTCAGCATGAGAACTTTAATTCTGATCTCGAAACACGCGAATTGCTTGGGCAGTGATTGCTCATCGATCAAGTTCAGCTCTCAACTACAGTTCCAAAGTTTACACAATAAATGCCGTAACGAAAGGAACGTGCGTGGCTTCCACCCCAAACGCAAAACAAAAAAAAATCACAAGTGAAACTCGCCGCCGCGTAAGTCAAATGAAAGCGAAATGATAAACAATGTATTTGACACATTTGGTTGTGCGAAAACCTTACAAAGACAGTTTTGACACTTTCACTCTCTCAGAGGTCAGTGTCCAGTTCCATCTCAATTCGATTGAGTCCAAATTAGATGACACAAAAAAAACCCTACGCATACGAAAACAAAATTCTAAATAAACTCACCGCCTGTGCTAGATACAAGTACAATCCGCAAGGAGGGTGCGAACTGGGCGAAGTGAGCGAACTACAACACAACATGTTCGCAACACACAAGCGTAGCGATGTGGCCTTCGTTTCTCTTTTGATTCACAATCGTGCATTGACCTCACGTCACTTGCGACCTACTTATGCATTCTATACATCCACAGATACACGCTAGAGTGACAAGCAAAAGCTCCCTCCTTTCAATCGAAGCAACCGAACGAAGCTGAGTTGAGAATGTTCTGTGCGAGGTGGTCGATGGTGATGTAGGGGCGGGCGGCTAAAGGGGAGTGGGGAGACTGAGATGAGGGAAACGTGCAAACCGTGAGCTAGTGGGCGACGGCGACATGTGAATGCATGGAAATTTACTTCAGGGGGGACTGAAGGCATTTTCTGTGCAAGATTTTTGAAGCTGAAGTGTCTGTCTGTTCGGTGATCGTGGATGATCGTCCAATTTGATCGAGGATTTTGAGACGAATTGCATAATTTGGGTGGACCGTGTTTAAATCACAGAGGGATGCCCGATTCGTTGTTGAAACTACACCCGTCCTTGGTCAGGATCGGCACGACTGATCGAATTCCTATCGACAGCAATCCAGTCTGCGAGCAGACTTGACCCGTAGTCTTGAGGATCTGCGTGTGATCAGTTTAGACTGATGAAAGCTTCCAATGGCGCGCTTCTATTCTAAAGGTCAGCAGCGTCTGATTGGTGACTCTGACTGCAATTCTTCAGCACGCCGCTTCCTTTGAGTTGAGGGTTTTCAAAATTTAATTTTTTACATGATCGTCGCTAACATTTCAGGCCATCATTCAGGCATTCAAAGGAAACCCGCTCAAGTATCCCCTCAGGCCTTTGCATCTTGACTTCCACCGTTTGATCAACTTCCACTTCGAGAATTGATCGATTGGTCATTTGAGTAACGATATCCACTTCAGAATCCCTTTCCCTCGCGTTCTCGTCATCCCGTGGCATTTCCGCTCATCCAGTTACCTTGCAGTACAAGACCATCCATTGACCCCAAAGTATGCAGATGCCACCTCCTCCCTTCGAAATTCACCCCAGGCGCATACACAAAACTTCAACCTTAACATCGTTGCACATTGTGCATCCACCACCAGTTTTAATTCAACCGACAATTTAACCGACCTTCACCTGTTCACCCCTAGCCTGGTGGGGTGCAGTATGCTCTCTCTCGCTACCGCCTCCTCTCCACCCTCTCCCTTCTTTAGCCTCCCTTCCCTTACTCACCTCCTTCTCAACCCTTTCCTCTCCACTTCCATCATCGCCATCAACGAAAAAAAAAAACATAGAACCAACCCTTCGCGACCTCCTTTTCCATGCAAACGAAGGGGACTGTGAATCACAACAACAAACATGCAACGACACAGAAGAGAGACGGCCGAGACGCGGTGAGGAGTGAAAATTATTCTTTAGTCACTTTGCCTCCTCAAGGCATAGGAACATAGAATCAATTGTTTAGCCTGTTGAACTGTGAATAATGGCTTCAGAAGGGCATCGCATCTCATTCCATATCATCTGCATCCATCCATCCGTCTATGCATTCGTGCATCTCTCGTGTGCTTTGTTTCAATTAACGTCTGATGACCTTCCTCTCAGCTAAGATGACAGATGTCAAATTTGTTGTCAATTGTGTCTCACTGTTGTCACCGCGTTAGAATCGTTGACGCATTCAGACAGTGTTCAACGTTTTGCCAGAAAAACTGTCCAACTAAATGCAAATGTAAACAGCGACAAGGGGGAGAGGATGTGCGACAAAGAGAGCGAGAGAGAGAGAGAGAGAGAGACAGTGTGTGTGCAAAGCCATTCACGATTCTAACGTTGAAGGTCGTACATTGGCCCGGTACGTTTACCCCAGAAAGCTGAACGTGCTTACCCTTCGCTCTACACACTCCGGTCCCCCGCTGCCGATTGTATATGTATGAGGAGAAAAATAGACTGAGAGAAAAAGCTTTTCCATACACTCGCACCGTGTGCAACAGAAGTGCACTTAAATTTTCTACGTTTTTTTTTTGTCGTTCAATTCGAAATTATAGTCGATATGGACTAGTCTCTGTTTAATTACCCCAATCCTAGACCTGGTCGAAATGAGAACAGTTGAAAGGGGCGATGAAATAGAAGAAGCAGATGAGAAACTGATTTTTTCATGTTTATCCTTGTGTCGTCTGTTTGAAAACATAGAGCCTTTCGGTCTAGTGGTCTAGATACTTGGTGAGTTGAGAATGAGGATGAAACGCTATTGGGAGTGTTGTCTTGAACTGAATTCTGTCAGTAGTTTTTGTAAAACACGTGTGCAGAGGCATACGAGGCGGTTGGATAAACGTAGAATGTGGAGCAACACCAAGTACATGGCGACGGTGTCTGGATGGAGAAAATGAAGGAAGGTCAATTTTTTTTTGTTTGAGATGGACTAAGAGTGGTTGTGTCTAGGATGGATAACCTTTAAGTCTTTAGATTATTAAGTGAGGTGTTGGTTTGACCTGGAAATTATCGGCTAGTGATTGTGTGGTTAATGGGTAGAGGAATGGGTGCACCGGTGCGAGGAACAAACAGGGCAGGAGCAGTTACTTTCAAAGGCTGTCTGTTGGATGGCATCACGATGTGGTTGTGGAATGGGTCTGAGTGTAAAGATTTTGCTCTTCGACTCTGCGCACATGGGACAACGCAATGCAGGTAGCCCGCGACGCTTGACTTGATGTGCGCAATTGTAGGCAGCTGGCAAATGATCTTGCCAGTTGAAGGAGCTTGTTGCTTGAGGCCCAGGTCCACCCCATCAGAAGAAGAAAAAAAGTCAAGCTTTTGCAAAGATCTTGTCAAGGAGTCTGCGATATTAACCTATGTCAAGTTTTAAGGTACCGTAAAGACGAACAAATGAAGTCGTCGAATTCTCCGATTTCGGTCGCCAACCGCTGCAATTTCTATTTTAAAGACCTCTGCCATCAACTTTTACAGGCCAAAGAAAGATTACTTTGACATAACGTGACGTTAAAAACGAGCCCTGTGTGACACGCGCATCAGACTATACGGAGTGCGCCATCTAGTGGTTTCTTTTAAATTATTGCTTATTTTGACACCGACAGAAAGTCAGTATCATACCTCCGCGGAACGAAATGAGTCGCATTATGCTCAAACAACGTTGGGAAATATTGAAAACTTATTTCCAAAGTGAGTGCTGTGTAGCCCACATGGAGCGTTTTTTGAAAATAAGTTTTGGCGGAAATGGCGCACCCACCGAGACGTGACTGTTGTACGCAAGTTTGTGCCAAAGGTTCGCGAGACTGGTGTGCGTGTCGACAACGCTCATGGTCCCCGTCGTCGTACGGTGCGCACAGATGAGAATGTGGCTGCTGTGGCCGAGAGTGTGAGACTCTCATTACGAACATCAACTCGCCATCGATCTTAACATTTCACGCACTAGTTTGAGGATAATTCTACACAAAGATCACGGATTCTTCGCTCACAAGGTCCAACTGACTCAGCAATTGAAGGCGCGCGACCATCCGCTTCATTATCGACTCGCAGTTTGGCCCTTGAGCAGCTTGAATCGGACAACGATTTTGGGTGAAAAATCATATTTTCTGAAGAAGCGGAGGCGCATTTTCATCTCGTCGGCAAACAAAATTGCCGCATCTGGGGTTCAGAAAACGGAAAACCCGCACGTTGTTGTCGAGAAGCCAATACATCCACAGAGAGTGACAGTTTGGTGCGAATTGTGGCATCATTGGACCATTTTTCGTCGAAAATGAGGCTGGGAACAACGTTTCGGTCAACGGTGAGCGTTTCAGAGCCATGTTAACCGACTTTTTTTTCACGAAATTGAAAACATGGATTTGAACGACCTCTGGTTCATGCAGGATGGCGCGCGTAGTCCATGCCACAATCGATCTTTTGCGCACCGAATTCCCAAATCGTGTTTTCAGCCGTCTTGGCGATATCAATTGGCCGCTTCGGAGCCCTTTTTTGTGGGGAACCGTGAAGGAGCGAAGTTATGCCCACAATCTGGAAACGATTCAAGTACTTAAGGCCAATGCCATCCAAGCAATCCGTGAGCTACAGCCCGAAACCATCAACAAAGTGTTGGAAAATTGGAGTGACAGAATGCACTGCGAAGCCAGCCGAGGCAGTCATTTGAACGACGTGCTATTTCAGAATCAATGGGAATGTTTGTTCTTCCCAATTAAGCCATAGTTCATGGAAAAACTTAACTTTTGTTCATTTTATTGCATTTTTAAAAAGAAACTTGTATTTGGCTCACCTTTTAGTTATGCCCATTGGTTCCTGACCCGTTCTCTCGTGAAGATGTTCTTTACAGATACTCGTACGATCGGGCCAGACTTTGGTGTCCGCAATGATCGCTTCCTTGATCCATTTGATTCTGAAGGTGCCTCACGTCCTATTTGAGAAAGGTGCCTGATTTGATGGGCAAAATATCGCCGCCATTCGAGTGGAACTTAGACAATTGCCATCCATGACGCAGTCGAAGAGTAAGAGCCTTAAATTGATGCCAGCGATGTCACTAGCTTTGTTGACGACCCTCAATTGTTCGCTCGAAGTGATGATGTGAGCAGCAGCAGCAGCACCAAGCGAGGTAACAGAGGACGTCCCCGATAGAGGTGGCGCAAGTGGAGAAAGTCCTGAACCAACTTGAAATTTAAAGCCCTTAGGCAAAATATCGTTTTAGAAGACGACAAGTGCCCGCAGTACTTCTTAAGTCTTCTGCTCTTTGAATTCCTTTGAAGGCTTTCTAAGAAGGAGTCAATAACGTTGCCGGCCGTCGTTCTATTAAGTGGATCCTGAGCTGTGTCGACTATTTCCTTATTATTATTATAGTAGAGGGTATATTGCACCGCGATCTTCAAGATCTATTGTGCCCCCTTTCAATACCTTAGCACAATTATGAGATCCCCTCAAATAAAGTTCTTTTCAGAGTTGTATTGAGGGTAATGGACGGCTATTTCCTTAAAAATAGGCAAAGTCTGAGGAGGTGATTGGTTTATGGTTCAAATCGTTTACGTCCCTTCTTCTCCTTCAAGTGACGCTACAGTCAGTCCGGAGTGGTCCTAAACCAACATGCCTCTCCATCCATGACGATCGTTTTCCAGCTAATTGCCTAGCGTCACTCTCCAAAGTGGTTCAGGTTCCTCTTTTCTTCTTCTTCTTCTCTTTTTCTTTTGATGATTAAGGCCCACGTCCACGCCGGGCTGTAGAGCCACGTAAAGAAGAAAGGAGACAGCGTGGTGTCCTCAAAAGTTGCCACCATCTCATCCTCAGAAGATCATCGTTCCTTTTTGACAGTCCCATCAAAATTTGACAGCTGCTGTCAAAATTGGCAGGCCAAGGAACGACTTCGTTAAGGAAAAAAAGTAAAATTTTGACAGAAAACAATTGTTTTTGTGTGACCAGAGAGAGAATAGGCACCACGATGACTTCTTCTTTCACAGCTCCTGTCACAATTTGACAGCTCCTGTCACAATTTGACAGCTCCTCTCAGAATAGGCACCACGATGACTTCTTCTTTCACAGCTCCTGTCACAATTTGACAGCTCCTGTCACAATTTGACAGCTCCTGTCACAATTTGACAGCTCCTGTCACAATTTGACAGCTCCTGTCACAATTTGACAGCTCCTGTCACAATTTGACAGCTCCTCTCAGAATAGGCACCACGATGACTTCTTCTTTCACAGCTCCTGTCACAATTTGACAGCTCCTCTCAGAATAGGCACCACGATGACTTCTTCTTTCACAGCTCCTGTCACAATTTAACAGCTCCTGTCAAAATTTGACGTTTTTCCCCTCAAGAAGTCATCGTGGTGCCTATTCTCTCTCTGGTCACACAAAGGCAATTGTTTTCTTTAGTTTATTGATCCATCCTCCGTCCTCCATCAAGAGATCTCTCTCTCTCTCTCTCTTTCTCAAACAACAACCAGGCCGTTCTTGCGAACACATTCGCCGATTGCTTGCATCGAAGGTCGGTCTCCCTTCACTTGTGGGCCACTGCACAGCTGCAGCAGGAAATGTGAGTTCGTTCGATGGGGAGGCTGTGCCTGCCTCTAAGTAGGGCAACGACACATGATGTGAACTGCAAGGGCAACATCATCATCATCATCATCATCCATTGCGAAACATGTCCCAACACCCAAGAGGGTGTGGGCATCGAAATCTATTTCACACACACACACACACACGACGAGCGAGGGATGCAGAAACGTTCCAAAAAAAGAAAAAAAAACATGAAAACGAATATAAATAAACGCCAGACAAAGTGTAAACTTATCCAAACGCCCCCAGGGACATCACGAACCAGGGAGGGGATGGCAGTGATAAAGGGAAAGAGGGGGGCTCACAGTGGCATATACTCGTACATGCAGCTGCAAAAAATTCACTTAAACACGCCGCCAACATGCAATCGCTCTCTATGCACACTCTCGGTGCACGGCAATCATTGCCAAAGCGAAACACTGAATTATGGTCTCAGCTACAGATACACGGATACATAGTGCGAGGGGGAGGGTGAGGTGCGAGTATAACAAACTGAGAGCCGCTTAAGGTTACCCGAAGCAGGTCAATTTAGTTCGTTCGCCTATCGAACTTTCAGTTCACGTCACGGATAACGTCAACCTTGCACATTCGAATTGGCGTTGCATTCAACGCAGGGAAGCTTTTCGAAAGCTGCACACGTGTGTGTGTGTGTGTGTTCTGTTTTTACCGTTTCAAGTTTGTGTGACTTTGAAGCTCAGTTCAGTTCGTGCAACTGGCCAGCACTTCAAATGTCAGATGCAGTTGAACGACCGTCAACTCGGGAGCTTTTGTCGGTTGCATTTCCTTTCGAAGCTCACCATCTGAGTCCCCCCCTTCCCCCCCTTCAGAGGCGTTCAAAGAGCGATGGTGTCTTGCAACATGTGCAGCTTTTTGTCGTTTTTTCGTTGCTCTAGCTTACCTCTGTTGCTGGTGGTGCTGCTCACATCATCACTCCGAGCGGACGAACGAACGAAACGTGTTCAAGTGTGGGACTGTGTGTCGCTGTGTATCTGTGCATCTAGTTTAACCATAGCAGTCACACACAATAGATTGCGCGAAGTATAAATTTAGATCGAGGTTATTCGTTGCAATGCTGAGAGGACGTTGACACTCCTCGCTGTTGTATGCGCCCAGTAGCAGCACCACACAGTGAATGTATCTATGCATCGGCTCGGCACGAGAATGATAAAATGTGTATCTACATGAAGTGTAGTTGCTGCCAGAAGTCAGCAGGCAGGCAGGCACACCACCATGTGCGCTTGCTATTCTAATGAACCGGGAGGTGGTATTCATTAGCAATGTCTAGATACTTTTTGCAACGACAAGCGATTTGATGCGATGCGAGGAAGAGGGGGAAGAGAGAGAGAGAGAGAGGGGGATGGGGGGAGAGGCAAAGGAGATTTGTAATTTGAACTAAGACTATGCATATGGTTGCATGTCAGGGGCACAACGACGACGAACGACGACAAATGTTGGCATCAAGCTAACGTCTTGTTCGCTCAGTTTGGGTTCAACGAAAGTTCAAGACCAGTTCGAAATGATGTGGAAAAGATTGGAATACGACGTCTTCCTTAAGAGTCTTCCTCTTTTGGCTTGATGTCAGTTTGGGGTAGGAGGAGATTGAGGGAAGTTTCCCGAATGGCGCCCAACGGGCGACTTTTGTGATGACTTTGGGGGGGAATGCTGTTTGCTGCTGACCTCTTTCAGCAAAAACAGTGACATGTGGCCGTGGTTTGTTGAATTTTTGGTTGAAGGGTCCAAACCTGCCAAAGACATCGCTCCCTGAAGTCTAAGCTCTCCCTGGACGCGGCAGTGTCAGGGCTCTTTAAAGTCTGAGGTCGCTCTGGAGTCTTCTCTGGACGTGTCAGAGTCATCGCTCTCTGAAGCCTAAGGTCTCTCTGGAGTATTTTCTGGAAGCGCCAGAGTCACCGCTCTCTGAAGCCTAAGGGGTCTGTGGAGTCTTCTCTGGAGGCGCCACAGTTACCGCTCTCTGAAGTCTAAGGTCTCTCTGGAGGCGCCAGAGTCACCACTCCCTGAAGTCTGAGGTCTCTCTGGAGTCTTCGCTCTCTGAAGTCTGAGGTCTCTCTGTAGTCTTTTCTGGAAGCGCCAGAGTCACCACTCTCTAAAGTCTGAGGTTTCTCTGGAGTCTTTTCTGGACACGCCAGAGTCAGGGCTCTCTGAAATCTAAGGTCGTCTTGGATACCGATTGCCGTGTTGGCGTTGAATGGTGACACCTTTAAAGCTACTATTCTCGTTAAGGGAATGAGCGCCAGGTAGCGACCTTGACAGGAGAGTATGACTGACACCCAACGTACGACGTTAATGACGCCCTGACAGGGTGAGGGGATATTTTCTGATTAAAACTTGGTCCAGATGAGGCCACTAATTAATTTTTCTTGGTTGGGATGTGAAAAGGAAGCCGATGGAGAAGGAAGCAGCCATTTTGTGTTAAAAAATCCAACGAACCTCGATTCAATCAAAGATGACAAGTACTCAGAGGATTTCTTAGGACTCCTGTCCCTCGATTTCCCTTGAAGGCTTTCTAGGAAGGAATCAATAACGTTGCCAGTCTCCGTTTCATTGCATGGATCACGAGTTGTTTCGGCTAGTTCCTTAAAAATAGGCAAAGTCTGAGGAGGTGACTGGTTTATGGTTCAAATCGCTTACGTCTCTTCTTCTCCGTCAAGTGCGGCTACAGTCAGTCCGGAGTGGTCCTCAGTCCTGAACGAGCATAGTTCTTGAACCATGGCGATCGTTTGCCTGCTCCCTGTCTGGCGCAGCACTCCAAAGTGGTTGAGGTCCTTGGCAAATGTATGCCCATCGTTGGATCAGTGATCAGAGTCCCCTGCTGCGTTGCCCCCGGATTCGATTTGAAGACTTTACGGTGTCTCCGGGATCGATTTTAAGATTTTCCGAGACTGTGGTGTCCATTCGCTACTTTAGGCGATAGACGCTGGCGCTGAGTCCATAGATGCTGGCGCTGAGTTCATAGACGCTGCCGCAGAGTCCATAGTCGCTGACGCTGAGTTCATAGACGCTGACGCAGAGTCCATAGTCGCTGGCGCTGGGTCCATAGACGCTGGTGCTGAGACCTTAGACGCTGGCGCTGAGTCCATAGACGCTGTCGCTGAGTCCATAGACGCTGGCGCTGGGTCCATAGACGCTGTCGCTGAGTCCATAGACGCTGGCGCTGGGTCCATAGACGCTGGCGCTGGGTCCATAGACGCAGGCGCTGAGTCCATAGACGCTGTCCCTGGGTCCATAGACGCTGTCGCTGAGTCCATAGACGCTGGCGACGAGTCGATAGCCGTCGTCGCTGAATTTCCTCCTTCATACACGCCTTGACTTCACAAAGCAGTGCCTTCGTCAGACCCTCTCTCTCAAGACTAAATCTGTGCTGTCATCTTGTCTACCTCCTCCTCATCCACTCCGAGGTGTACCCCGGCTCAGCTTTGTCAGTTGCTTAGTTGCCCCCACCTATCCCCCGCCTCCCCCTCTAAAAAAAAAAACCCTCAAACAGTAAATAAACATCTAACTTTGTCTTTTTCTCTTCTCTTTCAGGTAAGTTCACATCACTCAACTTTTCTCTAAACACAAGCAATTCACTTGGTAAGTGTCCATTTCCCCAAAAACCGACCAACAATTTCCAAATGATTTTCAAAAATATTCCAACGCCATCTTGCGCTGAGTGGCCTCGCCGTCTAATGCGCATTTCATCGTCGAACTGTTCGAAAAAGCCCACACAACTGGTTGTTGGAGTTGCTATCTGAACGTCAGATTCTGTGTGCTTTTCGTTTCATTCGCCGCAGCGCTGCTGTCGTTAGATGCTGTTTGGTGCTTCGAAGGCGAAAGTCGTTATCGTTTGAATGAGAGGTTGAGTGTAGGTGGCTGTGCGTGTGTGTGCGAGAGTGTGTTCGTTTGGTGGGCGTTTGTGGGTGGTGTTGAAGAGCCTTGAACTCTTGTAAATTTTGCTCCAGGCGAATGGTGGAAGTGGGCGAGAATGTGTTTTTCGGCGAAAGAATGTGTATTTCTTTGGAAAATATTCAAATGGGTGTCAAGGTTGATAGGCGCCTGCAATGAGATGACGTCAAGTTTCTTGTTGCCACGGATTTACTGGCAAGGGAGGGAGTTTTCTCATTAATTTTGTCGGCTTCAGTGCACCCTGAGAAGAATTTTGGTCCTGGGCTCATTCGAAAAGGTCGTCTCGGCATTATTACGCCTGTCATCCCTTATGGCCTCATTATGGTCGTCATTTGGATTCTTCAAAATCAACGATCCGAAAAGGGATCTTATTCGGCGACGGAGTGAATTTTCTTCAACAATTTTGAGTCAAATCTGTTTTTTTAGTTTCTGACCACAATTTTTGCTCGAAATTGTCAACGCAAATTTGTTTTTTGAATTTCTGGCCAAACTTTTGCTCGATAATTTCGACGCAAGTTCGTTTTTTGAATTTTTGGCCAAACTTTTTTTCAAAAATTTCGACGCAAATTCGTTTTTTGAATTTCTGGTCAAACTTTTGCTCGATAATTTCGACGCAAATTTAATTTTTGGCCAAACTTTTGTTCGACAATTTCGACGCAAGTTAGTTTTTTGAATTTCTGGCCAAACTTTTGTTCGATAATTTCGACGCAAATTTAATTTTTGGCCAAACTTTTGTTCGACAATTTCGACGCAAGTTAGTTTTTTGAATTTCTGGCCAAACTTTTGCTCGATAATTTCGACGCAAATTTAATTTTTGGCCAAACTTTTGTTCGAAAATTTCGACGCAAGTTAGTTTTTTGAATTTCTGGCCAAACTTTTGCTCGATAATTTCGACGCAAATTTAATTTTTGGCCAAACTTTTGTTCGACAATTTCGACGCAAGTTAGTTTTTTGAATTTCTGGCCAAACTTTTGCTCGATAATTTCGACGCAAATTTAATTTTTGGCCAAACTTTTGCTCGAAAATTTCGACGCAAATTCGATTTTTTGAATTTCTGGTGCAAAATTTCGACGCAAATTAGTTTTTTGAACTGTTAACATCCGCCCGCTGGTTCTTTTTGGAATATGTCACAATAGGGACTAACTATCAGTGCAGAGAACAAGCGGCTAAGTTTGACAGGCTTCAGAGGCCAGGACTTTACTTTCAAATAGGGACCTCAAAGTGAACAACGCTTCATGGATGTGGTTTTGTTTGCCTTTGGCTTAAGATTTGACAGCCATAATCCGCCCGGTGGTAAGTAAATCTGTTAATATTGGTAAATGTCACGATAAGGACTAGCTACCAGTCTAGAGAACAAATGACTTAAATTGACAGACTTCATATGACACGCCTTTCAAATAGTAACCTCATAATGAATAGCACATTATGGATGTGATTTTTGTTACTTTCAGCCTTAGATTCAACAGTTGCAGCCCTTTTCCTGGTGAGCAAAGCAATTTATATTGGAAACTGACATGAAAAGGACTAATTATTAACCTAGAGAGTAGGCAGCTAGGCTCAAGGGGCTTGATACTAGAGCACTGTAAAGTAGTAACCTCAAACTGAATCATGCTTTATGGATGTGACATCGGTTATTTTTGGCCTAAGATTCAACAGTCCGTCCGTCAGTCGAGTCCGCCTAGTGGTGAGTTATGGGATACATATCGGAGAATGGGACAATAAGGACTAACTATCAGAGTAGAGAACAAGCAGCTCAACTTGACAGGCTTCATATGACATGGCTTTTAAATAGTAACGTCAGAATGAATAGCACTTTATAAGTGTGATCTTGGTTACTTTTGGCCTAAGACTCAGCAGTTGTAGTGCGTCTGCTGGAGAATAAAACGATTCTTATGAGAAAATGACACGGTAGGGACTAACTATCAGTGTAGAGAGCAGGAGAATAAACTTGACAGGATTCATTTGCCAGGACTTTCAAATAGTGACTTTAAAATGAGTAACACCTCATAGCTGTGATTGTGTTTATTTTTGGACTATGATTTAGAACTAATGATCCGTCCAGTGGTGAGTAATGCGATTCACACTGCAAAATGGCACGACTAGTGCTAACTGTCAGTGTAGAAAGCATGTGGCTAGGTTTGACACGCTTTATATGACAGGTCATTCAAATAGTAACCTCCAAATAAATAACACTTCATGGATGTAATCTTGGTTACATTTGGACTAATATTTAAGAGTCACATTCCGTTTAGTAGTGTGTAAAGCGATGCATATTTGAAAATGACGCGACAAGGACTAATTACCAGTGTAGCGAACAGGCATCTAAACTAAGGAGGCTTCGTATGGGAGGGCTTTAAAATTGTAACCTCCAAATGAGTACCACTTTCTGAATGTAATTTTGACTCAAACGCTGGATGAAAACCCCTGCTGGAGTCAGGCAAATAGCTGGACATGACGTAGACTTCGAAGACAGTCTCAGAGGCAAACGGTGGTCGTAGGAAGGTTGAATAAAGTGACAAACTAAATGACAGAACTTAACAGTCATGGGCCATCCGGGCGTTATCCTTCTCTCATATCTTTCTGACTCTCTCCCTTTAGTCATTTTTGATTTCCACCACATGACCCATGCCGATTCGAATCTTGGCGTCAAGTAGATCTCACCCCACAAGGCTACTGAAAGTTTGACTTTGCTTCACCAAGACCCTTCGCGCGATTCGCCAAGACATACTCTACGAATGACATCACTTCTGCCCAAGAAATCTCAGTTAATCTTCTAAAAAAAAGAAAAAAAAAAGAAGAAGTCTTTCGCTGGTAATAACTCTCGTTCCCTTTTGATTTCGTTTTCCATTTGGTAAGAGCATTACCTCAGCTCTGTGCGAACAACAATCTGATGAGCGTGTGACCTTAAAACCAGAGAACATCCGCAACTCATGCTTTTAGCGTCCAATCTTCGCCAGCCGATCGACTAATTGAACATGCGTTGCATAGAAAAATAGATAAGAGCGTTAAAATCGATTCACTTGCCACAACAGAGGGTCCGAAATTCTTGAAAGTAATCGGCGAGAATCCACCACCAAAAAAATGGAACAAAAAGAAAGTTCTAAATTCCAGTCGCTGATTGTCTCCATAAAATTTCAACAAAAATTCAAATGTTCTCCTCGACGGGGAATTTGAAAGAAAACCCGTTTCGGTCGACCCTGACCTATGTTTGCCGCTCCCTCGGCAGCGTTAGCGGTGCGTCTCTGTCGCACTAGCGGTGTTTGAGTTTCGAAAACAGGGAACCCCAAGACGGTGGAGAAAAACAGAAACAAAACCTGAAAACACATTAAACTCGAATAAACCCGAGAACTGCTCTCTGCTTAGCCAGAGACCGCTCTGGGGTTACATCATTTCTCATCACGTCATGATTTACATGAACCATTGTATCTGGATCCGATTATGTCGGCGGGGGAATTGGGCTGGTGACTGGTGGCCAGTGGATTCCTTCTCGTCGGAGGGATGGGCCCCAAACAGCACTTGACTACACACGGCCGGAGTGACAGAAGGAGAAATATGATTAATTGTGCTGCGACCGTGATTATGATGTTTGCCGGAGATACATAGATACGAGTGAACCTGTTTATTGGGTTTTCCATCGCCACCACCGCTACCGCCGCGCCGATTCTGGGGTGAAGCGATGGTAATTACACGTGTAGGGTGGATCAATGTACGGCTAGGTGAAGGGCTTATCTTATCTGGGGGCCTCCATCGGTTGGTTAACATGCGGAAAAGTGTTTTAGGTTTTCGAAGGGGCAACTTCAAGGTATTTTTTGTTTTCTGTTTTTTTTTTCCAGATTAGACGTGGATGAGATAGATAGGCGTCGAGCAGCGAATGATTTATGGAGCGGCCTGGGTCGGAGAAAAAATGAAAACACGTACTGTACACAGCCAACTGGTTGAGTGAGCATATGGTTCGAAAGAACAGTCAAGGGGGGAGTTGTGCCTTGTTGATGATCGTCAGTAGCTGCGTGGTGTTTGGGATCAACTGAGATTTGGATGACGAAATATAGAGCTGGACGTCCGAAAGTCATTTCGAAGTCAGGGATGTCGGGAGGGTTTGGTCTGAAGACTCCCGACTCGTTGCTTAGCTGACTAAAAACATATGCTCTCAGCTGGAACTGATGTGTTCTGAATCCAGTTCTGAAGCTATTCGTCCTGTAAGCCTGGTTTGAGTCGGACTTAATTCCCCTAGACTTGCAGACAAGTGCGAAAACGACCACAGGACATGTCTTCCTAAAGTTTAATCTAGGCTTAGAGCGTTCAAAATCGAGTTTAATTATGGCTTAAAACGTGTCTTCAAACACAACCTTAGTTTTGGGTGTATGACTGAGCGCCATGAAGTCAAGAAGAACGAAATCGAGGTTTTTCTGATAAAAGAAATGTTCTCTTAAGCCAGGCTTAGAAATACGAACTACCTGGCGATTTGTGAAAGCCGTGATCTGACTCGTAGGCGTCACTTACTTACTCCGTTTCACGGCTTGAAAAACTCTGGCTTGGACTTGGTTTGGATTGAAAACTTATATTAGAAGTGCTAGATTATTACAATTTTCAGAAGGAGTAGTCTAGGTGACAGTGTATAAGTGCGTCGACTCCTACATCGAAGGTCCGTCGTTGTTGTAGAAGCTGGGCTTAAGTTCAGCTCGGACTGTAGCGCCATCCATTATCAGGAATAGCGGCTGAGCCTCACACCAAACTTGGTCCATAGCGACACTCAAAGTGCGTCGACTCCTACATCGAAGGTCCGTGGTTGTTGTAGAAGCTGGGCTTAAGTTCAGCTCGGACTGTAGCGCCATCCATTATCAGGAATAGCGGCTGAGCCTCACACCAAACTTGGTCCATAGCGACACTCAAAGTGCGTCGACTCCTACATCGAAGGTACGTGGTTCTGTAGAAGCTAGGCTCAAGTTCACCTCAGACTGTAGCTCCATCCAAGATAAGTAATATCGGCTAAGCCTCACACCAATCTTGGTCCATAGCGACACCCAAAGAAGAGAGAGGAGAGGAGTCTATGTGACATTCAATCAGAAACAGAGAGACAAAACCTGAATTTCAAAACACAGGAAAAACTGAGCTTAAGCCTGGCTTAAAGCATGAACACAGCGTGAATCAACCTCACGGACTAACTGACACGATTTTTATTAAGGCGCTTTTAGTATTTATTAATTTTTTCATTCAAGCCTGACTTAAAGCTGAGTGCTTCGACGTGTCAGCTCAAGTATGGCTTCAACCCTGATCACAAGATGAATCAATTTCATGAACATTAGTAAATACGTTTTCAAACCTGGCTTAGAGTTGTCAGATGTAGCTGGACAGCTCAAGCCTGGCTTGAATCGTGAGCACAAAATGAGTTAAATTCACGAACTATTAGTAAATAATGTGCTTTCAAGCCTGACTTCGAGTTATGAGATTCAGCTGGACATGCAAAAGACGGCACTCAAGCCAGACTTAAAAAGAAGCAAAAGAAAACAGCACTTAAGTCAGGACAATTTACATCATTTGAGCAGAAGTCTGAAGTAAAGTATGTGATTTGAAATCCTAACCAGGCTTTGTTGTGTCTAAGTCGGGCTTGAAATAATTTTCTACCGGAACGATATGATGGACGAACTAATGTAAATCATGACAAGTGGAGCTTAAGAAGGCACTGATAAAGCAAGTGGTTCCTTAGACAAAACCTCATTAAGTCTAGCTCTGAATTTTTTTGTCAAGTTTGACTCCCAAGGCAATGCCTGAATAAATCAAGCATTTTTTGGGTTTAGCTTGCAGTTGTTAATGCCAAAGTTGAAGCCAGTTGAGTTGCTTGAAGCCAAGGATTATTATTCGAGTCCACAAACCAGATCTTAGCTTCCAAAAAGAAATTTCTTAAGCCGGGCTTAAACTGCTTAGACTATATTTTTCGAATAAGATAATATGCTTCATCATGTACATAGTTTGTAATGACCCCAAGACAGGCTTAGTGTCTATGAGACTAATTTCTGTTAAGCCTGGCTTGAAACACTTTACAAGGACTTAGCTTGTGTATGATTCACAGATTATTGAATAGTTCGAATCATAAAATGTCTCCTATTGATCAGTCCTAAGCTGGACTTTGATGAAATCCATTGAAACGGATGTTCAATCCAGGCTTAGGAATCCTTTAAATCAATCTTCCAAACGTCTCAAGAGATAAGTCGAACTCAAACCAGGCTTGAAACATTTTTTTACAACCTTTTGACTTTGAGCCACGATATTAGCTCATATAGCCATCGACTTAAAAAAAATTCTCACCGAAGTTGAAGCTTGTCTCATAAACAACTCGATCTTGGATTTGGTCATCAATCATTTGGCTAAACCAGTTCGGCCCACGTGATCGACTGCCAATTATCTCTCCGAATTCTAGTCGAAAATTTATTCACATCGCCCACCTTCACTTCGCTCCATCTCTGACCCGTCAAGGGCTTCCTCCCCGATGTCCGCACACCTGATCCACTTCTGTGCCCCCTCACGCCATCATCGCCTCGTCCTAACGACCATGCCGTGCATCGTTAAAATTTCCAATTCAAGCCGATCGATCCAGAGTTTTATGTCACTGACCTAATAGCCCTTAAACTGTTCATTAGTGTCGCGCATACACTTGACTAAGCGCTCCCAGAGTGCCTTTCACTCCACCCGTGCGTTGTTGCTCGACAGTCGCGTTTGAATCCAACGTGTCGCCAGTCGTTGTGTGCCGGGGCCAATGATGGCCGCTAATGCGCGCACTCAAAGTTCACTGAACTCGACTCGAACTTGGTCTCCTATAACAAAGCACCCCAACATAAATGCCATCAATAGCAAATTTACATAAATTTCTGTTCTTCCCCCCTTATCTCTCTCTCTCTCTTTCTCTCTCGCTTCATCGGCACCCATTTCTGACACCCAATGAGTGCTTGTGTGTGTGTGTGTAGAAATTCCTCCAGAGTCCCGAAGTGGAGAAAAAATGCCCCAAAGGGCACACAGCAATCATCCAGTCATCAGGGAATTGTTGAGACTATCCATCGGATTTCTGGACCCCATCTCCCTTCCGTCCGCCCACACAAAATCGATCCCAGACCGGCGGGTGATGGGGGGCGGACGAAGAAGAACCCACCGAAAGTGTTAAATAATCTCTCCGCAACATCCAACAACAACCACGGGCGTTTATTTTTTTCTGTTTTTGTTTTTCGTGCCGCTCAAAAGAGAAAGACGAACAAACAAGATGAGAGAGTGTGTGTGCGTGGCGATTGGGTATCTCTATGATTCTATGGAAAGTTAAACACACACAGAAGTTCAAGGTCAGTAAACTTGGTTTTCATAGAGCATACACACGAGAGGGAAGAGGGCGGGAGACCGCTAAAGCGAGTGAGGGAGGGAGAGAGAGAGAGAGAGGGAGGGAGAGACATTAGAAATAGAACTATCAAGCGAACAAAGGATGAGAGCCAGAGGCTACCATCATGGTCATGGGATTGTGCCACGACGACGACGACAACGACGATGACCATGGCGATGATGATAATGATAGAGACGATGATGATGACATCCGTAAGTCAACCAGTATCTTCTTTTTGTTCTCCTCTGCTTCGAATTCTTTACGGAAATTAGGACTACCCGCACACACACGCCGTCTGCGAGTGTGTGGCACATCTGTTCGGCTCTCAGGAGTAGGTTATGTATCTCCGAACGCCGACAAAAGTGAATTATGAAGTCCCACACCCATCCACACGTTTCGGGAATGAGCTTGAATTCATTTGCAGCCACGAAAGCCGAATGAAGACCACCGCAGACGACGCAGGGGAAAGAGGAGATGGCGTGGACATCGACTAGGCCTACATTGTGAAGGCGCGATGCAAGCCGAACATGGGCTTTCTTTCTTTCTCAGATACGACACCATCTTTACGAAACGGAAAGTTGTGTCGATTCGTTCGTGAGATACATGGATACACGCCGCGTGCGGATGGGGGAAGGTTGCTTGGTTTGTCTCTTTTGTTCAAAGTAATGGGCCGTGTCGGAGGAGAGTGCATCTATTTGACGGGCGGAAGAGATGGAGGATGGAAGTGGGTTATTGGGTTTTTTTTCTTGATTTAACGCGGGTGCTCGGGGTTCAGCGAGCAAGAAAGTGAAGGGGCACCTTCATTCGATGACTGGGATGTGGACAGCATTCGGGGGAGATTCGATTGACATTTGAGATGGGGTCTGAGTGGGTCATAAATGGGAGAAGGAGCGACTAGAGCAAGACTATGAGAATCGAGGTAGAAGGTGAACTGATGCAATGAATCCATGAAGTGGAAGATTCCACAGAAAAGTCCATCTGAGCAACCTGTTCCTACGGTCCTTGGCAAAATGTGAATCAACTCCTTATACTTTTCCATGGGAAATCAACAAAAAATTGAGGGACTGTAGATGCTACGATTGCTAAAGCGGAAGATGCAGCTCGGGGGAAAGCACAATTCCGAACGACCTCAAAAGTTGTCTTCCGTACTTGAATCCACTTTAGTCTGTGTCCATCTTTTCAAAGGTTCTTTAGCCCAACACCCAGCGTAACAAGGCCCATCATCCCATTGTGCGAAGATGCATTTCCTCTGACAGTTGACATGCGACAGATTTGGAGCAAATTGTTGGTCTTTTGATGGAATTCCACTCGAAATTCCGTCTGAGCAACCAGTCCTCGGCGAAATTTCGATAAACTCTTGCCTTTTCGGTGCAAAATGTGATCCTCTGTGAGAAATCTGGATTTTAAAGGGAAAAATTGAAAAGGCCTTCAAGCATCGTCGCTCAGAAGACGATTTTCTTTCTCACACACACTCCCTCTCTCTCTCTCACTCTCTCTCTCACTCCCTCTCTCTCTTACTCCCTCTCTCTCACTCCCTCTCTCTCTCTCTCTCTCTCACTCCTCCTCTCTCTTTCTGATTCACACACCCTTCTCTCTCTCTCTTTCTCCTTCTCTCTCTCTCTTTCTCCTTCTCTCTCTATCTAATGTCAAAGCCTTTAGTCAGATATGTGAGTACCCTAGCGGTTCACTGCTGAGGGTTATGGAGACCAACAGTTTCGGCCTTTAGGCTTGATCGTCCTCTTCTGCATTGTACAGCTGGTTTCAAGGACCCACTCGGAGCACTGATTCTTCCGACAGGAATACTGTTGTCCAACTCTAAATAGGTAAGCCACCCTAGGTCCCATTAGTAGTACGCATTTCGGAGTACAGTTCGTGGTTGAATTCTCAACCGCTATCATCTCCAGCGAGTACAAAGACTGACCAAGACACATCTTCAGAAAGTAAACGCGTATGCCCCCCAAGGGGATATGGGATATGTACTTTTCTCACGAACAAAAGGTATTGTCGAGACGATCTTTGAAACAAATTTAGACACGACCATTGCCTGAAAAATGACGGACTACCTCCGCTTAAATTCACGATCCACCGTTTAGTTCGATTCTAGGACCTCATTCGAAACTTGAACTTGAACGCTGTCATGTGAGTTCTTCAATTGGACAGTGGTGCAGTCATCAGGTGTCGACACGGAAGCTCTCCCTTCCACAAGCCGGATCAGCTGTTGGGCAGACAAAATTAGACCGCGTTCCCAGAGCGTTCTTACAGGCGCTGCCTTCATGGCGGTTGAAGGAAACGCGAAGCGAGCTGGTCTTAAGATAAGACAAATTTGCATGGTGTCGAGCAAAACTCGACCCATTGCTCATCTCTTTCTTCTGGTGGCACTGCAGTCGGAATAGGACTTTAGGTCTAGTTTCTACAGCAACCACTCGGGTTTTGCATGTTCTCTCACAAGTGGAGGCGACTTTCAGTTTTATGCTGACTTCGTACGGGGTTGCTCCTCTCCTGGGACGAAACATAACGATTGACGGTTTCTTTGAGAAAATTTGGGAGTCTATCTAGCTCAGGGTTGAGGATCTGACGCAGAATCACTTTTGGATCACGCTGCTTCTTGTCCAACAAGCAGTCCTCTTATCGGGATTGTCCAATCTTTTGACACGAGTTTTTAAAATCATGCTTTACAAAGACCAAATCCCACTAGTCTTGCCGGAAGCCAGAAGATAAACTGAACGGCGGAACTGAATCTCGGTGCTTTTAAAGGAAAAATTCTGCGTCGGATATTTGGTCCTGTCTGCAAGAGGAGAACATAACCAGTCAGCTGTCCAAGGATGTGGACATGGTTCCGAAGGCAATAATCATGCGCTTGGCCATTTCGAGGCCACGAACACTATTCTCCTTGCCTCGACTAAGAGAATCAGTCCTCCTGGAGAATATTAGGGAAAAACCAAGTGATCGCGGATTCAAGACTTGGTCTTGATAAGGGGAAACCATCAACCCCGGGACCGTCAAGGAAGGCAGCAATAGAAGCCAGCAATAGCTTAAGCTCAGACCCTCTGTGTGTAGCTGGCTTGGTAAGGATCGCACCTAAGTGATTCCATGTCCACGTTCACCCGGACTGTAGCGACACATAAAGAAGAAGAAGCTAGAAGTTGGCACAGAATCTGTTGCATCCATCCTTCTTTCAGTTTCACCACTCGAAATCGGACCAAATGATGCGAACAAGAGGTCCAAGCTCATGAACTCCGCTTGACTAATACTAAGGCATCCTCTGAGGTCTCAAATAGACTACAGACAAAAACGGAAAACCGTAGATATCTAAGGAATGTTCAGCCCTTCCTTTCAACCGTAAGAACAGCCTTTTAAGCGACAAGCCTAGTCGTGACACGTTTCTGAAAGCCGCAGCGATAGTCTTTCGCCGAGACGATCGGTCTATCTTCTCCACCTTAGCCAAGTTGATTCAAAATCAAAAAAGATCTTTCACGTGGCCGGCCCGTCGTCAAACTGAGTCGCAATTCATTCGAGACGCATGTGGTCTCTCCAAAGTTTGAATTATTCACAAAAGTCCACTGCGGTTTGCCGAAAGGCAGCTGTAAGTGTAAGCAGTTGATAGCGTATTCATGTAAAAACCGAAATTAAGACCATCATTGTGCCAACTATCGGGCTGAACGAGTAAATAATTCAAAAGGCAGTCCTCCGGGTTTCACTCTCTCTCTCTCTCTCTCTTCCCCCTCTCCCTCCTGAGGGACGCAAGGGAGAACTGTGTCTTAAATTTATTCACCGATCACTTTCGAGTCGCACTCTCTTTCTCTGTCCCTCTGCATGTGTGCGTGCGTACCCACAAAAATCCTTCGCCAAGAACAGAAGATCAGAAGACAACCAAAAATTAGTGTCAATGCCCGACTAACCTTGAAAGTGTTTTCATTCCACATCCCTACACATAAGTGCCAGAGAGAGCATACGTTCCCAAAGCAAATAACAAAAAAAAAACGGAAAAAAAAGAAGTGGTAACCCCCCTCCTCCTTGCGGCACTCAAGTCTAAAGCAAAGGCAAACCCATCTTGACGGTGGTTTGACCCCTTTCTCTGATCGCCGTGTCTCTCTCTCTGCTCTGGCTCTCTTGGCTGTCTTGAAAGAAACCGAAAACCGAAAACCCTCTCCTCTTGCGTGCGCCATTCCTTTGTTGCGCACAAATCAGTATCCACACACACTCAGAACTCAGAGTGTTCCAAAATTTGACTCTTGTCCATCAGCAGTTTATCCATCATTATGCCGCGCAATTTATTCCACAGGCCACCTCGGCCACCTCAGCCTCTCCGACTTGTAACGAGTGCGAGATACATTCTGTGTCGGCAATCTACATATTCGCACGCGAAATGAGATCCAAAAGAGGGATCGAATGTAAATGTCCCCCCAAAAGCGCGCCACGGTGTGTGCGTGCCTGTGTATCTAGATGAAGAAGGTGGACACTCGTATCTCCCGATGATCAATAGAATCTGAATCTGAGATGTGTGCGTGTGCGGATGGGACCGGGGTGGACCGAAGAGGGGCTTCCATCACACAAGCCTGTTTAGATACGCCGTCAAGAAGCGAGGCACCATCGCCGGTGTTGCTGACCTCTTAAACCGCCAAGCGAACACGAATGGGGTGGCAGTGGCAGTGGCGGTGTGGTGGCGTTCCAAGTGATAACGACGTACATACCCGTTGTGCGTTCAATTACACTCGAGGCGTTTGGACGGCGGCGTTGTCACATAGGTGGGCACACTCTCGCCTCTCTGCTGGCGGGAATGTGCGAATCTTTCAAAATGAAAAGTGACAGCCTGTGCCAGAGAGAGGGGCTAATTATGTATCTCCCAGTGGGGAGGACGCGACGAAGTTTCTATGCCAAAGAATCGTGCTAAGCATGAGATGAGAGCTCGGTGGATGATGGATGTGCGTTTAGGCCGGTGACAGTTCATGGCCCGTAATGATGTCATCGATTATGCAATTAGAGTTGGTTGGGTGTGAGTTTTGAGGGAAAGAGAGTTCTGAGGAGATTTGATCGATTGGGGGTGTGGGGGATAAGGATTCAGAGATGAGGAGACTGAATTCACTTGAAGACGGGTGAGATTTAGTGACATTTGAGTGGAGACTTGGGAATTCAGTGAAGGAATCCACGGAGACACCGTTTTTGTCAAGGGGAATTTAGGAGAATAATGCACGCAGATACCGTTATCGTCGAAGTGAACTTTCTCAAAAGGCCTCCTGATCCAAAGAGGTCGACTTACTCCAGTTCTTTGCTGCCAAAGCTTGTCAAAGGGCAGCTTGTCAACGTCTGCAGCAGTTTCTGTTAAAATACAAGTTCTCTTCTCTCCTTTTCTGATTTAACGGTCTTCTCCTTCTTTCGTCGAATGGTGCTACAATCAGGGGAACTGCTGTCTACAGTAACCACTCGTGTTGTGTGTTCTCTCAGGAAAGTTTGAGAAGATTATCTTGGCATTTATACTCTCTGAGCATTGTCAGTGACTCGAGAGAGGTGGTTCTGTAAAAATTAGAGTTGGGTTGTCTAGGATTGAACCATGGTCCTGCCACTAGAGAGAGGTGGTTCTGTTAAAATGAGAGTTGGTGTGTCTGGAATCGAACCATGGTCCTTCAGCGCAGAAGTTTCGAGACTTACCCGCTCGAGAGAGGTGGTTCTGTTAAAATGAGAGTTGGTGTGTCTGGAATCGAACCATGGTCCTTCGGTGTAGGAATCGAGAGACCTTCCCACTCTAGGGAGGTGGTGTGCCTGGGATCGATCCCAGTATTCGAATACTTGCTCACTACGTCATGGCGGTAGCCACAAGTCGGCGGCCTTCAAGTGATTTTGCGACCAAATTACATTTTTTCCACCAAATTTTAGAGTAAGAACGAAAGTTTGCCAAGACTTCAGTTTCAGCGTGACAAGCATTTCTATGATCTTCTATGGAAGAGAATTTGTTCTGGACTCGAAAGTTCATGTTGATCGACAATTGTCCCGAGTACAGCCGTGCCTAAGATGTCTTATACAGAAAACGATGGCGACAACAACTTTAAGCCGATCAGTTAAGATCGGAGCGGATTAATACTCCTTCGATCAGCAGATCAGTCACCGCCACAACCACATCCCATTTGAGACGCAGACTCCGACCGGGGTCAGTCTAAAGAAGCCTTAGAGCCGCGACAGATCAACTGATTATCGTTCGACGTTCGAAGACGATGCCAACGACAACAGCTTTCAGAACTTGCTCAACGATCAGTGAAGTGCAGTCTGTTTCCGCCACAACTGCAACTCATTTCTAACGCAGACTTCGAAGCTTCAGAGCCGAGTAAGATCACTGATCCGCTCCTGCGATCGTCGAAATTGGGCCTTCGCCACAAATGCAGCCCGTTTCCGACGGGGGTTATGACTGAAGTCAATCTAAAGAAGCCTCAGAGCCAAGAAATGTCAACTGATCAGTGATCACTGATCTTCTCCTCCGATCGTCGAAACCTAAGCCCATTTCAGACGCAGACTCGGAATGAAGTCAATCTAAAGATGAGCCGGGAAAAACTAACTGATCACTGATCCGCTCCTGCGGTCGTCGAAACTCAGTCTTCGCCACAATTGCAGCCCATTTCAGACGCGGACTCTGACTGTGGTCAATCTAAAGAAGCCTCAGAGCCGGGAAAAATCAACTGATCACTGATCCCCTCCTGTGATCATCGAAACTCCATCTCTGTCACAACTGCAGCCCATTTCAAAAGCAGGCTCTGACTGAAGTCAGTCTAAAGACGAGCCGGGAAAGAACAACTGATCACTGATCCTCTTCTCCGATCGTCGAAACTTAGTCTCCGCCACAACTGGAACCCATTTCAGACGCAGACTCCGATTGAAGTCAACCTAAGAAAACCTTAGATCCGAGAAAGATCAACTGATCATTGATCACTGATCCTCTCCTCCGATCGTCGAAACTCCCGACTGCCCACATAGTTCAGCCTCCCAGCCCCAGTCTCTTCCCCTTTTCCCAGAGCGATCTATGCCTCTATGATCGCTGGCTAAGTGACTGTCTTGTAAGCGATCTCATCGATCAATAAATCCCACATCCGGCCTGGCACACATACCAATTCCACTCCAGACGCGATCTTCATTTCAGATTTGAGAACAAAAACAATCCAACTTGTCACGTAGACAGTTGGTTTCGTATCACCGCCGCCATCTTGGCCATGTTTTTGTGTTTTGGCAATACAGTCAACACAAGAGCCATCAAGAACAAGATCACAAGAGAACGTCTGTGTTCAGTGTTATTTTCCTTTTCTGTTGTGTTTTGCATCAGAATTCGCTCGCAGAGAAGAAAAACAACAAAATCCAGCAGCAAAAAGTAACGAAGAAGGTTAATTCACTCTTCGTCATGGGGTCTTTGTACGGCGATTACGTTGATTACCTACCTACCCACCGACCTTATCCCACCGCACCACGTTCGGGCCGAGGAGTCACTTGTTGCTGTTGCCCTCCGTCGGCTTGCTTCATCGTAAAACGCTCCATCGTCGCAGCAGAGGCAGTCGAAGAAGTCAGCCGCGTACTTTGGATGGAGTGTCGCAATTGTCATTGACGTACCAAAACTGTCCGAAAAATCATCAAGCGGTCGGGAGAGAGGGACGGCGGGGGGGGTGATATGAGAGAGGAACGAAAAATAAGAGCGATGGTGTCACAATTTCAGAAGAAACGGGAGGTGACCTTTTTTTGCTCGTGTCTTCTTCTACTTTCTTTCATGCACCGCACCCCCCATCCCCCACGCATTTGCGTGGTTTCTCTCTTCGCTCTCTCTCTCCATTCACACACTCACACGGGCAATCATTTGAATACGATGACGATCGCCCGGCCTGAGTTGCCGTACGGAGGGGGTTAGGGGGAGTTTAGACACCATCTGAGCCCCAAAGGATGTGAGAGGAATGGGAAATTAGTTCCGCAGTGCGTGGCGAAGCACCAGCAACAAGGAGGCAAGTGGTTAGCTCTTTAGGGCCTACTCACAGAGAGCGGGAGCGAGAGAGGGAAGGCGCTGCCTGCTTGTAACCAAATTCGCCAGGTGATTGTCCTCTGAACGTTGTAGCACAGAAATCCAACCGCTGGGCCCATTCCTTGATGGGTTGGAACTTATTTCTGGTCTCGAGGTGGCTTGTTGTCTCGGTGGTGGTGTCGTCTTCTTCGTCGTTCATTGTGGAGCGCTGAAGTTCTGGGAGTCACATCATAATTGCTTGGCTAGTTTATTGAGAGTTCAACGTAACAGTTTTCCCCGGGTGGTGATGGCTATAGCGATGGCTGTGGAAAAAAGAATGCTTCTGGAAAATTCCAATTCTAATCACGATGCATGTTGCATCATCGTTGCTGCGACTTAGGAGGCGGTGGCGGTTGCACAAGGCGATGACGGTCGGTGATGGCGATGGCGATGGTGGTGGTGGAGTAACGTGCTGAGTGGTGGATGGGAATGGGGCCTGAAGGAATTTGCAGCTCTCATTACCAGTGAAATGACGCCACTAATGAGTCAGAATGTGACTGCGACTGTGGCTGCATGCGATGGGCCCTGGGCCGGAAGGAACTGTATGACTTCCTAGTGGGCGATGCATGGTGGTACGCGTCAGTGTGACATATCTGAAGAGGTGCTTTGCTGCGAGTACGATGAAGTAGTCATGCAGAATTTGAGTTCCTCGGAACTGTGTGGTTCATACTTCCGCTTCTCTGGAGACGGGGTTTCGTGTCGGAAGATGGAGGGTGGGAGTGAGTTCCCAATAATTTCGAAACACATCCATCACATCCTTGTGAGGTCGTCGCGCATGCGATTAGTCGCCTTCCTGTATCTTCATATCATACATCCTTGCTGAGGAAATCATCCAGACATCCTCTCGTCTTAATTTGGTGATTTGGTGGTCGTAAGTGAGGATCAAGTCTTTCGAGTTCCATCTCTGACCCATAGAATCGAGACTCAACTGCTTTTTCCTCTCGACTTGGGAGATTTGGCTTCGAAGACTTGGATTCAAAGACTCGGCTTCACAGACCCGGCTTCAAAGACTCAGCTTCAAAAACTCGGCTTAGAAGACACGGCTTCAAAGACTCGGCTTCAAAGACTCGGCTTCGAATACTTGGCTTCAAAGACTCCCTGGATTGAAGCATTATCGTTCAGAGGCTCAATGTAGCTGGCAGATTCTTGTCCTTTGAGCTCTGTCTACGTCTTACCGCTTCCTCTTATGGCAGATCAGTCCCGGGACGTTTGTAGGCCCCATGCGTCAGACCGGGTCTTGAAACAAAGACAAACCCCTGGGGAATGTCAGGCTCAAACTCTCTTTTCCCAGAGGAGTATCGGTGCACAAATTTGCTGAACGATAGACTGGGCTTTAGACTAAAGGCACGCTCACAAGAATCAGCAAGGCTATTGATGAAAATTCGCAGAAACCAGAAAAATGTAGACTACTCTCATCTAAACGAACGCACCCCCGATCTCTGTCAACATAGAGCTTAAGCAGAAATTGAGGACATAGAGCCTTCTATTTTGGGTGGCGTTTCAGTCCGGGGTGAACTTGGATCTTGGCGCTTCTGTGATGAGGAGCCTGCATCATCAGCTTTTACTTCATCGGCACCGAATAATTGCCACCTGATTCGACCAAAGACGAGACAGTAGCAGAAAAAGTGCTCTGCAGAGTCGTCGTCTTCACCACAGGCATCGCAGAGGGTTTCATCGCTTAGACCAAGCACATTAAGGTGTTTGGTGAAGGTGCAGTGGCTGGTATGTCGACTGCAGTCTTTTCTGTCAAGAGATGATAAGAATGCCACGGATTTCTTACAGACGTTAGGGAGCATGCGCTTGCTCTGTCTACATCCTGAAGAGTCAAGCCAACTCAGATTGTGCTCTCGAGAGATCAATTCATCGATGGAAGCCCTCACCAAGGACTCAGACAGTTCCAGAGCAAGTTCAGGTCCTGAGAGTACCTCCTCTGATCCTTGCTCATTTCATTGGCGATCTCATTTCCCGTGATCCCGAGGTGGACTGGGCCCCAACAAGTTTTAGCGAATTTCGAAGCTCGCTTATCCATGACTGGAGAGAGGTAATAATAATAATAATAATGGCGGCGCTACAGTCCGAGGTGGACCTGGGCCTAGCTTCTCACCAACCACTCGTGTTGTGCGTGCCCGAGTGGAGGAGGTGGTGCCGTCAAAATGGAAATTCATGTTTCGACCGGGATTTGATTACTTACTTACTACTCCACTACGAACCTATTTTCTCATGACTCTGAAAAGCAATTCATCTGGCAATCTTCTCCATTAAACAGCGGATATCGATCGTGTTCTCCATCGATCTTGCTTCATGATAGCCGTTATTCTATCGATCACACTTTGTTCCGGGTGTACTTCTGTTTAATTGGACAATAGTACGACTCACGTTACGACTTTAAAAACTGTCTGGGACTTCAAAATCCGGTTGAAATCGCAAAATTCGCCTAAACTTTCCGCATCCACCATGAACCTTGGCAACGATTCAGTGGACTTTGTGTCCTCAATGTTGACTTCTTCTCCTTAATTACTGATAACTCCGAAAAACAAATCATCTGACAATCTTCTCCTTTAAATAGGGGATATCGATCGTGTTCTTCGTCGATCTTTCTTCATGATCGCAGCTTTGCTTTGACTCCAAGATCCGTCTAGGGCTCCAAAATTCGGTTGGGACTGCAAAATCCGCCTAAATTTCCTACGCCCAGGTATTCTTCTCCTTTTGGCTTTATAGTCCGTACAGTGGACCTGGGAATCAAGCAACAAGCATCTTCAGCTAGTACGATCTCCAGGCAGCTGTCTCCAATTCCGTACACAAGGCCTCTCTCTTTGTGTGCACCACCTTAGACGCGAATGACCTCTGTTGCGTTGTCCCACTGGTTCAGAGTCGAAGTTTTGACATTTTGAACTTAAGCTCTATATGTGCCGAAGTTTGGGGTGTATTCCTTAAGAAAAGAGGAACAGACTGTGAGTCAGTCAGTTTGTTCGATTTCCACACTACTGATCGTGTTTCACGGATCAACCACATCATTGGTGTTTAGACAGCTTCAGTTTGTGAGAGTCAGTCTGTGAACCCAGAGTGCAATTAACAGACCTGGCATCGTCTTTCTGCCCGATCCAAGCGAACAGCTGAAATTTGATCAGATTTTCCTTCTGTTGTGCACGATCAATTAGCATCGATCAGTGTCACCAGGAAGTTGTCTCAAATAAGCCGTAAGCCAAGTTTGCTTTTGCAGACATCGTCTATAGCTACAATCTGGTGGTTGTTGCCTAAAATGACAGGGTGTCTGATCTTCAATGTTCAAGATTACCCATAGATCTTTTTTCACAATCTTTGGAATCGTTCCAAGATTTTGACCTAAGCCGAGCCATAGTTTCAGTGTAACAATCAAAGAATGGTTTCAGACGTCTGTTGAGGCTCCCAGTCGAATTGGGGATCACACCACTCAACTTTTCGATCAGAATGTCAACATTTGGACTCAAGCTGAGCTGTAGCTTCAGTCTAAGAGTCAAAAACGGTTCCAAACGTGGACCTACCTTGCGGCCAAATTTCTGGTCATTTTATCTATGGTATTGACCAGAATTTCAAAATGTCGACTCAGTTTCGGTCTAATAACCAAAAAGAAATCGCAAACGTCTTTTAGAAGCGCCTCAATTTGCAACTTTTCGATCAGAATTTCAAAATTTGGACTCAAGCCGAGCCTAAGTTTTCGTGTAACAGTTAAAATATGATTGCAAATGTCTTTTGTGGACGCTACTGGGCGTCTGATTGCTGGTCATTTCATCCAACGTATTGACCAGAATTTCAAAATTTGGAGCCAGGTCGAGCCACAGATTCAGTCTAACAGTCAAAAAATGGTTCTAATCGCCTATTTGTCGCGCTCGCAAACAACAATTTGCTTCAACATTAGGTCTTAGTCTTCTGTTTTTTGGTAGACCAAGGGGATCAAAGACTAGGCAACCCTCCAATGGAAGTGAGAGTGTCGAAAAAATCGATTGAAAGTCATTAACCGGAAGGTCTTAGGCCCTAAATCTTTCAAACGGCATTTTGTTCAGTCGCGACACTAAACAAAGTTCGGAAATTTGCCCGAAAAAGTCACAAAATTTGCCTCTTCTAGGCGACAGAGAAGGTTCCTCTCAGTCTGAACCCCAAAGACTGGCCCAACTCTCGAACTTGGTCCAAAATTTCATCAAAAATGTGTAATTTTTTCAAATTTGGATACACAGACCCTTTGAATGGTATGTCTCATCAGAATGTATCAGAGATCATTGTGGTCTTGCGTTCAAATACATCAACGGGCTTAGTAGGCCCCTACATTTTGGTCTTCAGTTTCGACCAGAACGTGCCAAATTCGATCTTAAAACCCAGTCGTTCGTATATCTCCATCAAAAGGCATGATTTCATGAATTTTGGCAACACCAAGCCTGTAATTGAAGGTCAAAATGAGGCAAGCAGGCAGTAACCCTCGATGACTCGTAAGACGAGCTAAGTAGGTTTACTGTCGCAATGACTAAAGTGCACCGCCTTTTGCACCCAAATGTCCCTCCACTCAAACCGCTCCCGCATCGTCTCTGGCACCCGATATTCCCCCACTCAAACCCCTAGCCGAACCCTCATTAAAACGAAAATAACAAGTCTCGACGCTGATGGCTCATCAGAAACCGCGCAAGAACCGCGCAACCGCCTCAAGTTCAAGACACGAAAACTGAACCAAAAAAAAAAATCCAAAGAAAAAACGTCCATAAAGACGTACGACGAGTACGTCCCGCAGAATAATGAATTTCAATCTTTTTGCGTCGTTCCTGGCGAATCTAGGCCATTACGTCGGAAAGTGTCGAAATGTGTTGTTGTTGTTTTTTTTTATGTTCTATCCGCTGCTGCTGGCTCTCGCAGAGCGTGTGCGTGTGTGAGTGAGTGCGCGGCTGTGTGTGACGGTGCCCATGGCGCACACACGTGTTTCAAGTTCATTGCCAAATTTTTTCCCTCTTGTTCCTCTTTCTTTTCGTCTTTTTTTGGTTTTTTTTTTTACTTTGGCTTGTTTGTTGTTTTGTTGGTTCACTTTTTGTGTTTGTTCTCATCCAGTGCGTGACTGTGTGTGTGTGTGTGTCGGTTCTTTTTTCGGCAATCATTTTACTTTTCCCTTTTATTCATCGTTTTTTTTTGGAATTTCTTTTGCATACGAATTTGCGAATTTTATTACGTGAGCACGCACGAAGGGATGTGAGGAGACGATAGAGATCGAGGGCAGGTGGTGTTGCGATGAAATCATTCTCAAACTTTAGAACACATGCTGCGTGTGTGTGTGTATGAGAGAGGCGAGGTTTGAGGTCATTGGATGTAGCAAGAGTGATAGCATCTCTTGAACTCGACTCAGTGGGGTTGGAAACTCGAGAATCTTCGGAAGTCGGAGTCATCGGAGTTCCAAGGTCCAGGGGGTTTCTCGTTACACGATAGGAAAGCGGGATTGGCTCTGAGAGGAGCAGGTCTTAAGTTTCTGCGATTTGTTCCTTCGAGATCCAACAATTCTTGTCTATCCTTTGGACCGATGATCAAAGTCCCTTTGGTGGTTTTCAAGCAGCCACTTGACTTCTTCTTCTGGTCGAGATCCCAAAACACTAATTTCAACCACTTTTGCAACTACGACACACAAGTCGGCAAAGCAAAATATTGGTTGCTCTCTTCTCTAGACTTCTTCTTCTTCAGATGGAGCTACAGTCCATGCAGGGTTTGGTCCCCAAGCAACAGGCCTCTTCCATTGGTACAATCTTTAGCCAGCTGCCTCTAATTACGCACGACAAGTTGGTCCCCCTCAAGTTGTGTGCGCCATAGATTTCGTGGTCGTCTTCCATTGTGTTGTCCAACTAGCGCGGAGGCAAAGACAAAAATCTTTAACTCCCATCTCGCAGCTAATTGGAGTTTAGAGGCACTTCCTATGAAAGAGTGATGACGGGCCGCAAGTGAGGGAGCAGAAATTCAAGGTTTGAGAGCAATTCTCGAGCAGATTTAGGATGTTTGGGCGTGTAACCGAAGTTCCTGGTCCAGATTTGTTTGTCCAAAGTCTTCTAGATTAAAGCTTCCACTCAGTCTGAGCCGCAGTCAGAGTCGCAGTCAGAGCCACAGTCAGGGCAGCAGTCAGAGCCGTAGTTAGAGCCACGGTCAGGGCCACAGTCAGAGCCACAGTCAGAGCCACAGTCAAAGCCACTGTCAGAGCCATACTCCAAACCACTTTCAGAGTCACAGTCTAAGCCGCAGTCAGGGCCGCAGTCTAAGCTACAGTCAGAGAGACAATCAGAACCAGTTACAGCCACAGGCAGAGTAACAGTTTAAGCCACCGTCAGAGACACAGTCAGAACCACAGTCAGAGTCACAGTCAGAGCCATAGTCAGAGCCACAGTCAGGGCCATAGTCAGAGCCACAGTCAGAGCCACAGTCAGAGCCACAGTCAGAGCCACAGTCAGAGCCACAGTCAGAGCCACAGTCGGACCCACAGTCAGAGCCACAGTCAGAGCCACAGTCAGAGCCACAGTCGGACCCACAGTCAGAGCCACAGTCAGAGACACAGTCGGAGCTACAGTCACACCCACTGTCAGAGCCGTAGTCAGAGCCACAGTCAGAGCCAAAGTCAGAGCCACAGTCGGAGCCACAGTCAAAGCCACAGTCAGAGCCACAGTCAGAGCCACAGTCAGAGCCACAGTCAGAGGCACAGTCAGAGCCACAGTCAGAGCCACAGTCAGAGCCACGGTCAGAGCCAAAGTCAAAGCCACAGTCACACCCACTGTCAGAGTCGCAGTCAGAGCCTCAGTCAGAGCTACAGTTTGAGCCACAGTCAGAGCCACAGTCCAAGCCATAGTCAGGGAAACAGGGGAAGTCACGCCGGAAGATTGGGGTTCCTCGAGGCTTAACAATTTAGGCAGACCCTCAGGAGATGATTGAGAGCTGATACAAGTACTCGATCGAAGATCCAAAAGCATTGACAACGATGGTTGTGTTACGTCACAACGTTTTGTCAAAATTAAGGCTTCAGAAGAAGTCAGCAGGAATTATGTCAAGTTTCGTAGAAAGGACTGAATCCCGCAGAGAATACGCTTGCGACTGTTTCCTGTTATCCCTTGCGTCAAGCTAAAGAAACAGTCTTAAGCATGTGTGAGGTAGAATGTCACAAATCTGCTGCGCTTCACCCTAGAGGCGTTCGAAAGAAGCAGAACTGGTGGAAGAATGTCAAAGCAATCATCAGAATCAGTCTTATTGGGTGCCTGAAGAAGAGCCAAGCTGCTATTGGTTCAGCTGTGACTGGTCGCTTGCTTAAGGTCGTGGACATGAATTTTCGACTTCCACGTGATTGAACACCAGAAGATTTGACCCGAAAGGAGCACAGACTCTGTCAGTTGGACGCCAAGAGAAAGTTCAGCTTTTTTCCTTCTCTAGAGCCTCAACGGACTTTGTCATTGGTTATGACTAGCTACTGAGCCACAATTGAAGCTTTTTGCACTTCATCAACTCCTTTCGACTTGAAGCCACAGACAAGAATGCTCAGAGTGTACCTGTGGGCATTGTCGCCGTTGAGGATGGTTTGATTGGTCATCGGGCCCAAGAACTTGACCCGTTTTCATCGACTGTGGTGACGATTTTGCAGAATGATCTTGATTCTCTGGGTCACGACAATGGGCCTAAGTTCACCTCAATGAGACTTCTAGGCTGCAGTTGTTCATCTGAACCTAACCCAACCTAGCTTACAAAATTGAATCGGTATATGAATTGAGGTCTATCCCCTTTTTAAACCTTTCTTCAGTGTGGAGACCACAGGCCCGAATTGTCGAATTTAGAGTGAGAACTGTCCAAGGGGCTTCATCAGCTATTAAGGTATCCTTAGAAACGGACGCTGACGGCCATACTCCTTCCAAAAACGAAAAACATCGAGAGGTTGCTGCGAATGGCGCCCGGCACGGACAACCATTTGAGGATTTTTGTTTCCAAAATTTGCTTGAACGTGCCTCGTGGCAACTAGCCGGTAAAATCATCAAGCTTTTGAAGGAACTTCTCAACGACATCACCGCCATCATCAGCTTGTCTACAGCAATCGACCTGTATCCTGGCCTCGAAGATCGCGTGTGACTTGACGATGGACGAAGTATTTAAAGCCCTCTGTGCGTGCGGAGATCTATTCTAGCCTAAGGCTCCTTAATAAGACCACAATTATTATCCATTATCTCTAGACGAAGAACCCACTAAGCAGACTCTCACTTCCAGAAATCCCAGAATCCCCCTGCAGTCCATCGCAGTTCGTCATCTCTCCCCCACTCGAAATTGATGACAAACGTCATGTCACCGCATCATCTTCACGCTCAGCGTGTGAATGTGTTCTCGGAATTAATTCCAAAAACCAAACTCCTTTCCCACTTTTTGTTTTCTCTGACATCGAGCCAAGTTCACTGACACGACGCCGCCGACCGAAAGGAAAACAAAACGAGAACCCCCGATCCGACGACGATACAGGAAACAAAATAAAAGTTCACACCCCAACGTCATCCCCAGCGAGCAGCAACAACAAAAATAAATTAAATTCCATTGACCCAAAAGTGCAGTGACATGATTGATTCAATGGCTCGCAAAGTGAAGCGAAACAAAAATCAAACAAAATCCGCTCCGCAATCATCTCGGTCGCGCTCGTAAGGCGAGAACTGCAAGTTATTCTCAAATTAGCACCTCACCACAGGCGCACACATGCGCAAGTGTGTGTGGGGAGGGAACGCATTCAGGGAAATGACAGACCGCGACCGAGCGCGCTGCATCATCCGCCGATTTTGACTCGAAAGAGGTGAATGTCACGATCGGGATAATGAACGCAGAGATTGTATAATAACTTGTGATTTTTTGTCGTTTTGCTGAGGAGAAAAACAAACAGAACTGGCGGAGATTAACGCTCGTGCGCAGCGACAGGAGTGCTCGCGCGGAGGAATTCGCGCTTCGCGTTTGCATTTGGAGTGAGTCACAAAAATGTGTGTTAAGTTCAAACGATGATCGCAAATCGAATCGCATCACGTACGAGTGGCGAGCGGGGTGACGATAACGCTGTCGCTTCGGTGCTTCATGATGCAAAATGCGAATGAACTTTGGATTGGGTGCGCGGATGATGCGCCGTGGTGAGTGGCCGATTACTGTGTGCAGGCGCAAAGGCACACTCGGCCGAATGGTATTTATGTTTGGCGATTAATCTTTATTGCATTTTACCGCGTATTAAGGAAGTTTTGTTGATTTTTTTTTGTTCGTTTTTATTGGCAGTCGTTAGCTGGTGTGAGGTGATAAAAGTGGTGCCATGTGACGTTGCGGAACTCTTGTCTGTCGGGGGGTGGTTGGGGTCTGGGATAAATGTCAAGTTTTTGATGTTGACCTCTCTAGGGAGGAATATGAATTGATTCTCCGGTGATCGTAGCCCTAACCACTAGGGCAAGCAGATCAACCACTTTGGCTTTTGAGGATCATGTCAGCTCTTCTTGAGCAGAATCATGCAGTGTTGTCTTGCGATCCCTGATCTTCAAACGACCCTCTTTTGATTCTAAAACGATCATCTTTTGATCCTCAAACCATCATCTGTGGATCCTCAAACGATCATCTTTTGATCCTCAAACGGTCATCTGTGGATCCTCAAACGATCATCTTTTGATCCTCAAACGATCATCTGGTGATCCTTCGTCAGCATTCAATTGAAAGCATATCTGTCTGCAAAGAGCAACAGCAAATGGGGAGAAGCTCGAACCAATCTCGTTTTCAGAAGGATTTTAAAAGTGATCCTCGAACGATCGTTTGGTGATACCTCTTTGGCATTCAATACTAAAGACATTTGGGCGTGGTAAGGTCTGAAGGAGTGCTTACGTCGACTATACGGGAGGGAAACTAGACACGCTTTCAGAAAGATTTTGAAGGTGATCCTCGAACAATCATCTGATGATCCTCTAGCTATCATGTGTTGATTTTCAAGCGATATTTTTGTTGATACACTTTCGGCATTCGGATCTTGTCCATCTTTCGGCTAAAGCGACGGCGACATAAAATTCAACTTGATTTTGAGAGTGATCCTCGAACGATCATCTGAGGATCCTTTGCCAGCATTCAACTGGAAACATATCTGTCTGAATGATTGCTAAGTACAACGAAAAATGGGGAGAGGGTAAATTTTGGAGAGGTATTAAAAAAGTGATCTTCGAACGATCATTCGGTGATCCTGGTATACAATTGTAAACAACAAATGGTCGTGGTGCTGGTTTGAAGGATTACTAAGACGGCAACAAGACATGAGGAACTGGAAAGAAGTCCAATTTCAGAGGGATTTTGAAGGTGATCCTCGGACGATCGTCTGGTGATACACCGTTGACATTTAATTGCAAACATATTTGGGCGTAGTAGGGTCTGAAGGATTGCTAAGTGCGACAGCTAGAGAGGGAAAACTAGATGCAGGCTCAGTTTCAGACGGAAGCGATCCTCGAACGATCATGTGATGATCAATCTTCAGAATTCACACTGCAAATATATTTCAGCGTGTCTAAAGGATCTCAAGGGTTCTTGAGCGATTATGTGGTGGTTCTTAGGCGATCATCTGGTGATCCTCGACCGATCAGGTGATGATCAATCTTCAGAATTCAACTGCAGACATATTTCAGCGTGTCTGAAGGTTGTGAAGGATCCTCAAGCAATCATGTGGTGATTCTTAATCGATCATCTGGTGATCCTCCATCGATCGTGTGGCCCATTTAATGCCACACTTTTAGCATTAAATTGAAAATAAATTTGGTCCTGTTCTAAAGAAGTGCTAAGTGCATGCAACAAGAAGAAACAAAGGGCCACTTTTAGACGGAGGAAGATCCAAATTTTGATCTTCAAATATAATAGAAATTTGACTTGAGTTTCAAAGTGATTCTTCAACGATCTGCAGTCAATCATCGATGGATATATAACACAGATCTCGCACGTGGTATCTCCAGTGTCTCATTTCAAATTGGATAAGGTATTCAATCTCCTATCGCTTGTACGCACCACAATTACAGCAGTCTTCGTCTGCTCGTCTTTGTCTGGGATTGGATTCGAAGATTTTTCGATTTCAACTTAGCCGCTGGTTTTATAGATCGCGAGGTCGATGCCACTGTGTAAACGTCGTCAAGCTTTCCCTGAACCAGAAATTTGAAGATGAAGCAAATTGAACCAGGAATTATAGCTTTTGCTTATGTTGAGGCGATCTTTTGCGATCAGTTTGGATGGAGTGTGAAGGTTGGAAAGCAGGATCTACTCAGGCTCAACTAGGTTGCAGTGTCCCTATCTTAACGGTTGGGTTGTACAAGGGGAAAAAGAAGAAATACTTAGGCTCAAACCTTCAATTGGTCTCTTGCTTGAGGAGTATGAAAATCTCCATCCCGATGAGAAGATCTTCAGAGAGATCGTCTTCAAAATGTCTTTTACTTCAATCACTGCTTAAGATGCCGGCGACTTTAAGTCAATCTTCAACGAGGAACGCGTTTCATACGCTTGATCTTCTACTATTTTACTAGAACATTTCTTCTTCCTCTTGTGGCACTACAGTGCGGGGCGGACCTGGGCCTCAAACTTGGAGTGACTAAAAATGTAAAGCGATTTCCAAAGTGATGCTCAAAAACCTTTGATTTGCATCAATCTTCGAAGGAGATCTGAAAGTGTGAGGTTTTGGAAGTGATCATCGACTGATCCTCAGTCGATTTTCAAAAAGGATTGACGATCTTCTGATGATCTTTGAAAATTTTCAAGGTGATCCTCGATTCATTCACAGCTACTCCTCGAAAACTTGATAACTAACAATTTGAAGTGGATTTCATTTGAACCTCAACTCATCTCTAGACAACTAGGGAGTGAATATTTGATGTGGTTTTCAGAGGGATCCCAGAATGATTTGTAACTGATCTTCGAAATTGATTTAATTTACTTTACCAAGGCTAGAAACATATTAAGTTGGCGTCTGCTCAGCTGATCGCAATCATCTTCGACTAACTCTGCTCTGTCAAATCATTGCTCTGAAGTGAGTGACAACACGAAATACCGGAAATTCAATTAGATATCAAAGGTGATAAGTGACATTCGGCTGATCTTCAGAAGACACCTTCAATTCAGACGAAGAGAAGTTGTTCAAAGTGATCCTCGATTGACCTTCGATACAGAAGAACACGGGATTACGATTCGATCTACGCTTAAGACACTGATTTTCAAAACTTCCGTTTCCTTCGATTAATCTTGGCAAAGATTCCAGAAATTGCGTGATCTTCGCCTTCATGCTGAGTTCAACTGAACGATCACTTTTGAGTTATCAGTCGTAGACAACCTCATATCAGGGAGTCACTGTTACGGACGTCTTTATCTTCATCAGACTCTTCGTATCTTCGCCCTCCTTTACAGTCAAGGGGAGACCGGATCTTATGCTACGTTCAACTGCAACGACGTCTGATTTCTTCGAATTCCAAGTGATCGACAGTGCAACAACGCTTCGTTGCGAGACAATTTGACGAGAAGAGGAGAAACGGTTTTTGTCGAGGGCTTATCAAGCTCTTACAAGGAACTTAGGCTTCTTGAATGCACAGGGATTCTATTTCCAACGATTGAATCCTTAGATCCGGCCTGAAAAGTCTTTGACTCTGAGCCTGTGGGACAACGCAACAGAGGACGTCCACGTACAAGGTGGCGCACTCAAGTCAAGGGGGCCTTGGCCGCAAACAGGACAACGCAATAGAGGACGTCCACGTACAAGGTGGCGCACTCAAGTCGAAGGGGGACATTGGCCGGCTTGGGGTGCGAAACTGGAGACAGCTGGCAGGAGATTTTGCTGGCTGGAGAGGCATGTACGGTGAGGCCCAGGTCCACCTCGGACTGTAGCGCCCTAAGAAGAACGAGAATCCGATTTCCATCGATTTCCAAGTGCGAATATGTACAAGGACTAGTGCATGCGGGGGTCAGAGCTCAGTTAAGCTAGTAAGCTGATGCGTCAGGGTTTGAAAACGAGCAGCCGCGGCTTTTACATCGAGAATTGATCGAGTTTAGGGGCTGCCTCATGAAGGTTTAATAAAATTTTGGGTATAGATGAGATTGTATCTTCGAATCCAAGCCCGTCTGACAAACGTCATGGAGGACACCCACGAAACCGATGATAGCACACGAGTGGGAGAAGGACATCAGCCAACTTGACGGGCGTATTGTATTTGAAAGTAGCTGACTAATGATCGTGCCAACTATAGAGGTTTGCTGGTTGAAGCCCAGTTCTATCTTGGATGGTAGCGCCATCTGAAGAAGAGGAAGACGATGAGGCTAAGAGAAGATAGAAGGTAAATTTGACGTATTCGGTCTAAAGATCTTCCAGCATTCGTCGGTCTAGTAGGCATTCTGGGCAAGTTTCTGTCAAAATTTCGATTCGGAATTAATCTGTGAACTAAATGGGTCCACGTACTGTCAGATCGTGCTGGCTGGAGAGGCATATTGATTGAGGCCCAGGTCCACCTCGGACTGTAGCGGCCTAAGAAGAAGAAGAAATGGGTCCATGATCAGTCGACAATTGCACGATCAGTGCGCTTTAAGTTCTTAATAATTCAAGGCAATTTTGACACCAAATCCAAGTCAAAACGAGGACCATCACCAAATGAAAGAGCATTTATCGCATTTATTGCATCATCGCCAACTGCAGTGTCATCCACAGAATAAACCACCAAACGATCGTGGCGCCCAACCGATCACCTTCAGAAAGCAACTCCGTCTTCAGACTTTTATGGGCCGACTTCGCTGAACAGCGTTAGACCGGAGCTTAAACGTCCGCTTTGTGTCTTCGTTTGATGACCTCCCCCGTTCAAGGCTGTGTGATCTTCAAAACGAAACGTCAAGACCGCGGCGATCACTGGAGTGACCTCAAAAAAAAAAGAACAAATTTTTTGGAAAAAGTTAAAAATATTAAATTTTAATTTTAATCATTTTTGTCGAATTTTATGGACTTCCTGAAAGTCCGATTGACTCATTCGACGCCAGACGTGCAAAGGACGTGCGCCCGAAAGAAGAAACCGTACACTCCATCTGGACGAGTCATAAAATCAAAGCGAAAAAAGTAAATATATCCCGGAAGAGTGACTAAATATCACAGGAAACCTCCTCAGTCGTCGAATGGTCATATAGCCGGGTTATCACACGAGGACGGAACTGCAAAGGAATACCTCAGCTGGACAACGAACCTAAGAACCTGTAGTGTGTCTGTTCTTGCTCTCTCTCTCTGTTGGTGTGTGTGGTGGATTTACCTTGATTTATCAGAACTCCCCTTTTCTGACCTCAACACGGATAGACGTCACTGTAACTTTTGCGCACGCGCAGCAAATGTTTTCAGGCAAAAACAGAAAAATAAACGAAATATCTGTCGACAAGAGCCGATAGACGAATAGAAATAGAGAAGGAATTTCGAGTAAGACAACGAAAAGGAGAAAAAAAACACAAAATCACCCGCGAATGTTGTGTCACCTGAAGAGTGTAAGAGAGGCCACAGCAGCAGTACACAGCCACAAACGGATACCATGGCGAACTAATCCATAATTGAAGAGAGGAACATCGGGTTTCGTGCGAAAGTGAATGACCTCCACTAACCGGCATTAAATTCTCCCTCTCTCTCTCTCGCTCTCTTGCTCTCCTACTCCCGCTCCCTTTCTCGATCGTTTGAAGTCGCTCGGGTGGACGCGGCGTGGAAGCGGCGGCAGCGGCGGGGTTCTGTTCTGTTTTCTTCGTTTTCTTTCAGTCGAACCCTTGTCGTGTCTTATTTTTTTCAAAGCCAACCGAGGGGATGTGTGTGTGTGTCGCGTGAATGTGTGTGTGTTGTGTGTTAGGAGGATTATCAACGATGACGACGACGACACACGGTCAGGAACTTTTGGTATCTTCAGAGGGGGCCGGCGAGGTGTGTTTGGGTAGATAAACAGATGAACATAGAGAACCTGTTTGCCTCTAGATTCCATTTCGGCTCCTCGGCTCTGCCGTCTCTTCTACGAACGAATTCGGATTTAAAGACGAAACAAACAAGCTGTCAGACACACACACACGCACACCGAGGGAACCTGGTATCTTCCCGGTTTTTTTTCGGGAGCGCAATACCCCCCCTCCGCTGCTGATGGGTCAATAAACATATTTTTTCGGTTTCTGATGGTCGCTCCGTCCTTACCTCCTCGCTTTCGAATTCATCATCGCGTCTTCGCGCCTGGTCACCCCCTCCCGACGACCGCCTTGGAGTCAGCCCTGCTGACCGGTAAAAGTTTAAGAGCTCCGCTGGTGGACGATGTTCTAGAAAATGACAAACGAACCACAAAAACAAGTAGAGTTCTTCAGAAAAACCACAAACGATGGACGAATACATTTTCGCTTAGAACATGTACACACGCGGGTACGTTCGTTATGTCCACACGCACACTGGTGGCGGTCTCTGCGAGCAGCGGGATCAGTGCGTGGTCTTAGGCGGGGGCCGCCGAGGGGGCTGTCGAATTTGACAACAGGAATAGGTTTGTTTATTTGGGACATCCACGACTTCTTTTCGTCGATTTTCTTGTACCTTCAAATTTGTTTACTCTTTCTCTGGTTGGACATTGGAACCCCGGGATCGGGAAAAGAAAGAAAAAAGTGGTCGTTGTTCAATATTAAATTTCGCCGTGATTATGCGGAGACAGACAGTTAAATAAGTCGATGGAATGGAATCGGCAACAACAACGGCGATGGGGAAAAGAAAATAAATAAATAATCGAATGGGCGAACTAATGATCCATCAGCGGGCAGTATTTGTGAACACGGTCTCGGTCATCAGCAATAAACGCGTTCGAAGGAAGCCAATGAGTGGTACTGAGAAATGCGTTGTGTAGGACGTGTCGGGTAAATGTTTACTTTCGTGGAATTCGTGGGAATATCCGATGTGGGACATTGGATTCGTTGAATGAGCAAATGTCGTGTCAGCTGATTGTATGGGGGGGATCTTAGATCCTGGCAGTTTGTGAGTCTGGCATGATCTGAAATGATCTCTAGTGCCAAGTTCACTAGGTCTAATTTGCACCCAGATCAAGTTCGCAGATCTTCTGTGAGAATTCTGGTTCAAAATTTAGGTCCCTCGAGGCAGAAATCTGTTAAAGTTCTGATCCCAAATGGAACTCGCGATCAGTAACGAAATACATGATCATGGCGTCTTACAACTTCTTCTTTTGATGGAGGTACTATCCTAGGTGTACTTGGATAAGTCATCAATCACGGGCTTCTAAATCTCAAGCGATAAGTAAGTAAACTTAGCGGGCTTCCGTCCAGTGAAGCGTCTCTGCTTGAAGGTAGCCCTAAACGACGAACATGCTCGCCGACCTTGCTCGTGCTCGCCGAACTTGCTCGTGCTCGTCGAACTTGCTCGTGCTCGTCGAACTTGCTCGTGCTCGCCGAACTTGGTCGAGCTCGCCGAACTTGCTCGTGCTCGCCGAACTTGCTCGTGCTTGCCGAACTTGCTCGTGCTCGCCGAACTTGCTCGTGCTCGCCGAACGTGCTCGTGCTCGCCGAACTTGCACGTGCTCGCCGACCTTGCTCGTGCACGTGCTCGCCGCACTTTCGTTTTCTATGGGCTGGTTCGCGAGCCGCTCGCTGTTGGCGAAAAATTTCGATTTTGTCGTGTTCGTTGGCTTTGATGATCGCCGTGCAGGGCCATTTTCGCGAGCAAACCTCATTTTTGCTGAAACCATCGCCGAGAGAGATGGTTGGACCAAGTCCAAACACTCGCTTGGTTGCGCTTCGGCATAGCTCCTGATGAGTTAGAGTCGATGGCGGAGAATCGAGTGGCCTGGAGATCTCCCGTGCATGCATTGCCCCCGCAACCCCTTTAGTGGAACATGCGGGTCATTGAAAATGAGATGAGATGAGACATCGCCGAGTGCATATCGCGGATTAAGCACAATGTCAACAGTCAGCCACAATTTTATCGAGGAATTCAGGAATTCACAACTTGCGCTTCCCTATCACACATGTTGACGGTTTGAAGAAACAACACGAAATGAATGTTCGCCAAATGTGTTCGACGTGTAGGGGATAACGCAAACGAGCAAGTTCGGCGAGCAGGTTCGTCGTTCAGACACAGCAGCCCTGCGGTCCCGGGCAAGCTGCTTCCAGTAAAAAAAAAAACGTCAAGCGATCACCGCTGAAATTTCTTTTGTTCTATCGAAACATGGATCGCAAGAGTTCCAAATCAAAACAAGGGTCACAGCACAAGATCGCGATCATTTACCGCGTTGCATTTAATGGGCCATCGCAGACTGTAGCGTCAAAAAGGATGCAAGTCATAGTTGATCTTGACGATCGTGGCGTCTTAGTGATCAAGTAAATTTGGGTTATCCCTTAGATTTTGTATAACGACTGAATGGCGCAGTTGGTTAAGTGCCTGCCCCAAGTTAGAGGAGTCCCAGGTTCAAATCCCAGTGAAAGCAAAGTTACCGGTTCTTCAAATCTGGTCCACTCACCATTTGCCGTTGGGATCAAACTGCATTGTCTCTAAAGCGGTCGATCAGTGGTAATAGTCTGACTGTGGGTATCACAATGGATCAACATGGTCTAAGTGTGCTGGTGAATTCACTAGTAGTCCCCTAACCTAACCTAACCTAACCTAGTCTTGTATGACCCTATTTTATTGAACAGGACGAGTGTGGAGATGTAAAGACGGTTTGACTAAATCCCAATAAGTTCATGAGGCCTCAACTCGAAAGTTCCGTGTTAGAATAGTGATTCCTTTCTGGTAGTCTATTGAAAAAAAAAGTGGGACAATAATTCTTCTTAATCAGGAAGAGAGACAGAGAATGAAGACACTTCGCGTTGCCCAACTCCCTCAACAGCTTTTGTTCACAAAGCGATAGTTCGCCTTGTGACACACTTAAGTGAACATCTGCTGCAATTTTTTAAGAGAAGAACCATCATTTCTTAGCTCTTTCAGTCTCATTCTTCCGGACTTCCTCATCTCAATCATCAAACTCAAACTTGTACATCTACACAATTTCTGTGTCCCTAAGCCCTCCCTGCTGTCTTGTGTGAACGTCTGAAAGCATTGATTGGCAACCTGAATGGTCTTTATCTGTGTGCCTTCAGGCCGGAGAAGTCCAGGGCAGACCACATCTTCACACTAAAGGCAGATCATGAAAATGACCCCAGATCGACATTCTACACCAATTTGTGACATAGAGACGAGCAATACAGCGCCATGTCTAGTTCTCACATCCCTGCATAAATCATAAGGTTGTGCAGAAGGACGACGTGAGAACCCTCGCTGCTCCACATCGAAGTCGCTAACGAACTCACCGAAACCTTCAATGTCAAAAAAGGGTTTTAGGCAAGACTTCGCGTAGTCATAAGCTAATTTTAGCATCAGTCTTGAGAAGATCGTTCAAAATGCACAGGCCAACATTAAAAGCTCAATCCTCCAGAAGTCCGTACAGCTGCTAGCAGACGGGGATACCATTGATGTGGTTGATCGGACAGCGAGTCGTAAATGAGACGTTTGCTATCATAGAAAAACTTCTTGTCGTACTGAAGGAGTTTTTTTGGTCTTAGCTCCATCATATCTAGGCCCAGTGGTTTCGCAGAGGTTAAGAAGCACCAAAAAACAATGGTAACATGATCTGTAGAGCTTGAGTTCCGACTTCTACTTGAGAATCAGCTAGGTTACTTCAGCAGCCGATGGCTGCATGAAAAGGTCTATAAGTAGCATGCGAACGATTGTTCTTAAGCGCCTGCTGTTGAAGTTGTGATTATCGCACCTGTAAATCCCGTGCCATCTCTGCGAGTATCTGTATCTTAGAAAATGTCTTCAAATGTATGGCCGAGTCATAAGACCACGGAGCAGAGGAGATTACAGATTAGAAGATCACCACACAGCGGAGGACGATTACGGAGCAGAGGACGACCACGGAGCAGTAGACGATAACAGAGCAGAGGACGACCAAAGACCGTTAGACGACCACAGAGCAGAGGACGATCACCGAGCAGAAGATGACCCCAGAGCAGAGGAGGACCAAAGAGCAGAGGACGGCCACAGAGCACACGACGGCTACAGAGCAGAGGACGACCACCGAGCAGAAGACGACCCCAGAGCAGAGACGACTACAGAGCAGAGGACGACCAAAGAGCAGAGGACGGCCACAGAGCAGAAGATGACCACAGAGCAGAGGATGACTACAGAGCAGAGGACGACCACCGAGCAGAAGACGACCGCAGAGCAGAGGAGGACCAAAGAGCAGAGGACGGCCACAGAGCACACGACGGCTACAGAGCAGAGGACGACCACCGAGCAGAAGACGACCCCAGAGCAGAGACGACTACAGAGCAGAGGACGACCAAAGAGCAGAGGACGGCCATCGATCCGCAAGCCACCAGTCTACATTGCCATTAGTTAGTCTTCAGTTGATCGCTAGTTGCCGGTGAAAAGTTCTGTACACGAGCCTAGTCTCTGCGAAGGAGGACATGAAACACCATTTGTTCGTTGCGAGCGTGCAAAAATCCTGGAGCCTCTACTCCGATCCAGATTCAGATCCAGTCAGCCATACTCGCATTCCCACAACGCACGCACTCCATTCCCTATCAGAACTTCATCGCGAATACACCACCTGGTCGCCTTATTCATAGAAAATTGCACACCTCGCCGCAGATTTAAGGACATCATATCTTCCCTCAATTTCACTCTCCATTTCCGTTCCTTTATCTCAGCCGAAGACGGCAGACCCGCCGAACACATCCGTAGGTTAACGTGAACGTGAACACTCAACGCCCATGCATGCGCCCTTTTCCTGTTTCCCTCGCTGGCGCGCTGTTGCTGATGAAATGCATTTAATCGACTCAATTGTGTTGCGGGACTCAAGAGGATCTCGCCTATTTGTCGGACGGGGACGAGGGAAATGGGTTGCGCTTGAATTCACTGATCGATGGCGTTGGTAATCCTAATGACATTGAACTAGGAGAGACCCAAAACTCACACAGATCCAGTCACACACTCACACACACGCCGTGGGGCGCAGTGGATGACAAATGAGCTGGGGAGGAACCGAGAGACACCAATCCGAGGGCAATCTAGGTTGTTTCCATGTGGCGTGTTCTATTTTTTGTTTCTCTTTCGGTTTCCTTTTTTGTGTGTTCTTTTTTCTCAGTTTTTCTGGTTTTTCTTCGTGTTTCCTAGCTCACAGACGGGGACGACGGCCACGACGACGACGATGATGATGAGTCCGCTTATGTGTGTTAGATGGGAGCCGGAGGAGGTTTTCCTTCTTGTTCTGGTGTCTTGTCGGTTGGTTCTTCTATTTTTGCCTGGAATTTTCCACTTTTTCCCCACACACCATAGTGCTTGGATGCACGTAGTGGCTGTTGCGGTGTTGTTGGTGTGCCTCCAATCGAAATCTTTGAGGTCTTTAACCCTTTCTCGATCGAGACGAGTCGACCAACACACACACACACACTCTCGGCCGATTGCAGTCGTCGGGGGGAGGGAGGGAAATTCAAAATGGAAAACTGATTGTGCCGTGGATATGTGTCTAAAGGCAAACAAACACACATGTCGACGAGGGCATTGTCTTCAGGGGAAAAATCGTGTGGAAATGTTTTCTTGTGGAGTTTGTTGCTGTGCTGGTTGGGGTTTGTGCCTTGGGGCAAGACTGATCAGTCAAATGATCTGGAATGATCTTGAAAGTTCAAAGGCTTCTAGCTTATTGCACCGAAGTATCAGTTCTCGCGAAGGTTCAAGTGGTTGCTAGAAGTACACGGTCTCAACCCAAAATTTGACTGAAAGCCTAACGTAAGGTAGTTTTAGAAAATATCTGGCCCCTTCCCTGAAGGGCAATGCAAAATTTGGGCCTTACCCAGAAGACCTTTCGCTAGTTGCCTTGGCTGGTGCATGCCAAGTTGGTTGAGGTTTAGTTTTGTATTCTGCGTGGCGATCACCACCCTTCATGTTCGTCTGTTACTCCATAATGGTTCTTTGCTTCATGAGCAACTTTTGCTCGGTGGTCATCTTTCAAATCGTAGTCGTCCTCTTCTCTGTGCTTCTCCTTTGCTTTGCGGTCGTCCTCTGCTCCGTGGTCGTCTTCTGCTCGATGGTCGTCTACCGGTCTTTGGTCGTCCTCTGCTCTGTGGTCGTCCTCTGCTCTGCGGTCGTCTTCTGCTCGGTGGTCGTCCTCTGCTCTGTGGTCATCCTCTGCTCTGTTGTCATCTTCTGCTCTGTGGCCGTCCTCTGCTCTTTGGTCGCCCTCTGCTCAAGGGTCGTCCTCTGCTCTGTAGCCGTCCTGTGCTCTGTGGTTGTCCTCTGCTGTGTGGTCGTCCTCTACTCTGTGGTCATCCTCTGCTCTGTGGTCGTCTACTGGTCTTTGGTCGTCCTCTGCTCTGTGGTCGTCCTCTGCTCTGCGGTCGTCTTCTGCTCGGTGGTCGTCCTCTGCTCAGTGGTCATCCTCTGCTCTGTTGTCATCTTCTGCTCTGTGGTCGTCCTCTGCTCTGTAGCCGTCCTGTGCTCTGTGGTTATCCTCTGCTGTGGGGTCGTCCTCTGCTCTGTGGTCATCCTCTGCTCTGTGGTCGTACTCTGCTCTGTGGTCGTCTACTGGTCTTTGGTCGTCCTCTGCTCTGTGGTCGTCCTCTGCTCTGTGGTCGTCCTCTGCTCTGTAGCCGTCCTCTGCTCTGTAGCCGTCCTGTGCTCTGTGGTTGTCCTCTGCTGTGTGGTCGTCCTCTGTTCTGTGGTCGTCCTCTTCTCTGTGGTCATCCTCTACTCTGTGATCGTCTACTGGTCTTTGGTCGTCCTCTGCTCTGTGGTCGACCTCTGCTCTGTGGTCGTCCTCTGCTCTGTAGCCGTCCTGTGCTCTGTGGTTGTCCTCTGCTCTGTGGTCATCCTCTGCTCTGTGGTCGTCTACTGGTCTTTGGTCGTCCTCTGCTCTGTGGTCGACCTTTGCTCTGTGGTCGTCTTCTGCTCTGTAGCCGTCCTGTGCTCTGTGGCCATCCTCGGCTCTTTGGTCGTCCTCTACTCAATGGTCGTCCACTGCTCTGTGATCGTTGTCTTTGCCGAGATCGATCGTGGACGTTATCGAAAAGATCGCTGTTGACCCTTTGCTTGGTCTAGTCATTTTTGATCTCTAGCCCGATGTCTAAGATTCTGCAGGCATTCCTTTTCGGAGCAGATCTGAATCTTGTCGCCCTCCGATCTTGCCATGTTATGGACTTGACAGGGTATGGGAAGCATCTTCTCCTTTCAGTCCAAAGAACTAGCTCTTCTGGAAAATCGTAGGTAAAGTCGGCTCCGACTCTTGCTGTCTATCCAATTGGGTGATGAGAACGATGTTGTGCATCTACATAACTGACTTGTCGAATGCTAAACTTTACAGATCTTGACACAGCATTACCTGCGTGAAATCGGATTGGTAAGGCCTACTTTAAGAGCCCGCTTTGTCAGTCACTTACCCAGCCAGATGCCCTAAGTTTTAAAAACAAGTCTCGGCTACAGTAAGCGGCGATTGTCAGCACAAAGTTGGCAAGACCTCGTCTCAAAATACCCCAGGCCTTTGTGCGTTCGATTCTTCCGAAAATAACCACCTTATCTCGTAGTAATTTAAATCTGTTTTGCAAACAATTTCCCGTCAAAAGCCGCTCTCATCATCGAACCAAAATATTGCGATCGCCATCAAAGGGGCGGTTGTTTTTGTAAACAAAACCGATGTTCGTTTCTGTAACGATGCCACTTTTGAAGCGTGAAATGAAAAAGGTCAATGGCAACGTAAATATTTACGTTACCAACTAACAGCCCCCGGGGGAAAGACAACGACTTCGACGACGACGACGATGACGATACGTGTGCGGACATTTTGGTAAAAATAACTCTCACTCCCGGTGGATTGCAGTGGTGCAGCAAGCCAGTGACGATAACGACGTTGATCATGACTCGTTGATGGCGTTGATGGAGCAAAAAATGAAGAAAAAGAAGAACAAGTCGAAGAAAGAGAAGAAAAAGAAAAAGAGTTGGAGTTTACTAACCTTCATGTGATGTGATCTGAACCGCACCGCATCGTTCAATCACCTCCCAGCTCACCTGTGCATGATGGCAATGGCACGGCTCTCGGCGCAACCGACGCCAAGTGCAAGAGAAGGGGATATCAGCCAACTGTGTTGCAAAAATTACGAGACTCCCCGGCGAATGGCTCGCGTAGCATCTGACTCCGAAGCCGAACTTGCAAGCCACGAAAAGAAAGTTTTCTGCTGCTGCTGCCGTTGTTGGCGTCACTTGCATCTCGGTGCATTCGGTTTTTTGTGTTTGCCTCTTTTTTTTTTGGCTAATTGCCTTTTCGGTGAGGTGCAGTGCATTTGAGCGAGTTGGCGGCGGTTGGGCCAAAGCGGGGCGATAAGGGTGTTGCGGCGGTGCACCGCCGGGTCGATGGCAGAAATATGCTGCCAAAGAAAGTTGTCCTATGATGATGAAATTTCCAGTTGGGAACACACTCGCTAACAGATACGAAATCACTTTCGTTTTGAAATCATAAAAATCGGTAAAAATTTATTTTATTGCCGGCTAATGGTAGCTGTTCATGTTGATGGGCTTGCAGCGAGTGGAACATGAGTTTATGGGGCTTTAATTGAACCTGCTGTCGTTATGTGTTGATGAGGATGTTTCTAGATTTGATGGGCATTCACATTCGGTCTGAACGGACGGCTTGGTGGGTTGAGGATGATGGAGAGGGGACGCGTCTCACTAAGTCGCATCTGGATACTCTGAGTCAAAGATTTCACAAAAAAGTGATTGTCTTAAGTCCAAAATGTCAAAAATTTATCAAAATTGTCAGATTTTGGTCAAAATTTGAATGAGAAGCCTTAAAACTGTTTCCGACTGACACTTCCACTTCCAAACCTTGGGAGCAACTGTTCGAAAGTCATTCAACGACTATTCATGCTTCAAATCTGACGGATGTTTGGATCAAATATTTTGTTCGAAATTTGGTACAACATTTTGGAACACAGACTAAGTTTTTGAGCTTAAAGTTAACGGCTCATATAACACTTTCATTGATTAACTTTTTTAATTCACCACCATTCCCGCTGTCACTTGGCCTTTTTAGGCCTCATGCACATTTTGGTACGGTTCAGAAAATTTGGTCTTGTAGACTGGCTATTTATCATGTGGGCGTAAGGCCCAAGATTTTGAAAACTAAACAGACAGAATAGTCCAAAATTGCTAGACTGACGCGCTTTTTGACTTAAATATCCAGAAAAAAGCCCAAATTAAGGATTATCGCACATTTTCTGGTCAGTCAAGGATGAGTCAAAATGTGACTTAAGGTACAAATTTTTTGGCCCAATATTTTCCATCGTTGCCCTTGTCCCACTCCATTTGTTCAGAAAAACTGTTAAATTTCTGGCCATAGATGAATGAACTTGTTGAATTTTGAGTGAATTCTGATTGAAAGATGATTAGAAAATCCGATTTGGTCTAAATTTTGACCACTCCTGCATTCAAAGCCGAACCTCCGGTAAGAGTGGCTATGATCTATAAAACAAGTTTCAATTTTCTCCCTTCAGTACTTGCACTTCACGACCTTTATTCAGGCACAGGCCTAAATTTCCGAATTTCGACCAAAAGTGGGAAATTTTGTTGAAAATTCAGGCAAAATGGAAAATTTGATCTTTTGGTGAAGAATTTGGACTCTAGCTCTTCAAATTTTGGAATTTCGGTCAAAACTTTTCTTGCACTTTTGATGGAAATTCCGAAATTGGGCTCACAGCGAAAGGTGAGCTAGAGTCCAAATTGTTCACCAAAAAGTTCAAATTTTGTTTGCTTTTGCCCTAAATTTCAAAAAGATTTTGACAAAAGTTGGGCCCTTTTGGAGAATTCAAAATTTTCGACTGGCACCTCATTCCTCCATAAACACTCAGCTTAAGTCTCAAGTCACTCAGTCGCCGCCAGAATTCTGTCACAATGAAACGCTTTCAAAAATTTGAAAAACTTTAGTTTTCGACTCCAAATTTTGCTGAACTACTAGACTAGCCGTCATGCTCGACACTTCAACAAAGTCAAGCCCATCACAACCACAAGCAATACCAGACCCAGATGGACGAGCACGACTATGAAGCCCTGCCGACAACCAGTTTCCTCATCAACATGACAGCTGGTGGCCTCGCCGGAGTTTTGGAGTTCGGACTCACCTACCCGCTGGATTCTGTCCGAACCAGAATGCAAAGCCTATCCCGAGCCAAGAAGCCATCCGGCATCTATTCGACCCTAATGGATATGATCAAGACCGATGGTGTCCTCAGGCCAATGCGTGGTGTATCGGTGGTGATTGCTGGCACAATACCCGCCCACGCCCTGTACTTCGGCTGCTATGAATTGTCCAAGCAGTTCCTCACCACCTTCACAACGATGAAGAATGTGAACTACATTACCTCGGCGGTGGTTGCCACCATCGTCCATGACGCGGTGGCGAACCCCACAGAAGTCATCAAGCAACGTCTTCAGATGCACGACTCACCGTACAAGTCAGTGATTCAGTGTGCGAGAGGCGTTTACAAGGCCGAAGGACTCTTGGCGTTTTATCGGTCATTTGCCACTCAAGTTCTCATGAATGTCCCCTTTCAGGCGGTGCACTTCGTGACGTATGAGTTCTTTCAGAACGTTCTTAACCACGAGAGGCGGTACAGTCCCTTGGTGCATATGGTGGCTGGTGGAGAAGCCGGTGGCGCTGCTGCAGCTGTCACCACGCCGCTGGATGTGGTGAAGACACTGCTGAATACTCAAGAGTTGGGCCTTACTCGTGGCATGGCAGAGGCTGTGAAACAGATTTACAAAGTCGCCGGGATATCGGGCTTCTTTCGGGGCATCACCGCTCGTGTGGTGTACACCATGCCAGGCACTGCCATCTGCTGGACGATCTATGAGTTCTTCAAATTCTTTATCTGCGGTCTAGATCGGGATCAGTACAAGTCTTCGCTGACGGGGGGAAGTTTAACCAAGGAGGAGGAGTCGGGCAAGTGAGTGACGGGGAGGGAGAAGAGGTGAATAAGATGGCGACTGAATGGTTTTGGGGGTTTTGGGTGTAAGCGAGTATCTTTCATCCTAATTTTTTGCTGTCTCTGTGCCCAGCAGGGAATAAAGTCAAAATTGAATAAATGTCTGGCGGAAAAGTTTGAGATGGTGACTGTTTGCGTTTTTCATTGAGTGCTAGCAAAGAGATTAAGGGTTAGGTTAGGGAGCTGGTAGTGAATTCACCAGCACACTTTGACCATGTTAGTCCCTTGTGATACCCACAGTCAGACTTCTACCACTGATCGACCGCTCCAGTGGCAGTGTCATTAATTTGATCCCAACGGCAAATGGTGACTGGACCAGATTTGAAAAACCGGATAAAAGCGTATTAACTTTGCTTTCACTGGGATTCGAATCTGGGACCCCCTCTAACTTAACCAACTGCGCCATCCATCCAGCATTGTTACCTACATAAGCTCCCGACGGATGCCGAAATCGTTCTTCCGTTTCGAACAGGAAAAGGATGCGCATATCCAATTTCCCCTGCTGTACGCGAACGTTTTCGAATCGGCCCTTTTCAGCGTGGTCGCTCTGCCCGGGTATATGGGTGTGACAAATCCAATCGTCTTAAGGGATTAAGGGACTTTGGTAGAATTTATGCCTCTTTGTGTCCAAAAACGCTTGCCTCGGTAAATAGAAATTCTGATCCGTCAGAAAAAATTCCAATTTCTGACCCCTTGGAAGTCAAGTCGACAGTCAGTACGTCTTCCACGATGTCGCCTCACTCTCTATCGCTGTCTTTCACTCTCTCTCTCTGTTACTTAGTCAACCGGCAACCGGCAACCACATCATCATTCGATTCGAAGTTTTTCTTAACTGGTCACAAAATCGTCAGAACAAGAATTTCTGACTACACCCTTGTCCTGTCGGCAGTCATTCAGTCTTTCAGAATGTTTCCTTTCTCTCCCTCTCTCCCTCTCTGTCTCTCTCTCTCTTTTTCTTTCTCTTTCTTTCTCTTTTTTTCACTACCAACTACAAAATGATCGGAAAATGGTCAGAAAAAGAATACAAATTTCTGACTCTCTCTCTCTTTCGTTCTTCCTCGCTTTTCTCTCTTTCTTTCTTTCCTCTTAGTCACCAACAGCCTTACCGTCGTGTCGTTGAATTCGAAATAATTCGCAACTGATCAAAACATCGTCAGAAAAAGAATTTAAATTTCTGACTCTCTCTCTCTCTCTCGCTCCCTCTTTCTCTCTCTCTAGGTCCCTCTCTCTCTCGCTCTCTCTCTCTCTCTCTCTCTTTCTCACCCTCTTTTTTTTCTCTCTACCTATTCCCTTCTCTCACTGCGCCACAGTCTGACCATAATTGGATTCAATGTTTTTCTCAAAATGGTCAGAAAAAAATGTGATTTGTCCGAAATTGTTAAAAAACTGGCAACGAGTTTCTTTCACTTTTTAGATCTTTTCCATCTTTTTTGTTCACTCCTTGGTTAGGCCTGAAATTTCATTGTCCAAACTCCTAAGTTCGTCCAAATCGATTCAAAGTTGTATGCAAATGATCAGAAATGGTCAAAATTATTGTTTTGTTCCAAATTTCGTCTGAAACCATTCCTTGACCAGAAAATTGCAACGCAAAATTAAGACTGGAAACTGGGTCACATTCCCCTGTATTCAATGTAATTCGTCAGAAAATTTAAGGGTTGCTCCAAATTGTTGTTCAAAATTTCTGACATTTGCCTAGGTTCCATTGTTGCCGGGGACAAAAGTCACACTTTGCCAGCAAGAAGAATTTGGTCAAATTTTGGTCCATTTTTGGACATCAAAATTTCGAAGAGCATAAGCTGTTATTCTTCTGCAAGCTTTCACTTAATCTTCTCCAATGACTCAAACATCATCCAAAAATTCTGTGGAAACCCAAAATACATTCGCTAAACTTCCTCTCCCGTGACGCATTCAGCAGCGAAACCAGCACAATGACTCACTCCATTTCACGTTCAATGTCATAACATTGATTCAAATTAGTTTACTGACCTCTTAAGTGAGGGCTTTTCAAAATTCTTCGCTCCAGCAGCGGCAAGGAATCGAAATAAACAACAATCCCATTCAACGGGAGACCCAAGAACAACAACGGCAACAAAAAAATGTTAAACTTGGAGAAACGAAAGAAGGTCGATGGCTTTCAAGAAAAATTAAAAAAAAAAGGAGAATGTATCTATAAATTCAACACAAGGGTCATTTGGTCATCAGTGACTTGTGTCTCTCTCTCTCTCTCTCTCTCCCCCTCTCTCGTTTGGTGGGGTGAAATGACTTTTTCTTTCGGACCCTAGATCCGTCCAAATTATCCCACATCCCCCGTGGAATAAGGTACAAACGCGAAGAGCGAAAAATATAAACAGTCACTCAAGTGGAAAAGAGAGGATGAAAGAGAGAGAGAGGAGAGAGAAGAAAAAAAATGTGAATAATAAAAGAAACTCCATTTCATGTATATGTACACATAAATGAAAATGAAATGTCATTCACACCACTCGATGGAGTTTGTTCCCCTTTTTCGCGGAGTCTCTTGCGAACGGAGACAACAACAACAGCCCCACACGACGACGACGACAACGGTTGGGATCGTTGGTCGCGATCGGCTCGATGCTTGAGATAATTTTTGGTGAAAAATAAAATTACCCTCACCCACAGATCTTGTCCTCCGTGAGAAAAGAAAAATAGAAAACCCTGACCAACGCCAACAACCCCACTCCCACTGCCACCCGAACAACGATCGATGGATACCGAGCGATCGCGCGCGCACTCTCAAGACAGAGGTTAACGTATTTTCAGCTGTGTTTTCGCCTTCATTTCACTTCACGGCAGTGTATCTACTATCAACGAACAAAAAACAGAAAACAAAAAAAAAAAATTGTTGTAGAAAACCAGTGCAAGTACGAGTATCTAAGTATCTATGGTGCTTAGATACCAGCATACCAGGGCCACTGATCGTGCCAACGACCAACAAAACGGTTGGGGACGATCGGTGTCAGTCAACTCAGCAGCGTAGAGTCATTATAACCGACGTACGCTATAGACTAAGCTACTCTCGTCGTCGTCGTCGTACTCGTATCTACTAGTTGCAATCCAAACTGACTGGTATTGTTGTTGCTTGCAGCGATGACAACACCAACAACAACAGCAACATCGACGATGGCAACGAACGATCATGATGATCGTGTAGGTCTATGACACCCAATGAGCAATGGCAATGCACAAATTACACATAGACCCACAATCTGTAGAGTGCATACTGGTGGATACGAAAAGTATCTGCGTGCAGTGAGAGATAGCGAACATAAAAAAAAGTATCCATTAAAACAATTTGGCGGTACAACTTGCGCACACAGGGGCAGCATTGCAAAAAAACGCCGAGAGGGCTGAGAGAATGCCACGAGAAAATGGAGAAACAGAAAGCTCCTCTCTGGAGCGCTGCAGTGGAGAGAGGGAGAGAGTGCTTGCAATGCTGCGACGCGTTCATTGCACTTATTCGCACATCTGTGTGTGCAGTGCACAGTCACAGCAGAGCACAGCCCCCCCGGGGAGGAATTGCCTTTCGGGGAAGCCTTCCTTCCCTACTGAGGGGCCATCGAGCCTCTTAACGTCGTCGTGAAATGGTGTTCGTTCGATACGTACTCGAAGCAGCTGGAAAAATTGTGAAAACTGCCAGTGGATCAATGCACTCTTGGTCTTCAACTCTCTCTCCCTCTTTCTCTGCGGTATTGTTGTCATTTGTGGAGCTGGGGCTGGGGTGGGGTGACTTCGGGGGAGGTGTGTGACGTGCAGGGAACCCTTCACTCGGAGTGTGTGTGCAGCAACATCACACAAACCAGAGGCAACTGCTGAGAGTTGTTTTGCAGCGCGCTTGTAGCCTGGTCAATGGTTCTCTGGTTCATTGCCATCGAGCGGGGTAACTAACCATGAAAGAGAAATACACACAAGTCATCTGTGGCTTGCCGATTGATGGTCGATGGTTTATGGCTGGTTGCGGTTTGATGACGGCGAGGGGGATGATTTGTGCGATCTTGTGAATTATATTTGATGACGTTATCGACGCTTTTATGGATGACGAGCGACTTGATGAGATGGCTGGACTCTGCTGCGAAGGGGGTAGATGGCGCGAGTTGATGAAGGCAGGTAGATCGGTGGCAGGACTCATTGGAGTCTCTGTTCCTTGACACCTTCATCTTGCTGGGTATACCTGGTGTAAGGATTGATTGTTTTTCGCTAAGATGTGGACTGTGTAAGTCAACTTTGAAATGGAAAACGTTGGCTAGTTTCTGATATGGAACCATCTCTGGGGTCGATTTTTTGGTCAGAGCTGATCTTCGACTGCTTTCAAAGCTCCTTGGATCCGATAACGTACTTCCTCGATGCTCCGAGGCTGGGATTTGAAGAGTTAACTCATTGCCTGAACCGATTAAGGTTCAAAATTTGGCAAAAAATTTGGTTCACAATTTGACCAAAAATTTGATTCAAAATTTGGTTCAAAATTTGGTTTAGAATTTGATAAAAAATTTGGTTCAAAATTTGACCAAAAATTTGGTCCAAAATTTGCTGTTATGTTCGCTAAGAATAAACATTTTGCGTTATTTTCTTGGCATCATTTTGTCTGGCTTCGATCCAACAAAATTTTCTGGAACGTCTTCAAAAAAATGTTGAAGTCAAAATTGTCTCGCCAAAAAAAATGACAATATGTGAGCAAAATTTCTTGAAGCCTAAGTCGTTTTTTTACCGTTTTTGGCCAGAACTTGTGCAACTTCTTTTGGGACTAAATGTTTGAATCGTCTAAGGCAAGTCAGGCCAAGAAGACTGCAAGTCGAAAACAATTTGAGTCAATCCAAATTTGCTGGTCAATTTAGTCCTATTCCATCTGTGGAACTTTAAGATCGTTTCTGGTTCCAAATTCTGGTAGTCAAAATTTAGGCCAAAACCATTTGTGCAACTTTTTGGTTTCTGCTAACCCTAGTGTTCATCGAAATGAGTTCGATCCAATCCAGTTTGCGGAACGTTTACACGGCCGCTACTTGGCCAAAATCTGATAGTCGAAAACACTTTAGGCCGGTCTCTTCTGCGGAACTTTTGATCACAATTTCTGGAACGTTCAATGGAGGTCCAAGGCCAAAGTTTTTTTGTCGAAAACAACTTAGGCCAATTCCATCTACGGAAAGCTTAAGGCCGCTCTTTGGCCTAAATTCGAGAGTCGAGAACAATTTAGGCCAAACCTATTTGAGCAACTTTTTGTTATCGCTAGGCCCAAAATCTGGTTATCGAGGGGAATTTGGGCCAATCCAGTCTGCGGAAAGTTTAGGGCCGCTAGTAGGTCAAGGTCTGTTAGTCGAAAATAATTTAGGCCGATCTTATCTGCGGAAATTTTGGTCGCTGCTCTGCCCTAAGTCTGCTAGTCGAGAACAATTTGGACCAGTCCCATTTTTGGAACTTCTAAGGTCGCGAAGTCCAAAGTCTGCTGGTAAAAAATAATTTGGACCAGTCCCACCTGCGGAACGAAGGCCTCTACTAGGCCAAAGCCTGCTCCATTTGGGCCAATATCTTCTGCGGAGATTTTGGTCGCTGTTAGGCCCTAAGTCTGCTAGGTGAGAAGAATTTGGGCCCCCTCCAATTTCAAGGGAGCTCCTAGGCCAACGTCTTTAAGTCGAAAACAATTTAGGTCAATCCTATCTACGGAACTTTTAAAGCCGCTCCCAGGCAAAAGTGGGCTTGTCTAGAACAATTCAGGTCAATCCCATCTGCGAAACCTTTAGTCGCTATGAGGCCAATCCCATCTACGGAACTTAAAAAGTCTGAGTTGAACTTTATGGATTTGAACCACAAACCCTTGAGATGGGCCTTCTTACTTACTTATCAGTGTCCAATGGAGGGACTGGGCCTGAGCATGACTTGGTCTTTACACCCGAGGTTCAGTCTCTCTCTCCTTCTCGAACCAGATGGCTCTGATTCGAAGACCCTCTTGGATGGAGCACTGTTGTCCATGCGCTCGATGTGGCCGAGTCAATGTAGTCGACCGGCTAGTCATTTCAAATTTTAAGCCCAATTTTTGTGGATGGGGGAAGTGAAGATTATTTCGAATTTTCTCTGAATTCTGGTGGTTCACTGATCTTGTCACAAGGACTCAGAAAAACTGTTGGTTCGTCGAAGTAGGACTATACCTCCTGTTTAGCCACATTTGCCGTTCAGATCAATGCCGACACTCAGTCGCGTCAGAATTTCACCTCATGACTGAAGACATTGCAGAGTTTATTGATCCAATCAAACATCACTCGCATTTCCTCTACTGCCAGACTTTATCCGACGCCGGTTCATCGACACCCAGTCAAGGCGTCCAACCCCCCAAAAATGGCATACCACTCATGGGATCTAACCTCGACTGAAGCAAAAAAAAAAAATCCACCAACGAGAGTGGAATGACTTGCAATCAGTTAAACAGAAAAAAAATTAACCTCCACTAATCAAAGCGCGTGGCTATCCTTCACGCGGAATTATCTAAATCAACTCGCTTCCACTCCATCAGCGGTGTCCTTTAAAATGTCATCAACTTTCTCCTTGATACGCAATTATCAGAACCTCTCCCCACGGTCCGATCTATGAACACAGTCAGAGAGCGACCACCTGTACACACACAGACCTAAGCGCGAACACGTCGTCACCTCACATGCCATTTTATACTCGCACTCGTACTCTCCAGTTAACCCTCAAAAATAGTCGAAAAGTTGAACGACACAGAAGCGATTTTTCCTTGCGATATCCCACACACAAGATCGCTTCCGCTTCAGATACAGATACAAACAGAGAACAAGCAGATTGGCCCCCTCCAGCCAAGGCAATGTTCTCTCGTGCGTAATTGTGCGATACGATACTCCGTCTATCTATTGCAGCGTGATTAGGCCCAGGCCCGAGCGTGTGGCCGCTCAGCACACTACCCCAGAGTATCCAAAATTAATATCAGACCAGTTTTGTTGTTGTTGCTATCTGTTTTGTGTGTGAGTATCTAGAGCCCCTCGTGCGCGCGGAGCAAGAGGGAGAGTGTAGTGTGAACAACCCTGAACTCGGTAGTCACTCGTGAAGGTCGCGAACTCACGCACAATGGAGCGGCGGCAATGACAGCGGCAGCGCTCTGGCTTAATCAGACTTTTGTTGCTGTCATTCACTCCTCGACGCGCCGACAGTGTCAAAGATAAGCGAACTTGCTAACACACTTACCCACATTAACGAGAGAGCCATCATCAACTGGTCGCAAAAATAAAGAAGAAAAACAAAAATGTCTCGCTTGGGGTAGCGAGCGAACAACAAGCGGCGACAAGCAGCAGCAGCGACCAGCTGATGAGGACGATGAGTGTTTGCGAGCATGGCTCGAGTGTTATCGTATGCACCCTTGAGCGCATTGAGTGGGGGCAATCGCCTACACGCGCGTAGAATTCGCGTTTGCTGCCGTTGTGTTGGTGGGAAATTTTTTTGGCAAACAAATCTGTCTCACAGACACAGGCACGCACTCGGCACGAGTCAGAGAGCATAGCACGGAATGTGGAGCTTTTTCTAGAGAAATTTTGTTTTATCGCACCAGGAAGTGCCTGCTGAGGGACAGTGTCAGCTGGTGGGAATTGCCAGTTTGACTAGAATAAAATGGATGGGGATTGGATTTGAACGAAGGTTCGGAAAAGTGGTTATCGTTGAGGCAAATCGAGTCATTATGCGACGTCGTTTTTTCGTTGAGGAGTTGTGAACTGAGCCCTTCTTTCAGACTGTCGGCAGCGGTAGACAGACGTTCAAGACGGAAAATGTACACGCAATGATCAGATATCGCATGATCTATAGAAAGGCAGGGAAGTCGTTTTGCACTCATATCTGGCCATAGGAGGATCTAGAGAATGGAACGATGCACACATTTTCACCATTCTTTGCTTATAAACTCAGATTTTTCGACTTGCGATTTGTGAATCCCATGATCAGCATGATCACTGATCCTCACGAGTCAAGCAAGCGCCTGCAAGCACTTGACGCGTTCACGATTGGTCTGAATTGGTAAGCAAATGCATGTTTGAAAACCTCCTCAGCGTGGACCGAAGTCATGGTCTTGAATGATCGTGCGATGATCATGGAATAAACTCGGGTTCCATCCCGTTCTCCTATTATTCAATGGACCAGTGGGGGTGTAGATTGAGGCCCAGGTTCTATATCTCTCTCTTAAGGGAAACAAAAAATACACCATCTTGACAGATGAACAGACGGGCCTGGCAGAGAGGTGACCATTGATGGATCCATTAAATTGATTTCCATGGCATTGGATGCGAGGCTTCAAGGGTCGTTAAACTCGATCAGGATCAATCAAAGCTCCATAAGACACTTTTGATATTTTATGTACCCGAAGAGGCTTCAAAAGGAATTTTGAACATAAGACTATTGCTACAGACTATTCGGCAGTGCCCTTAGGTAGGTAAAAAGGTGCCCTTGCGACTGGTGTCGTGGCAAACTTAGACCAACAATTGGGTCCATTGTGCCCACTGACCTTAGGCTCCGAGTGAACATCAGTGCCACTTTTGGCGCAGAAAATGCAGTACGGATCGCAGTGAAGATCACTGATTTTCGCTCGAAGTCTGAACCTAAGACGTTGAATGAGTCCATATTTTCTTTTTGGGTTGCGAGGTGAACCTGGGCTTAACAGAACATGCCTCTCCAGCCAGCACGATCTCTTGCCAGCTATCTCCCGTTTTAGACACAAAGCCGGCCGAGGCCCCCTTCGACTTGTTTTCGCCACCTTGTGCGTGGACGTCCTTTGTTGCGCTGTCCTACAGGCTCAGAGTCGAAGGCTATCAATTAAGTTTCGTTTTGACAGAATATCCTGCTCGATCTATGGTCAGGCTTAGCCTGGCTTCTGGCAGAACTCCCCTCATGGTTGGCAGCCGAAATCGCCTAGGCAGAGCACTGCCGTCGTGGGATGCAATGCAAAGGTACATCACCCCGACCGACTCTCCCAACACCACCATCGACATCGACGAGCAAATGACCCCAATGGACGCTGCTACGACCAACGATCAGTCCTTGGAGAGCCAACTACAGGCCGGAGCTGTGTTATTCATATGCTCTAAATGGCCTAGCCATCTTAGGCTTTGGATCCGTAAACGCCTGGCTAGACTCATGTTGCTGTACAGTTCTTTGTTCTTCTTCAAATGTAATCAACTTAAACAGGACCAAAGATGATGCGCAGAACTTTTCTCTCGAAAAGACCAAGAGACTCTTCATCCGCTTGGGATGTTATCCAAGCGACCTTATCAATTGTTGGCAATTTTAAAGCATTCCACTCTCAAATTTGAACCACCACAGTGACCAAACAAGAGCTACCCATGACTCATGTGCATGTTTTGAATGTTTGGATGCATTTGAAAGCATTTGACGATGAAATTTATGAACATGAACAAAATCATGGGTAAACCTATGGAATTCTGAAGGAATTTTGAAGTCAAATTTATGATAAAAGTCAGACCCTGGACCCTGATCGCTCATTGAAACTCCCAGTTCTTCTTCAACAGCAAATCAATGCGGATGATTTGGGAGGAAATTAAAAATATTTCCTGCTGAAGAAATCATCGATCGATCAACGTGTGATCTTTTTCAAGATCGGAAAAGATGTTGTCTGAAACACGATCTTGGCATGGATTTGAGTTTGGAACAACAACTTCTTCAATTCTGTAAGGTGACAGGCTTTCCAACTGGATTATCTGTCAAGAGATAAGATCACTGATCTTTCAAATCCAATTCGATTCAGACTGATGCAGGCAAGCCTAGGTTCAGTTAGGCTAGGGAGTTGCTACTGAATTCACCAGCGCACTTAGACCATCTTGGTCCCTTGTGATACCCATAGCCGGACTACTACCACTGATCGACTGCTCCAGTGACAGTGTCGTTAATTTGATCCCAACGGCAAATGGTGACTGGACCAAATTTGAAAAATCGGATAAAAGCGTATTAACTTTGCTTTCACTGGGATTCGAACCTTAGGGTTGGCACTTAATCAACTACGCCATCCAGTCTGTTCTTGTACTGTAAGATGAGAGGAATTCAAACTGGATGATCTGTCAGGAGAGACGATCACTGATCTTTTGCTTCAAATTCAGATCGTACTCGATTCAGACTGATGTAGGCAAGCTTAAGGACAAAGAATTCTTGGCCCTGCTTGTGGTAGATCACTGGTTGGGACTTTAGAATTTGATCGAAAAAACTAAATCCAACAAAGACTTAAACTTCTTCGTCTAAATGAGTAACACCACCAGATTCGTGCTGAGAAGAGTCTGATCTAAAAGATCACTGATCGAAAGTGAAATGTGTAACGACGTAGTTTCATGTGACAAGCCGTCACACCGAAAATCAAGGCAACATTCATTGGCAACTCGAAGATCATCGAAGAGTGACTGAAATTTTAGTCCAAAAAAATCTAAAAATTTTGAATCAGATCAGATGCGTTCGTTGAATTTGATCAGCTCTTGCTTACTGGGTATGGAAACCATCAGCCTTCTGAACTTTTTTTAAAATTTTCAAAATTTGGTACTGAAAAATTTGGAATTTTTGAACTTTTCGAAATAGTAGTCACTATTCTGAAATTTTTTTTTTGATCTAGTATTTTTCACGTCAAATCAAATAATAAAAAATTTCAAAATTTTGAACTGAAATTTTGAACAATTTTGAATTTTCGAACTTTTCCGAAAAGTTGATTTTTTGATCCAATCTTTGATCATGAGTCATTTCAAATCTCAATGGAGTTCCCTTATGTTCAACGAGCAATTTTTACTCTGAAATCTTGACATTTTCCGAAATTTTGAACTTTTTCCAAATTTTGATTTTTCGACCTAGTCTTGAGTAAGTCATGAGGCGTTCCAAATCCTTGATGGAATTCCCTTATGTTCCTGCGAGCGGGTTCAGAAATATGTCCAACAATTCGTCAAAATGTTGATCTACGAAGAGTCAAAACCAAAATGACATAAAAAAATTGCTAAATCTACTGAAGTTTTGAATCAAACTCCACTCTCCGCGGGGTTCGTTATCTCCTATAAATTGTCAAAAATTCTGTCTTCGAACACTTTCGCAGCTGACTTCCTCCATACAGCTCCTCTTGCCACTGTGTCACCCTTTCTCAATCAAAATTTCAAACATTGATCGTTCCCTGACCTTTGGAACGTCCATAGCGACCTCCTATACGCCACTTGACCCACGACAATCGAATTCACATTCAATCCTCCACTCCCCTTGTCCACTGCTGAACCCCAAGAAATCGACTCTTATCTCTGTCGCTCCTCGTTTTGACTTTTATTTTCCAGAATTTTCCATCGTCTTCATGTTCAATCGGCGCCCCTCCCAACACCCATCGACCTTATCTAATGCACATTCCACTTCCACCATCGAAATCCGAAGAAAAAACCAGCAACAGCCAGCAGCAAAACAAAACGAAACAAGTCACAAATAAACTATCGTATCTCATAGATGCATTCACAGGAAAAGAAAATGAACATTTTCGGGTGAAAGAAGAAAGAAAAGTAAAAGTGATGCATCGTCCCCCCCCCCCCCACTCTCTCTCTCTCCCGGGGGTTCCATCAATCGCTGCGACTCTTTCTCCATCTCCCATCTGGCAACACTCTCGCCCACCACCCATAAACGCACCCCAAACGACAGAAAGTTTTCACTTTGCTGCCTCGAACGGCCCCGACTGCCCGGCTGATTCTCTCTCGCTCTCGCTCTCCCACACACACACACTCGCAACCTCACGCGCACCGGGAGACATCGGAATCATTGCATGGAATCGATGATATAATTTTATTTACAAGGGCACGATCAACGTTCGTTGGCCGCTCGCGCTCGCGCTTGCTCTCAGCGCGGCTGGTCGTGCTGTCGCTTCGACGACGACGTTGTCATAGTCATCGGCATCGACTGGGTGAACTCGGGCGGACGGCAGGCGGGGAGAGTCGTCAGCCGTAGTGGTGGTAGACCGCGCGAAATTCAAATGTCCGCGTCATCATTCTCATTTCTCAGATACTCCACACACACACGCTCGCAGTGAATTCAATGTCTCCACACACTCGCAGCGCAGAGCGCGGAGAGACTGGTGTGTCGGCCTAAAGTAAAAGTACCTGTTATTTAATTTTATTTCACTCTCTCGTGACTATCTGCTGCTCTCCGTGCCTTTAGATATCCACACGATCGATGTGTGCGCTTGTGTGTGTGTGTGTATCTGATACGATTTCCCACACGATGGATGTATGGGAGCGGCACACGGCGAGAGTGTAATGTTTTCGATCGTGAATGTGTGCGCGGTCGAGTGAGAGAGTGGAGTTTGAGGCAGGCCTGGCTGACTGGCTGACTGGCTGGCTTTTGCCAATGGGACCAGATCCAGCGATTTTCCTTTCATTGACAAAGTTCGCCTCGATCCGAGAAGATCGTTTTATTTCGTAGCTCTCCTGCATCTCAATCGCATGCACTTCAAATCAGTGTTGGTCGTCCGCGCAGCGAGTTTATTTTGATCATTCAATTCTCATTTTTTGTCGCTCCTATTCTTATCGGATTTTTGTCAATTTTTTTGTACCTTGTGTGCGCACCCTTTTGGATTCGTTTTTGAAAAATAAAAATAAGAGAAAAGAAAAGAATAAGGGTCCCTCTCGTGTGCGTATATGGGGGGAGGAATTTCAGTCGTCCTCGCCTCAGTGCGTTGTCGTCGTTCCTCGCAGTCGCCTCAATGAGTGCTTGTGAGTTTTGTGTTGTCTCTCTAACAGTCGAGTGCGTGTGTGACATGTGAGGCTCGCTCCTAGGCGTGCAAAGAAGTTTCGTTCGGAAGGAAAAAAGAAAATTTGAAAAAAAATATGAAAATGCTTATGTCCGCAGACAGCTCAGACTGTCCAACATCAAGCAGCAGTGGTCAAGTGTATAACAATGGTAACAGTGGCGGAGGTGGTGGTGTCACATCGGTGATTTGCATACCCTTCCCCTCGGATAACAGTGGGAGCATGTCGCATCCGGAGCCAGTTCCTGGTGCGTCGGCATCGTCATCGTCCTCGACCACATCGGCCACACCATCATCACTCTCATCGGCGGCGACGAGTTCCTCGTCCACAACATGCAGCATGGCGCAGCAACCGATCGCAGTGCGCTCCCATCTGGAGAATGCCCTGAAACTGCCACCAAACACCAGTGTATCGACGTACTATCAAAACGCCAAGCTGCACATGCCAGAGCCGGACACCGCGATTGTCATTCGCAATCAGGCGGCGTATCCGGTGGTGCAGTCGCAGGACTATTGCAGATACCAAACCGACTCGATGTCGTCCCCGTTGGAGAGCACCAGCTCGACGTCTGCGACGACAACGGTGATCGCTCGCAAGGTGCCCCACTCGAACGTGATCTATGTGAACAAGACTTGCAGCAGTAACTCGACGACGGCTCCTTCGCACGGTGGCAACGTCCAACATCACCATCAGATCGTGAACAGTGAGAATAGTGGTAACTGTTTGATCGCCAACAGCGGCAATGTCAATTCGAGTACTAACGTCGTGGTCAGTACGAGTGATATGAACGCTCTAAGCAGTGGTGTCAATTCTGCATATGACAGTTCAATGAATGGCAACTATGGGGGTGTCGGCGGTTGTCGTGGTAATGTCGCGCAACAACATCATCATCACCATCAACAGCAGCAGCAGCACCAACATCACCAGCAGCAGCTTCAACATCAGCAGCAACAACAGCAGCAGCATGTGGATTCCAGACCTCAGACACCGGAATATATCAGGAGTTACCCCGTAATGGATACGACTGTGGCCAGTTCTGTCAAGGGAGAGCCAGAATTGAATATCGGTATGAAAACTGAGAATTTGTAGAACAATCTAGAAATCAGCCATTTTGTTTTTATCCGTCATAATATTTGAGGTTATCCGTTTGACATATTCGCCTTTTTTCTGTCACGATTTTGATAATCAGTCGCCATTTTGTTTGAAAGTGTCAGACATTTTTGATGAGATTTTGGTGGTTCCAAAATATTTTGAATATAGTTTAAATAAAAAGGACTACCGCAAGAGTTTTGAAAGGTTTTTTTTGTATGAAAATGTTGGCCCTAAATGTGGACCAAATTTTGAACAAACACTTTACTACATTTTGAACAAAAATTTGACACAAAATGTAGACCAAATTTTGAATAAAAATTCGACCAAATTTGAGAAAAAATTTGACTTAAAATTAAGACTAATTTTTAAGCAAAAACTTGGTTAAAATTTTGAATGAAAATTAGACCCGAAATGTAGGTCAAATTTTGAACAAAAATCTGACCCGAAATGTAGATCCAATTTGAAACAAAATCAGACCAAAAAAATAGACCAAATCTTGAACAAAAATTTGGCCCAAAATGTGGACCAAATTTCAAACAAAAATTTGGCCTAAAATGTAGGCCAAATTTTGAACAATATCAGACCCAAAAAGTAGACCAAATCTTGAACAAAAATCTGGCCTAAAATGTAGACAAAATTTTGAACAGAAAATTTGACACAAAATATGGACAGCATTTTGAACAAAAATTTGACCAAGTTTTGAACAATAATGTGACCCAAAATGTGAACCATACTTTGAGCAAAAATTTACCAAATTTTGAACAAAAATTTGACCCAGAATGTAGACCAAATTTTTCTAGTACTTATCAGACGCCATCATCAGACTAACTGACACTTCTTTGAGTTATCTCTTTTGATAGATTATGGCAGAGTTGCCAACCCGTCGGAAATTACAGAAAGAAAATGAATTGCTGAATAAAAATGTGTGCACATAAAAACTTTAAGACACTATAAAAACTTCATCCAAAGAATCTTGTCCTTCACTGCATCCGTTTTTCATTTCCTTTCTTTTACCAAAATCAATTTTGGATCTCTAAACATCTGTTGAGTGAGGCCCAGGTCCACCTCGGACTGTAGCGCCCAAAGAAGAAGAAACATCTCTTTCGTCTCCACCAAAAGTTTGACGGTCGAAATTGTTGTTGTCTCCAGTTCAAATTTGTCATTCTTGTCTTTTGTTTACAAAATTTTTGAACAATCTTGTTCGAAATTTTGATTTTGAGCGTGTCTCAAAATGTTTATATTTTTGAACTCTCAAAACTCAGTTCGATGACAATTGGACACATTTCTCGTGCCCTCATTTCTCATGCCATCATTGGGCAAAAAAGTTTTGAAGTTTTTTGACACATAAATTTTTGACTTTTTGGATTCTGTCAAAAATTGTACTAAATCCAGAAAATGTTTGTCTAAGTTATCAAAATAAGTTGAATACATTTTTCCATCTTTTGCAACATTTTACTGGTGTCCAAAAAAATATCTATTCAAATTTTGATCAGAATTCTTTGGTTTTCATTTTAATCTTCACCGTTGACAACATTTATCCTTCAATGTCCACGTACTGATGGGTTGGAGGAACATCCAGTGGAAGGTTAGCAAAAATGTCTTCCAAAATCTACACATTTTTGGGTATAAGTGTCGATTTTTCACGAAATGTCAGAAAAAGTGCTACCAAATCATGCCATGAGTCGAATTTTCATGAAATGACAGAAAAGGTGCTGCCAAATCATGCCAAATCAATTATTATCACAAGCTTCATTGAACCAAGTGAGTGACCCAACCTCGAATGACTCACAAATAACCCCGTGAGAAGTCATCTGGCTCAGCTGACAGATGTCAAAGAAATTCAATATTCAACAGTTTGAATCTATGCTTTAATTATTTCCAAGAACGAATTCATTTTAACCAGAATAACTCATCCCCCCGATCTCTCTCTCTCTCTCTCTGTCTTCCTCCTCCATCCCCATCGAAGGTCATGTCAAAATACACTTGAAAAATTTTATGATCAAATTTTGATTGTTGCCAAAAACTATTTAATGAATTTCCTTATTTCAACTTAATTGCAATGAAAAAAAATTAAAAAAAGCCAAACGATTTGACAAGGAAGTAGCAGAAACTAAAATGAACTGTCAAACTAAATGAACTTTTGACAACTAAAGCGAAAATCATTAAGTTATTCATTCTTTTGAATAACCAATTGTCATAATGTCAATTACCTTGTCAATGTCAGTCAGTAGACGCAGAAAAAAAGCTCTCTCACGTGGGATTTTCGACGCGAACCGAAAAAAAAGCAGTTAAGCTGGGCAATTCGTGTGTGACTTCGGTTGGAGACTAGTTCACGGTGAGGTTCAATGTTGAATTTGTCAAAGAAAAATGTAAAAAAAACGAGTGTATCCTCCGCTCAATTTCCGGCTGAAAAATAAACTACTCAATCTTAAAATAAAAATATATGACTTTTTGTTTTGACAGCGTACACATGTGCGTATTTTTTTCTGTTTTTTCGCGTTCGCTTTTTGACAGATGAACGAACTTCAGATTCAGCCTTGACTTTTAATCTAATACAGCACAACTATGCGAGAGAGGATGTGAGCGAGCGAAACGGAGAATACTTCAAAATTATGTGTGTACGGCACGCATTTTTTTTTTGGCGCTCCACCACCACCCTGCCGTCTGGCATCATCATAATTTCCGCATGATCATAATAATTTTTGCGTGTGTGTTTACACATGAAATCAGAGGAAAAAAAAATATTTCACTGGGTGATCGCGCAAAAGTCTAATTTACATAAAAGGTTCAAGTTTAGCCTTGTGGGCCACACACACTCGCACACACACACGCGCGCATGCAGACGCACACACGCGTGATCACGAAAATATGTTTGATTTTGTTTTTGTCTGCTGAAGATCATCATCGTTTTCGAGAGTCTCTCGATGGCTGTGTGCGTGGTTGGGTACAAATTTGGTAGCGGTAGCTGTCAGTTGAACGTAATTAACATGGTCAAGGTGATTTTGACAAATGGGGAAGCAAAAAAACAGCAGAAACAAAAACTATAAAGTCGGTCTGCGATCAGACAAAGACAAAGAGCAGTAAAATTTGATGTTTTAACCTCAAGTAAGGTCGCACTACGCACGGGTGCGTGACCTCACTTAAGTGCCCCCAGCGGGAGGGCGTCGATGACGGAACGTCACTTGACTTGGTTTCCACTCCGGAGTGGGAGTCGAACATCGAGTCTTACAAGATTTTTTTTTGGTTTTTAACGAGCGCAAGGTAGACCACCACCAGTTCGTTAATTTACCGTCATACGCCGGGCATCTACACACTTCCGTGTGCGATTTTTTTTTGTATTTGTCTTAAATTTTTATACAGGAAGTCCTCCATGTTGTACATGCGAACACGTCCGCGATGAATTTTCAGTCTCAGTCTCAGAGGCATATGCAAATCCTTCCCGATGAACTCGAGATACTCGAGATGAATGCTCTTTTTCAAGAGCAATCAATTAAACTTGAGAACCGCTACCACCAACAACAACTTTGCGATCTCTCTGATTCAGCCTCACACACATTCGCCACATTCGCTGCGGGGTTCTACTGCTGCCTGCTGCCTGCTGCATCATCTGTGTGTTCGTGCGAAGTGATAAAAAATGAAAATAAGTGCGTTCAGCACGACAACAACCGTCAGGGTTTTGCAGTCGTTAAACTGCAATCAATTCGGTTTTGTTGTTGTTCTGTCTCATCTTCTCTGACTGATAAGGCAGTGTGCTGGATCTTAGTCATATGTCATTGCACTTGCAACTGTCATCGTCGCATCAACAGATGGTAGTGGTTTGACACTTTTCTTTTTTTTTGCTGTTGTTGTTGTTTCATTTTTGCGAGTGCGCGCGCGCATTCGCCTGGTGCCAGATAGAAAGTGAAAATATTTCATTGTTCGTCGAGAGGAGAAAATGCTGAAATAAGAGAAAGAAAAGTTACTAACAAGTTCAATAGACTGGCCAACTGTAAGTTCAGTTGTTGTTATCTTTATCCTCCTTCTCTTCACCTTCTGCTCCTCCTCCTCCTGTGTCGCGCCGTCTTTTCGCAAAACGACGTATTTATTGAATACAAGTATCGGCGGAAAATACATGTTTTACTTTTGATTTCTTTTGAGAATGTGAAGTAATCTGCATTGAAAGTTCGCTCGATTGGCATCGATAAAGAAAATCGCCATCTCAACAAAAGCACCAACAAAGGCTTTGAACATCAGGCAGGCCTACAGCAGGCGCGAGGCACCAGAGCCAGCCTAATGATTGCAATGTAACAATTGAATAGAAAGAAAGATTGGTGCGGTGCAGTTGTGGGATGAGATGGTGGCCGAGAGGGGTGGGCAACGAAGCGAACGAGTGAAAGCTGCTGGGAAAGGAAAAGTCAAGACCGATATGAAGCACTTGATTTGGCGGTGGTTTGTTGGTGCGCGTTTTTTTTCTTCTCTTTTTTTGTTGCTATTGCAAAACTCTTGCATTGTATGATGACGCGCACGGAGAAAAGTGAAAACGATTTCGTTTTCATTTTTTTCGATTCAGTTTTTTCTTTGCTTTCCGTTTGTTTGCAAAGGCACTTTGTCGCTGCGCATTCAGAGGTAGCAATGACCGATGAAAATGAAAAGGAATTTAAGTCGGGTTTCTATTGGGTTTCGTGGACATTTTTGGTCAAAAATGTTGGTACCGCAGCCAATCGTAGGACCAGCAGGCAGAGAGGGGAGTGTAGGTTCAAGACTCTGGGGAGTTTTTCGACCAGAATTTCTCGGTCAAATTTTGACTTTTGGTGGATTTTTTTTATCCAAATTTTGCCCAGGCCTAAATCCTTGGCAAAAGTATTGAAGCGTCTTTGGGCCACTTAAACGATTTTTTGGTATTCCTAGGCCTAAGTTCTTAGTAAAATTGAAATTTTGATCAGAAATTTGGTACCGCAGTTAATCTCAGGAAGGGAAGTGTAGGCTGAAGGGTCTGAGGTATTTTTCGACCAAAAGTCCTCGGTCACGTTGTATTTCTATGAGATGTTTGGACTTTTAAGGCATTTTTGTGATCCAAATTGTTTTGTGTTCCCGGGCCTAAGTCCATAGAAAAAACGTTAGGTAATTTTTCGATCGAAATTGTTTGTATACCTGGGCCTAAATTCTCAAAAAAAAAAATGGTGGATATTTTTGATCGGAATTGTTCTGTATTCCTAATTTTGGTTACAAGATTTGGTACCACAGCTAATCACAAGACCATCAGACTGAAAGGGGAGTGCAGGCTGAAGAATCTGAGATGTCTTTCGACCAGAATTTCTCGGTCAAGTTGTAGTTCTAAGGGAAATTTTGATGTTAAGCGGGTATTTTTGCTCCAAATTGATTGGTACCCCTCAGCCTAAATTCTTAAACAAACATAATTGGAATTTTTTGATCAAAATTGTTTGTAATTCCGGGCCTAAATTCGTACAAAAAAATGTTAGGGATTTTTTTCGATCGAAATTGTTCTTCCTCCTAGGCCTAAATTCTTAGAAAAAAAAATTGTGGGTGTTTTTGATCGAAATTTGTATTTTTACGGCTAAATTTTTAGTAAAACCATTGAAACGTCTTTAGGCCACTTGGCCAATTGAATTTTTTGATCAAACTTTTTTCCATTCCGGGGCCTAAGTTCGTAAAAAAAATGTTAGAGAATTTTTTGATCCAAATTGTTTGCTTGTTTGCCCTAAATTCGTACAAAAAAATTGTAGGGAATTTTTTCGATCAAAATTGTTCTCTACTTTTAGGCCTAAATTCATAGAAAAAAAAATTGTGGGTGTTTTTTATCGAAATTTGTATTTTCGTACGTTTCATTGAAACGTCTTTAGGCCACTTGGACAATTGAATTTTTTGATCAAATTTTTTTCTATTCCGGGGCCTAAATTCGTAAAAAATATGTTAGGGAATTTTTTGATCGAAAATGTTTGTGTTTCTAGGCAAAAGCCTTGAAGAGTCTTTAGATCGTTTAGGCAGTAGTCGAAAACTATATTCTGCCCCTCAAAGAGTTCCTGACTGGAGCCCAGTTCAGACTTTCAGACATTTTTTGTGTCAGAAAATCGAAGATGATTTAGTGGTTCAATGGAATCTTTTGCACTTAATACATTAAATGCATGTCACGATGGCAAAGAACACGCAAAATCCCCACTCTTCGCTTGCAGAGATGAGATAAGGCGACAACATTTTGCCAAACAATTGACATATGATGCTTTAGAATATCAGAGGTGTTTTTTTTACGAAGCAACACTGTGTTTCAAACAATTCTCCTGACAGTTACTCAAGGAATGGGAGAGTATATCTAGGAGTATCGCCTGGTTGCACTTGGGCATAGTAGATCAGTTAAAGTCGATGGCGGAGAATCGGATGGCCTGGAGTTCTCGCGTGTATGCCTTGCCACCGTGACCCCTCTAGTGGAACGTGCGGATCATGGAAAATGACGATGAATGATGAAATAAATTTTCAACGACTGGATGGAGCAGTTGGTTAAGTGCCTGCCCAAAGTTTGAGATGTCCCAGGTTCGAATCCCAGTGAAATCGAATCTCCCAGTCACCCAGTCGTTGGGATCAAATTATTGGCACTGGAGTCCGTTGCTACCTGGCAGTACAATGGACCAGTTTTGAGTCTGAGTGCTCCAGTAGTGCTTCAAAGAAAAAAAAATTCCCAACGAAAGTGTCAGAAAGCAATGACATGAGGTACTTAGCGATAGGCTAGAGTCAAAATCAACAAGACAAAAGAATGACAAAATGTTAAGGCAGGGGATGACAGTAACAAGCAGTAGGCATGGATTGAACGAACAGAGCAACAGCAGTGACAGGAGTGACAGCTTAGGGGGTAACATGTGTCCATCATAAACTAAAGTTATGTATGGCGCCTGTACATTGGACCCAAACTGTTGATCGAAGTGAGCCGCGACACCAGTCGCAGGGGCAGTCTTTAATCTACCCTACCTACTTGTGTATAGCGCCGCCATTCTACTCAACGACACCGAAGACGTCCCAGTGGACATGTCCAGCGATTGCAACCGGTCGATCTTTAGGCCAAAATTAGAGGGTCTTGCCAATTAGAGGGTCTTGCATAAATTTGGGAGCTGAGGCATTTAGGTTAACATGCGAGAGATTTTAGCCAAATGGCAGAAATTTGCAGCTCAAAACACAGTGACAAGCGATCTTCCTTAAGTAAATTGAGTAAGAATAAGAAGAACAGAACGGTAGCAATAACAGAGAGTGACAGATTACATGTCATTAAAGATTTACAGAGTCACCGTCTATTTGAGGGTGTGACACCAAATTCAGGTCATTTGACAGATGTCAAAAAAAAAACTCCACAATTTTGTCAATGTAACCAGAAGTTGCAAATCTTTCATCATCGTCACGCATCCAACGGGATAACTAAGGCTGTTTTTCGCCTAGCGGAAGATTATGAAAACAGTTTGACAGTTGACATTTGGATGTGTCAAATTTCTCTCTCTTCAGACATGACATTTTTAAGTGCAACAAGTGCTTGTTCATTTTTACTCATTTGCGACAAGTATTCGAACGCGATTAGTTCTCGTTTAGTCTGTCAAAATGCGGTTCAACTCAGGTCTGGCAGCTGTCATTCCAAAGTCAAACTCAGAGACACAGTCATCGGTTAATAAATGACGTAAAATCTAAAAGAAACAAGCAGCAATTAGTCACAAATCTGATAAGGGGACAACTCCGTCTTTGATGTCTCTCTTTGAAACACGTTTCGCATTCTCATCTGACAGATCAATTGACGTCTCGAAGACATTACCAAAAAAATTTCAAACACGATCCACTCACTTCTTCAGAAATCCTTGAGACACTGCCACAATTCTCACGGGAATTGCGGAAAAAAAAGAGTAGCTGCTGTCTTTCTTTTTTTCTTGCCTTTTTTGACAGACGTCACATGAAGTCACATGATCGCGATTGAATCCTCTGACGTGAGGTCTGAACGAACGTCAGAACGGATTTTATGACATTCTTCAGAACAGATTCCATGCAGCCACGTCAAATGAGACATCAGTCCGATCACAACAGATTATAAATCAATATTTATAACACAAACATTCAAATCTCAGTAATCGCTTGCTATTCTCCATCGCAGCCGCCGTCGCCGCAAAGCAATTTATGCGCGAAGGTCATTCGGAAACCAAATATAGACCATGACAACTACTAGCGCAAAATTTCATTCAAAGCTGAGATATACGCAAATTCTCGAAAGTCTCTTTACCTTGCCTTAAGGAAATATTCTAAATGTCCAATCTCGGCGCCCCACCGACCGACAGAGACCGCCCACGCGGAAAGAATAAGGAAAAACAAAATAAAAAACGCTGATGAAAACTAAACACACACTGGCGCAGGTCTCGCTCGACGTACACCATCGCCGACGGGTTAGTCACAAGTTCAGAAGACCTCGAGCGGTGTGTTGTCCTCTCGCTCGCTCTCTCTCTCTGAGCAGATCTCGAAAAGTGGCAACGACAACGAACGCTATTGGTTATGACCTTTCGAGGACTCTGAACCAAGAGTGAATACCCCAAACCGTTTCCGCATTGTTCTGCCGCTTCGACTTCTGCTACCGCTATCGAAGCCGCCGCCACCGCTCCCGCTGTCTATGGGTTTCGCTTTAGTTTAGGTCGTATCGTGTCGCGTCGCGTCTTTAATCTCCCGCAACCTTGCGAAAATCAATTTCCTTAATATTTTTTTCCGCAAAAACACACTCAAACAACTGCTAATTGTGGCAGCGTATGTAGAACTCATCGACACATGAATACGAATTCTCTTCAAGGGCATGTCCAGCAATAACAACAGACAAGCACACATCGCGACCAATCAAACGGAATGATTAGTTATGTCGCTGATAAAATTGTTTCATATCTACGAGCGTACGTAAGTCGGCTTAGTTGTGTGTAGTGCTGTTGTTTTTCTATGTTTTTCTTGTTCCCCCTGTGGCGCCCCCTTTGTGGTATAAATAGAACATGAAATAATTAGAATATCACCAGAGACGTCAGTTCTGAACTTGACGGCTCCTCTCGCCAAGATGTCACAAGGTCGGGGAGGATTAAAAAATACGTGTGACGGAAAGAAAAACCATTCAACTGGTTGAATGAAAAGAAAGTGATCTGATTTTCCTTTCCACCGCTCGTCTGTTGTGCACCTTTCTTCGCGAAATGCGATGCAACATCACTTACATGGGTGCTTGGTTCTTGCAATGCAATGCACCAAGGCAACACACATCCCCAGCAGCATATTTTCCAACCATGTACACCTCCCCCCTGTCCCCACACACAGGCAGAGATTCAGAGAAGAGAGAAAATTTTCTCCGAACTCCCCACACACACACACACGAACACAGAGAAGATCTCTCATTCGAAGTTAGATGTAATGACTTGAAGTTAGCCACTAGTGCAATGATCCCAACGCCAAGTGTCAGTGGCCTCGTAAAACTGAGGTTAGATTGAGGAGAGGTTTTTCTATTCGATTTTCTTGTTGCTACTTTTCCATTGTTGGTGTTGTTGTTTTTCCTTCATTTCACGGCTATTGAATGCATTCAGCAGGGACAGTGAACGCAGTCTGTGTGTGCGAGAGAGAGAGAGAGGGAGATGGCAGACGGAAAAGGGGAATAGACAAAAGCCTTAGACCGAGAAATGTCATTGCCACATGGGATAGGCGATAGTGACAATTGTTGCAGTTCATTCACTTGTTGAATTGTGTGTGAGGATGAAGAGATGGGTTCGTTTGATTGGGAATGTGACATTTTACTATTGACAGTAGGGAGGAGGGGGGCGATAACGGTGTGCTGGGGAATGTTCGATGGTTGGGGACACACACACTCAAGTGAGAAGATGACATTTCTTTTGGGAGATAAACACTGTCACCTGGGTTAGGTTAGGTTCGAGTAGCTGACGGAAAATTACAGTCACTTAAGAAGATTTGACAGCTGATTGTCACGAGTCTTTTTCTAGCCTCATCTGCAGTTGCACTGAAACAGATATCAGTCTGTGACACAATGGTGACACAATTTGGAGACTTTTCTTTTATGTCAATGTCAAATTTCTGACACTGACAATTCTAATCAAAGCAGAACACAGTCAACGCCATGGAACCAGACACCTTGAGGCTCTCTTTTTGATTATTTTCAAACAGAGATGAGCGTCATTTGGGCCATGACAGTTTCAATTTGACATTTCAAACTTTTCTGTTAAAGTGTAACGATGCCCTTAAAAGCTAGCTCAAGTGTTCGACTTAATCCTTTTTTAAAGACAAATACAGATGAATTAAAGCCACCGGAATGATGACAGTTTCAATTTGACGTTTCATCGTTTTCTATCGAAGTGTAACGCTGGCCTAAAAAGTAACCTCAAGCGTCAAGTGATCTAATCTGTCAGACTACCTGAGGTTCCCTTTTTTCAGACAGAGGCGGATGAATTGAAGTCATATGAGCGATGACAGTTTCATTTTGACGTTTCACACTTTTCTGTCAAAGTGTAGCAGTGCCCTTAGAAGCTTGCTCAAGCGTCAGACTGGCGACAATCAGACTGGCTGAGGTTACTTAGAAAGAGACAAGTTAATTAACGTCATATGAGTGATAAAGACAGTTTAATTTTTACGTTTCACATTTATCTGTTAAAAGTGTAACGCTTCCTTAAAAAAACGACGTCAAGTTGCATTAATTACAACTGAGGGACGAATGTTCAAGATTTCCTGCTGAATTTTCAGTTGATAAAAATTCGATGATAATTTCAAGATGACAGTTGAAAACGTCAAGATTTGACATATACAGGGTGGGTCATCTAGTGTTTTTTTACATTATAGGTTATTTTGACACTGACAGTTGCTTTCGCTCAAAATCGTGACAGTATGATAGTTCCGCAGAACGAAATGAATCGCATTACGCTCGAACAACGTTGGGAAGTATTGAAAACTTATTCCCAAAGTGAGTGCTGTGTAGCCCAAACAGTGCGTTTTTTGAAAAGAAGTTTTGGCTGAAATGACGCACCCACCGCGACTTCTGTACGCAAGTTTGTGCAAAAAGTTCGCGAGACTGGTATGCTAGTGGACAACACTCATGGTCCCCGTCGTCGTACGGTGCGCACAGATGAGAATGTGGGTGCTGTGGCCAAGAGTGTGAGACTCTCATCACAAACATCAACTCGCCATCGATCTCAACATTTCACGCACTTGTCTGAGGATAATTCTGCACAAAGATCACGGATTATACGCTCATAAGGTCCAATTGACTCAGGAATTGAAGGCGCGCGACCATCCGCTTCGTTATCGACTCGCAGTTTGGGCCCTTGAGCAGCTTGAATTGAACACCGATTTTGGGCGAACAATCATCTTTTCTAATGAGGCGGAGGCGCACTTTCATCCCGGCGGCTACAAACAAACTTGCCACATCTGGGGCTCGGAAAAGGGAAAACCCGCACGTTATTGTTGAGAAGCCAATGCATCCACAGAGAGTGACACTTTGGGTCGGATTGCGGCATCATTGGACCATTTTTCTTTGAAAATGAGGTTGGGAACAACGTTTCGGTCAACGGTGGGCGTTACAGAGCCATGTTAACCGACTTTTTTTTTTACTGAAATTGAAGACATGGATTTGGACGACCTCTGGTTGATGCAGGATGGCCATGCCATACAGCCCATGGAACAATCGATCTCTTGCGCACCGAATTCCTAAATTGTGTTATCAGCCGTCTTGACGATGTCAACTGGCCGCCTCGGAGCTGCAATTTGACCCCTTTCGACTTTTTTTTTGTGGGGAACCGTGATGGACCGACAATCCGGAAACGATTCGAGCACTTAAGGCCAATATCATCCAAGCAATCCGAGAGCTACACCCCGAAACCATCAACAAGGTCTTGGAAAATTGGGGTGACACAATGCGCTTCTGCGAAGCCAGCCGATGCAGCCACTTGAACGATGTTGTATTTGATGATTAATGGGAATATTTGTTCTTTCTAATAAAGCCATAATACATGGACAAAATTCAATTTTGTTAATTTTATTGTATTTTTGAAAAGAAACCTGTAATTGACCTACCCTGTGTACACACACTACGAGTCATCATGACACTTCCCTTATCTCTTCACGTTTTGTGAGTATTTGACTCGAAATTTGTCCAAATGTCACGACATCAAGCAGTAAAAGTGTGAAATCTCTTTTTTTGACAGATCAAATGTCAGATGAGTTATCTTGACATTAATTTACGAAGGTCCTGATATGAATTCGGGCAGACTTCGAGGCGTGAGAAAGGATCCAGTGACTCTTTCGACAGGTACGTCGTGTCATCAGAGCTCGACGATGCATAAAATGACACTTGCACGACGTCTGGTGACATTAAGATTCTGCCAAAATTGATGCTCGAGATATACTCGTATGGTGAAAATTTCGCTCCAACTTCAGGGTGTCTCATTCTGCAGCTGCATGAAATTTAAATGTTCTCCGCCATCTGTCAGACTGACAAATGTCATTCAAAAGCCAGAGTTCAAGTTACACCTCCCTCACGTACACCACATCCCGACAATCTTCTTCAACCAGACCTTAGAAAACAAAATCCCTCTTAATCGACTTGGACTCAAGTTCAAGAACCTCTCCAGAAATTATAATTCCTGTTTACACGACGGCCTTATCATCAGAAAATATGTAAATAACCCAAATTCTGTAGGCAAACACAAAACGGCAGCGAACGACCGACGAATGACAAAGCCAAATGCCAGAGAGTGCCCCATAGATCATGCCTAATTCCGAATGCATGCGCATTCAAACAAATCACTCATGAATAATGAATCCCACCGACATGCACTTACACAGAGCCAAACAATAATCATCATCATCTCCCATCCGTTTGACCTACGGCAACAGAGACCCTCATCGGGTATTACAAGTTCACTTACAGCAAACGCCTGAGCGAGCGGGAGAGCGAACAGCCGCAGACGGGATAGAGAAAGAAAAAGAACAACCTACAGCAACTCCATCTGCATTGACTTTCTCTCTCTCCTATGAACTGACATTTCTCCAAATGGCGCCCCTCCTCAGACACCGACGACAGCATCCTCTGGCCATCTGTCGTAACTTCAAGTTCGTGTTCTTAGCTTTCATTCGAAAGTTATGTAAGACGACGACGAGCGCAGAGAGAGAATGAGAGACGACGGAATTCTTGTTCTCGTCGTGTTCGCTTTGAACTTTCTTCGTTGGTTATGTGAACGATCGTCTTGTTGTGGTGGTGGTGGCGTGCTGGTCGATCGTCGTTGCCTCGTCCCCCACCCGTTTTCTTTTCTCTTTCACTTGCCCGCATCTCACTCGTCGGCTTGGTGTTTTGTTGTTTTCCTCTTTAGCACTTTCTCCGATGAAAGAAAAGTAAATTTCATTTCTCTTTCGCTTTTGTGTCTCTTTTTCAGAATTTGACGGGACGACTGTTCTATGCCGGGTGTGCGGTGATAAAGCTTCTGGTTTCCATTATGGCGTACACTCCTGTGAGGGATGCAAGGTAAGTGTCATTTTTTTGCTTTTTTTGTTTGTTTTGTGATTTGCAAAGTGAAAGGGGTGCAGGGGAAATGGGGGAAATGAATGAGAAGTGCATCTTGTGCTGAACACGTGTTCGACGATGTAATCCGATCGAGGGAGAGAGGATCATGCATTTGAAATGGAAAACCGGAAACGTGTGCCTCCGCGGAGGGGAGGAGACAAAACGCAATCCAAAGGGAATATCACGTCAAATGACATTGAACTCGAAATGTGATCGTGACACTGATCGCGCGCAGACAACAGAGCACGCTGCAGAACATACCCGGGGTAACCTAAAACGATGATTATCCTTGGCGTTTTTCTGCGCAGTTTTCATTCGCTTCATTCAATGAAAATTCGTTACCTACGACGCAAAAGCCACACACACACACGCGCACGCACACAGGGACAAAAGCCAAAAGGGTGATCCGGTCTTGGGACACCTTTAGAAACCGCACCAGCACACAATGAGACACGAAAAAAAGGCCCTTCTCGCAGCATACGAAATTAAGGGAATCAGTCCTCAGCAGTCTCGATCATCCAGGGCTGAGGGGAGACCCTTACTGTGTGTTTCCTTCCTTTTTATCGCACCACACACGCACGCACACCACTTGAGGGCACCACGTAATGATGGTGATCTTGATCGTTGCTGCTCGCCGATGATCGTGTCCGTGTCGTCTCGTGTACGTTCCTTTCTTTTGCGCGTTTTCGTCAAGGAAGACCTTGTAGAGTCACTTGAACTTTTGGCAATGTCCTTGAATGTTTTTGTTTGGCAACAACATACATTTTTACTGCGCATGCGATTCGGAGGTTCGTTGACACTTTGCGCATGCGTGGCTGTGTCCTCTGCGTCAATGTCAATGTCAAGGGGGACGACGGGACGACTTAATTGTTGTTGTTATTTGCCCTTATCCTCTCACTGGCAACAAGATGTTCGCATACAATTTTGAACCAACATTTGACCAGCCTTAGCCGCAGTGACAGCCGAGGAGACGTCACGGGAGGGGGGATAAATGTAGTGCGTGGCCCTTCATACCAACAGCGTGATAGTTTCTTCTGTTTCTCAGAAGACAGCAACGAAACAAATCAAAAAAGCGAACAAAAAAAGTTTTTTTTTTTTTTTGTGAAGTTCAAGGTTAATTTTCACCTTGATTTTGTTGTTGTTGTTGCTGACTGTTGCGGGCTTACCTTCTGTGTCGACACAAACCTGTCCCAGATAACCGCCGAAAAAAAAAAAGAGACGCAAACGAAAGAACGAAGAAAACTCATAAACCAGGTGGAGAAGGGACTGAAGTGTGGAAGTGGTGGGGCCAATGTACACACATGGGCTGAAAAAAGTGAAGTGGAGAGTCTCGAAAAGGGACGTCGAAAAAGAGAGCGAGAGAGAGGGAAAGAGATCGTGTTGATATCATTATTCATATTAGTAGTCCCTTGCCAAATATAGTTGTTGACGACGGCCGACGCACGAAAAAGAAGAAGTGGCAACAAACAGAAACAAAAAAACTGCGACTTGACAGAGACCTTGATTTTGTCTATTGACCTTTAATTTTAATTTAAATTTTTTTTGGTTAATTATATTCCAATCCAATTCCCAATGGTCGTGGTCGTTCTGTCATCGCTCACGAAGGCATCGAGTAGGTAGCAAACGTCGTGAATAATTTTAAATATAAAATATCTAAGTGGCTAGGTTACTAAAGCAAGCTCGCGCCTAGGTTGCTTTTGGCGAAACTGTTGAGACTGTTGAGACGACGACGACGATGACAACGATGATGATGATGATGATGTGTCCGTTGTATGAGTTCGGTTGTTGTCGTTGAACTCTATTTTGTGTCTCTTTTGGCGGAATGAGTCGTTTGTGTTGTTGTTGTTTGTTATTGCCTTCTACATGTGCTACCAGAGTTATGTCGTTAATAAGTCAGTTACCTTTTGGAAATGACTTTATAAATTAACCTAGACGTTTGGTCGAACACCACGAGGGGGCCAAATAAATGAAACACGAAATCGAAATTAAATGGCGCTATGACCCCTCGTTTTATACGATGAATTGAAAATGCACGGAAAGGTGAGTGTGAGTGTTGAGGGGGAGCTTTTTTTGACAGTTGACAGGTGTAAAATTCTGAGATGTCACAATATGGTGATGACATCTCTGATAAAGGGATTGACAGTTCCCTCTGACATTTTGTTTGACAGATGAGATGATGTTAACGAGGTGGACCTGGGCCAGCTCGCCAGCTGTCTCCAGTTTCGCACGCTAAGCTGGCCGAGACCCCTCTCGACTTGTGTACGTCACCTTGTACGCCAATGGCTTGTCATTGTGAAAAACATTTATGTGTGTTTATACTTTTGTCAAGAAATAAAGAACGAAAAAAAAAATTATGACATGTGAAGAAAAGAGGATGGCATTTCTGACATTTGTTTGACAGATGCGACGATGGTAACGACGAGCTGTTCATTGTGACAAAATTATGGCACGTCACGATGACATTTCTGAATTAACATATTTTTTGACACTTTGTTTGAGAAATGAGGCGGTGACAACGATAAACTATTCATCAAGGTGACAAATCCAAAAGAAAACAACATTTTTTTACAAAAAATGTAGACGATTACCTAAAGAGATCGCTGTTGATGGCAGTTTTGACAGAATCTTGTTGACAGTTGATTACCCAAAAAGTGGACAAAAATTCACCTGCTCCAATCCTCGTGTGTCTGACAGAACTGAGTGGCAGTTTTTACAACAGTTCCTCTTAAAGCCTATGACATGCCACAAGCTAAGAGCCTCTGTGTACAGACATTTTGACATTTGTCTGACATATCCCCACGAAAAATTGAAAAATTTTTAAAAAATGAATGCAAATGGAAGCAATGTCACTCTGCTAACTAAGAGGCAGTCTCGACAACAGTTTCTATGAAAACATTTGGCACAAAACAAACTAAGACCCACTCTAGGAGGGGAACCACTTTAAAGAACTGTCAGACAAATGTCAAAATTATTTGTCTGACAGTTCTTCATGAACATTCAAAAAAGTCTCCTATATGAATGAAAAAAGAAGTGAAATGAAAGACAATCTTTAAGTTGAAGAGAAAATATTGATACCAGTCCAAATTTTGAAATCCATTTGACAGGTAAAAGTGACAAACGTCACTGGATTGGATTCAGGTGACGCTCATAAGTGGAGAAGGACCTCAACCCACATCAAGTTGATGCGCAATTGATGATAGCAAGCCACTGACGGTAGCGCGACATAAAGAAGAAGATTTATTGAAACCAGCAAATTTCAGGAAATTAATAAAATCTGACAGTAATTTGACAGCTCACTACAAAACAACAAATTCAAGGTAAAAAAGAGTGTAATCGTTGTCTATTCGATTAAAAGCAATAAATATTGAATGAGACGTTTGACAGTTCTGCTAAAAAAACAAAAATAAGGAAATGTCTTCTGCCGTTCACTTGAATGTTCCAACTCAAAGTCCGCGTCTCAGAAACTAGTTGAGCAAACCGAGAGGGTGTAGTGGGGAACTGATCCAAAACCATCAAGAGACATTCAGTATTCTTGGCAACCTTGTCATGAGATCACGATAAGTCAAATTCAAGTTCAAGTACAAAATAACAAAAAACAGCAAAACCTGAACGATGACAACTGATTTGATGTTTTATTTTTTCTTTTCCTGTTCTTTTCTTCAGCCAAGCTGATTACAAAATTATCGAAATTTGGACTCTAATCTCGGGCACTGTGGTGAAGCCCTAACAACAGCTGTTTGTGCGTTTAATCACAAACTGATATCACGCACCGAGTCTGTGCGTGAGGGCAGAGACGCGAACAATGCAAGTGAGATTGTGCGTCGCAGAGTTTTTGAGTTCTGTCATCATTTTTTTTTGACATTTTCTTCCTCATCGTTATTCACCTCATTCACCTCGAAGACAAATGTCACTTCCAAATTCCATTCTCATCTATCATCGCGATCTCCATCGCAACTGTCATGCTGTCACTGTCATCTGAAATAAATGTCATCGCGCATCGCGCAATCAGATGGCGCTGATGATGATATCATTGACAATGTATGTACACACACTTCATTTATTGCGGCTTACTTCCTTATTGAGGCAGAACATTTAACAAAACAGAATTATGTCGATTTTCACCTTGAATTTGTGTAGCTACCAGAGCTGGCGGAATTTTTTTTGTTTGCGATTACTGCTGAGACTGTGATCTATTTCTATGCACGCTCGGTTTAATCGCATTTCGAGTGAAGCTCATCTTTGACAGATGACAGATGTCACAGTGGTGACCTCCATTCGTGTCAATTTGAATTCTAATTTTGCCACCACCATCGTGAGCGGTTGATTCTTTTGTTGGGCCTGCTTTGGGTCTTTCTAACGATAGCTGGAAGGAGAGATTGTTGTTTTTCTTGTTGCCAAAAATTCTGAGATCTTTGCTTGTGTGCGTGTGTACATTCATGAACCATGAATTGATGAGGATGACGAGGAGGAGGAGGAGGAGAAGGAAAAGAACGAGCAGCAGCAGTAAAGTGAAAGAAAAAGAAAATGAAAAGAACGATAAATAAAACGACACTAAATACGCATTTACCACACATTCTTTTGCCACAAAAACACACACGCACCACTCACACACGAACAACACGGTCGCATACACAGCATAACATTGAATGAGATAATATATGTGCGGTAATTGACCAGGCATGATGTGAATGAACTCGTTCAATGTCAATTCTTCTCTTCCCCTTCGTCGATTGCTGCTTTTTCTGTGCTGCTGCTGCTGCTCTGCTGTTGTGCTTCTTTCTTTTGCTTGTTTTTTCTTTCTGTCTCCCTGCCTTTCGTTTGGACTGTGTTCTCTCTTCATTATGTGGTTCGTTTATTCATTTAATTCTTTTTTTTCCAATATTTTCTGTTTTTCTATGTTATTTTTGGTGTTTTTCTTTTCTTTCTCTTGGCGATGGGAGTGTGCGTTCTCGGTGCGTTTGATTTGAGATTGATTTGTGTGCGTGTGCGGGGAGAGGTGAAAATAAACAAGCATACGTCATGCATACGGCTCTCCAAACTTCAGGCCAGCAAGACAAAAGTCATTAAATTACCTTACGTACCCCTTATTTTGTGATTCGCTTATTTTTTTTTTCTTCTTTTTTTTCTGTGTGTCGTTTTGTTGTTTTCAAAGGGCCACACATCGAAAATCAGAGCGGAAGAGGGAGGAGGAGGAGAATGAGGAGGGGGTAAACAAATATTTAATTGTAACGAGAAAGTAATTCAATGTCAGGGTTACAATTGAGGTGACAGATGTCAAAAACGAACGTAGAATTGAATACAGGAAATTGAATGAATCAGACAAAGCCTATGACATTCCGTCTTACATCATTATCTCATGTGATTTCGTCACCCCGATTTGAACTGTCAAAATATTGAATGGAATATTTCAACTGTTTGCATATTTGAAGTTTGCTTATTCAATTGATTCGTAGAATTATTGCAATTTTGCTTGATTTTCTTCTTTTTTTTTTGTGGATCAATTTACAATAACATTGCACTTGACACTTGAACAGGATAAGCACTTTCTTATTTTGCTAACGGTACACATTTATTTTTGGTTAGTTATTTAGGTCAGACGATTGATATCCGAATGGGATTGAATTTCGCAGAAATGAGGGCGAGGTGTGGAATCGAATTACATTCGATTTGTAGTCATGGGGGAATGTCCAGGAACTGGGTCTGTGACATTGACTTCTTTTAGGAGCGCTAAACTTTAATTTTTTGACGAGAGTGTCAAAGATTCAGTCAAGATTTAGACACGAAGCTTTTTCCAGGCAATTATACTCTTATACATATACTCCACTAGTAAAAGAACAACAGCACGGACAACGCGAGTGGTTGCTGAGAAGCTAGGTAAAGGTTCACCTCAGACTTTAGCGCCGCCATTATTATTATTCCAGGTCACAATCTGGTCGTTTGGAGTTTAATCTCTAGGCAAGCCCCAACAGAAGTTAAACAGTATCTGTCAAAACTGCTCTTTTCTGTCAAAACTCGAAGTAATACGAACGCATCCTCCCAGGATGTTTGTTCTGACACATCTTTCCCATGCCCTCTAAAGGAAATTTGAAGGCAATTGATTTGGCAAATCAATTTTCACAGACAAACTATCACTTTATCTCTCACAATTCCGACTAGAAATGAAATAGACCAATAAAATGTTTCGGATGTCATGATATATTCGAAATCTCGACTTCGAATTGGCCTAGCTGTCAAATGATCCAAATTATCAGGGAATTTGTTGAAGCTCTTGACGTTCTGTGTCCAAAATTTCATCTTCGAATTTACTTAGCTGTCAAATCGATTTGAATCATGATGAAATTTGATTGAAGTTCTTGACGTTCTACGTTCATGTCGTTCCGGCAAGCCTCCAATTAATTGTGACTTCTTCGCCCATGTCTCGGAATGTCATGAGATATTCGAAAATTTCAATTTCGAATTAGCTGTCACTTCGATGGAAATTCTGACGTCGTTCCACCGAGGCTCTAATCAATTTTTGACTCCATCGCTCACAATTCTGTCTAGAAATCAAACAGACCCAGAAAATGTTCTAGATTTTATGGTGCATTCGAAAATATCGACTTCGAATTATGTTGAAATTATGTTGAAATTTATTGAAGTTCTTGACGTTCTACGTTCCAAACGTTCCGCTGAGGCTCCAATCAATTCTGACAGACGAGCCGTCACTTCATCGCTCGCAATTCTGTCGTGATATATGCGAAATTTCGACTTCGAATTAGCCTAGCGTCAAATTGATCCAAATTATGTTGGAATTTGTTGAAGTTCTTGACGTTCTACGTTCATGTCGTTCCACCGGGTCTCCAAAATGTCCCTCGTGGAAGATAAGATCGCAATTCGAAATCCTCCTCCTGTCACTTGTCATTCCGATACGCAGCGTGATCTAGATTTATCTCTCCTCCTCCCCCCATCCACGTTTCGTTGCATTGTTTCACGGTATTTTTTCCCTCATTTTCATCGTCAATGTTATTTGTGTATATCGTTATCGAGTCTAATGAACTCCCAATGACCGCCAGCGGCTACAGTAATCGATGACAATAACAGCACAACAGCAGCAGCAACAGAGCAACAGCAACACTCACAGCACACTCAATGAGACGGGGGTCGCTGTATAATGTTGTGTGTGTTTTTTTCTTTTTTTCGTTGTTCTCTTCTGCTCACAGCTGTCCTCGGGGCGGTAATTGATCCCCGGGCGTTCGTTTTGTGTGAACTCGCATCCATACTCCGGAATTGATTTGTGATGCCATTAAACGAAAATGTGCTCCACGTCGTTCGTGTTTGGTCGCATAAAATTCACCAGCGACGCACGCATTTCCTGTGACGAATGGTGAATTCTTTGAATCTAACCTCAATTTCGAACGTAAATGAGGTTGCAGGGTGGAGTGGGATGCCAGCGAGAGAGAGTTTATTGCACCCACCGAGTGCTGAGTGCTGCTCTCCTGTGAGATATCTGAGGGACAAAAAACAGTCGAGCTGTGTTGTTGTTGTTGGTGGGAAGGGGGGAAGGGGGGAATGAGAAATCGCGACGCAACACGGGCAGGCAAAGGGAGGGAAAGGGAGAGAGAAAGAAAAGCAGCAGTCCCCCGGGAGGTGGCGGTAATTGTAATAAACTGCAGCACAGGACGGATTTCATTCTCGCTGCGCGAGTGTGCCTGTGTGCATCGGTAGCCGCGCGTGTGTATGTGTGTGTGATTATCAACCATTCCAATCGGCGAAGGTCAACGTCATCGAAAATGTTGTCTGACTGGGTGCCTGAATGCACGCAACATTACAAGTATGCTATAGAGAGTCTCTCTCCCCCCATCCCCCATTCACCATTCCCCACGTAATTCTAACCGAACGAATGGCTTTTCGATTCCCTCTCGCTCTGACGTTTCTCCTCGAATCAGATGGCGCACGACGGCAGGCACTCACTTCGAATGCAGTTGTGCAGCGCTCTGGTGGTGGATTCTTGAGCTCCAGCGCGGCCCAGAGACTCCCTTTAGCTCGCATTCTCTTGTGCGGTGCCATGTGCTGCCTGCTGGCTGGAAGAAGGTGGCAAGCAAGATAATGAACGTGGACTGCTGTGCGCCCAGGAGGCGGCAGAGAAAGAGCGAGAGAGAGAGAGAGGGACTTCTCGCACACCAGCCTGGGCCTCTGTGCGGCTCTGTGTGTGTGTGCAGTATTTGGGGTGAATGCTCTCGATTGCACTTGAACGACTGACAGAGTGCATTTGTTTCTTTCTTCTGCTTCTTCATCATCCTCCTCCTTCTCCTTCTGGTCGTCGTCATTGTTTTATTTCATGCGCTTTCACAGTGCCTACCTCCTCCCTGCCTCCACCCCCGGGATCGTTGTCTCTGCTCGATGGTTAGGTTCATTGGGCTGGAACGACCGACCGCCATAGAGCCTGTCGTTGCCCCTTCTTCGTTTTCTTCTTCCTCTGCTCTGCTGTTGCACTGCTGCGGATGACGACAACGACAACGACGACGACGACGACGACGACGATGATGATGATGATGTTGATGGGGGTTTTATGGTTTGTTTGTGTAAGATGGGGGTATGTGACTTCGTTTGCTGCCTTCTTTTCAGGTCTTCCTCCGTGATGTTGTTTGTAGCCGAGAGTGAGTGTGTGTTTTTTTGAACTGAAAATAGAACATTGATAGGGAAGGGAAATGAAAGAAATAAGGATAAATTTTTTCCCACATAAGGAAGTTGCTGAACAAATACCGAGAAGGGGTTGAGTCGATGAACTCACATGAACTTGTAAAACCACAGCAACGGCCAACAGCCAGCAGCAGCACATGGATGCACATGCACAACACACATGCCGCCGTCCGTTGTCGAGAAGTTCTTGGATTTTTTGTTCTCTTTTCTTTTTTTTTTGACAGGGGATTTGTGGTGGTCAAATGGAATCCAATGTCATTTGTTTTGCATTGATGCTTGACAGAGGGGGCATATGTCAGAGTGACAGACAATTTGGTCACACTTGACATTGATTTGGCATGAGACGATTGTGAGTAGGTTCTCAAATCTTTTGAAATGCTCAGAGGATGCAATTTGAGTCGCTCTCCTGATTCTACCCTATTTCGCAGACAGTTCTTCTGACAGAAACTAGAACTAAGTATCAGATCATGTCGTGGCGCTGAAAACTTGCAACAAGCTCAGGCCTAACCAAGAGCCCTCCTCTCTGGCAGTCACATTTGGTGTCTCACGTTTTGAAGTCAAATGCAATGAAACCTTCTGTTGCGGACTGTTCCCGTTCCCTTAGGCGGACGACAAGTTTGTCACCGTGGCTGTCCGCCCAAAAAGACAGGAATATACATCTTCAACTTTTTTCGATCTCCCGAAGAAAATGTTGATCAAATTTAGGCCAAACCCCATTTTGAAGAGGTCAAAAAGTACCTGCTCTTTCATCTAGTAGATCTCTGTTCTGTAAAACTCTCTTAAAATTGTCTCGGATCTAGTTCTAGTCAAAATGCTTGGTGATCAAATTTTGGTCGTTTAAATTCTGGTCTTCCATCCCCAAACTTCTGACGAGATTTTAAAGAAAACTCAAATAGTGGACAAAAATGTGGTTTAGACTTTTCAGTCTGAGCCGAAAAAAATGGCACGAAATTTTGGTCAAAATCGAAAATTTTTGACTTTTTTTCAAAATGTTCGAAATTTTGTGTCATTAGAAGCGTTCTTTTTAGTCATGAACAGTCAGACTCTCATATTGAGTTGTACTGTGTGCGTAATAGACTTTTGATAAAAAAAAATTCGTCCAAAATTTTGGTCAAGAAATAAGATTTTTGGCCTTTTTTTAAATGTTCCAAATTTTGTGTCATTAAAAGCGTAATTTTTTATCAGTCTCTCTTATTGAGTGAGTGTGGATAAGATTTCTCAGTTTAATAAAAAAAAATCCGTACGAAATTTTGGTCAAAAAATAAGAATTTTGACTTTTTTTCAAAATGTTCCAAATTTTATGTTGCTTCTAGAATTCTCGAGTTTTTTTTCTTTTTATCAAACTCTCGTTTGTTTGGACTACATCTGAAGACGTGCAAGAAAGTAAAGCCAACATTTTAGGACAAAAAGTTAAGTCCAAAAATGTAGGTCAAAATGTTCGCTACCGCTATTGACGACTGCAGAATGGAGGCAATCGGACTGTTGGAGACTACGACATCGCCAACCAACAAATTCTGCGAAAGCATCCACCGCCTCCACTGTCAAATCAAATAGAAACAAAACAGACAGAGACTTCCCGTACATCTCAAGCCAATCGGGGTCAAATTTTATTTGAAAAGCATGCTTTTGTTCAAAATTTTCAAAATTTAAGGCAGCTTCTTCTTGGCCTCCCTTAAAGATTTAAGGCCAAAGACCTGAGGAAATGCCCCAAAACTGAGAAAATTCTAAAAAGTCTTTGAAGAGGCCTAAATTTTAAGTTGTTCCAAATTTTTGTGGAATTTTAGGATCCGCCTTTAACCTTTTCCAATCTAATCTAAAGTCTCTAGCGATGAGGGACTCAGGGTAGTCTGAATTTTGGACTGAAGTCAGTTTTGATCAGATTATGCCGCTCCCTGTCTGACAAATGAAATTTGAGAACGGGCTTCATGCAGAAGTTTCTTGTTTAGTTTTTGGTCAAGTGGACGCCTGTACAATGAAGCCTGTCTTAGCTGGACAGTGGAGGTCACAAAATGGTGGTCCGCCTAAGGGAGGTGTCCGCCTAAGGGTGGTGTCCGCCTAAGGAAGGTGTCCGCCTAAGAGAGGTGTCTGCCTAAGGAAGGTGTCCGCCTAAGGAAGGTGTCCGCCTAGGGGAGGTGTCCGCCTAAGGAAGGTGTCCGCCTAGGGGAGGTGTCCGCCTAAGAGAGGTGTCCGCTCTAAGGATCATAGACTATACATAGGTAAACTGAAACATAAATCGAGGAAATTTGTCCGTTTGAGGGATCTGTCCTCCTAAGGGAACTGTCGTCATAAGACGTTGAAACCTCATGTATCCAGTAGGCCAGGGCCTACTTAGTTAGTCTTCAAAGAATAGGGAGTCCCAGGAGATTCGTTCCCCTTCGCCTCGGTCGACGCCCTTCCGACTAGTGTCGCGGCTCACTAAGACCAACAGTTTAGGTCCATTGTCCGAAAGAGAGAGAGAGAGAGAGAGAAAGAGGGGGGAGAAAGAAAGAGGGAGAGAAAGAGTCCACCTAAAACATCCCAGATGATTCATCAGAATCTACCTCCTTGCCCTAGAACCATGTCATTCACAAGCAAGCGTAAATTTCCTTCACAAAAATGTCAATAACCCCAGTCACATGCTCCCACTTATCCCACTCCACTGACACGCAATCGAAGATCCACGGTCGGTGCATCCGCCTTTTCGGAATGCATTCACATGCAAACCCAAAGGATATTCACCCTTAATAGGCATTCGCACAATGCCGCCGCACACCTCTATCTCTCAATCGCGCAAAAACCAGTCTCTTTCTTTCGGGCGGCCAATAAATGCATTAACCACACACGGGTTCACCGGACCGGCCATCGCACACCATTCAGTCAGTCAGCGACAAGCGTGAACGCATGTAACAATAACGACAACAACAACAAGAACAACGATGACTACGACGACTACGACGACTACGATGAATCGCAATCCGCTCATTAGAATTTATTGCATGCGTGCTCGGTGTGCGCGTCAATTTGCATGCTTGCGCCTTCATTGCTTCGGCTTCTTGAAGTCGGGCGCTCGATGCTAAAGTCCATTTACCCAGAAATCCTCCCCCTCTCCAACTCCTCCCTCTGCGAGAGAGAAAACGAGAACAAAACACAAAATGCATTCAGTTCTGCAAAAAGAAGGAAAGAAAAACAACAACCAATCCTCTCTTGTCCGTTGCGCGTGTCCGTGCGTCCGTCACAACGATGACGATGTGTTCCACTCACTCATTCACTCAGTCAGGCAGGCAGGCAGGCACAGGCAGTAAGCACACCAGCCACAGATACAGGTCGTCGCACCCTGCAATTTGGGTCATCAACCTCGCTTATTTGGGTTACACACCGCCACCGTGTGGTGTCATGTTGATATACACACTCACCTCTTCACTTCAGAGTCACAGTCCCAGTCCCAGTCGCAGTCCCATTCCAGAGCACCACCACCACCACCACCACCACCATGACAAACCACCATCAGCAGCAACAGCAACAGCAACAGCAGCAGGCAAGGCAGCAGCATCTACCAGCCAGTGTGGCCTCTCTCGCTCTCTCGTCGCTCTCTCATTCTTGGTGTGCGTGTGAGGGCGAGTGCATGTGTGTGTGTGTGGGGATTGCAAAATATGTAAAACAAAAAAATTCACTTCTGCACTGCAACACACGGCACCGTGCCAAGAGAGAGCGAATGAGTGCCAACCCAGATCCACCAGCGGATTGACGTCATGAACTTCTGTTTGCTTTCCCTTCGAATGTTGCTGGCGGAAAAAGTATAGCCTACTTTCAGGCAGCACACGCCGTGTGTACCGCAGTGCAAATCACCCCCAGAGGTATGCAATAAAAACTGATGTTTGATGCTTCAGAGGAGCTTACAGAAAAGCTCACATCAACTTCGAAAAACCCCGCAGCATGTTGCCGCGCTCCGATGTGTATGTTGCCGTTGCCCTCATGACGTCAATGGCCGGTGTGTTGCTGGATGGAGCCAATAGAACCGATGCCTCCGCCGTCGCCGCACCGTCGCAGCCATCATCGTCGTCGTCGTTGTCGTTGTCGTCGCTGTCGATGACTGCTGATAGAGGAAGATAGCGCGAACTGAAACCAGGTTATATGGGCGGTCGTCGTGCTATGGTGGATGGATAGAGATGGACGTGGACCGAGTTGAATGAATCTTATGTATGCCAGTCGTACCTCCTCTGTGCATCCGTCCTCCACCGCGTGTCGTGGGTCCCCTCTTCCACACCTCGTCGTCGTCGTCGTCATCGTCATCGTCGGCACGGTTGGTGTGTAGTTTTGCCCGTCGAAGACTTGGTGCTGCCGTTGTTGTTGTTGTTGGCGCTGTGTCGATGACATGTATTTAGGGGTAGAAAGAGAAACAGATCCAGTATGCGGGTATCTTTGTGGTGGAGAGCCTGCATCGAAACTGGGGCGAGGGCATAGTGCAATGAACTGAGCCAAGAGAATGTGAGAGGCGGAGAGCGAGAGAGATGGATAAACAATGGAGGCACGGTGGGTGGATGGATATGCTCGTAGAGCTGCTTGAGAGAGAGTTGAAATGTCAGTTTGGCGCGGGAACTGCAAACAAAAAAATGCGCCCAAAAGTGGGGTGGCTCAGGAGCCATGCACATCTGGGGATTAGGATTGTATAACTGGACGCAGATGTGTATCCATTCTTTTGGCGCTGCAACCCTGGACACAACACAATCTGCCTCACACACACACTTTCCATCTCGAGGTCATCGGAGTCTAATGAACTCTAAATCGCCTCTGATTTGTATCTCTTCGGTGCATGACATTGTTTTTGGGCTTTTTGTGGTTTTCGGGAACTGTCAGCACCGTTTAATGTGATCAATCAAAGAATCAAGCGGGCCTGCACGAGAGAGAGAGAGAGTGGGGTCAACGTTCCTTTGTTCGATTTGCGGTTCAACAACCAACACTCAAAACAATCATCATCACCATCATCGTCGTCGTCGTCGTCGTCGTAGTCGTCGTGGTCGTCGTCATCGTCCCGTGCGTCGTGCTGTAGACCCCCAGAGAGCTACCTGTTCACGTGCAAGAACTCGAGCGAGTGGGAGCGAAAGAGCGAGAGAGAAGGCAGAGAAACGTGCAAAAAAAAAGAAAATTAAAGAACGAGCAGAAGAACAGGAAAAAAAAAAAAAAAGAAAAACAAAAATGTTGTGGGCATGCCTCCGGTTCAGTCAGTTTTTCGCACACAAAGTCTTCTTCTTCCTCGTTTCTTCCTTCTCGAGGCTTCTTCTTCGCTCGCGGTGCACTGTGCGGTGCGGCGGTGATTTGATAACGGCCGACACGATGACGCGCGCGCCCGATGGATGAAGAGATGTGCAAGAGAATCCGAGAATGATATAATAATGCACTAACGTGTGCGCGAAGCCATCAACCCCCTTCGCCCCCACACTCACACACACACACTCGAGGTATGGCGAGCTTAAAGCGGGAACCTGTATATCTTAGCCGAGAGTGAATGAACTCTTATGCATTTCACGAGGTTGTTGTGTTTTCTTTCTCCTCTCTCTCTCTCTCGTTCTCCCTCTCTCTGTGTCAGTCAGTTGTGTTCGTTTTTTGCTTCTTTTACATCGTTCTTGTGAATTCCCGCGAATTTCTCCCCTCCCCCCTGACTGCTGACTCTTTGAAGTGTGTACGTATTTCATCGTATTCTCGTAGAAAATTGCATGCGAAAGTCGTTGCACTGTGCGGTACTTTCGTTGTTGCGAGGTCGATGACGTGCAGCTTCATGGAATGCGTTCAATTCGTTGTCGTTTCTCTCTGCTCCCATCCACCTTTTCTTGTTATCAACACGATTGGAGAAACGCAAACTATGACAGAACGGCAGAATAATTCTGACTCATCGAACTGACAGAAGACGAAGACAAAGTTGTGACAGTGCGTCATCGTTGATGCGAAAATGAGAACAGGAAATTCCCCGTTCCCTCAAGTAGTACTGAAACAGTGTCATTAATTGCTCATCATCTTCATCGCCATTTTGACATGTGTGACACTGTGACAGTGCACTGACACTTCACACAAACCTCATCCGCGTAATGATGGGGTGTCACAAAAAACGATCAAAATTTGTTTGCGGTTCGCCTGTGATGTGTGAAGCGAAAAAAAGAGTGCAAACAAAACGTCAAACAATTGAGTTCACTCATGAGGGGCACAACAAAAAAATAAAAGGCACAATAGACAAACGGTCGTCAGTCATTGAACGCGCCCCGCGACGATGTTAATGACGTCTCGACCCGACCAACTCAGGTGTCATTGACTTTTTTTTTTCTCATCATCTCGCTGATTTCTTGTCGGTTGTTAGTTGGTAACAATTTTTGTTTTTTCCCCTCAATTCAATGACAGATCAAAAATAAACTGAAGCTGTCAAAAGAGAGAGAGATCATACCTCACCGCACACACAGTCGAAATGTGCGGTGCATCACCTTAAGTGGCCTCATGCAGTTTTGCGAATTAGTTATTTACGGTACACGTACGCGACTCTATCCTGTCCTGTCGCATGATTAGAACGAGATAGAGAACACCCCAGAGACACCTTATTTAAATATGGCTCACAGAGAAAGAAATTGGTGACGGAAATAGCTGCAGCTATGCAGTTTTAGCTCTTCACTAGACTAGCGGCTAGTGAAATGCGTTCCCCCTCATGATGGCGATGATGGCGATTGCATAATTGATATGCATTCGGCATTCTATATATCGCGTTCCACCATATTCTTCATCTACCTCAATTCTCTCTCCCCTCTCTCTCTGTCGGTTGCAGTGCAGTCGTTTTTCTGGATAAACTTAGAAATTCTAATTTGCAATTGTTGGTCGAGTGTTGTACTTTGAATTATGCGCAATGAGTGTGTTCGTACACACACTCGTTGTGTTCGTCACTGATCGCGCTTCACTCTGATAACGGGGTTTTGAATTTTTTCCATAGAAACTAACGGTTGCATATTGTTGCTAGTCCCATGCCATTCCCCAGCTCGCATATTGAACCGAAAACAAAAATCTCATGACTCATCGACCATATGTCAGTTTTGACTTTTTGATGGATGTCAAAAAAATGTCCTCCATTGAATCACTGTCACTTTGATAAATGAAAATTTTGTTTTCACTGATCAAAGGGTGACCTAAAATTCGTCTGAAATTTGAATTAAATTTGCATTTGATTGAGATTCACTGGATCGACGTCTGCATAGTTTGACGTCTGTCAAATGATCGGACATCGATTTAGGGCGCATTGTTTGATTGATTTCGAAGATGTTCGAAGATGATTTCACTTTGTTTTCGGAGATAGATTTAGGGCGCATTGTACGACCGATTTCGAACATCATCTGTCACATTCTTTTCGAAGATGGAGTTAGGGCGCATTGTTCGGCTAATTTCGAACACCAGCTGTCACCATTGTTTTCAAGGATGGATTTAGGGCGTATAGTTCGATTGATTTTTTTCTGTAATTTCGAACACCCATCTGTCATTTTGTTTTCGAACAGGTACACATTTTTTTTTTTTTTTTTTTGGTTGAGTAAAAATATTTGACTTGACAGATTGTCGCGCTCGTGTGTGCCTTCCTGGTCTCATAATTTCCTAGTCCAAACACAGGCACCGATTCGATTCTCTTCCGTCATGTTGTTAATGTTGAAATATTTGACAGAAGGCTATTAATTCTATTTTTAATGCAGCAAAGAGCATTGAAATTAATTATGCGTACGAAATGCGAAATGCGAAATTTTTGGTCGTTAGATATTGCAATAAACATTTGAGGAGGAGATGCGTCGTCGTCGTTGTCGTTGTCGTCGTCTATTTTTGACCTCGCTCGATGGCACGATGAGAAGCGATTGGAATTTATTGAGAAACCTGTTATTTTTGTTCTGTTTCGGATTTGCAAATGCGGTATCCTTTGCGACCGATTTAAAGGCGATAAGTGGAGTCGATGTTCGGTTTATGGCATGATTATCGGGCATCTGTCAATAGTTTAAGTGAAGCTTATCGTTGTTGCGGTTTTTTCCGCGGATTGCACGGGTGAGTTTTTTCTGGAAGGCTGGGATTGGTCATTTTTGTCAGAGAAGGCCGGAACTTGTTCTTTCTTTAGCGGGTGTCATTCCGATTGAACATTAATTTTTTACGCGTCCGGTTCTGATGCAATTCTGAATGATCATGTAGGAGACATTGCCTTTTTTGTAGCTGAATCGTATTCAAGTTTAATGCACTGATCAAAATTGACATAAACTTGACAGTTCAATGATCTGACAAACTGCTTGTCAAGCTGTTGTCAATTTTGACAATCTTGTGTCAGTTTTGACATCAGCAACCATTTTGACAGATCTTTGAACTCTCAAGTTGATGTCAATTTGATTTTTTTCCGTTTTGACAATTTTTTTACCGTTCAAATATCTCTCAAACTGCCTGTCAAGTTATTGTCATTTTTGTCAATTTTAACAATTGTTTGTCAATTTTGTCAATTTTGACATCAACTTGACAAGCGTTTCGACAGATTTTTGAACTGACATTTTGGTCTAATTTTCTATTCGCACCTAAGCACTTGGCGGTGCAACTTTTGCTTGTTTTGTCAATTTTGACATTTTTGACATCAACTTGACAAGCAGTTTAGCAGATTTTTGAACTGTCAAGGTCCAAAACTTTCCTTTTGCATCCAATCACTTGGCGGTGCATCTTTTGCTGTCTAAGTGGAGATCTCCAATAGGCTTTTGAAACTACAGTCACCTCGCTCTAAGTCGAACTTCCCTCTAACTCGAATGTTTCGACACTTTTTGTTTTAGCATTCCCTTCCGTTTTGCATAGAAAAATAATCCTATTACTCGAACTCCCTCTAAATTGGATGTTCCGTGAAAGTTTGACTCAGAGGGAGGCGACTGTATCTAAGAAATCTGACGTTTATTGTGTCAAAAAAGCGTCACATATCAAATTGAGATCAGGGGTTAACAATAATTATGGCTAGCTCTTCAGTTTGACGGGATCCTATCAAATAAGGGTCCCTCATTCTTTGTGTCAAATATCCCAATGTCCTATCTGTCAATTTGAGATAAAAGTTTGACAAAACTTAGAATCTTAAAAAAAAAATGTTTTGTCAAACCTGCCAAATAGGGTTAAAGAACTTCACTTATCAGAAAGTATCTCCGTCTGTCAAGGTTTCTGACATCGTTATCATCTGTCAAAAAAAGTTAAGCTTCCAACATCATTCTTTTTCTTTCGATGGCGCTACAGTCCGGAGTGTACTTGGGCCTTAACCAACAAGCTTCTCCATCTGGCACGATCTTTAGCCGGCTGCCTCCAATCACTTCATTCTCTACTGTCATAGACTTCCAACAATCCCAAGGCGATCCTATAAAATTCAAAGAAGCGCCTAAAAATGTAACTTTTTTAACATCGCAAAAGGGGAATGACAGTTTAAGGCTAGTGTGACATCAACTTTAAGTCACGCTTCTTTCGGGACTCACCTGAAGACAATCATTGCTGCAGCATCTAGCAACGAGTTACTTGTCATTAATTACCTCCTCTCATCAAAGCCCAACAGGTGGACATTATACGACAATTCAGCCGCAAACTCATGTCACAGCTGTCACTTGAACGTCCATACACGACAAGTCGTTGCTTTTTCAGTCATTTTTTTCATCTCTCTGTCACGCTCTCAAATGATTGTCATTGATTCAACGAATGACAGCTAAAAACTTGGTTACATGTCAATTATTCATCGACAGACACTTCCCTCAGCAGAGATGTACCAAATTCAGAACCAAGTGCCCACGCAATTGGATTCCATGCGAAAGTTCCTTTTACTTCTGTCACAATTGACATCCAGTCAAAAGTCATTCAAGTACCTCCGACTGTGCCCGTTTTTCTTTCTTTTTTGCCGTACACTTCGTGTGCTCATTCATCAGCGGATTGCTCCAGCTTTTGTCATCGCTTAGATGAAGTTCCTCGAATCAATCAACCGCACGATAGATCGGGAAAAAATGTACATGATCTGACACGAAAAGAAGAGAAAAAGTGCACATATCGTAGCCGATCTCTCATTTGCATGCTTTAGCAACATCCGCTACATTAACCGCCCTTTTTTCACAACAAAACACACGCACACACATCGGCTGGAACAAACAAATCAGCCTACGCAGACTTTGCGCCCGTCCCAACAAGCGCTGCTCTCTGCTCTCCTCTAGTCAGTGAATTATTATCCGTCGAAAGCGCCTGATTCTGTGCTTTCCCACATGCTGCTGCTGCTGTTGCTGCTGCTACCTCTATCGTGCAAAATTTCGAAAATTCCAGATAATCACCATGGCATGCCTGCACCCGCCCGCCGATTGCATACCGTTGCTGGTGTGTGCACCAAAACCCAACCAACCCAACCGACCCAACAACAAAGGAACACACATCGTCGTCGAAATGGGAGCAAATCAAAACAAAAAACAAAAAAAAAAAACGAAAAAATCCCCAAGACAAAAAACTGCGCCACGAAGAATCGAGTGCAGCGACAAAACAAAAAGAAAAACAAACACCAACCAGCAACAACAACAACAACAACAAAAGTGCAGCCAAAGCTACAGCACTACGGGTTGCATTGGTTCATTGCCCTTTGTGGCCCTGTTTGAACTGAATTTTCGCGCACATTATGACGCGCGAACAAGCGAACGAGTCGCCGAACACACTCTTTGTTGTTCTAAGCGCGCGCGCGCTCGTTCTCGCACAACACACTTCACGAACACAGCCTTAGCCACATTTGGCTGATGAGGCGGCGCGGCAGGAGACAGAGCGAGCGGTCGATGGGGGCACACATATTGGCGGCAATTTGTTGTGCGTTCTAACACCATTAAATTGAGGTAAGTGAACGCACGCAATGCAATGCGATTTTGACGTTTCGCGAATGTTCGCTGATGTCGTGTGATGCCTTCTCTCACAAAGGCCAACCCAACATTTGGCGACGACTGTGTATACGCGCCGCGAGTGTGTCTGTGGCTGTGTGTGATTTGTGCAACAAGGGGGGCCTTGCATGAGGAGCAGCAGCAGCAGCAGCAACAGCAGCACAAACGACTGACACACAGAATTATGCACATTGGGAGTTTGGGTCGGTGCCGTTCACTCACCTCACCAACACCGACGTCCGGCCCCGTTGTGCATTCACGACCACTCTCTCACAGCCCGTCGTCGTCGTTGTCGTCGTCGTCGTCGCTCTGACAGCATGCCTGCCTGACTAAGCCTACTGCTGCTGCTGGCTTCTACTTCTAGAGTGAGCGCGTTCTGTGAATGCAAAATAGTTTGCAAACGAACGAAAAAAAAAAAAAAAACCGATTCGCCATTCGCTGTCTCGCTCGCGCACGTCACAAGGGACACGACGATTCGTCTTCGTCGACTTGCTATTGTGTATTCTCGTGTTGTTCTTCTCGTAAAAATTGTGTGCTCTGCTCCTAACCTACCCTAACCGCCGATAGATTAGTGTTTGAAGCGGGAGCCGTCAAATCTTCTCACTGGGCTTGCGAATGAAATGCAAATATTGCATAAAAGTGCACTGAACTGTCAAGTTGTTCGGTCGATCGGTCGTTTGGACGCTGGGACGTTTGGGCGGTCGACTTCGAAGGCAGCGAAGACGACGTCGACGAAGACGGACGAGCAACCGAACGACGATGATGATGATTGTGTGCCGCTGCAACCAGCGGGGAATATAAAATATTCCGATTAGGCGTTAGTTTACAGCTAAAATAATCTAATTTTATATTTATTCAGAACCGTTTGGTTTGTAGCGACTGTTGCTGTGTCGGCTTGTCGCTTGCCGCTTGCTGCCTGCTCTGTCATTCGGCCATGCAATTGCCAATAGATCTCGTCCTCCTCTGGCAGCGCTCCACCGCTGTCATCCGCCGCCGGCCGTCACCGCCTTTACAGGGCCCTCTGGGTTTTCTTTGTGCCTTTTTGCCTTGTGGCCGACTGTTTTGTCGGCGATGTTTTTGTCATCCGTCCGGCCCGGAGCGCGTGAAATTCATGGTGTTGCTTTGTGTCACTTGGTATCGCTCCTCTGGCCGGCCGCTGGCTGGTAAAGGAGGGAATCGTATGTGCCTGTGTGTTGGTGCATCATGTGTGCGCTTGCATGTTCAAATGAGGGGGGACTAAGGGCCGATGACCGATGGTTAATTAGGTTGCTGCTTGCATTGATTCGGTCCGTCACCGACAGCGACCAGCGATGGAGGACGTGCTTGCGGTGCTGCTGCGATGGTGTGTATTATGATTTCGTCTTCATCACAATTCCACTGGCTTTTGTTGTTGTTGCTGCTCATTTTGGCCTGTTTTGTTGGCTGGGCCCGAGCTGTGACGATGCATCGCCACTCTATGTCGGTTAATTATGTTGATGCGTTGCGAATTAAATACGCAAACGTTGCCAATATTCACTGGCTTTGGCGTTGGTTTATTTATTTTCTTCTGTTTTGTTTTTTTTTCGGTTAATTGATTAAAACAAAAATTATTATGCATTCAATTTGTTGTGATGACGAAGCTGGCGAAGCGGCGTTACGCTTGGTTTGAGTTGACACATATATTTTTTTTGGGCAAAGTAATGAGTGGCTTTTACGTGATGACGGTTGACAGCGCATATCGGCGTCAGAATCATTCACCAGGTTCACCAGATGTCGACAGTTTGGCATAGATTCAGAAGCTTTGCTTACAGTTTTTGTTTTTCCTTTTTGGTTAAAATGCACTAAAATTTGGAGAGTCTGCCGTCACAGGACATGTGATTTCTTTATTTAGAGCAAAAGGCGATCAGTCACTGAGTATGAATGAAAACAGAACAAAATTCGGACAAATTTTGAACAAATCAAAATGTAGGCCAAACTTTTTTTTGGAACTGTCTTATCAGTCCAGTTCAGAATAATTGTTTACGCCATTTTCTCTTGTGAGTGGAAAAAGCTGCTGATCAAAGAACAATCTCAGTTAAAGAAAATTTGACAAAATTTCGAAAATCAACAATTTAGGCCAAACATTTTTGGTCCACTATACAATTTCTTGTTCATTTCGTGTCCAGCAGGAAGTCGTGGCAGTTTCATCAAGAAAACATTCAGTTTCGTTGCTGAGACAAGACAAATCGGACATTGTTTTGAAAAATCAAAATTTAGGCCAAACTTTTGTTGAACTTACCCGGTTCAGGATCAATTTCTACGCCATTTCCCTTGTGAATAGCAAAAACTGCTGGTCCAAGAATAACCATCAAAGTCAAGATAAACATATTTGACAAATTTCGAACATCAACAATTTAGGCCAAATATTTTCTGACTCAGTACAGTCAAAATCGGTTATAAAGACCTTCAAGGGACTGACGGATTTGGTCGTTGTAAGCGATGCGTCGTTATAAGCGATTTTGACTGTATAATATTTCTTCACAACGAGTTCAGCAGGAAGTCGTGAAAATTTAATAAAGTAAACATTTCGTTGCTGAAAATCTGACCAAACTTTGGGAATTCAAAAATCAAAATTTTGAGAATTCAAAATTTAGGCCAAAATTGATCATGCTCATTAAAAAATTGTCCAGTCTTGAGAAATTATCTTGGAAATCAAAGGAAACTAGAAGCCATAGAATTAGGAGCATCACAAGAAACGTGTGGTCAGGGAATTTGAACAGGGCCTAAATTTTGGGTAAATCAAGAATGTCAAAATTTCGACTTCGGTTATTAAGACTTTAGGACAGATGTCTTAACCTGTTGCAGGTGTTATGTTGTGTTTTGTGCGTGCTATTGTTGTCACACGAGTGGAAGGGTCCTACAGTTTAATGCTGACTCTGAACGGCGAGATTGAGAAGCTTTTTCGAAAAGACAACATCGAGCGTAGGAGTCGACGCACCTACCTAATACGCCACGGCGCCCACCATTGATTAGTCTAGACCAAAAATCGACCACCGTCCATCCATTTCGATTGGGTAAGCATGTGAATCGAACCAAATGAAGTCAAGTTTTGAAAGTCAAAGACCTCGGTAACTTTGGCGCCCAAATCGATGTAAAGAAACCACAAACTGCTATGACGGCAGGTCATTAACCGGAGCATCATTTAGGTACAAAAAATGTCCTACGACAGGGTTGCCACTATATGGCCCAATTTTTTTTCTGGCGATGTTGGAAAAATGCAAATTTTGAAAAAGTTCTCGGCGTCAAATCGATGATAAAGATGAATGTCTATGGTAGATGTTTTAGATTTAAGGCACATCATCGGTCTTTCATTTTGGTTTACGAGGATGTCTCCAGCCATGGAAGGAAGGTTTTTAAGGAAATTTTCAGAAGTCCACATTCTTTTCGGACGAAATTCACAAAATTTAGATTTTGAAAGTCCTCTCGGCGTTATCGATGTAAAGTCAAACGAATGTGTATGAAAAGTTTGGCAGACGTTCCAAATTTTTGGGACATCGGTCTCGGTCTCGGCTTTTCAGGAAATGCCTTTGCTTTAAAGAAATTCTCAAAAGTCAAAAGTTTGTGATAAAATCTTTTCTGACGAAGAATTTTGGAAAGCCCCTGTTGTCAAAACCGTCTTAAAGAAGTCAAAGGAATGTTTATGCAAAATTTGGTGCAAGTTTTACATTTTTGTAGCGTCGGTAAAAATTTTGTCTTTTATTTTGGGTTATGAAGACCCAGGTATCCAACTATGGAAAGAAGGCTTTTAAGGAGATTGTTATAAGGAAACTCTCATGAGTTCACATTTTTTCTGACGAAGTTTAAAAATATAAATTTTGTAAGGTCTCCCGGCGTCAAATCGATGTTAAAGAAGTCAAACGAATGTCTATCCAAAATTTGATCAAAAATCTGTCATTCATTTTCGATCACGAGGGCCCACGCTCCAGCTATGGAATGAAAGATTTTAAGGAAATACCTCGCGTTAAAGGACATCTCAGAGGTTCAAATTATATGACCAGTCGTTGGGTTGTGGTCGAAATTTTTGTCTGGTCGGGGACTTTGTCATACATTTTGTTCTCCTGTCTGTTGCCATTAATCGCTTCTGGATCAGAATAAGTTGCTTCTCTTTACACTTGTTCTTGCATTACGGGCCTAAACTCATCACAATCTTGATTAAAGTTCAAGTTGAATTCACTGAAGATTTTTTTAATTAGACTGAATGTGTTTGAGGTTAATGCGCTCGTTACAGCCCGCGGGTGGGCCAATCCCTCCTCGATTTCCCACTTCCAAATTGACAAGGGCTTCGTGGCCTGTCACATTCCAAATGTCATTTCAATTCATTGCTACGCGCATTCTAGCGATCATAAGATATTGCGTCTCATTTGATCAAATTGCGTACGACCCCAAAGATACCGATCATCACGGGGCACGTGACTCAGCCTCAATACCGTTGCGTGCAGTCAAAAAACCCCCGCGTCGCGTCCACACCAAATTCGAAAAGGCCTAACCGTCCTAAACGTGTCAATTGATAACCATCAAAGACTGTTGTCTGTTGTCAAAAAGAAAATTCAAAAATAATTGAAAAGAAAAAGAACAGAAGGGAATCGTCTTAACGACGATGGTTTCCTGTAATTGATTTGGAAGAGAATACCTGCAGCCGTCTTAATTAATATTCAGCGGCTGTAATTTGTAATCACCTTTACATAAATCTCAGTTCTGACGGAACGTGTCACCAATAATTTTTTTGTTTTTTTCCTTGTTTCGACGGCAACGATCACCTCGATCCGAACAAATGTCTCGGCAGCGACACGGTGTGGGTGGTGGGTGGGTGGGTTGTTGAATGGCGGTTGAATGGGGGTGGGGGGAGGAAGAGTGCTGCGAGGGCAGACAATATGATTATTATTGTTATTCAGCTCTGACTGCACGATCGTGTGTGCGTGCGTGGCTGCGTTTTTTTCCTCGAAAAGATAAAAGCCAATCGCCTCGAACCCCATGACTTTATCCGTGCCTACGCGCCGGTGCCGGTGAGGGGAGAGGACAATAATGTAAGGTGGCGCAAAAAAGTGAGAAAAACAAAAAAAATGTGAAAATTTAGGTGAATTTCAACGACTCTCAGAGAAACTTCTCTCCGGTGGTTGTTTTTCTGTGGATTTTGCAATCAATCCCCCGATAGATACGGGGAATTTTGCAAAAAAAAAAAAAAAAACGCAGAAACTAATTCGTTATCGCACACAATTCACTAGAAGTCACCTCGAAAAGTTCATTGACCCACTGCCGCTGCCGCACACTCACTGCTTGCAGCTCCCCCGCCCCGACAACACACACACACACACACACCCGCTCGCACACACTCTCGTGCAGGCAGCACACATGCCGCACATTGACTTCAGCTATGACTTCAACTTCGACTTCAATTATTATTATTTTTGCTGTCGTTTTTTTTTTTTCGTGTTCCATTATTACCGTGATTATCTGCGATAGTTGTTTTAATTTGCAATCACACAGGCACCAACACCACGTCGGTTTGTATCTATTTGGGGCTTTTTTTGTTCTTTGCTGCTCCGCCGTTCGGTTCGGCGTATCTTTTGTCGGTCGTTTTGTGATTTGGGGAGCAAATGAATATATTTTATCTCGAGTGTGTTTAGATATTTAACATAATTGTTCGCATCGGTTTGGCGAATGGGTGGTTCTCCTCATTTCCCCCCTCTCTGCGGAGGTGTAACGTCTCTCTGCGTATGTGTGCGTTGAGGTTTTTTTTCGCAAAATTATTATCAGACCTAAAAATAAGGTCATCGGGGAGAGATCGTTTATTTTTGTTTATTCATTTATGGCGGAAATGTCTGAAATGATCAGATTGCGAGTGTGTCTGTGTGTTCTTTTTCAGCTATCATCAGATACGTGGGGTAGAGTTAGTTTGCGGCGATAATATGTTGTGTATACTCGACGTACGTCGGTTCGATGTGTCATCAAAGTGCAAATAATTGCGGTGATTGTTGATGGTGTCCTATAAAAGCCAACACAAAGAACAGGCAAGTTCATTGACTTCTTCTGACAATTGTTGCATTCACATCGATAAATAGCGCGAGTGGCGCCCAACGTAAGTACGCGTACATTTTTGAAACAATCAATTTTTGCAACGAAACATGATGTACGGTGCCATCCGTTGGATGACATGATTCAGAGTTTATAAATAGCTTCCGTCGGCGTGAGTCATGGTGTACTGCCCTTTATGACTCGACATGCGACAATAATTGCATTCTCCTCTGTCATCGCATCGTTTGACGACCGCTGTTCGATGGGAAACGAATGCTCGTCGGGCGAATATTTGAATGGCGTCTGAATTCTTATGATTTCGCCTCGAGTGAGTCAGCAAAATGGTCCCGAATTGACCGGCTTTAAAGCTCTTTCTAAATGGCAAACGACTCAGTCAATGCCTCCAAAAGCGATCCAATTTTCTTGATTTTCCCTCGAGTGAGTCAGCAAAATGGTCTTGAATTGACGTCCATCTTATGCACATGGAGACAGTCTTGAAGCTCTCCAAATGGCACATCAAAAGCGATCCAATTTTTCGAAATGTCAAATCTTCTTTGTGCCGTTAACGTGGTGAACGGTAGTCGCAACCTTCACTGCTGACATTTAGAGTCGAATTGTTGCATTAGTCCAGTTGAATGTCAGCCATGTCGTGACCGCAGAGCGACAACGCTACAGCGGCGACCTTGTTTAATTGATTTCACATCTAGTCGTGGACTAACATTCACAAATGTGGTGAAGAACAGAGAGATTGCACTTGTCACTGAAGTTCTTGTGAGCAAACAACTGTCAACTGTCAGACAACAACTGTCACATTCAGAGGAGAACTGTCAAATTCAGTGAGAAGCAGTCAAATTCAGACGAGAACTGTCAAATCAGGAATTGAACTGTCAGATTCAGATGGGAGCTGTCAAATTCAGATGGGGACCGTCAAATTCAGACAGAAGCTGTCAAAGCTCATACCTGCCTATAAGAAAACATCTTTTGAAATGTGGCGAGCACAAGCTCAAATCTGTCCAATCCAATACAATCCATCGAATAGAACGTTCGTGACACTTGATCATTTCATTGACGTTGACAATCTGTCAGAACGGCTGACAACATGTCGAAAGTCAATCCACTGATACCGAATTTCATAACTTTGAAATCTTGGACTTTGAAGACTGCAAGAGACATGTGGCCTGTCAGTTGAAAAGTTTTTCTTTTCATTAAAAATTTGACGTCTGTCAAAAATAAAATTTGATCTTTGAAATTTTGTGTTTGCGTCCAGGCTCTGGCGTCATTAAGACGTGGGAACCTAGTTTTCTGATAAACTCCTTGGACTCGGAGATTCACCCATCAGAAAGAGACATGTGGTCTGACAATTAAAAATTTTACGAAACGTCAAAAATTTGACGTCCGTCAAACAAAAGTTTGACGTTTGTCAAAAATTTGACGTCTGTCAAACAAAAGTTTGACATTTGAACTTTTCTGTGTTTGCGTTCCGGCTCTGGCGTCGACGTGGGAACTTAGTTTTTTTTTTATAAACTCAATGGCCTCTGAGGGTCGTCCATAAGTAACCTTCTTCTTCTAACTTGCAGAGCAGATCTTGTTTTGAACCCACAGGGCTACGCACTGGACCTACGCCAGTCTAAATGGTTTCCCCGGACAGAGAAAGACTCATTTAACCTACTCCAACCCAATTCCAGATAAACAATTCATTTGGCTGCTTCTAAAGTCGGTTTGGAGTATTCTCGATGTATGACGTTTCATTTTCGGTCGACATTTTGACGTCTTGTAGTAAAATGCGTTCGAGTTAGTTTCTAACAGGTCTCCGAATCAAAATTGTTGACTTCTCTGTTGATTTCAGCGTCACAAAAGTCAAAACATTTGAAGCGTTGAACAATGATGGTTGGAAAATTTTACATTTGGCATTTGAAACCCTCAGAAGATTCGAAAATTTGATATCTGTCAAAAAAAATCGGCATTTGAACTTTCCAATGTTTTTCAGTTCAAATGCGCCTCTCCTTTAACAACTCTCGAAATGACTTAAAAGTTTTGAGGCTTTTACCAATAAATCAATAGGCCATTCGCCTGTCACTTAGACAGATGTTTTTTTTTTTCAAAATGGCGTTTTTTTGACAAACGTTCTTTGAATTGTTGCAGTTTTCGCAAACTCCCAGTCGACCTCGCACTGTGTTCGCGCCTAAGAATAGTCACCATGTTGAGGACTGTCAAATGTCAAAAACTGACATCTGTCATTGTGTCGTCGTTTTTGACAAAAGTTCTTTCAGTTTTTGCGGTTGACATAAACAACCAGTGGACCTCGTCTAAGAAATCCCCGTCTAAGAAAAGTCGACGACCATGTCGACGTCCGACTGAAATGACGTAAAAGTCTCAAAATAAAACGGTCAATCTCCTGTCACTTTGACAGATGTTTCTCAAAATGGCGTAAGTTTTATGAAAAGTTCTTTGAATTGTTGCTTAGTTGACCTCGAACAGTAGCCCCCACCTAAGAACAGTCGCCATGTCGCCGTCTGTCAAAGTTCAAAACCGACATCTGTCAAATGTCACTCAGAAATCGCCCCTTAGCCCACTCGCTATAGAATCGCCCATATCCAGCTGAGCTTGAGCTGAGGAAGAAGCCGCTCAGAAACCATCCCTTAGCCCACTTGCTATAGAATCTTCACGACTGAGCTTAAGATGAGAAAGAAACCACTATCGTTAGAGAAAGAAAAGGCGTGACACCTCAGGCTAAATCATCATCCAATCACACTTCGACTGCTCCTTAAATGTGTTCCCATGCCGAAATGAACTTGTTGCCGTTGACATTTAGTGTGATTTATGATCGAGGCATGTCATGCTATGCTCCAGTAAACGACCTGGCTGACATCTGTCAAGTTGATTTTGGCATTTAGTGTCACACCCCCTTTCAGTTACCCACTCGTGATGTGACATTTATTTTGACATTTACTGTCAATAAAGAGGCACATTACAAGCATCTCCCTGTTGCCACTTAGCCACCGGTAATCAAGCGACGAATTAATCAAAAGCCATTCCACTTAACATCACCTCTTCGCATGCCCTGTGGTGTGTCATAAGCGGTGCCCACAGCATGAACTGCCAAAAAGAAAACCGAACCACAATGTAGAAAAATTGCCACTGTGTGGCTGCGGCTGACTCATAACCCACTCTGCGGACCTGAATCCCTCTGTGCCGCCCGCGTGGGATTACTCATGGAGTTTCAATAGAAACCAACTCAACAGAATCAAACTGAAACAAGTTTTTACACAGCCCAGATTTGTGTGTGCCTGTTATTTTTTTTTTTGTTAGTTTATATCGATCTGAACCGATGACAAAATATGTACACTCGAGTATAGTTTGGACTTGTATGTCAAAGCACAGGCACACACAGAGGGAGGGAGAGAGAGAGAGAGCGATGCACATGCACAACGACACCGTCGTCGGGTTCAGTGCACTCACCTGCCGAGGCAATAACATAAATTTCTGCAACACGCAAGAGAGAGAAAAGACCTTGTTGCCTGGCCTGGCTGGCCTGGCTGGCCTGTGTGGGGCTAAATCGCTCTGGCAAAAGACCTAGCCGTGTGTAGCTGTGGCTGTGTATCGGCTGACCAGGTGGACTGGTAACCGGCTATTAACCAAAAGTGCAAGAAACTTTATCGAAATCTATAACAAAGAACGGCGCACCAGAGGTATGTGGTGGTGGTGGGAGGCGATGGCGATGGTGGTCCGCCGTTACTGCGAAATATGCAAATGTCCATGGAATGGGAGCCCAGAAATTGCAGTTGGCCACATACACACAAAACTGCTTGTTGCTGCTGCTGCTGCTGGTGCTGCTGCTCGAACCCGAGCGCGGTGATATTCTAGCGAAGTAGTGCGTGGAAAATTCTAATTTAATGACATTTACGCGGATCTCCGTGAGCTGCAATGCATCGCGCGCCTTTGAGGGGCTGTGCGGTTGAACATCAATCTGACATTTCAGCATAAATTCCAGATCATGACATTTTCGATTGTCATTCGCGAATACATCCCGTGCAGAGTTCGCTCGTGCAAAGTGCAACGACCCCTTGAGCAGCAGCTCCTCCTCCACTCCTCCTCACACTCTTTCGGACGCTCGCTCTCGAGCTCGGGCAAAAGTGTTATTTAGGTCCATGTATCCCTCGTGTATCTCTCGCTCTCACCGTGGCAAGGCAAGAGCCCCCGGTTCGATGAACTCGATCTGGGTCAAAGCAAATCACAACCCCTGGCTGAAATCGAAATTTGGAACACGCGCACATACACACACACACATCGCTCCGAACCACCCCCCTTTTACACGACGACGACTGAGATAACGGGCATACGCGAGAAATAGACGAAAAGCCCTCGTGGAAGAAGGAAGGAAGCTGGCTCTCACCACCTGCCGTACACACATAAGCCCTGTCAACCCTGGATATGACCCATTTCGAGGGCGTTAGCATCGCAAAAGCGAGTGCTAGTTGCACACGTTGTGTACTTCAAAAACTCACAACTCAACTTGGCTCGGGATGCCTTTGAGAGACAGAGAGGGAGTGAGAGAGAGAGAGAGAGAGCGAGAGACAAAGTTGGATGCTGTATCTCCTCAACATGGGATCCTTTAATTTGTGATTTCTTGTGCGGCGCTTCGAAATCGACATCGACAACGAGCGAGAACTGAGATGTGAAAGGATGTGGGGGTGGGTTTCTCGGCGGCTGGAGAAAAAAAAGTGCAGGAATGCGGACGTAAAGCGATACTCGTATCCGGGATTCCTTTATACATCCAGCACACACCTCATCCCTCGTTCATGTGTGCAGCAGCAGCAGCAGCGATGACGACGGTGTTGTGAGAGTATGTGTGGTGAGTTCTTTTGGGGTGGTTACAGAGAGAAAGTGCTTTCCTTTCCCGTACGCGCTGTGGTAAGGTTACTCGCGTACGTTGACCTAAATTTTTTCCCGTTCACACATAAAATACTTCTACACTCTTGTGTATTGGAGGTCGGTTTGATGGGGTGGTGGGGGGTGAGAGGGTGAGAGGGAGGTTGGTTTGGGGGGTTGTATGAGATTCCTTTTCTCTCTCTCTCTCTCTCTCTCTCTCTCTCTTGCGCAAAGGATTGTAATTAGAGGACTGTGTTTGGGGCACAGAGGCTTTTGCGATGACAACCCCTAGAATTTCCTGTTTTGTGACCCCTCCGCCCGTTCGATGGGAAATCGTTTGAACGGCTATTCGTTCGGTGGTCTAACCTAAATAATCATTGATAGTTGCGTTTGCTCTTCTATTGATTTCAATTAAAATAAGCGCGCGTGGGTTGGTCGGTTTGGCATGGACAGAGTGAGGGGGTGGTTGTCAGAAAGAAGGAGGACACGGAAGCTAAATATAATTACCACCCCCGCATGCGATACAATTCTTTTAATTCCACAGAAACAATAAATACAAGACTATATCCAAACGAAATGATATTTACCGCGCGCGCCAATATACGAGTATACTCGTAACGAGACGACGACTACGACGACGTGAACGTGGACGTGGAGGAAGAGAAGAGTCTTATGCTATGCCGCGCGCTCAGTACATCTCACATTCAATCGCACTCGCTGGGTGGTGGTGGTGTGTTGTGTGTGGAGGAGGTGAATGAACTGACTTGTGGGTTTGCATGCTTGTGCGTTGTGTGACGTCAATTGACACAAAGCGACAGATCAACGACGTTGATGGCGGCGATGATGATGATGAGAGGGAAGCGATGGTGAGTGGTTGGGATTGTGACCTCACATGGGGATGATGTAAAGGGGAGAAGAAGGGGGATGATGATTGAGGACATTGAAGGTGGGATGGATGGATATTTATCGTCCTGCCAAAACGATTTCAATTCGAATCGGTAGGCGGTAAATGTTTGCCGATTGTTTCTGGGAGTTCAGTGACACTTGACAGCTGTCATTCGTGGTGAATTATTGTGGATTGGGATGTGGATAGTAATGGAATTGAATGAGTTGTGGGTGGGAGTGGGAGGGACATTCCCCTCAATCTGGCATCATTCCTGTGACATATGAGCACCGGGACCATGCCAAAACATGCCAAATGTCACTGTGACAAGGGGGATTTTGCTGAAAGTTTGGTACAGGTCACGATTTCTGATCATTTCTATTAAATCTGACAGCTGTCAATGTGACAGATGTCTTTTAGTTCTTTTCAGCTGAAGACAGATGAGAAAATCTTGCTTTCTTTTCATAGTCCAGCAGAGCGATAGTCAAAATTTCATGTCAAAATCCCACAAATGTGAGGAAAAAATGTCAAAATCCCACAAACGTCAGACAACTGTCAAAATAAATGTCAATGTGAATAACCTAAAAGAAACCAATTAATAAGACTGGTTAGTAAGCTTTCCTCTTGCCGTGTTAACATTTTTTCAAGTCCACATGTCAAAGTGACAAATGATACATTTTTCAACAGAGCAATTTAAAATGACGTTGAGGCCCAGATCCCCTCCGGACTGTAGTGCCATAAGACGATGGATGTTAAATGTGATGATAGGCACTGATCGAGAGGAGTTTCTTTTCTGATCATTGCTTTTGAATTTGACAGATGTCTTTTGCTTGTTTTCTGTTGAAGACAGATGAGAAAATCTTGCATAGTCCTGTAGAGCTATGGTAAATTGTATTTGTGTTTAAAATTTTATGTCAAACTGCTACAAATTTGAGAAAAAAAAATGTAAATCTCACAAATGTCAGATAACTGTCAAAGTTAATAGCCTAAGCGACACCTTCACAGCAAAAGTGTAAAAGAAGGCAATTAATAAGACCGGTTGATAGTAAGTTTTCCACATTTTTTTAAAGTCCAAATGTCAAAGTGGCAAATGACACTTTTTTTAAAGTGCGGTCGAGGCCCAACTCCACTCCGGACTGTAGCGCTATAAGACGATGGGTGTTAAATGTGATGATAGGCGTATAAAATGTTTCACGCAATGAATGGTTGAAGTGTAAAATACCGTGGTGAACACTTGACACAGATTTCTGTTTAAATGTCAAAAATGTCAAATGTCATTTGTTTTTATAGACAAGTCACAAATGCGATGATGGGCGTATAAAATGTACGACGCTATCGTGAATCTTGAACTCAAGTATATTCCGCTATGGGCCACGCTAAATGTTCATTTGTCAAATTTCAAATGTCAAAATGTTCGGAATTGTGGCTGTCATTGAACTTCTGTCAAATATTAAATGTCATTCTCATTGACTTTGAACTGTCAAATATGAAATGTCATTCTTATGGAATTAAAAGTCAAAAGTTGACTTTGAACTTCTGTCGAATATAAAATGTCTTTCTTATGAAAATAAAAGCCTGAAGATGAACTTCTGTCGCCGTCTAGTTGACTTTGACTTTCTGTCACACTTCAAATGTCAAAAAAGTGCTGAATTTAAATTCATGTCAAATCCTAAATATCGCATACATAACCCTGTGGTTGATTTTATGTTAGCTAGCAAGCGGCAGAAGTTAAATTCAGGTGATAATTATTCAAAGGTTCGAAGGCGTCTGAATTTTAAATGTCAAATATTTAAATTTACTTCTTGTTGAAAAAAACGTCAAAAAACTCATCGCTGTGGTCGACCATGAACTTGCCTTGGATGTTAAATGCCGTCCAATGACCAATGCCAAATTGTGTTCAGAATCTTTTGTCTTGGGGTAAATGTCAAATATTCAAATGTCATCTCTTATCGAATCAAATGTCAAATTTTAAATGTTTGTCGTTGTTGCTTCGAGACCGTATCCTCCTTTGAATGATGTGATGGTGTGACATAATGCAGCTCAACGTCAGAACGCCAACAGTTGCTCTTAAAGGCATTACATTTCAGGTTAAATGTAAGCTGACAACAAGCCCGTCAAAATCCCCCAATTTATGTATTGTTCCCCCAATTATCATGTTTTCAAGCTTCCATTCAACATCACAAAAGTGAGTCGAACATCGAAATCCGCTTACATGAATTCATCTCCATTCTTTCGCCTGTCAAACGGCATTCTTCATCCTCCCCTCAGCCATGACTTTCATGTACTTCTTGTGTATTATTGTTTCCTAATATTTTTGTGTTTCTTCAAAAGAACTAGAATTCACTTGAAATCATAACATTCACACTCACTCCCTGGCCACAAAAGCACGGTGTACCAAGAGTTGAGAGTCTTAAAAAGTGAAAATTTATTACTTTTCTTTTTCGGCTGGATTTTTCCTCTCTACTTACGCGCGTTCTCGTACACAACTCATCTTCTTTAGCGCTCTAGTCTAGATCATAAAATATTTCAGAAAGAAAAATAAGAAAAACGGAAAGTCTTCTTCCGAATTATGACGAAATCAACCCGACAAAAAAGTGAGAACTACTGGAAAAATGAAAAGTTATAGGCATCATTCTTCTGTGCTCCCGTTCTCGACCGTCCATTCCCCGCAAAACAATCACAAATGAATTGCAATAAAGTGAGAAACAAGAGCACCCAACAAATGTTGCACCTGCTGTCAAATGAAGATGAGGAACGAAAAATAAGCCAGCATGACGGATGATCCATTTCTAATTGGATTTCATGTCTTCTCTCACTTCTTGAGATTAGACATTTCATCAAAACGGCGCCAAAGAACCGAAGTGAATGTTTTCATTTCGGAATGCGTTGCTGTATCAAAGTGCAAGTGTAATCAATTAACGGGGTTTTTTCTTTTTTGGGTGGCGTTTACATTGATTTCCTTCACGCACGAAGTGCGAGAGAGCCGGGTGGGTGTGAGGAGGCGTAGTGAGAGTTTTGTTTATTTTGAGAACATGAAACGTCAAACATTACGTCAAATTGAAAGTCGATTAGTTAAATGTGTTTATATTGGGGGATTTGTTTGGAAATCAAAATTTGTGTTTGGTTTTGAAAAACAAATTGCGGAGAGGTGCCTGAGTTTCTCTAAGTTGAAAAGTGAAAGATGATGATCTGTCAGAAATGGATTCTATACAATTTTTCAGACTGTCACTTTGGCCACGTTGAATTCAGTGGCTTAAGTGACATCTGTCACTTTTAAAAAATCAATGATCACGCTTTTGACTGCATTTAAAGCTTGAGGGGTTCAAAATGTGCATGAAACACCATCGGTGTACTCCATTCTTGTGTCAAATATCACTCATTTGACATCTGTACTCTATTTTTGTGTCAAATGTCACTCATTTGACATCTGTCATCAGTCTAGCATCTGAAATGCCTTTCAAACTCATAAAATATCCAAGGAGAACCGTAAAATAACTGTGACCCCATTCACCATCATCATTTACCGTTTCTTCAATGACACCTGTCACCTGTCAAAACATCTCGCAGTTCCCAAATCACATGGACACACTTGTAAACGAAGAAAAATAATTGCATTGCATTGCGAATGTTGCAGATCTTTGCAGCAAAAATAAATTTTCTTGCACTTGTCAGCTGTCAAATTGGCACATTTCGCCCTTTTCCATGCCACAGCCTAGTGTCAAAAAGTGAATGCGGATAAAACACAAAAAAAATCGAAAAAAAAGAATACTTTCCCCCTTTGCGGCAGTTATGATTATGAATTGACAGCTTCACACAAATATGCCTAATATCAGCCTAATATGACCCAGAAAATCAAGAATTTGTAAATCAAAATTAAATCGCGTGACTTAAAACTAAGCCAACTTCGAACTACCAACGCTATTAGATAACTAACACTACACACAGCATCTTTCTCCCTTCCTCCTCCCCCCTGCCCATCTATCCGTGTCCATACACACCCAGTTTAGAAATCTTCAACCAAACAAAAGCCATCGATGAGTGAAGAAAAAATAAGAAGAAGAAAAAGACGAAGGCAAAAGAAGAAGAAGAAAAAAAAAACTTAGCGGCCGTCATGTAATATCACAATTTATGTGCAATTCCCTCTCACTTTCATTTGAAGAGAGACGAAAAAAAAAAAACTCGTTTCATCTGTGTGCGCTTGCGTACAGCAACCAACAGTCAAACGTCAACGAACTCATGGCTATTGGCAGTGCTTTACACCCGTGCTCTTGTGTCTTTCAATTTTCGTGCTTCGGTGTGTTTTGTTGTTGCCGTCATTTCGTGTAGGCCTACACCGAAGTTTGGTGTCTATTTCAATCGATCGAATGCAGAATGGTCCATGATGCAATCAAAAAGTGCGTGCTGCACACGCACACGGGCGACGACATGACAGATCTGTCAAATAAACCTTTTGGGATATTTCGAAATATAGCACACTCGCAATTTTCTATGTTCTATGTTTATTTCTATGTTTTTTCTATGTTCTATTAGTGGACTGGGCACGTGGTCGACTGTCCAATTGTCAACGCAAAAATATTATTTCAACCGAAAATTCAAGTCAAAAATGTTTTTGCTGAAAATTAATATCCACTGCCTCCTGATTCTATCGCTCATACATCAAGTCCTTGCCCGAAACCCCCCTGTTGGTCGCAATGTATACACACTATCGTCCAAACGACGAGGTTGATGATAAGAAACATACCCACACTCAAATTCACACAGCCACACACACAGAGAGAGGCAGGCAGTCAGAAATGTATCGTAGCAGCAGCAGCAGCAATGAGCTCCACATTCGGTTCGAGGTAGCTGACCGAAAAGTGGGTCACGACAATGGCGAGTTCGTTGAACTGGCTATGACTTTACGAACGCACAACCACACACAGTCGCACACAGTCTATACCGAGAGATACAAATTCGCGGGACACACAGCAGAGCGCCAAAGAGAGCGCAAATGGGACGAACAACCTCGTTCAGCTAGAGCTAGAGTGAGTGAGTGAGTGAGAGAATGAGAGAGAGAAAGACAAAGACTTCGAGAATCGATTTCGTTTTTTCTTTCACTGCCAATTTGTTGTTGGCTCATATTTTTGCACAGTGATTAATTGCTAATATTAAACAAATAGAAACGAACGAGAGATAAGAATAGAAAATGGAATAAGGAGCGAACGCTCGCTCCTCTGACTGTCAATGCGGCGAGTGCAATGGACTGCAGTTGCACGAGGCGGCGGCAAAAAATGTGTGTATGTGCAAAAACGACCAAGCAGAAGACGTTCTCAATTCGCAAGAATTCACTCTTATCTGAGGCTCAGTTCAATGAACCACGGTCACATCATCAACAATCTCAAGCCACCACCACGGAGTAGTTTTGTCCTGAATCGATAAAAAGCGAAATCAGGCCCAGGGATGTTTGCGCGGAATAGATAAATCAAATTCAATCATCAATCATCGGCTTACAGGTGGACTATTTTTTTTTTCGGGTGGTGAGAGATAGGGGGAGGCGGTCGCCTGGGGGAGGATTGATGAGGGCTCACATTAAAGGCGGAAAACACAGAAAAAAGAGCACAAATTGATAAGACAAAGTTTAACAACATCTTATTTGGGGTGTGTGTTGGGGATTTTATTGTTCACCCTTGTGCCCACACACATACTCTCTCTCTCTTTCTCTCGCTCGCTCTTGCTCACCTTCGTCTCTGGTCTACACATTCGTTTCGGGTTCGGTGTGAATGACTTCAATTACCCCACAATCTATGTAGCGCGAGGTTGGCGGCCATCAAAGAACTCAACTCACAAACTACTACAAGTCAAGGGAACGAACGTAGGGAAGGGGGGAGGGGGCTGAGAGGGGTTAGGTGAACGAAGAGACGAAGAAGAAAATCGAATTGGACTACAACAACAACAAAAATTCAAAAATTACGAGGGAAATACGCTAAAAGTAGAGTTCGTTCTTTCAGTGACTGCTGCGATGGGTATGTACTCAGCTCTCCCGCTTGCTCTCTCTCACACACACACACATAGAGGTTGGTTTAGATTGAATGAGTATGAAACTACGAAAAGGAATGTAAACGAGACTCGTTTTTTAGTTTTCTCATGAAAACTGAATTCAGTGTTTGAGCGCAAGCACCATTCACTCACACACACGCATACAGACGAACAGCATGAGCGAGCAGCAACCAACAACCTCAAGCAACATTTTTCTCGTCGAACGAATAAACAGTTTGACGTTGGGGCTAGCAATCATTCGCAAATTGTTTGTCAAATGAAACGGTTACAAAAAAATTTTTGTGTCCCGCGGTTTTTTTTTCTCACCTCAAAAAAAAATACAACAATTTTCTTTGACATAAACAACAGAGATTTTGTGCAAAAATTTAATTTATCGAAATAAAAAAACAACAAATTAAATTAAAAGTTAAAAATTTACGGTTGAAAAATTAAAAAATAAAAGAAAATAGAGGGGAAAGAAAATATTTGTAAGCGGTCGTGAGTGGACCAAACAGTTTGAAGAATTTAATCATGTTCCTTATTAATGCTTATTGAAAAGAAAACAACAAAAAAATACTGGGATTTATTTTTTAAATTACAAGACATTTTGTGTGTGGATTAAATAAAATTGAAAAAAAAAAAAAAAATAAATATATTTTAAGTAATGGGTTGTGCAATTCAAGAGATCATAACTGATAATCAACCAACCAAATCAAATCCAAACGCAATGGATACAGGAGATCTTAGTAAAAATCCTCAAAATCATCAACATCAACATCAATTGTCAAAAACATCAACAATTGTAATTGGTATTGGTAGTGATAGTAGTAAAATGACAACAACAACGTTGATGATTAATCAAAAGAGTCAACAATTAAAGGAACAACATTCGGCGTTGGTGAAATTATTAGAATCAGCGCCAATTAAGACAGCAACAACAACAACAACAAAAACAACATCCACCAATAGTAGTAATAATAATCATAGTAACAATTTGAATAGTATTAACAACATTAGCATTAAGCAACAGACAACAACTAGTCCAAATGCACATTGTGAACATTTGAAAAATGTCAACAATAGTCAACATCCACAAAATGTGTCATCGCATCGTAAAAGACTTAAGTCAATACATCAGCAGCATATTTCAGTGCAAACGACGACGGCTATGTTACCGCCAAATGAATTTTCAAATCAAAATTCGCTGACGAATTCGAATTTGAATTTGAATTTGAATTTGAATTCGAATTTGTTATTGCAAAATGTCAATAATAGTATTAGAGTGAATAAAAGTGACGTTTCAAATAGCGAGAGTTACTGTCAAAATCGTTCAACATCATCGAGGGGAAACAATGATTTTTCATCAACAACATCTTCGTCATCATCCTCATCATCGTCGTCATCGTTGTCGCTGTTGTCGTCGTCTTTGTCGTCGTCCTCGTCGTCGTTATCGTCGGTTAACGGTGGTCTACTGAGTGTTGACGATGATATCTTAGATGATGATGAGTGCGGTGGTATTGACAGTGACAGTGGTAAAAATAATAATCAAAAATCCTCGCTGACAGATCATAGCAATTATGAAACGTATCAGTGTCCGTGGAAAAAGATTCGTTATGCACGCGAGTGGAAACAGCGAAAGCAACAACAACAACAACAGCAACAGTCACAGCAACATCAAATGTCACAGCAACAACAAGGCAACACTGAATCAAAGGATTCATTAGCCAGTGATGAAAAAATTGCCATATCATCGTTAGAAGGACAAAATTCCGAATTAGCCAAACGATTGGGTATTATACCTGAAAATTCAACAGCCCCAATACCACCATCATCATCCTCATCATCCTCCTCCTCCTCATCAACATCAACAACATCATCATCATCGCACAATCGTCGTGATAGTTCGGATAGCAATTCAAGTATGTCCAGTACGTCGAGCCTTCAGTCGACGGCATCGTCAACAGCATCATCGGTCCTATCGTCCTGCACTTGTACCCCACAGCAGCTGGAACTGGATCAAGATACACCGTGTCAGTGTAATAATTGTCAGTCAATGGATATGGATTCGGGATGCGATGATGAGGCGTTGTGCGATCAAACATTAACAATGAATTATTTATGTCAGAAATTTGATGAGAATTTAAGTAGCAATAGTAAATGTAGCGATAAGAAGATTGTTCAAATTGAGATTAAGACAGAGGGCGCGACGAATGGAAAGATGACAGCAGCACAAAATTTAGCATCCGGAACAAGTGATGTAGGTTTTTCTGTCTTTCTATGTTTTTTCTATGTTTTTCTATGTTGTCTATGTTTCTCTCCGAGACAAGAAGTCTGCACCCCTTACTTTTCGTTTTTAGATCAGACATCCCTTTCAATCACAGATGCTCTTCTCTTTTTTTTTTGACAGCTGTCAGATGAACCTTTTGACTGATCAGAATTTTGTATTTTCTTTCATTTCAGGGATTCTTTCGACGTTCCATTCAACAAAAGATCCAATATCGTCCATGTACAAAGAACCAACAGTGCAGTATATTGCGAATTAATCGCAACAGATGTCAGTATTGTCGTCTGAAAAAATGTATCGCTGTCGGAATGAGCAGAGATGGTAAGTCACCACAAATTTTCTTTGTACTCCTGTCAAAAAAATCACATTTATGTTGAGAGAAATGTATCGGCAACAAAAATTGTAAAACAAAATTTGAGAAAACCTCCTATTTCACCTTGTGCTCCACAAAATGTTCCCCTTCTCTTTCTTGTTTCCCGCCTCGAAGTGAGGATGGAAGTCTGTCAGAAGTCCCTGACGTGCTAATCATTGAAATCACTTGAACAACAACCGAAAAAAAAACGAACTTAAATCAAGAGCGTCCGCCATAGACAAGATAAGATTACAACACACAATCCAGAGTACAGTGACATCCCCCCTGTCGTCGCGGCATACACACTCCCCATCCACACACACCGCACACAGAGGGAGAGTCTCTCATAATCGGAGGAATGACGACGAGCAAACATGTTGCGAGCCGAGTTCATTGACCAGCCATGAACGAAATTTTCTGTTGCTCACTGTTTCTGTGAATTTTTTTTCGTAACATACCCTTCTCCTGGCAGACACTGGAGGTGTGCCTGTGTGTGTGTGGTGGCTATATTTTGCCTGTGTCCCAGTTTTTTCTGTTTTTTTTTTCTCGGTCGAAGGAAAGGAAATAAAGAATTCACTCATTGAGCGAGGCGCGGGAGAGAAGAAAAAGAAATTAATTTTATGTTTGCTGCTTTATTTTTTTTTTTGGGTAATAATTCGCTTATCGTTTAGTGTTAACGAACGAATGACGAGAGCTACTCACCACGGTCGGGCTGAAAGAAGAAAAGACAAAGGAGTGGTGGCGCGAGTGCTCGTATTCACCACAGCAGCGTATTTCCATATGACTGTGGTCTGTTGGGTTGTTGCTTTGTTTTGTGGCTGTGGCTGTTGGACGGGGATGACAGGGAGCAAAGGGGGTCAGAGAATGAGTGCGAGAGAGAGAGAGCGAGCGAGTGGTAGAGATAGGTGCGGAGGTGAATTTGTGGAATTGTGCTACGAGTGGAATGACCGGACTTAACCCAATTCGTGAACGGCGAACATTTTTGTTTTTTTTTTTTTTTGCTGTTGCCTCTGTTGTTTGTTGCTGCAACCATACAGAGCACGCAAAGGCTAGTGTGGCGCGGGTGGTGAATCGAGGTAAAAGAGGCGAGTGAGGGAGCGACGAGACGAGTGTGAGAGAGAGAGAGAGAGAGAGGGAGTTATGTATGAAGCAAAGCATAGCAATTGAATTGTTTCGAGATACAGAACAGGAAAAAGAGGCCAACCCAGGAGTGAATGAGATAATAAATTAGCTCACAACAATGATCGTTACACAAAAACGAAGAAAAATATGTTGGAGCCGCCAGAAGAGATGTATCTTCTTGTCTTCAGTCGTCGTATTAATTAAGTAGTACATCAGTCGAAGTGAAGTTTTATAGCACCACCACCGCCGTCTGAGTTGTCCACCATCACCGCATAGGCGCGACGCTTCGGCGGGCAAGGGGAGATGGAGCACAAAAGAGAGAAAGACAAAAAGAAAAAGAGGAGTCAACTTAGTAGAGCTAGCTTAGGCCATTGACTTTAGTGAAATTGAAAGTAGTTCTGTTTGGAAATTTCTAGGAGGAGACTTCTTCTGAAGTTTAGTATGCGAGACGCATCTACATTTTCGGTGGTTTAAGAGGAAACGCTTTGAGGTTGACTCATCGTTCTCTGATAACACGAGTGTTCTAGAAACGAAACGAGTTTTAATGGTTTCTTCTTAGACAGGTTGGGGATTTTTCGTTTTGATTCTTTTGTTTGTCATTCGGGATGAGTTCACAGATCGTTAGGTTTTCCTTGAATTTTGACATGAATTTGATTCCGGGGAAGTTTTGTTTGATTATTGATCGGACGACAGTTGATTTCGGGGGAATTTGAGAGATTTATGGGTTTTTCGTCATAAAATGTGACATAAGCTCCGCTGAGAGACAGGTGTGAGTGATATTCGAAGTTGTTGAGTAATCTGTTTAAATTTTGATTGGGTGACTCATAAAAAATCAGTCGAAATGTCGGTGACATAAGTCATTTTGACAGATCTGAAAGTTTGGTCACTGAACTGTCACCTAAATAGAACTTAGGTGTGACAGGAGCTTTGTCTGGTTCCAAGTTTTTCACGAACACTCCTTCTAAATTTTTCTTCGTTTGAAATCCTTTATTTTTATATGGAATCTGACAGCTGTCAGACAAGAAAAAAAAGAAGTTCGTTCAAAGTTGTTCGATGTGTTAAATGTGTTATTTGGATCGACCTCTGTTCGTTGTGCATGACTGAAACTGTCTGAATTATGTATCACGTTTGACAACTAACAGCTGATCTGTCAAAGAAAGATTGTTCTTCTCTAAAAATGTGTTTCCGTTTCTGACGCATAGCCGACTATTCACAATTCCTAGTCGGTCGTCCAATTTTTTCTGAATTTTGTATCGGATTTGTTCTTTGATTCTTGTCTAAAATCTGATCTATCAAAAAAAATTGTTTTGTCCTCTGAAAGTTTGAAACTTTTAGTTCGACCATTGTTTCCGTTTTTATCAGAGGTTCTAGTTTTTGAGAGAAAAGTATTTCTGAATGCTGCACCTTGTGGAGTCATGATTTTTGTATCTGACATTTGACAGCTGATCTGTCAAAAAAAAAAATGTTTGCCTCTGAAAATTTTGCATTTATAGTTCGGCTGTTTCTTGGTTATGGCCGAGTATTCAGAAGTTCTGGTTCTTCATGGAGACTCTGAGAGCTGTTCATGATTTTTGTATCTGACATCTGACAGCTGATCTGTCAAAAAAAAAAGATTGTTTTTCCCCAAAAATGTTGTTTAATTTCTTGTGCATGGCCGACTATTCACAATTCCTAGTCTTTCATCCAATTTTGTATGAATCTTGTATCAGATCTGATCTTTGTTTTTTTGTAGAAAATCTGATCTGTCAAAAAATGTTCGTCTCTGGAAATGTGGTATATTTGGTTCGACCATTGTTTCTTGGCTATGGCTGTGTGTACAGAAATTTAGCTTTTACATGAAACCTCTTTCCGAGTGTTTTTCATAATTTTTTTTTGACATTACATCTGACAGCTGATCTGTCAAAAAAAATGTGTGCCTTTGAAAATTTTGGATTTTTAGTTCGGCTTCTGTTCCTTGGTTATGGCTGAGTATTCAGAAGTTCTGGTTATTCATCGAGACTGAGAGTTGTTCATGATTTTTTTTCATCTGACATCTGACAGCTGATCTGTCAAACAAAAATGTTTGTGTCTGAAAATTTTGCATATTTCGTTTAATTTCTGTTCCTTAGTTATGGCTAAGGATTGATAAGTTCTAGTTTTTCATGAAGACTCTGAGAGCTGTTCATGATCTTTTTCATCCGATATCTGACAGTTGAACTGTTAAAAAGAAAATGGTTGTGTGTGAAAATGTGGTGATTTTAGTTAGACCTCTGTTCCTTGGTTATGGCTGAGAGTCTGAGTGCTGCTCATGATTTTTTTACCTGCTGTCTGACAGTTTATCTGTCAAAAAATGTGTGCTTGTCTCTAAAAATGTTGCATTTGAATCGACCTCAGGGTGAATTCGCAACAGTCTCTTTGCCGTAATTTTTCATTGAGTAATTTTTCACAACTTTCAGCGACTCCAAACTCTCAAAACTCGCTCAAAAATCCCATCACAACATCAGACATTTCAACAAATTCCAAATCCCAATTTCCGCCATCTCATCAAACGTCATCGCAAACCTCGCATCCTTCTGTCGACCCCCCAAAAAGCACATCGACAACAACAAGACAACCTCGTACTCGTGCGCCAAAAAAGAAACGAAAATAAATAAAAAAAACCCCAACAATGTCACATTTTAAGTTCATCTCTGACCCAATTTTGACAACAAAGTGTCATGATTTTCCGCCTTCAGTTTCATCGTTTTTTTTTCTCTTTCTCTGTTTTCATTCATCTCTCCCTCGTTCGCTGGCGATGGCTGATGGAAGTTATAGCACCCATGGGTGCTGCTTCGTACAATTATTTTGATATAATAAATCCACTCATCCTTGACCAGAAAGTCCTTCAAAAACGTATCAGTGATACATGGTTTTATGCGTGCCGCCATGTTGCCGCCGCCGCCACCGCCGCCTGTGCGTGTGTGCTCGTTGTGACATTGTCTCAGTTGTTGTTTTGTCAGTAATGTTATTACATTTTAATAAAAATGACCGTGTTCCCCTTTTTTTTAATTCATTATCTTTCAAGGAAAGAAGAGGTTACTTCATGTTTCGTAAAAATAAGAAAAAGGGGAGAGGGAGAGAGAAGCGGAGAGAGAAAAGAGGCACACTGCCCATCGACCTAGAAATTTGAAAATTTATTTCATCGATTAAAGAGATTGTATATTTTATTCCGTCCTTTCTTTTCTGCGCCCCTCCGCTCCACTTTGCGAAGAAATTTTTGCCTAAATTATTTCAAATTTAACAAATAAACACACACGCAACATGACACACAAAAAAGTGGAGAGAGAGGAAAAAAGAAAAAAAAAATGTTTCATAGAAAACGAAACTGAAATAGCAAACACACACACAATACAGTCACGTAACACAGATACAATACGCGCCGCGCGAGTGTACGCATGCTATCGGCCGAGGCGAACCCCGAGTGAGTGAGTTCATTGACCGAACAAGTCTGACGTTCATAACGTCGAATGAAACTAGGTCAGCCAGAGCATTTATTATAGCACACACAATATTTCTCCTCGTTTTCTTTCTCTCTGCTAGATTGTGGCTGTGTGTGGGGAGATGTGTGCGCCTGCCTGCCTGTGTGTGTGTTTCTAATTCATACCTCACACAGATGAACGGCAGAAGTGCTCTTATCAATTCGCATAAAAAACTTATGGTTGATTTGACTTAATTTGCCTGTCATTTGTGCATTGTGGTGGATTTTTCGCGAGGAATTCACCTCTCAACTGTCAAAATTCATAAATTTCTTTGTAAATGTCAAAGAACTTGCATCTAGAGACTAGAGATTCAACGCGTTCAGCGTTCAAAAGCGAATCGAATCGTTTTGAGGCTGCCTATCTGACAGTCGTTGGTCGTTGGTCGCTGGTTATTTTAATTAAAATGAACTCAAATTAGCACGAGGTTAACCAAATTGAAAGTAAATTTTTTTTCTCTCTACTTCTTCTCTCTCATTGAATATCGCCTTGAAGGTTTGCGAGTGTGTGTGCGACGCGACGACGACGGGTGTGTGTGTGTGTGGCTACGTTAAACACACATTTTTTCTAGGTCTTTCAAATAGTTTTGAATTGGTTGGAATTTTTATGCAACTTGTAGACAGATGTGTCACGCACATTATCCATACACTCCAACTCGCTCCCTCTCGCTCTGGCACTCTGTCACTTTGACGACGAGACGGGGTCTTGTAAAATGTTCAATTTAGAGACCAATTGTTGTCCAACAACGCTCTGTCCTGGGAGGGAGGGGTGCGCAGGTGATGAATAGATATTTTCGAGTGAGGGTCGCAACGAGAGAAACTAACTGACAGTTCATTTAAATTTTGAACTCTATTCAGGTCGCACGTTATTGAGTGGTATCCCACATCATCTCGCACGAGGTGGGAAAATTGACGAGCTCTCGCTCTCTCCAAATCCACCTCCGCTCTGTCATCTCCACTCATCCACTTGACACATAAAACGGTCGCTTCGTGTGAAATTCTTCTTTTTTTTTCCACATTTTTTTGTTTAATTTTAGAAACGCGGAAGCGCATGAAAGCGGGAAATTGAATGTGTGTTGCTATTCTTTTGTGAATTTTCCTTTCGATTGATTGTAATCCTCTTATGGCTGGGATGACAAATGGAAAGAGACGAACTTGTCAATCGTTTGTGATCGTTTTGTGATCTCTTTTGACAGTCGACGGCGCTTGGTGTATCATTCAGCGGATATTACAAAACATCTCTGACGAACAAACAAAACAGACACAACTCGCGGGAGATCTCTCTCTCCAATTGAACACCAAAAAAAATAAATAAATCTCCTCGTGGTCGTGCGCCACCACCGCTGTCATCTCGAAAAAAAACTTGGTCGTGTTTGTTGCTTTTGCCGCTTTCTATTGCATAACGAGTGAAATTTCATGCGTTACGTAAATAACACACCAAAAAATGAAGAAAAAAAAAAGCGATCAAAATGAGAGTGAGGAGAATTAGTAATTGTAGAGCATTAACCGAAGAAAAGACGACAGTTCGTCCGTCTTGACACAAGAGACACAAGTACATTTGTCATGCCAATTAATTTGTGCAGAGGAAAGATGTATACCACCCCGAGCTAATGACAGGCCAGTTGAAGGCACTTTACTGTTGCGGTCTGTGTGACTGCCGTGCTTTGCTCTGTGTGTGGTGTGAACGAGTAGATGAACCTTCAAGAGGTTATTTACCTCTTGCCTAACGAGAAATGAATGGGTTACGAATGGCATGAGTGAGGGAGATAGAGAGGTACAATGACAGCAGGCCCGATACACAGCTGTAGCAGTCACCGTTGATGGTGGAACGAACTGTAGAGCAAACTTCATATTTAGTCCGGGGTCACAGCATGATGTGATGAATGGGGGGGGGGGGGCAGATTGAGGGGGGGACCATGTGTGTATCGATACTCGAATCAGAGAGCACGAGACGCTCTCTCTCTCTCGTTCTCTGACTGAGACTGAGGAAAAAAAATAACTTTCATTTTTCAATGACTTCTAGTTTTGTGGCAGTCTCTTTCCCACTCACAAATCGCGCCCATGAAGTGTATCTCACACAGCTAGTGTGTATCCCCACGATGAGCTCCGGTCATCGACACCAGAATCCACTCTATGTGATACACACCGAGCGAGATACACTGAGACTGAGACTGGCTACAGCAAAAGTTTCTCGAATGTTTCCTTGGATTATTCAAATGTTTCGCAACATTACTCATACGCCACCGGGACGGGCGCGTGTTTGTGTGGTGAGTAATTAGAAAGAGAACGTTCATCACTCACTGTCTTTTGTGTGAAATTTCGAAATTCGAACAAAGCCGATAATCATTTTGAATCTGAAACAAATTCTATGTTTCCAATGCGCGAGAGAATGTTGCGAGATGCATTTTGACTTTGCTATTTCTTGTGTGTGGTTTTTGCATCGAGCGTCTGTGTGTGTGTGTGTGTTTGATGAGAAACAGAACCACCGAGTGCAGCGACACAAATTTAGGTCATGCTCGGTCATTCACTCATGGCTTCAATAGCAAGCTCGCTAATATATACACACACGAGCGCCGGAGTGCATGCATGCATCGAACGAATGGGGCACTGTGTGTGCGAACGGTATAAATTTGCACTCTGCACACTGGGTGCACCGAGTGGGAGAGGGATGGAACCAGCAGATTCTCCATCTCGCTCCGTCGTTTGGTTGCAGTTTTGCTATCAAATTTGACATTCCCTTGTAGAAACGAAACAGTAACAACGATCGCACATGACTCGAGCGTCGCCGACGTTTGAACAACGAGCAGAGACGAGTGAGGTTGGACGGTGAATTTGGATAATGAGCGATGAGGTCGCTCGTAAATTAATTTAGGTTACAAATTACATTCGATAATAATTTGAAAAAAAAACATCGCCTGAGAGAGATAAATTTCTTATGTAATTTTGTAACCGATTGTTGTTGCGGCCTGTCAGCAGTCAGCAGCTAGTGATGTGAGTTCATCGAACTCGTTATATCGTTTTGATAGTCGGTTAGATACCCCTCCACTTGTCATGGCATGATTATCGCATTTGTGCGTGCGGCGGACGGCCAAGCGAGAGAGAGATATAGAAACAAACAAAACAACACGAAAAAATTTCAGTCTAAATTGAGGTTAGGTTGCTCTTTTTTCTTTTCATTTCTTCAAGTGAAAGTGATATTAAGAAATGCCTTCGTTTGCTTAATCTTGCCAGTAGTAGTTGCGGTTGTGGTTTAGCTTCGAAATTGATAATGACTTCGGTGAAAGATACAGACCGTAGTTCGATTGCTTCCCGGTTTTGACGTTTAGACTGTCACTCTTCTTCCACCGGCACACTCGTTGTTTCGTACTTATGCTGCACGTTTTTTGTGGCATTTCCTGATTATTATGAGCGACTACCACTAGACCGGGCGTTATGCAATTGCAAGTTGATGCGATGTGGGCCGGGCTGGTTGTCGTCGACGACGGGATGAGATAGTGATGCGCGTAAATTTGCTATTTTGATCATAAATTTCCTCGTTGGAAGAGAAAAGCTGAAAAATCCCCCGACCAACAAACGTCAGTTTTGTGTATTTATTTATTTTCCTCTGATTTGTTCATACCCAACACACAACAGAGTTTTAACTTTCACTTTTTTTCCGCTTCGAGTTAACTTTGCCTGCCTGCCTGCCTGACTGGCTGGCTGACTGGCTGACTGGCTAACTGCCTGAATAGCTGGTTGGCTGTGGCTTGGCTTTTGTGTAGATGTTGTACCATTAATAGTTCAATGACCAGGTTTTGTTATATATAATCTATGTTTGTTTTGTTGTAATTTGCTTTATGATCTATTGCCCGAGTGTGCGATTGTATTCAGCCGTTAACAATGTTTCAGGGTCTCATTCACTTCGCATGCCGTACACACATGCATGGACTTTTGAAATGTAACCTATAAAATCCGTTATGGGGATTTCTTGCGTTAAATGTGTGGCTAATAATTTGCATATATGAACTTAATGATTATGATGGTTGGCTGGTTGGCTGAAGTTCGCTGAATTTTGTAGGTGGATATGACAGGTGTCAAGTACTTTTATGAGTTTTTTAATAGAAAAAAGAGTGATGTAGAGACTCGTGTGCAGGTATCCGAGGGCAAATTGAATGAAATTTGGGACAAGAGAGTTTTGCTTGATACCAGACTTGAATGAAGTTTTGCAAACGCGAGAGAGTTTTTGTCTCATTTTTTTGATTTGTTGTGTTAATTTGTGATTTTTTTTGTTGTTATTTGACAGCTGATTGTTAGCAGATTTTATTGAGGGAAAAAAAGTGCGAATAACTTTCACATTTTCATAAAATTTGTGTCAGCATTGCGCTTAAAAAAAACATTTTCGGAGTCAATCATTGGGCGCCAGTCCATTTGACACATGTCCAGTCTGTTCAAGTTTAGCATCATTCTCAGTCTGATTCTGGTAGGCCGGTGATTTAGTTAGACAATTTAATAAGAGATTACAATTTTTGCCTTCCCTTTTGACTGCTTGGAGAGGTCTATGTTATTTCTCCGAACTTTAGTCATTCTTCCTCATGCAAGGTGTTGTTATATTTCAAATTTTGGTGTCACAAATAGTTTACTCCTCGGCACGATGTGAATTAAATGCGTCAATTTGTTAACATAGAACATAGAACGTAGAACATAGAACATCGAATGCGATGCACTCCATCATATGTCGCGATGATGTACGGTGCCCTCATATTTGAAATGTCAGCGTTATAAATTGTTCACTCCTCGATACGATGCGAATTAAACACGTCAAATTGTTAACATAGAATTAGATGCGCTTCTTAATATGGCGCGGTGATGTACGTTGCTGTCATAATTCATGTTTTTGTGAATTAAATACGTAAAATTGTTAACATAGAACATAGAATATATAACATAGAACATAGAATGCTATGCACTTCTTCATATTGAGCTACCATCCGAGTTGGACCTCAATCAACAAACCTCCGTCAGCACCATTACTTGCCTGCTGTCTTCATTATCGAACACCAAATTGACTGAGATCCCTTTTCACTTGTGAGGGCCACATTAGTCTGGGACGTTCTTGGACATTAGTCTTGGTCCGTTGCCTTAGCCCATAGGTTCAGATTGTAATACACGGCTTGTCCGCTTTTTATTACTTATGACTAGGTTGACGTAGACAACTACACTTGTGGTGCCGCATTTAATATTTGAGCTGCAGATTCTATCGACACCAGCGCCACACTGCATGGTGGTCGAGTAACAGGCCTGCAATACTTGCAGGGAAATACTCACTTTCTTGATCGTTTTGCATAAATGTGTCTAAAGGCGTGGGTGATCGTGGAGTAAGTCTAAGACTTGAAAAGACCCCAAGGAAAAAAAAAGGCCATTGGGTAAGTCTAAGACATCAAAAGACACCAAAGATAAAAGTGCAACTGTGTAAAATCGCATGATCTGGTCGTCCAACTCCGATCACCAAAACGGGAAATTGCACAACAGGAAAATGACTCAGCCAACAATTGAATTGTTTCTTGGGCGAGTATGAAATGTGGGGCTGGATTGTGTGAAACCAGATGTCGTCCACAACCATTTCTTGTCACTAAACTGTTTCTGCCTGACTGCCATATCAGAGAAAAGTGGTCCAAATATGTCCGCAGTTAGACATCTACGTTGTGGATTCATTGGTTTTAAAAAATCACTCGCCAAATCGGCAATTTTCATGATAAACGAAGCCCCATCCATCGATGCCCCAATTCCATCGAATTTTGTGGATGAAGACGATTTTGTTTAAAAACTACTCATTTTTTTTTTTAAATATTGTTCAACACTTAAAATTCATTGTTTTCTCGTGTAGCGCACGACTAAATCTGAACTCGCAGCTATTGCGCTGTATTTTATTTTCCGTTGGCAACACCTTACCACACAAATGTCAAATTTAGTGTGAATTTTAAAACACCATTTGCTCCCTTTGTCGGAAAATTCCATATTGAATTACACACTCACTCGAAAGCGAAAACAAATACACCCCCTCACCCGTGTTTATGCTTACGAATCATTCCATTTGACATATTCAATTCCAAAAAGTATCTACGTCTCGTATGAATTGCAGGCGAAAAAAAAAATCGAAAACAAAAGCAAAGTTATTTATCAACGTCTCGTCTTTATAAATCAAGAACAAAACAAGAAAAGGAACAAACAATTTACACCTCCTCGTGACTTACAAGAGCCTTAATTCACTTGCTTGTTTTTTGTTTCCCTTATTGTGCTGTTGTTGTTGTCGTGAATATGAGATATTTGAATATTCCGTCGTTCAATTGAAGTTCAAGGTTAGTACATTGAATTCCTTGCCTTCTTCTTTTTTTCGTTTTTCCCACTTTGTATTGTAGGTTCAGATGCACAATCTGCTTATTTGAGTCTTTTTTTTGATGGTGTTGGGTTGGGAGAACTTTTGATTGCAGTTTGTTTTGAAAGAGAGCGAGAAGCTTTCAAAGAGAGCAACTTTGAATCTCCCCACAGTAAAGAGAATGGTGAAAAGCTTGCCAAAGAGAGAGATATGTGCTGTTCAAGCTTAAGAGAGAGAAGCAGCACTCAGTTAGCCGGTTCAATGAATCTCAGTTTGTATACAAAACAATGCGGAAAATATTCAGATAGTGGTTACGTATACGCCAGAGACATCTGTATGGTCGCACACCGAACTATGCGATCTGAAAGCTCGGTATCCATTCATGAAAGCTTAAAACTTTTCCAGAGAGCACAACGAATTTATCGTCTCTTACAGCAAAGATATCAGATACAGAAACGAGAGAGTGAGAGAGATTCTCTTTTTGGGAGCTTTTGTCTTTTTGTATCTTTTTGGGAAGTCAAACACCATTGCGCGGAGTAAACAGAATTCAGTCTCAGCAAAAGCACACAAGACAGCGAGCGAGCACAACATTGATATCTCGTCGACTGTAGTCTGTAGCCCGTGTGGTAACACAACAGCGTTATTATTGAGTGTGTGCGCTTTATTTATTTGGAGACGGTATCTCTCAAATGTGCTGTACACAAGTTTTTGTGTGATTATTACCTATATTCGTAACGTGCTAGCGAATTTTACAGTTAGTCGCGTTCAAGACCTTGTCGAGTTTTGTCATGTTTGCATTTGCAATTAAATCAAAGGAACAAAAAATCATAACACAAACAGCAACAGCAACAAAAAATAACAAAATATAAATTTTATTTACCGTGTATATAGTGTTTGATATATAAAAATATTTAAAAAACAGCGGTGTCAAGAAAAAAATATATTTTTCAAAATATTTTCTAAAACAACATCAAATGAAAACAGGAAAATAATTTTCGACAAAACCAAACAACTTTACAAAGGATTATAAGCCGGGGCGCATAAGAAAAAAAAAACACAACGCGAAATTTCTACAACTGAATGGAAAATTAAAACAAAAAAAACCTAGATTTTATGTGATGTAAAGAAAGTTCCTTCAACAAGTTTTAATTTGTTTTATTTTTTTCTAAGCAACAACGCAAAAAAAAAAGTTTTGAAAATATATAAATTATAAAACATAGAATAAAAAATAAATGTTAAATTAAAAAATAAAATGCATAATAATTGTGATTTTCTAAGTGAATTCAACACAAAGTGGTGGTCAATGAAAAGTTATTTATTCAATAAAACAAATCACTGCGACCAGTAAAACATAAAACAGAATAAAAAAAATAAATCTCTTGTACCTGAAAAAGAAAACATAGAAAATATCAGATTTGCTGTTTTTTTGTGTTCAACTGTGATGTTTGTTTTTGTTTAAGTTGCATCTGTTGTTTTGTTTGTTAAAGTTTCTATTTTATACACGAATCAGTGCATTTATGTGCCACAACAAAAATAAATAAGAAAAGAGAAAAAAAATCAAAACAAAATAAATTTTCTTTTGGATAACACACTAAACTACTTGCCGAATCAACTGATATCACACAAGTTAACAAAGAAAAAAAAAAAGAATAACCACAGAAAGAGATCGTGAAGACAAAGAGGAGAGAGATTAATGCCGTCGCATAAAATATTTTCAAATTAAAATCAAACAATTTGTGGATTACTATATGATTTTAATTTTTATCAACAAAATATAAATTTATTTAAAAGAGAAAATCCTAATACAATTCACAAAACATAAAAATGGCTGAAGAATTACCAATTTTAAAAGGAATACTTAAGGGAAATGTTAACTATCACAATGCACGTATGTATCATCCATCAGCGTTCGTCGAATGAATTTCGAACAAAAAAAAATTTGAGTCATTCCTCCAATATAATGCCAGGGCTAATGGGATAAGAATATGTATGACTCAAAAGTTTTGTGTCATTTTGGCTAGAACTTGTTGGGGGATACTAGGCTTTTCCGAATGATTGGGAACAGGTTTTCGAAAATAATTGAAGATGTAAAATTTTTTTTACATCGAATTGGAACTTATTTCCTGCTCGCAAAAGCCATGTCCTAAACTTCTATTTCCTTAAACAAAGTTGGAGAGGCTTCTCCAACTTAACTCTCTTCTTTCCGTCTTTAAATGTCGCTGCAGGAACGTCTCTGAAAGACGAGTTGTCTTAAATTTCTATCCCCTTGATTTTGAGTCAAAAAATTCACGGAAGGGACTTCTCTCCAACTTAACTCTCTTCTTTCCTTCTTTAAACGACGCTACAGGAACGTCTCTGAAAGACGAGTTGTCCTAAATGTCTATCCCCTTGATTTTGGTTCAAAAAACTCACGGAGAGACCTCTCTTCAAGTTAACCCTCTTCTTTTTTTCTTATGAGTCGCTACAGTCCTCGGTGGAACTGGGCCTCAATCAGGAAGCACTATACTTTGCCATCTCAATCTTCAAAGTTCCAAACTTTGGTACATATTTGGTCAGAAATTCTAAAACTTTGATAAACCTTACTTCTTGTTCCAAAAGTCATTCATGCTGCTGGTGGGCCTAGTTTCGCTCATCGCTTCCACGTTCAATTTCACAAATTGTGTTTTTAGGAATGGCTTCGTTTAAGGTATTCGTTTGCATGAAATTTTGGTAACTCGGCAGACTGTGTGACGAGTGAAATTTTGGCCTAAATTGTTCTTTTTCGATCAAAAATCCCGGCAAATTTGTATGTTCTCCAATTTTGTCCGTCTTGAACTTAAAACAAATCGTTTTCTGTTCGAGCGTGTTGTCATTTAGACAAAGAACTGAACATGATCAGAATTTGGTCCAAAATTCAGAATTGTACCAAAAAGTCAAAAATGTGATGAGAAGGCCTTAAATCGGTCTTAGAAGCCCTATTCACGCCCACGCTCATCTTGGTCAAAAAAAGATGCCTCTGATCACTTCCCACCAAATCCCCATTCCCATTTTTGAACATCGAATAACATTTTTGAACATCACACATTTCTGACTATCAAACTCCATATCTAGCCCTCTAGCACCATCTCAATGAAACCCCAAAACTAAAGTCACCTCCCCCTCAAAATCTCCGTCAAATCCGCTCTACTTACTTCCAGCTAATCGATCAAATTAAATGTCACACAAAAACTCCGGTTAATTTCCCTAAAACCAAGTGCAAGTCGCACTCGTATGTTTGTTTTTACCATCATCGTCAACTCTCCATTGGCTGCTGTCGGTGTGAACGCTATGCACTTTCTTTTTCAAGCCTCTCTCTACAGCACAGTACACATCTTTACATATCACCTCACTGTGCCATTGCTTTCGATTTTCGTTTTAACAGAGCGTCAAATAGAGCCGCTCACAACAGCCAGCCACAACCACTATCAGCAGCAGCAGCAGCCCGCAGCAGCAGCACCAAGGCGGTAACACAACAAGAAGAGTTGTTGTGGCCTTTTTTTGTTTGCCTTTGAAAAATTAGAGCTCATAATTTATGCGCGCAGTTGGCCTCATGCACCAATAATTTTTCCGAAAATTTTCTCCCTCTCTCTCTCTGTCTCTCTGTGTCTCTTTGTCTCTCTTTGTTGCCAATTTCATTTCGCGCAAAGGAAAACAATAAAAAAAAAAAGAAGAAATATAGTAACACACTTCTTCATTCGGTCGTTCTCTATTCGGTGTGTCTGAGCGCTCGACCTCTTTTAGATTTTCTCTCATTTCGCCTTTCTCTCGGAAGGTGGCTTGAAACTGAAATGATCATTCAACAGGCACAAAGATGCCAGTTGACGATAATGGCAATGTGTGGGGCTTTAACTTGGACCATTCAGTCATTCTTTCACGGTCCCACTCTGCTTCTCTCTCTCCCTCTCTCTGTGTTCGTCTCTGTGTGCCTCTCTGGTTTATCTAATTTCTTTCTTGTCTTGAATTGAGGAAAATAGGTGGCGCTCTCATTTTCGTTTTCATTTTCTGTTGTGGTCTGGTTAAGATACAAGTCACACACAACCACGCATTGAGAGTGCAGAATTCTTGATCGCACCGTTCATCCATTCCAGTCACAATGGCACATGACAGCCCAAGCCGCACACGTCTCGACTGAGAGATATGGGCGGCTTGACAGAGGTGTTGGCCGATACCGACCGGTCTTGGGTTATCAATCGACAAATCGGTATAAATTGACAGTTTAGCTGTCAAATTATAGTGCACGCCATGACTGCGGACAGCTTTCTCTTTCATTCAATCGGATATTCGCAATTTTTTTGAGTTTGAAGTGAAGAAGAACAAGATGCGAAGATGAGGACTGTGGGCTACTGTCACAAATGTTTCTAGGCACTCTCTTTTTTAGTTTGTAGGTCATGACCTCTTAGACGGTGTACGGTGCTCATAGACTGAAAAGAGATAGTCGACATCCACACACACACACGTACACACAATCATACATCCACGTACTATCTCGTTCGCAAAGTGAAATTAATAGGAGGAGAGTTTTGTGTGCTGCTTTGGTTATGCGATGGCTCTTCTGATTGACTTTCGATGTAGGAAACCTCAAACAGTGACTTTAAAGTGTGTTACACTTCTGCCAGAGAGGAGGAGGAACGTTTGTTTGCCTCTCTGCTTACTTTTGTGGGTGTGTGAATGGATTTTCTCTTTGAACTCAGCTCGAGTGGGAGACCAGAGACGGTGGTGTACGATTTCATTAGAGTTCATGATCGTGATGTGCGTCTTCTCACTGCTCACCTCCAAACGATGTTACGAATGCGAGAAAGTTCACCCAAATTTTCGTTCAAGCAAAAAAAATTAATAATCCACGGCGGCGGGGGGAGAGACTCACTCAGACTCTAGGCCAGACGTCGCACAAGACTGGCGCAGAGAAAGTGTAACAGCCGCCTTAAAGAAAAAAAAAAACTGCCGAGCAAACAAATAAAAATATCATTATGCGCGCACCCAAAAAAAAAAGCGAAAGAGAGGCAATGACCTACTTAAGGGCTCACTCATGGCTGCATGCTTTACTCGTATAGTTTTTTTTTTGTTTTGGTTGTGTTCTGCTGTGTGTTGACTGTGCCTCGGTTTCCTCTTCGTGCGAGGCGAATGAGTGAGAGATTAAAATCAAGGGGAGGACGGATATGTGAAGAAAAAAATACATTGTATGAGTATCCGTGTATGTCCTTCCCGGCGGCGGCGTAGCAGCAGCAAATTTTACATGCCATCGTTCATTGGTTTTGTTGTCGCTGTTGCATTGAGAAATTGGAACACACGTAGCTTCCCGACACCTGGTTCTGAAATGCCACCTGTCTGTAGGCCTACTTATTTAATCTTTCTCTTTCTCTCCCGTTTTTTTCTTATGTTGCACATGTCACAATGATCACTGAATGATATTTCTCAGTTAAAAAAAACGATTCTATGTTTTTTCTATGTTTTTCCAAAAATTCAAATTTTAACAATTTTCTTTTTTTCATTCCAGCTGTACGATTTGGTCGTGTACCAAAACGTGAAAAAGCGCGCATCCTAGCTGCCATGCAACAAAGTACACAAAATCGCAGTCAACATCGGGCGTTAGCCACTGAATTAGACGATCAACCGCGTCTATTAGCAGCCGTATTGCGTGCCCATTTAGAGACGTGCGAATTTACCAAGGAAAAAGTCGCTGCAATGCGTCAAAGGGCAAGAGAATGCCCATCATATTCAATGCCAACGCTATTGGTGAGTACAATATACAATTTCTTTCTTATCTATCTCCACCAACTACGCGTCTATCTGTTTACAATTCTCATCGTTTCATTGGAAATGAATCATCCTCATGCAATGACTGTGAATTGAAATGGAATGAAAGGGCGATGAAATCGAATAGCAAAGTGTAGAGAGGTTGATGCAACACAATTCCATGACCGACTGTTTGTCCTCAACTGAGACGGTGCAACACCATGTCTGCTCATGGATCCATTTCCGGTAATGAAGTCAAAGCCGCCTTCATTTCTTTCAATCGACCTTTGATTTGTTATTCGTCTCGTGTTGATAATATTTTTATATTTTTTTTTCTCTTTAATCTGATCCGTCTTGGCGATTGTTAGCACAAGGTTAACTACTTAAGCCTGTTCTTTTTTTCTTGGTTTTGACAATTACCTTCAATGGCGAGAGAGAAAAAAAAAACCGAACCTAAGCTTTGCAATTGCCACCGAGAGGCTCTCACTTTCATTGAAAGTCTAACAAGAATGAGAAGAGAAAGATCAAAAAGAGAGGGAGAGAGAGAGAGGCGAGAAGGAAATTCTTATAAGTTTGACTCACATAGTTATGTATGCAAACAGCCTTGACGTTTGACGTTTCTTGTTTTATTATCTTCCCTCCCCTTGTCTGCTCTGCGGCGTTTTATTGTCCGTCAATGATATATGCTAAAGAAGTTATAAAATTCACATACACGCCCTCTAGAGTGGTTAGTTTTTCATTTAAGGAGTATTCTAATTGAGTGAGACTTTACGATAGATCAGTCGTATGACTTGTGAGTTGAGATAGAGAGAGGCAGAAAGAGAGAAAGAGAAGGATTTCTCTCAGAGGAGAAACAAGGAAATGTATGCGATATAATTTATTCAAAAAATTCTTATAAACTGTACTTGAGATGATAATGAAATGCATAAATGAGACATGGAAAAGGTTACTTTGACATTATCACAATCATGCGAGTAGTTAAGTGCTCATTGTTCTGTTATTTTTTTATTAGTTTGATGCTGAGAATTCCGAATCATGTGGCAGGTGGTAGACGAATGTTTGAAGGTCGATTGTTGGGCGCCAGTTTGAAGAAAATCCTTCAAATATGAAAAATATGAGGGTTCCCTTGGTACCATTCTGGTGGGGAACTCTGAACAGAGCGTTGGTAAAAATGCACTGCACGTCTTGTTAGTTTTGATAGCTAGGATTTAGTTAACTCCCGTTGGGCGCCACTCTGTCAGTTGTCAAACAAAATGTCGTCATATTTTTGACATTTACGTAAAATACCAAACAAAATGAGTCCGAGGGGGACTACGTCCTAGCTTGTGAAGCAGCAAAAAATTCATACATCCTTAAATAAGAACTTTTGTGACCGCTGTTGGGCGCCAGATGGTTACAAGAAATTGGCGTCCACCTCACTGAATCGTATTTCCTCGTCGTTTGCCAACAAATTTGATCATGTATTCACCTCTGGCAATGTCACAAAACAATTTGGAAGTGGTTTAGCGAAAAAAAATTCAATTTCAACAATTCCTTCTTCCTCAATCACCTTATCTGTCCTTTTATCGCAAACCAATGCCACACACATGATATCATGTATGTACACGCTCGCTTAACACCTTCGTTCAATGTCAAAACAGTAATAACACAGTTCTTTATTTTTTTTCTTCGTTATTCCAAAAAAATTCTTGTTGTTTTATTTGAAATTCTCTCCTGTTGTTTGAGTCATCAGCCAAAAAACCAAATGCTTGCCATAAGTCAGATAAATTATAAAGAATTCTCACACACATATGCACGCATGACGATAAGAAAACGTGTCTTCACCCTTACATAAGCAAGAACAAAAAAATTGTATACATCCATCCTGTCAAACTGTAGATAGACAGACCCACACACACTCTCTCCCTCACTCTGACAGAAAAGCACCCATTCGCTTTTTGTCAAGGTCGAAATTTACTGTTTCTTCCATGAAAAGAACGAAATAATAGAAGTTTGTGTGTCTTAACCCAACATTTTTGATGTCAAAAGCTTATCAACAATCAATTGACAGTTCAAACGTCAAACAGAATGAACCGAATGTCCAAAGAAGGATGGTCAAACGATCGTTTCCGGATCAAACAAGAGTCCGATTCATCGGTCATAAAAAACGAGTGAAAAAAGAGTGCAAAAAAAAAGAAGAGGACAAATTATGAGAACGTGCGCCTTTTTTTTACAACAAAATCTATAAGAATTATGACAGAACGCCAAAACACATCCATAGAATTAATTTGAATAAAAAAAAGAGCAACACACAGGAGAGAGACAGAGCAAACAAACGAACAAAAGAAGAAGGAAGAAAGACAGCAGCAAAAAAAAAAGCGCCATACGACCTTGTATCGAGTTATTTTTCAACCTTGAAATTATAAACGAGCAAAGCAACAGCTAATAATAAAAACGAATCAAAACGTCTATCTTTCAAATTGCATGTGTATGTGGTGGGGGAGATGTTGTTGTATTGGCAAACCCCCTTAAATAATTTTTTTTTTTTCGTGACACCCTGTGCATTGATATTTTATTTCGCGTTTGTGTCAATCGTCAAACAAATTCCAGAAATTTGTCACGTCAAAATTCACCCCCACACACACACACACGCACGCACACGCAGCAGACCCACAAACGTTGGCGCGCATTTTGTCGGTGATGCACCATCTCGTCAAACACCCTGTTTCGCGCTGTCAAAATGATGACTGTTGCTGCGCTTGCTGTGAGTGAGGCGCAACAGTGTGTTACAATGTTTAGTCGCTTCAAAGAGAAAAACAAAATCGAATATCCATACGTCATTCCAGGCGAAACGGCGAAACGGCGAAACGAAAGAAGCGCCAATACGATGGGGTGGCAAAAGGGTAGGCAGTATTAAACGCTAAGTAAACACACGTGTGCCGATAAAATGAAAGCGCTTATAATTATATTTTTATTGAATCATTTAAATGTGTGTAAAGTGAGAGAGGGAGACTATCCCCCGCACAACACACTGTTCTGCCGGATGGATTCAAATGAATTCCTGTGAGAGTAGAGTATAGCGTGACAACAACAACGCCATCTACACAATTGTTGTCGCCGCTTTTTTTGCTGCTGGTGTCTTTTTTTTTTGCTGTGCGCTTAACTTCTAGACAGACGACGTCATTTGTGAACGACCTTGTAAAAATACGAGGAAATCATTTAAGTCTTGACGTCTCTCCACTACACACATGCGATTTAACAGCAAACAACTGTTCAACCGACCACATGACATTTCGATTTGTGTTAGACACTGACACTGTCATTTCTTTTCCCTCTCTCTCTCTCGCTCTCGTTCCTCACCCTCTCTGTGTTCATAAATTGCACACAAATTAAATTAAATTAACTGTGCCTTAGCTTAAGGTTAAGGTTATGGTGAATCTCATTTGACATTGACAGCTCTAGCTAAACACACACACACGCAGAGGCACACTGCAGTCATGGGAGATGAAAGATAAACCTCGTCTGGTGTTATCTGGTCGTGATAAGCACAAAGGAACAATCAGAGAAGAAAGTTACATTTTGCCATGACATTGACAGTACACGTGCGAGACAAATCCATTCAAACAAATTTTACGTCCGCCCGTGTGTGTGTGTGTGTGTGTTGGTGTGTGTTTTGCCCTCGCCTAAGCTGAGCTAAAGTTTTAATCTACGTCTGGTCAATAGAATGCTGTGTGTACTTTTGTTTTGTATTCAATTCAATGTCAGCAGCAAAATCCGCGCGGAAGGGTGACGAACGGGTGGGCATGCGGCACGTCTGAAGTACATCATAGCTTTGACATTGACTGTTATTTTGCACCTAGATTATTTCCTAGTTTTGTAATAAACTCGCGTGTGTTTCTATGTTTTTGCATTCCGCATACAGTCACAAATATGGAATTGCGTACCTCACTTCTGGTCTCTCCATCTCCCTTTCAGTCTCTCCTTCTCTCTCTCTCTCTCTCGCACTCAAACTGACAGCAGCTTCAATCGTGACTGTCTAACAGATAGAATTGGTAAAGGTATTTGTGAAGGTCAAATAATCATTACGCGCAGTTAACTGTTCTGTTTTAGTGCGCATTTGATAAGATGTGCCATGTGTATCCAGCCCAAGCATAGTTTCAGCTTCTTCCTCCCCAACTATACACCACACAAGTGACACCTGACAGTGTGTGTGGTGAAAATCGAATTGAGAAGTCTTATGTCACTTAGTTTTTTTTGCCGGTCGATTCTAAATCAAAATTCAAGGTTATATCGATGCTAAAACGGAAACAGAAGAACAAACAGGCTATAAATACGAAATGGCGGCGCAGATGGTCGGACCGAAGCTGACTGATGGGATCGTGGGTGGAGGTGGACAGAGAGATGAGAGTGAGAGAGGCAACAGCAACAACTGCTTCGGTTATGGTGAATTGTGAACATAGAACACCACGTGGACAAGTTGTAATGCTAATTTAACATGCGACACAAGACAGTGTGTACCGTGACAGGCGTCACATGAACAAATGAATTAATCATTTCGCAGCAATACCCGGTAGTCAGTGAATGGCTACTCGCCCACATTCCTTTGCATCACAATATTCCGTGACAGCAAACTATTCATTTGCACATTTCCACCACCCGACCACTCACTCTGTGCTGCGACTAGTTTAGATTGTCCGACGCAAGCGGCATGTACTCTATACCGTTTCAGAACCTTGAACTCTAGTTCGTCGACCTTGACGTTAATGTCATTCTACTCTATTCTATCTCCCCCCCGTCCACAAACACACACACAGATGGTGACTGTCTTCTCTCCCCTTCTCTATTCGTCCCGTCAACTATCTGGCGCAACTATCTCTCTCCACCGATGAGCTTTGGCGCAGAGCTTTCCCATGATTTCCCACTAGAACAGGAAGAGAATAATGAACTTAACCTTAAACTTTAACGTCGTGTGGCGTGCGGGTGAATTTTATTGATTTTCTCATCAATTCGCTATTCGATTTGACCTTTGCGTGAACTTTTTCCCCCTCCACACCCCCTTTTGAATTTAAGTTGATTTTTCTAAACTTTTTTTTCCCCTCTTATCTTTTCTCCGTCACAGGCATGTCCGTTGAATCCCGCACCGGAACTGCAGTCGGAGCAGGAGTTCTCTCAGCGCTTCGCCCATGTCATCCGCGGTGTTATCGACTTCGCCGGCATGATACCCGGGTTCCAGCTGCTGACGCAGGACGACAAATTCACGCTGCTGAAGGCTGGACTGTTCGATGCGCTGTTTGTGCGCCTGATTTGTATGTTCGATTCGTCGATTAACAGTATTATCTGTTTGAACGGGCAGGTGATGCGCCGTGACGCTATACAGAATGGAGCGAATGCGAGATTTTTGGTCGACTCTACGTTTAATTTCGCCGAGCGAATGAATTCTATGAATTTGAGCGACGCCGAGATCGGTTTGTTCTGCGCAATTGTATTGATCACACCCGATCGGCCAGGTCTGAGGAATATCGAGCTGATTGAGAAGATGTATAGCAGGCTAAAGGCGTGCCTGCAGACGATCATCAATCAGAATCGACCAGATCAGCCAGAGTTCATGGCGAAGCTGCTGGAGACCATGCCGGATCTGCGCACACTGAGCACGTTGCACACCGAGAAGTTGGTTGTGTTCCGGACCGAGCATAAAGAATTGCTGCGCCAGCAGATGTGGTCCATGGACGATGAGCAGCCGTCAAAGAGTCCGGCATCGTCGTGGGACGATGCGCGAATGGATGATGTGGCGAAGTCACCCCTGGGATCGGTTTCGAGCACTGAATCTGGAGATTTGGAGTATTCATCGCAATCATCGCTGGCGTCGTCAGCTCCACTATTGGCAGCGACATTGTCTGGAACATGCCCGCTGCGTAACCGTGCCAACTCGGGCTCCTCCGGTGAAGATATCGACATTGTGGGCCCCCATGCTCATCTCACTCAGAACGGTCTGACAATCACACCGATCATTCGATCGCATTCCCACAACCAGTTGCATCATCACTTGACGGCGGGTGGGACGCACCATCATCGCTATCGGAAGTTGGACTCGCCCACTGACTCGGGCATCGAGAGTGGCAACGAGAAGAATGAATCATCGAAGACGGTCAGCAGCGGTGGCAGTTCATCGTGCTCCAGCCCCCGGTCAAGTGTGGACGACGCTTTGGACGCAGAGACAGCCGCACAAAGCCTGTCAGCGACGGCAGCCGCAGCAACGAGTAGCAGCACAGTTGTTGCATCGTCAGCATCTCCATCGACCGCAATGGCTAGCTCTTCCTCCTCATCGTCGCCATCGTGCACCTCGAGTGCGGCAATGAAACGGCAGATTGTTGAGGACATGCCAGTTTTGAAGCGTGTGCTGCAAGCGCCTCCATTGTACGACACCAACTCCCTGATGGACGAAGCCTACAAGCCGCACAAGAAATTCCGCGCACTCCGCCATCGGGAATTCGATACCGCTGAAGCCGATGCGACCAGCACCCCAGCGTCGACAACATCGGCAACGATACCGGCCACCACCAGTCCGGCACCATCGTCAGCATTGCCAGCCCCAGTTCGGCAACACCAACAGAGCCCACCACCAGCATCATCATCAACCGCATCACCATCACCACATCACCACTCTTTACCACCGCACCAGCATCAGAGCCAGCTGCATATGCATTTGACGCGCAACACCTCCACCAACAACGGCAGCAGCAGTCGCGACAGCAGCGCCAGCAGTGCCAACTACCAGCAGCACTCGTCCCTCTCCAGCACCCACTCGGTGCTGGCAAAGAGCCTAATGGCCGAGCCGCGTATGACGCCCGAACAAATGAAGCGTTCCGACATCATTCAGAACTACATCATGCGCGATCAGAGTGCAGCGACATCTAACGGTCTCTTGGTGTGTGCAGCAAATTCCCCGGCTCCCCAGCATCATTACGCGAGCTCTGGATCGCCCAGTTCAAGCTCGAACTCAAACTGCTCCTCGCCGTCAACGACGACAGTGACACTAGCGTCCCCACCACCATCCTCATCGGCGGCGTCCTCCTCTACATTGCATCCACCGGCAGCAGTCACGCCCAATGGTATGCGATGGCAGGGCCATTCGGTGATCACCACGACGACCATCAGGCAACAGTCGGTCTCACCGAACTCAAACGGCAGCAGCAGCAACGGCGGCAGCAGCAACTACTTCCAATCGCCCCACTCAACATCAGTCTCACCTCCGCGCCCATCCCCGTCGGCACATTCACCGCGTCTCCTCGAGCTGCAGGTTGACATCGCCGACTCTCAGCAGCCGCTGAATCTATCCAAAAAGTCTCCAACACCCCCACCGTCAAAGATTCAAGCCCTCGTCGCGCACAAATACCCCACAATGTCCGCTGATGTCACTGTGACAGCGACAACAACCGCGTCACCACAACCACCCACGCCACAGGTGCACAAGGTTCTGCTTGAAGCGTAACAAGTACTCGCCCACCAAACAGGACGAGAGACAACGAATATGAACACCGTGCGCCAACTGTCAAACAATTATCACAGCAACTAGCACACGCGACCCTGCACCAGCGGCAGCTACAGCAACACCAGCCGCAGCAGCAGCAGCAGCAGCAGCATCACGGCAGCGTCTTGTAAATAGTGTCAAATCGTTTTTATTTTACTTTTTTTTCTGTCGTTTGTTAGTCCCTGTTTCTCTGTACAAATACTTACATACCACAAAAACAAACAAAACACATACCACACAACACCCAACAAAACATGGTGGTGCTCCAGCGGCTGACAGCTAACGAGAGAAAGAGAGATCAAGGTGAGAGAAGATGATGAGAATAGAGACATCGATTTTTTTTCTGACAAATTACAGACTAAAACAAAAAATTTGTTAAAAAACAAAAAACAAACAAAAAAATATTTAAAACAAAAAAGAGCGAGACTGAATTAATATTTAGGCATTGGGATTTGGGAAGGGGTGACAACTTTTTTTTTGGACAAAGGGACAAAAGCAAAACACAGCGAAAATATTTATTTTCATTTACAAAAAAAAATAATAATTACTGGGGGTGAAAAGATGGTGACATAACATAGAATGTTGTACAAATTGTATTTAAAAAAAAAAACAAAAATTAAATGGAAAAAAAAAATAAAACATAAACTAACTTAAAACCGAAAATGTCCTTAAGATATAAGTGAGATTTTGACAGAACACAAAATAAGAAAAAAACATAGAAATTTAACAATTAAATATATATTAAATATTAACTTAAACTTAAACGTCTTAAACAAGAAATTAATATAATCACACACATCTCTGCGAGATAATCATTTCAAAAATGAAAAAAACAAAAAAAAAACAAAACAAACAAACAAACCGAACAAAAGAACTGGGTTTTGAAATTACAAAAAAGTAAGAAGATAACGTGGAAGTTAATCTAAAGAAAGAGATAGCTCTAAGCTAAGCATCATAAGATAGAAAGAGATAAAAACAATTACATTTTTAAACTAGCCCGTAAGTTGTAAATAAAAAGAAAACTACTTCATTTAAATCAGAAACAAAATAGAAAACAACTACATACATGTCTTAAGAGGATAAATATAATTTATAAAAAAAACACAACAACACACATCTACACACATACATAAACAAATTACAATTTTATTGAGAAAATAATGAGAAACAAGTAATGATTATGAATTATTTTTAGAGATCTCTTATTGATTTTTCATTTGTTTTCGTTTTGTTTTTGAAAATTGTGAATTGTTTTATACTTTTTTTTTTATTGTTCGTGTGTTTGATTTTGACTTGTGTGAATGGATATGTGACAACACAAGCAAAACAAAAATGGCAAAACCTCATTGAGGAGAAGAAAATAAAAACATAGAATTCATAGAAAAAACATAGAACCCTTGTTTTTCCACCCCCCCATCTCCTTTCTCAATACAGTGTTTGTTTGATTTTCATATTTGTACTAAGAATGTGAACGATGAAAGATGATGAGAAATAATAATAATAATTTGTTTTCTAATTTTATTGTGAACGTGAAGACACTACATTAAAAAGCAAAAAAAAAATACTGAGAAAAGATCTTATTTTTCTTCTTCTTATACTTCTTCTTCATCTTAAAGCATAAACATTATTATTATTAAAGTTATTATATTCTGTTGTAAATAAAATAAAAAAAAAGAACATAATTATTATATGAGAATAAAAAAAATAAAATATGAAAAAAACACAACATTTAAGCAAAACAAAACAAAAAAAAAACCAACAAACAATTTTCTTATTCTTGTGTATTCTTAGAATTTACTCTTGTTATGAAAGGAATGAAAAACAAAAAAACATAAAATTGCAAAAAAAAACAAAAATAAAGAAAACCTATAAATTTAAATATAAAAATACAATACAATATATTATATCATTATTATTATTATAATTACTATAATTATTATTATAAACCGAAATAAAAAGAGAAATGTTTCATTTTTATTGAAAAAGAAAAAAAAATCTTTGTTTTCGTTTCGTTTCGAATTTTTTTCTTTCAGTTTTTTTTTTGGTTCGCTTACAGTTGATTTTGATTTGGTTTTTTTTCCACTTGGTTTGTGTCCCTCGCTTGGTCGTGAACACGTACTCTTCTCCTTCTCATGGTTTTTTGAATTTTTTCAGTTTTTATGGGAGTTTTTTTTTAATTTTTCATTTTTCAGATTTTTTTTTTCAAATTGGAGACAAAATAAAAAATACACCGAATTCTGGTAGAATTTTATTCGTAGTACTTAGTGTAGAATTGAATGTCTGTATGAGTGTAAACCAACAAAAAATAACAAAAATCTCAAAAAAATGCAATTTCTTAATGTTAAACAAATAAAAAAAAAAAACTTAAAAATATAACAAATTGAGTGTATTTATATTACATATGGTATATATATCATTAAAACAAGTATTTACTGTAAAATAAAATCGCAATTTAAGGAATCATTCTCACACACACACAGAGTGTAGGGCTAACCCCACGTAACCCCATCAGAGTATAAGTTAATCTAATGGACAACAGGAGAAATCAAATTAAAAAAAAAAAAACCAAGAAACTTTGTGACACACAATTGTAAAGTTTGCAAAGGAACTTCATAGAATTGTAAAACAAAGTAAATACAAAATTGTGTATGTATTTTGTCCGTAATTTAAAAAGAAAAACACACAAAACATATTTACTTATAAAATCTGAGGAAAGAAACACAAAAAAAAAGCATTAAGAAAAACTTACAATGAACATACAAGATGATGAGTGGATTGAAATATGCATATATATATATTATAAATATAACTTATAAGAAAAAAACAAAAAAACAAGAAAAAAAGTGAAAAAAAAGAACAACAACAAAAAAGAACAACAAATTATCATAAATAAAGATGAAAACAAATTTTTGTTTTAAAAAAAATAAAAAAAAAAGAATTATAACCAGTTTTATTATTTCGAACAGAAAACATCGAATCTCGAGCATTGGTGTCAAATTTGCCTCTTGGAGTTGTGAAATATTTTAGCAATGAATGCGTTATGGACGGAAACTAGTTCTCGCGACTGGTCTTGGGGTAGAGTGTTCCGCTTTTGGAATTGTTATGTCATTGGAATTGGCGGGTGGTTATGCTATATGAGCTTTGATCAGAAGGATAAGTATGATTAGGTTGAGATCAAGGATCTTGAGTGATCTGTTTTTGCTGAGTTTGAGTTTCACGGAAGGGAGATGAGGTAAGCAAAGGAGATCAAAATATCAACATTTCTGCGATGGTAGACCGAAATCTTTTGATCCGAATCAAGTAAATTTTTGCGATCGAATGTCGCCCTTCATGCTGATTTTTTAACCGATTAGGTTAGGTTTAGGTGCACACTTAAGCCAACATAGGCCAATTGTGGTAGTTTTTCAACCGATGCTCTTATTTCCTTCTTCTCCTTCGTCATCTGCTGCAGTCTGGGGTGGAACTGAATCTAGCTTCGACAGTAACTGCTCGTTTTGTGCGTGCCACACGAGCGTAGGAGACCTATTTCTTCATGCCGACGCCGAACAGCGAAGTTTGAGAAGATGTTCTGCTCTGTTATGAACTCTGTGACCATTAATATGAACGTTGTTGTGTCCAGATTCCTAGACCTCGATGGGAACCAGAACTTCAGGATCTTAGAATGCATCCTTCAAAACTTGGCGGCATCAATTCGGAGAAAGATCGGTAAGTCTTCGAGCGGGAGCAAAATTTGCTACACATTGCTGCCGACAAACAGTCTAGGGAAAAACTTGTCAAGGCTTCAGTGTCAGCTAACTAGATTTCTAGAGTCACTGCTTTGATATCAGATCTCCTGTTTTGGCTCGAAAAGGAGCACGAAAACGTCGTCTACTTGCGGAAGGGAGCTTGTGGAACTGAAGCTTAACACGTTGAGTGCCACATGATACCACTTTGGTCTCCCACGAATTTGGGCTTGCTGTGCCGCGTGAGACGAGAGTGTACTCGAAGTGTCAATATAAAAAAATCCCTGGCCTGTGGGGACAGTTTTTCGGATTGTATGGTGGCACTCAACGTGTTAAGGGAGACTCAAAAACCATTCCGTCAACCTCTTACATTTCCCTGAGAACAGAGCCCACGTCTTGGACTGAGGACAGAGACCCTTTCTCTATGAGCAGAGGTTCAAAGACTTCTTCCTGAGGACAGAGACCATCGCGTCCTGATGACAAACACTAGCTCTTTCCCTCAGGACAGAGATCACCTTTCTGGCTATGGGCAGGGACCACCTCTCTCCCTGAGGACAGAAATCACCCCCTTCATTAAGGACAGGGACCACCCCTCTGTACGGATCACCTCTCCCTCTGACAATAGAGACTAACACTCTTCCTGACAACAGAAACCACCTCTCTCCGAGAAGAACAGTGATCACATTTCTCCCTGAGGACAGAACTCAGCTCCGTCTGATGACAGAGACCACCTCTCCCACAGTACAGATCACTTCTCTCCCTGAGGACAGACCCCACCTTTCTCCTTAAGAATAGATACCACCTCTCTCGATCAGCACAGGACCACCTCTCTATCTGAGTACATGACCACCTCTCTCCTTGAGGACAAAGACCGCCTTTCTCCCTCAGCGCAGGACCTGAGCACATGACCAGCTCTTTTCCTGAGAACAGTGATCACCTTTCTCCTTGAGGACAGAAACCATCTTTTTTCCTGTAGACAGAGATTACCCCTCTCCATTAGCACATGGAAAACCTCTCTCCCTGAGGACAGAGATCGTCTCTGCTGACAGGGACCACCGCTCTCCCTGCGGACGGAGATCATCTCTCTTTCTAAGGACAGTCGTCACATTCTTCCCTGAAGACGACTTTTCTCCTTGAGGAGAAAGACCCCCTCTCTTCCTGAAGATGGAGACCACCTCTCTTCCTGGGGGAAAAGATCACCTCTCTCCTTGAGGACACAGATAAATTCTCTCCCTTTTAGCACACGACCACCCTGAAGACAGAGACCACCTCTCTCTCTGATGACAGAGACCACCTCTCCCCCTCGGTACAGATCATCTCTCTCCCTGAGGATTGAGATCACCTCTGCCGTGCAAGACGACCTCGTCTTGACTTTGAAAGCAAATCCCAAATAGCTCAATAATTGAACAAGCACAGCGTCTCCATTTCCCGACCTATTTTACAAGAGGTCCTTCCCTTCTCCGTCGTATCTGGAGAGGCAGCCTAGTGGGGGATGACCGCAAATTAGATGAGAACCTGTTAAGTGAATTGATCTCAGTTCCACCGAATCACTACTCATCGTTCTCGCATAACACTACGCGAACATATTCCGGACTCAACCACCAACCACCAACCACCACCACCATCGCAGCACAACCACCACCGACCGGGTTAAGGGGAGGCAACGACACACGCGCGCACTCACACTCATACCGACTGTTGTGCCGGTCCGGCTGGGTACGCGTACGCGCGTTCGTTTCACATTGAACTTCAACTTGCGAAAACAGCAAAAAAAGAAAGAAACAATATTTTCGTCGTCGCTGTTGTCGTACCCATCGTCGCTGTATTTGTTGATAATTTTTTTTAGCGATTTTTTTGTTTATCACAACGTTCTAATCAGTTTGTGTGCGCGCGGCAATGGCATTGAAATACGCGAACCCCGCTGCCAGTCGGCCAAGGCACCACCGCCACCAACACCACTAGATCGCACCCAGAGCAGCGAAGCAACAGGGATGGACGGCTGTTGGGGGTTGTCGGGCGTCGCCGCATGGGCCCGGGGGGATGGGGGTGTTTGGAGCGCCGCGATGACCCTGAATTCGTCATGAGTTATGAAATAATTAACGCACAATTCTGTTTTTATCGCACACTTGCCAAAAAGTTGTGTAATTACACTTCTTCGGGCCTGTTATCGCGCGGAATGCTAGAGAACATGCTAGACTCGGTCCGACTCCTCGCACACGGATTAGGATTTTTTTTTTGTGGAGCGGGGAGTAGCCTCTGCCCTAGTGATCTGCGTGTGGAATATTTTTAGCTGCCCGCAGTGACGGCGGCGGCGGCGGCGGCGCGACGGGCACGAGGGGCGCAAGGCGAGGTGTGAACTCTTGGACCAGTGGGCGAACGATGATTGGCCGGAATTTCGGTCTTCAATGTCAATCAGAATTCGATGGATTTGTTTTGAATCTTCTTTCTGGTTTCGATTCTGCTCGAAGCAAAGTGTGAGAACATGCTTAAGATAACAGATTGAATGCAGGTTGACTTGGCCTTGATCTATTTTCTTATTCTCCCCCCCCCCCCCCCCCCCACACACCCCTCTCGGTGTGTATGTGTGTGGTTGATGAAATTCGGATCGGGTATTGCATCAGTGTGCGATAGAAGGGCGGCGAGCTGATGGATCTGGGGCCACTGCTCGAGATTGGGTAGGTAAATGGACAGAATTTTATGAGTTTTCGGTGGAAAAATGGCGAAGTCGAAGACCTTGATAAGTATGGAATGCAATTTGGATGCGTAGTTGGTAGGGGATTCGTTCGAATCTGAGAGATGAGATGGGCCTTTTTGAAGTCTTTCTGGCGTCTTGTTTGGCAGTCTCTGTGTTCGAGTCAAGATGCGGCTTTTCGACGTGATTTTATGAGTAAAGAGAGAGCAAAACTTGTGTAAAAACCGATGGAGGAAGGTACAGCGATAAGGGCGATAAGGGCCACAACGAACATAACGGGCCCTACGAGCTATTCGAGCACAAAGGCCACAACGAGCAAAACGGGTCCTACGAGCTCATCGAGTATAACGAGTACAGCGTGCCCTACCAGCTCATGGAGCACATAGGCCACAACGAGCATAAGCGAGCCCAACGTGTTCATCGAGTATAACGAGCACAGCGTGCCCTTAGTTTTCTCGAAAAAATCGCGTTCACAACAAGCTTAATGAGCATAATGAGCTTAACAAGCGTAGCTAGCACAACGAGCATAGCAGGGTCAATGAAACCAACCAGCTCGACAAGCACAAAAGTCACCTCGACCACAACGAGCATAACGAATATAACGAACACAACGTGCCCAACGAGCACAAAAGCCCTGCGAGCTCATCGAGCACAAAGGCCACAACGAGCATAAGCGAGCCCAACATGCTCATCGAGTATAACGAGCACAACGTGCTCATCACCCTCAAGCCTGTTTTCGGACGTACAATTAAGTTTAGAGAGTCGTTTTTTAGCCGCACCACACGAATATGAAATGCTCTTCCCAGCCCAATATTTCCCACTCACTACAATCCGCAGACATTTAAGACCAACGTGCACAGGTACCTCCTTTCCCTTTCTCCCTCTATAAAACGGGTCCTACGAGCTCATCGAGTATAGCGAGCACAAAAGCCACAGCGAGCACAACGTGCCCTACGAGCTTATCGAGCACAAAGTCCACAACGAGCATAACGGGCTCAACGAGCTCATCGAGCACAAAGGCCACAACGAGTATAACGGGACCAACGTGCCCAACGAGCTCATGGAGCACAAAGGCCACAACGAGCATAACGGGCCCTACGAGCTCATCGAGCACAAAGGCTACAACGAGCAAAACGGGTCCTACGAGCTCATCGAGTATAACGAGCACAACGTGCCACAACGAGCATAACGGGTCCTACGAGCTCATCGAGCACAAAGGCCACAACGAGCATAACGGGCCCTACGAGCTCATCGAGCACAAAGACCACAACGAGCATAACGGGCCTAACGAGCTTATCGAGCACAAAGGCCACAACGAGCAAAACGGGTCCTACGAGCTCATCGAGTATAACGAGTACAACGTGCCCTACCAGCTCATCGAGCACAAAGGCCACAACGAGCATAAGCGAGCCCAACGAGCTCGTCGAGTATAACGAGCACAACGTGCCCTACGAGCTCATCGAGCACAAAGGCCACAACGAGCATAAGCGAGCCCAACGAGCTCATCGAGTATAACGAGCACATCGTGCCCAAAGAGCTTATGGAGTACAACGGCTACAACCAGAACAACGAGTGCAATTAGTTCTACTAGAACAATAACGGCCGCAGCAAGTACTTAACAAGCTCAACGAGCACAACTTGTACAAAGAAAACAACGGGCATAGTGATTACAACACAATGAGTCCGATAAACATAATGATCACAGCGAGCAGAAGCGTCTGACGCCGATCGCCTCCTGACTGAATAAGATGATGAGGGAGAACTCTGTCAAGGAGTGAGTAAGAGAATAACCATTTTCAAGATTCTGAATTGAAACGTCCAGAGTATCCTTGGCAAAAACTGCCCCATTTCCTGCCAAGACACAGAAGTATTTGAGCCCGATTCCATCAGAATCTGATGGACAAACCCCGCAAAAGTGCAAATATCACGGGCGTCCCATTCCTCTTAAGCCAGGACAGTGATTCGCGAATTGCCTTTATCTCTGCCTGAACCACGCTACAGTGGACAGGATTGATGTTCAGTTTGTTGGAGTGGACACCACTGCCTCCACCATTTTCGTTTTTCGTCTCGAAGTTACTTCCCAGAGCTCTTTGGCCGGGATTAGGATCTTGAGATGTTTGTTAGAAAACTAAAGTGATGCAGGGTTTTCGATGTTTTCGGGAAGGAATTTTGTAGAATTGTGTCCGAGTGCTGGTCCACTGTGAAAGGGCACGTAGAAGCAAAGAAGTTCTTGCTGAAATTTCAAGGCTGACTAGATCTAGAAGAGTCAGCGCATCTGAGAGGGTGCTTCTGAGTGAGCCACGTACTCGAATAGATGCAGACTTGTCTTTAAAACCAAAGAAAATAGAATGAAACCAAGAGAATATTCACGGAAACCAAGAGAATATTAATAACCTAGCCCTACGCCCTTCAACAACCCCATGCATAGACCGCAAGGACCCCCAGAAGCGCCCTAATTCGCCAACCAACCTCTCAGCACACAACGTAGAGGTAGAAACCGAAGCCAGAGGTCAGCTGCGACCTGCAAAAGAAAGTTACATTTAGTGTCTACCTACTGAATAATAAGACGACATAATCTACCCCGACGCTAATCCAAACGGACCCCCCCTCTACACCTAACCAACCGATGGCACCCGATGATGAAGACGACTGCTTCCCGATGACCACCTCGAACGATAATCAAAAGGGCTACTCAGTTAGGTGAACACAGACGGGGAATAGAGCTGCTCCCACGCTGGCCGGCTTGATGTCTATCAGACTGAAGACCTACCTGCTTCGCCAGTTCATCGGTGGGAGTCCTGGTACACACACACACTTCACACGCGACACTCTTAACGCACTCGTATGCACTCGCGATGGGCAGAGACAGAAGGGGAAAGCACCCGCGATGGACACTCAAGAGCGATTTAGAGACAGGCACTGCACTCGCGACACTCCCGCACAAGCGATCGGTAGGGATTTTAGAGCAAAACACTCGCGAGGGACATTCAGGAGCGATTTGGAGACAGGCACTGCACTCGCGACACTCCCGCACAAGCGATCGGTAGGGATTTTAGAGCAAAACACTCGCGAGGGACATTCAGGAGCGGTTTAGGGACAGGCACTGCACTCGCGACACTCCCGCACAAGCGATCGGTAGGGACTTTAGAGCAAAACACTCGCGAGGGACATTCAAACGCGATTTTTGGGACAAACGAAACCGAAAACCGACACTCCCGACAAAACGCAAGAAATTTCAACTTTCGAGTCGAACGGAATGCAAGGATTTTAGTGAAAAACACCCGCGAGGGACTATAATTTCCGACAATGGAGACACACAAACCCGCACGAAAACCCGGTAAAACACAAACAAAATCCACACAAATATGTATTTCAAGTGCACGCAACTGCGTTCCTACAAGAATCAGAATCCAGAACCATCCCACTTTCATACAATTCCCGCCATCAGAACTCCAGCTGCGTCTGAAAACTAAAAAGAAACGAAACATTTGCAATACCATCACACATACATGCAGTTGCATATGCAAAAGTCAAAAGGGTGGCGAAGTCGCAAATTACCGTTACCACTTGGTCAGCGGAGTCTCAGCCACACACAAACCCATAGCACTGGCGATGCATACTGGCTGGCCATTTCCTTTTACGCTCACTCCTCTGCAAGGCTATTCATCTCTCACTCGCACCGTCTGTGAGAGAGAACCGGAACCACTTGCACTCAAAAAAAAGTCACTTTTCACGATTTAATCCGCGCACTGAACTTCACTACACAACACTTCACAAACTACTGACCCTGCGCGTTTGACTTGAGCCTCTTTGACACCTTCCTCGTAAACGGATAAACCCCCCGAGTTCATCTTGACCTGTCACAGACCACCGACTGCAGGAAATTCATCAAAAGTGATGCCCAACTGCAGGTGTTTCATGGACACTTTTACAAGAATTTGGGAGGAAATCTTAAAAATCGACGGTCTTGAGGTCGGTAAAATCGAAAATCCGCTGCTGAAAACTATTTTTTGAATTTTGGACGCATTTTTTCTTTGGTTTTCCTCGGAAAATGGTGAAAAACATGTCCGCAGCCAATTCACTAAATTCGCATGTAAACCACTTGTTCTTGTGGTTCCGTCGTCGCCTCGTGACGTCATGGAAATTGAAAAATTAACTTTTCTCAAATTTTCAAGGATTTTCAATCGAATTTTTAACCGGAATCGCTTTGATTTTCGTTTTCACACTCAGCCCCATCCATTTGGGGTGAAAATTCGGTCAAAAGACACAGAAAATCGGGTTTTCAAAAAATTGCATGTGTCACACGAAAAAGTGCAGGAAAATGAGAACACGATTGGGTTGCATTTTTCGCCGAAATTGAACGCAGTTTTTCTCGAAGTGGATTTGGTGATTGCAAAGTTTTGTGAAAGGATTTTTTAAGGAGCTAGGACGAATTGAAGGATGGGGACTATCGCAATGGATAGGGAATTTAATGTAGAATCGAATTGAGGGAGGGGCTTTTAGCGGGAGTGATGTGGTTGGTTGTGGAGAGGCGAAATTCGGAGCATTCTCCTTTGTCGAGTGGTAGGGCCTAGAGAGACATGATTATTTGTGAATTGATTTTCTCAGGACGAATTGAAGGATGAGGTTCATCTCAGTTTCCTATCCACTAGCCCCCATCCTACATTAGATCTTCACAATTCGCATGTCGAAGCAAAATCTTCCGAAAGTGCGCACAACCGCTAGCAAAGGCGGATGACATTGACGTGAAACGATGAAGACCTCTTCGTGCTCCATTAAGGTCACTAACGAACTCACCGAGGCCTTCGCGACTTACTGTCCCTTGACTCCTTCAACATCTTTCATGAGACTATTGTGCAAATTCCTACTTATCAGCTGCAGAAGCACTGGCATAAACAGAAAAACGTCTAACGTCTGGGTCTGGGTCTGGCGGTAAACGAGGACAAAACGAAGTACAGTGCGGGCCATCTAGTGGTTTTTTTTTAAGTCATAGGTTATTTTGATACTGATAGATATTTCCCGCTCGAAATTTTGACAGAAAGTCAGTATCATACCTCCGCGGAACGAAGTGAGTCGCCCTATGCTTGAACAACGTTGGGAAGTATTGAAATCTTATTTCCAAAGTGAGTGCTGTGTAGTCCAAACAGTGGGTTTTTTAAAACGAAGTTTCAGCCGAAATGAAGCACCCTCCGCGACTGCTGTACGAAAGTTTGTGCAAAAAGTTCGTGAGACTGGTATGCTAGTGGACAACACTCGTGGTCCCCGTCGTTGTACGGTGCGCACAAATGAGAATGTGGCTGCTGTGGCCGAGAGTGTGAGACTCAATTCAAGGAAATAAACTTGCCATCGATCTCAACAGCTCAACATTTCACATTTCATGCACTAGCCTAAGGAGAATTCTGCACGCAGATCTCGGATTATTCGCTTACAAGGTCCAATTGACTCAGCAATTGAAGGCGTGCGACCATCCGCTTCGTTATCGCCTCGCAGTTTAGACCTGAGTGCAGCTTGAATTGGACAACGATTTTGGACGAAAAATCATCTTTTCTGACGAGGCGAGGCACACTTTCATCTCGGCGGTTACGTTAACAAACAAAATTACCGCATCTGGGCGCTCAGAAAACCCGCACGTTATTATCGAGAAGCCAACGCATCCACAGAGAGTGGCAGTTTGGTGCGGATTGTGGAGGGGTGGCATCATTGGACTATTTTTCTTCGGAAATGAGGCTGGGAACAACGTTTAGGTCAACGGTGGACGTTTCAGAACCATGTTCTCTTCTTCTTCTTAGGGCGCTACAGTCCGAGGTGGACCTGGGCCTCACTCAACATGCCTCTCCAGCCAGCACGATCTTTCGCCAGCTGTCTCCAGTTTCCCACACCAAGGCGGACGAGGTCCCCCTCGACTTGTGTGCGCCACCTTGTTCGTGGACGTCCTCTGTTGCGTTGTTCCACAGGCTCAGAGTCGAAGACTGGAGGAAAACTATGTTAACCGACTGTTTTGTGACCGAAATTGAAGACATGGATTTGGACGACCTCTGGTTCATGCATGATGGTGCGCCATGCCACATGCCAAATATCTCATGCCACAATCGATCGTTTGTGCACCAAATTGCCAAATCGTGTTATCAGCCGTCTTGGCGATGTCAAGACGAGCTGCGATTTGGCCCGCTTAAACTTTTTTTTTGTGGAGAATCGTGAAGGAGCGATGTTTTACCAACAATCCGGAAACGATTCAAGCACTTAAGGCCAATATCATCCAAGCAATCCCTGAGCTACAGCCAGAAACCATCAACAAGGTCTTGGAAAATTGAGGTGACAGAATGCGCTACTGCGGAGTCAGCCGAGGCAGCCACTTGAACGACGATGTACTTCATGATTAATGGGAATGTTTGTTCTTCTTAATAAATCCATAATACATGGAAAAAATGTAATTTTGTTCATTTTGTTCCATTTTTAAAAAGAAACTTGTATTTGGCCCACCCCGTATTTCTCTGACAAAGACGACGGCCAGGCCATCATCGTCAACGGCGAGCGCTTTAGGTCGCTGATTACCAACTTCATTTGGCCTGAATTGGATGATATGGACACCAACGATATGTGGTTTCAACTACGTGCCACACAGCTCACGCCACATTGGAAATTCCGCACGAGCGAGTCGAAGGCATGGTCATCTCATGCTGGAGATGATTTGGCGCAAGGACAACTTAGCTTCGCCCGGAAGGATCTTCGACTCTGAATATGCTACAACGCACCAGAGGACGTCCACGATTGAGGTGGCGACTCTAAGCGAATCTCAACCAGCTTGGGCAGCGAAACTGGCTACGGCTAGCGAAAGATCGTGTTGGAGTGGCTTGCTACTTGAGGCTCGGGTCCACACGACACTGTAGGGCAACTTCACCTACACGGGAGCAAACCCCAAATGGCCCCACTTTTTAAATTTGCGTGCATGAAAAATGATTTCCAGGCCAGAAGTATCTAATTCCAACCCTAATACGCCTGGGTGCACCTTGATGCAATGCTGAATCTTCCCCCCCCGGATATCCATATCTTGGGGTGTACTCTCAAGACCATCTTCCGTTTAGAAAGAAGTGGTTATTGGTACAACTCGCAGTGGAGTTTCGATGACCTTGCGCACCGCATTTCCTTTGACCCCAGTCTTATGGGTATACTGTCTGACGCACGGACAACTGTACTCCAGCTGCGACGAACACACGAAGTCGACTTTCCCTGCACTCAGGACTGGCTCTGGCCAGAATCTGAGCCAGGAAAGGAGTGTAGTCGAATCTTCACGGACGGCTCCAAGACCAATGAAGGATCTGGTGCTTGTGCCTTCGTGGAGAGCGACAACTTTAGACTGTACACCTCGTTAGGTAAATTTGCGCCGGTTTTCCAAGCGGAAACCTATGCGATCTTAATGGCTACGAGCAATATTGTGAAGAATGAGTGGAAGGGGAGAAGTATTTGCGTCTGTGGCGACAGCCATACTGTGCTTATGGCCTTGCTGAACCCTTCAATCACTTCCAGGTTAGTTCAGGAATGCAAGTCTTCTCTGAATTTGATCGGTAGCTTTAATTCGCTAAGACTTGTCTGGGCACCACAGTATCACGGGAAATGAGATCGCCGATGCACTTGCTAGGTGAGGATCAGATGAGGCATTCTCAGGACCTGAACTTACGCTGGGACCGCCCGCGTCCTTGGTTAGGGCATCCATCTATGGTTGGACTTCTCGAGAGCACAACCGCAGGTGGCATGACTCTCCAGGATGTAGACAGACCAAGCGCATGCTCCCCAACGTCTGTAAGAAATTCGCGGCTTTCTTGTTATCTCTTAACAGAAACGATTGCAGACAACTTATTGGCGTACTAACGGGGCACTACACCTTCGCCAAACACCTAAGTGTGCTTGGCCTAAGGGATGAAACCCTCTACGACGCCTGTGGAAATGACGATGACACTGCAGAGCACTTGCTCTGTCATTGTCCGCCTTTGCTCGTATCAGGTAGCAGTTATTCGGTGCTGATGAGGTGAGAGCTGATGATGTAGGCTCTCCTCATCACAGAAGCGCCTGCTGGTCTTCCTTCGGAAGACCATGAAATTTCAACAAAAGTAGGTTGCTGCCTGGTAGTATAATGGACCAGTTTTTGAGTCTGAGTGCTCCAGTGTAGTGTTACAAAAACCTAGGACAAAAAAAAAATCGAATTCCAAAATTTCATACCGGTATCTTTATGAATGAAGGAGATAAAAAAGCGTGACAGATACGACAGACAGACGGACAGGCGGACAGGCGGACAGACAAACGGATGAGCGGACGGAAACACCGTACGGTTCCGTTTTCGTAAACGGAATCTTAAAAACGAGAAATGATTAATGTCCAACTCCGGCCTGTCAACTATCTCATCACTGAGCCTCCTTAAGATCGATGAATAGTCCTTTCTTGTCTCATTGTTGAAGGCGACCATTTGATTCAATTTCAGGAAGCAATCTCAAAGACGTCAGGAGCACTCCATCAAACCGAACATTCCCCTAAACCTGACGAAGGGGATTTACTCGTGCAAGGTATCATATTTCAATTCCCGTCCAAGGTCACCACAGTCTTCAAATTCCTGCCGCATTATGGCCCGTAATCAAAATCCATTCGAGGGAATTGCTTTTCGTAAAAAATCATCCCCCTCCCCGTGTACGCTCGTATACGTATCGATGGCTTCAGCAGCCTGGACGTAAACAAATAAAGCGCCGCAGCACCGAGCGTTACATTTAATTATTTGCTTTCGCTGAGTTCGTTGGAATCGCTGAAATTGCTGAAATCGCTGAATTCGTTTAGCTAAACAAATACGACACCGCGGTGGGCGCATATCGCGGATGGGGGGTGGGACAGAGGGCGGGCTTGGTGGAGAACTGCTAACGACGACGTTTTGTTGTGTTTTTTTTTTTTGGTTTGAATTTATTGCGACCAAGACTGTGGGAACGGCGTTGGGGTTTGATGAATTTCTCAGGAAGGCCAGGACACAGATATAATTGGTTTGAATGGCTGTCGGCGGTTGGCACACTCTTGAGTTCGTTTAATGACTTTCTTGTGATTTGTGGGGACTGCTTCTCTTGGTTTGGTGTGTGTGTGTCTTCGAGGCGTAATTTGCTCACAGAAATGGAGAGCTTGAGGGGGCGTGGGCGTAGGCGAGGAGAGTCAAGGTCGCATCACAAATATGCCCATCAGTTGGTGGTTGACATCAGGCTGCTGGGCTAATGGAATGGAGCAGGATTAAATTAGGCGAGTGTGGGAGGGATGATTGACTTTGCAAAGACCTTGACCTTTGTGGAGGTTTTGTTGAGGGCCGTGGTCGTCACGTTTTAGGCATTTGATCGGTTACTGAATTTGGTAGGAGAACATAACTTGCTCTGATAGGAAATCATGGGGCATGACAAAAAAGCTCGAAATTGTAAAATCGTTACATTCGGCATACATCAACAAACGTGACGTAGCAAGCTGTGCAAGGACTGAAGATGCTCTTTCAAATGTAAATGCTTGTGGAAATTAAGTTACGCTCGAAGTTTCACTTCGAAAGGAGAGCTGCGTGCTCCGAGAAGTAAGGCACAAGTTATCCTATGAGGGATGATGGAAGAGAAAGCAACAAAAGTGACACACCACAAAAAATGTGAATGACCACACAGCGAACACAGCGAGCACTGCGAGCTAAAAACACACTGCGAGCACAATAAGCTCAACGAGCACAACGAGGGCTTTGAGCACTATGTTCACAGCGATTGTGTCGAGCACAGCGATCGCAAGAACCACAGGGAGCATAAGCATCCCAACGAGCACAACGGGTCCAGCAAATATAGCAAAACAGTCACAACGGGGACAACGAGTATGACAAGCACAGCGATCACAACAGGGGCACAAAGTATAACAAGCGCAACGAGCATAACGATCACAACTATTACCACAACAAGCTCAAGTAAAAAACGATCATAGCGAGCACTATCACAGCCAGCAGCCAGCACAACGAGCAAAGTGAGCACCCCAGCACAGGGAGCATAACGATCACAATGAGCGCCAATAGCATGAACAGCACAAGAAGCACAATGAGCACAACGCGCGCAACGAGCACAGCGAGCTCCAGCAGTTCGGGCGCAGGTAGCACAACTTGGACAACGATTATAGCGAGCATGATCACAGTGAGTTCAACGGGGACCGCTAGTACAGCGTGCACAACGGTGGCAGTGAGCACAACAAGCCCCACGACCATAACGACAATAACCATCGCAGCTCACACAAATATTACAGCGAGCCCAACAAGCTCATGTAGCAAAATTACCATAACGAGGGGACAACGAGTACAACGAGCATAAGGAGGACAACGAGTATAAGGAGTACAACGAGCATGAGGAGCAGAACGAGCAGTACGAGCGCAGGGAATACAAGGGTACAATGATTAAAGCAAGCACAACGAGCACAATGATCATAGTGCTTACAGCGAATCCCATAAGCTCATGTAGCAAAATGATCACAACGAGTACAACGAGGACGACCAGTACAGCGAGCACAACGAGCACATGAGACATAACGCGTACAACGAGCAGTACGAGCACAAGGAGTGCTACAGGGTTCAAAGGAAGCGTAACGCGCACAGCGAGCACAAGGAATGCTACAAAGCCTCAAAGCAAGCACAACGAGCACAACAACAGCGAGCACAATACATCCCTGAAAGTAATCAAACGTCTCTGGTTTATCGGCGTCGAATAACGACCTCTCTTTGAATGAACTAACTACGGCGCATGCTATGTGGCGTATTGTTCCAGCAAGTCAGTGATCATAGATCTTGAGTGCCCTCCAGTGACTTCAATGTTCCAGTCTGGATAAGTTTTAAGGAAAAATGGACTAATAATTGCTTCAGCCAACTGGCCACACTTTGGGCGCGGTGGCGTAGTGGGTAGGTGCGTCGACTCCTACGCTTGAGGTCATCGGTTCGAATATCGAAAAAAAACATCAAACATTTTTTCACGGCTCCACCTCTTTCGAGTCACTGACAATGCTCAAAGAATACAACTGTCTAGAAATAGCTTCTCAATCTCGCCGTTCGGCATTAAACTGTAGGTCACCTCCACTCGTGAGAGAACAATAGCACGCACAACACGAGTGGTTGCTGAGAAGCTAGGCCCAGGTCCAGGGTGGACGTAAGCACGATCTACTTTCCTTCTTTATGACATTCTGTGGAAAACTGTCTGTTGTCTGATGGTGAATAAAGAGCGATCTTCTTCTACGCCTCAGCGTGCACAGAATAGACAAATGGACAAAAGTCTTCCAAACGGCGGATGAAATTTAGACAATTTCGGCTGACATCTGTCAAATCGGCTGTCATAGAAAACTCAAAAAGTTGTCCCCTTCCGTCGGAGCCTTACCACAGCCCAAGTCGGATTACAGAAGAGGCCCATACAAAAACTCCAATCTTCCCTGACTCATCAAAACAGAGAATCACAACTCAGTTGAGGTACACATTCGCGCGTTGATCCATTAGGAAACCAGGTCAACTATCGCCAGACAAACACACACAAGCCGTCAATAGCCTCATAAACATCTTAGCTGCATCCCGACGGAACCCCAGCGATGGCACGCTGAAGCGACAAATAGATACTCGTACTTATTTAATTAGTAACGCCAGTTGCCTGGTTCCAGAGAACTCGCTCAACATCAGCGATTATAAATCGTATCAACTGTCTGTGTGCGCGGCGCAATGGGAACGCCAGACCCATGGGAAGCACCGGCAGCTCTCCTGTAAGCGTGTCCCACACACAATCGCATCCATCCATCCCTCTCGGGATTGCGCCACTTGTCCTCTGTGTTGTCCGCTTGCCGCCGCCTTTGCCTTTGCCTGCTGCTTATAAGCCGATTATCAGCAAGTGTGCATATGAATTTCATATGAATCCGAGAGTTCCTGACCTAGATTCCGTAATGATGACTTCAAGGTACAAGGCGTAAATACCCGAGACTGCTATCGGTCGTCTGTGTCTCTGTGTGTGTACAAGGTTGGAGTGTTTCAGTTGGAGGAGGAGGAGAAGGCGGATGAGAGTCGGACGTCAACAGAGTGATGCTCATGTTTCCCTTTCTTGGAACAGGGGGAACATCGTAGGGATTTGATGATGTCCAGATAGCGAGCTGAGTTATCGGCGCAACAAGTTGAACAGAGGGTCAAATGGATGACCATGTGAACATCGTGATTGTGTATCAGTGCAGAGTGGAGAGCAGAAGGTCTGGTCAGAGTTGAGAGTGGATGTTGATTTTCCATTGGGTTCCTCTTGTATGATGGATATCTCTGCGAGGAGGCAATGGAAAGCACGGCTTCTAATGTGAATGGAACAATAAGCGACAGGTTCTTCACGGCATCCATGCGATATATCTCTTTGTCACTGAAGCACGATTTCAGTGCAGGTAAAGTATCTACAGTTTGTTGAACAACTGTGTCATTTATTCGATTTCGACATTGTAACCTCCAACTGAATCAGTTATTTTTTAAAGTTGTACATCTTCTTCAAGACTTTGGGTGCAAAGCGGTGGAGGGAGGAATGATGTGCTCGGGATTCGCTTTCAGACTTTGACAACGTGGCGTTATCGGAGATTTCTCTTTAATTCGACACCGCGACGGATTTAGTTAAGAACTCGTTTTTGGAGACAATGCATTCCTTCCCGAGAATCCTTTCAATTTCTTGTGGTTTTGATGAAGCTAAGAGTCTCTAGACTCGACTCTGAGCCTGTGGGACAACGCAACAGAGGACGTCTACGTACAAGGTGGCGCACACAAGTCGAGGGGGTCCTCGGCCAGCTAGGTGGGCGAAACTGGAGAAATCTGGCGAGAGATCGTGGTGGAGAGGCATGTTTGGTGAGGCCCAGGTCCACATCGAACTGTAGCGCCCTGAGAAGAAGAAGAAACGACTGGAGGGCGTAGTTGGTTAAGTGCCTGCCCCAAGTAAGAGGGGTCCCAGGTTCGAATCCTAGTGAAATCTAATCTGGTCCAGTCACCATTTGCCGTTGGGATTAAATTAACGGCACTGGGGTAGGTTGCTACCTGGCAGTACAATGGACCAGTTTTAAGTCTGAGAGCTCCAGAAGTGTTTCAAAAATCAAGAAGAAGACAAAACGAGTCTCTGGACAGAACGGCTCTTGCTAACTGTTCCCATTTTCGATTACGTTGTAGACCTTCTTCAAGACGCTAGGAGCAAAGTCGTGGGGAGAGGGACTGTTTATCTGACACTCGGCATCAATCTGCGATAAGGCGTCGCGTTTGAAGAGAACGCATTCCCTTCCGAAGACCCTTTCAATTTTCTTGCAATGTTGCAATTTTTAGCGGGAGACGTTCTGTCTGGGGACGTAGTTCAGCATGCATTTTGGCATCTCCAGACAGAACGTCTCCAGCTGATTAATCCCATTTTCACAAGACATGCTGGACGTCAACTACCGGGCGCCACTTTTTATTGCTTTGCCGCCCTAATTCAGAGTCTGTCTGTCTATGATTCGTCCTTACTGTCATAGACGGTGGATCTTCAGACGTCTGACCAGACCCATATCGCTGTAGAGCCCGTTTAGAACCTTCTCTTCATCTTGCCATAGACGCAAATAGAACAAAGTCACGCTGACAAGCTCTCTTCCGTAATCGACAAAGGACTTCTTGACTGACTGTTCATGCCTCAGTACACCAGATCCTGCTTTCATTTGCAGATAATTTCATATCTACGCCATTTCGAATTGTTCTAGGGCCTAGGGCCTAGGGCCTTTTCTAGGAATCGCCAAAATCGATGCAAGGCGACTCTCAAAAATCAACGAAGTGCGACTTTCCACATCCAGAAACCTCGCGAAACCCCCTCTCTGTACCCAGGCCCCATTGAATCACCTCCAAGTCAAGAAACACGTCGTCAGACAGCCGACAAGATCAATCGACAAGGTGACACACTAGTTTCAAGTTTCCTATGAACTCATCCCCTTGCCATTCATTCGCTTACTTGCCCCCACCCTAATACAACCCTTATCAGCGCTGCTCAATGAATGAATTTCAAATCTTCGATTCACATGACTCTGCTATCGGCAATAAACCCCCTCCCTCGCCTCTCCATCCCCCATCCATACACCATCATCAGCTGCAGCCGCACAGCACGACTAGCACGTAATCGAAAATTTTCTTTGACATTGACTTTGGGGAGATACTCTCGTATCCGCCGCCAGTGTCGCCTTATCTTATCCGTTTAGGGGCTGGCGACTGTCCCCGCTGCTCGCTACTGGGACGCTTTCATTGCCATTCGCCTCATTCCGCGCGCGCACACACACACACGAACACACACCCACCCGCGGCGTGTTCGTATCAAGGTCAGTGTTGAGGGAAGCAAACTGATTGTGCCTGTGAAAATCAATTATCTATCGTCACGAATCTTACAGTCTCTCGCGCTGTAACGGCTGACGTCAGAGCCTAGGAAGTACGAGTACTCGTAGTTGCGGCAAGTCCACTGGAGGTGATGTACTCTGTGACTGATCTGAGTACAATCGAGTGGGACTTATGCAACCGTGCATCGAGGAAGTGCATGTTGCCTCGGACTTAACCTACGACTCGATCTGTCGTCTCACGGCGTGACATCGGGTGTGCGCTGCGAATGAGGTGACTTTTGCGGGATTTCTACGAGTGCGGGTGCGCGTCGCAGCCGGACTTTCCCAGATGGGGTGGCTTGGGGCTCCTCTCTGTTATCAGCGTGCGACCGGTATACATCTACTTCCGGGTTCTCGACTCGAAATGGCCCGAAGTTGGCTGCGAAGTTGATACCCGTACGGCTGTGGCGGTAAACAAGCGCTTGAAAGCTCCACAATCTTTTTCGCAATTAATTATGGGATTTAGTGAGTTGTTTTTGAGGCGACAAGGCCATCGAAATGCGCAATCAATAGTTGGAACGTAAATATTTGCTTTCGATGAAAAGTGAGATATGCTTTTCCATGCGATCGCGATGGCGGCGTTCGTTGTCGCACTGCTGGAGAGGAGACGCGAAAGGTCGAGTTGGCCTTGTCAGTTGAGTTTGCGTAGCGACCATGAGTCAGGGGTGTGATCTACTGACTGAGTGTGGCTCGAATTATGCTGGAAAATAAAGTGCGCTCTCATGTTTTGTGACTGTCACTGGGTGGTGGTGATTTCCTGTCAAGCGGCTGAGTAAGCTTGAGACGAGCTTGAGCAGCTTGAAATGTGGCTCGTTTTTGTCCCGCAGGGTGTATAGGAGTAGCATTTGAAAGGGGTAACATCTTGACAGATGAGCATAGGTACTTACTTCACTAAGCCTTGGTTTGCAGGATGTCCTTGCTGGAATCAGTTTGACACTTCACCCCCGCGAAGCAAATTGACTGCATACAGCAATCTAGCCAATTTCTGTTTGACTTTCAGACCGTTTTTGGACTCAAAACTTAGTCAATGCGGTCTTCCTTCCTTGAGATGTTCGACTGCGTCTACATTTCAATAAAATTCGTGGTTCTAAACGGGGTCTTTTCGAAGATCTCCGGAATTAAATATGAGCCTATACTCGGGGCTGCCACATCTTACAACCTGCATCCTGAAGCTCCAGCAGTATTTCGTCGAGCATTTGAACCCATTTCTCTTGGATATGTGTTTTTTGCTGGCCTTCACCGATGATACAGGGTGGGCCATCTAGCGTTTTTTTTTTAAATCATAGGTTATTTTGACACTGACAACTATTTCCCGTTCGAAATCTTGACAGAAAGGCAGTATCATACCTCCGCGGAATGAAATGAGTCGCTTTGCGCCTGAACAACATTGGGAAATATTGAAAACTTATTTTCAAAGTGTGTAGCCCAAACAGTGAGTTTTTTGAAAATAAGTTTTGGCCGAAATGAAGCACCCACTGCGACTGATGTACGCAAGTTTGTGCAAAAAATTCGTGAGACTGGTAGGCTAGTGGACAATACTCATAGTCCCCGTCGTCGTACGGTGCGTACAGATGAGAATGTGGCTGCTGGGGCTGAAAGTGTAAGACTCAATTCACGAACATCAACTCGTCATCGATCTCAACAGCTCAACCTTTCACGCACTAGCCTGAAGAAATTCTGCAGAAAGATCTTGGATTATTCGCTTACAAGGTGACATTTTTTTTTTATAGTTTCCGCGCACAAAATGGTTTACGAATACCCTTAAGTGTCCGGAATCCAGACACAGCACGGGCCGAATGTATAGAGGGAGAAAGGGAGAGGAGGTACCTGTGCACATTGGTCTTAAATGTCTGTGTAGTGAGTGGGAAATATTTGGTTCGGAAGAGCATTCCATATTCGTGTGGGGCGGCTAAAAAACGACTCTCTAAACTTAAGTGTACGTCCGAAAACAGGCTTAAGGGTGAACTGGTGAGCATTCCTGGCGAGACGAGTATTGCGGGTGAATTCATGGAGGGGAGGAATGCATTTGGCTAACATCCTTTGTTAAAATTGCGATAAAGCAACGACAAGGACGAGACATTATGGCGATGTTCGAGCGAGTCTATTGACTTCGCGATATTACTGTCTCCTATAAGTTTTATCGCTCGCTGTTGTATTCTCTCAAGTAGGTGCAGAGAGGTCTTAGGAGCACTAGACCAGATATGAGCGCTATACTCAAGCTTGGGGCGAATGAAGGCCTTATAAATTGAAGCCAAATCAGAGGGGGTGAAGTATTTCTTGCATCGCTTTAGGAAACCTAGACATTTCACAGCATTTTTGGCGAATTCGAATGTGTGATCATTCCAACTAAGTGCTGAGTTGATACACATACCGAGGATGGACAGTTTTTCGGTTTCTTCGATGCAAATGCCATTCAGGGATAATGGCTTATTTCTTTGACTCAGCAATTGAAGGCGCGCGACCATCTGCTTCGTTATCGCTTTGCAGTTTGGGCCTGGACTCGCAGCTTGAATTGGACAACGATTTTGGGCGAAAAATCAGCTTTTCTGACGAGGCGTATTTTCATTTCGGCGGCTAGGTGGCATCATTGGTCCATTTTTCTTCGAAAATGAGGCTGGGAACAACGTTTCGGTCAACGGTGGGCGTTACAGATCCATGTTAACCGACTTTTTTTTACTGAAATTGAAGACATGGATTTGGACAACCTCTAGTTCATGCAGGATGGCGCGCCATGCCACACAGCTCATGCCACAATCGATCTTTTGCGCACCAAATTCCCAAATCGTAATATCAGCCGTCTTGGCGATGTCAATTGGCCGCTTCGGAGCGCCGATTTGACCCCTTTAGAGTTTATTTTGTGTGGGGAACCGAGAAGGACCGACAATCCGGAAACGATTCAATCACTTAAGCCCAATATCATCCAAGCAATCCCTGAGCTACAGACCGAAACGATCAACAAGGTCTTGAAAAATTGAAAATTGCGCTACTGCGAAGCCAACTTAGGTAGCCATTTGAACGACGTTGTATTTCATGATTAATGGGAATGTTTGTTCTTCCTAATTAAGTTATAATGCATGGACAAAATGTAATTTTGTTAATTTTATTGCATTTTTAAAAAGCAACTTGTATTTGGCCCTCCCTGTATTTCTTTGACAAAGACGATGGCCAGGCCATCATTGTCAACGGGGAGCGCTTTAGGTCGCTGATTACCAACTTCGTTTGGCTTGAATTGGATGATATGGACACCAACGACATGTGGTTTCAACTACGTGCCACACAGCTCACGCCACATTGGAAATTCTGCACGAGCGAGTCGAAGGCATGGTCATCTCATGGTGGAGATGATGTGAACTGGCCACCGAATTGACCCCGTTAGACTTTTTTTGTGGGGTTTTCTGAAGTCACAGATCTATGCGAATAAGCCACAAACCACAGCGGTCCTAATTGTATTCCGCAAGGAAAAAATTAAAAAAAACAGGATTTGTAATTTAGGTTATTTATTCAGAGCCTCACTAATCCACATTCCAACCTCTGCTTAACACGTTGTTCACTCCTCTGCTTTCTTACCAACAACCGTCAAAAGTGACAGCTCCTATTTCACCAATCTATCCCATTCCACCAACTTCTACCGGGAGTCAGGGAAGTTATCACATAACCCATGCTATTGGTCAAATTCAGCCTGATACATGAGCCAGAGTCATGGACATAACGGATGGGTGTCACCCAGAGAAGGTGCAGCAAATATTTGAGCGATGCTATATTTCATACATAATGGCATCGACAGGTCTTTCAAACAAATGGAAAATGTTGATGATATGTTACACGCACTTTATTTTATGTAAATTCCAAGATAGGAAGCGCTTGATGAAATACCCTTTACATCAGGCTGAATAAGGTTCTCCTCCACCTGTGCGCCGCAAACCGTTGAAGCCTCTTGTTTCGTTGTCCTAAAGGCTCGTCGGCACTTTAAAGCAACTACCCACCCAAACAACGGCCTCACCTCACACCTCCCATCTTAGCCTCATCCTTTGGTCACCCTTGTCAATTTCGTCGAACTTAACATTCGCGCCTTTCACTGCCACCCGAAGGCAATTCCTTGCCAAAACCCTCACACAATCTCAAAGTCGCCAAAGCGATCGCGTCGCCCTTTATCGCGTCACCACCTCACCATTCATCCCCGATCAAGCGACCGTCCCACTCATGTAAGAGAAATTTACACGAAAATCTTCCGAAGACGACACGTGCCAGCGGCTAAAGCAGAGATTGTGCGTATGGCCGTGCGCTATCAACACGGAGGCCGTCTGATAGTGGAAACGCGGAAAAACAATGAGACATGTGTTTCATTACCAAGGTCTTTGCCATAATGACTGTACAAGACTTTGAAACGTGCTAATGTTTGATCGCTTGCGTGTGTGCAACCTTGACGTGACTTTAGGTGACGTGATCGGGTGATAAGAATGAGATCCTCTCTAGATAGTCACTTCCTGCAACGATTTACATTATTTTTGTCGATTACCCGGGAGCAGAACACACGCCATGGTGGCTGCGTTCGAAGCTTTTTGGGAGTGACTAGGATGAAGACCAGGGAAAAAGGAAGCTACTGTTTCGCGACTGTAGAGGATTTTGTTGATTTGATGAAATTAGCCACGATCTGTAGAATGGATCAGTGGCAACTTTTTGAAATTTGTCTGAAGCAAAGCTCGTGCAAATCAAATCAGGCACCAAAACTGAACTGTCTTGAGACAGGGGTTATTTTCTTCTTTTCCTTTATATCCTGTTCCCCCCTTGGGGCATGGGACTTAGCTACGTCTACGCGCTCGATTTCTGAAGTCCAGCGAAGGAAGTTTGCGGCAGATTGTCTAGGTCTCAGCTGAGAGCTTGCTCGCAACACAATTTTCGTTTAAATGGAAGTTTTTTCTGGTCTTCTGAACGTCGTGCTCTATGCAGCCACTTATGGCGACTTCTGCCAAGAACGAGCTAGCTTCTAAGGACATATGACAATGAAATGAGTCAAGTAACTTATCCCAACTTGATTTCCAAGAATATCGTGCGAAACACATGGAAACTCAAACAGTTTTCACTGCTGATGTGCCATGCAATTGTGCCAAACGAGTTTACCACAAATGTCGCCTCCAAATAACCAACCGGGACACTCCCGCTACAAAGTCTCGCCTTATTACTCTTCTCCAATCAATTCCCTATCCATTGCGATACCCCCCATCCTTCAATTCGTCCTAGCTCCTTAAAAAATCCTTTCACAAAACTTTGCAATCACCAAATCCACTTCGAGAAAAACTGCGTTCAATTTTGACAAAAAAAATGCGACCCAATCGTGTTCTCATTTTCCTGCACTTTTTCGTGTGACACATGCAATTTTTTGAAAACTCGATTTTCTGTGTCTTTTGACCGAATTTTCACCCCAAATGGATGGGGTTGAGTGTGAAAACGAAAATCAAAGCGATTCCGGTTAAAAATTCGATTGAAAATCCTTGAAAATTTGAGAAAAGTTAATTTTTCAATTTCCATGACGTCACGTGTGGACTCATTGGAGGCGACGTAACCACAAGAACAAGTGGTTTACATGCGAATTTAGTGGATTGGCTGCGGACATGTTTTCCATCATTTTCCGAGGAAAACCAAAGAAAAAATGCGTCCAAAAGACCGTGTCAACAGCAGATTTTCGATTTTTCCGACCTCAAGACCGTCGATTTTTAAGATTTCCTCCCAAATTCTTGTAAAAGTGTCCATGAAACACCTGCAGTTGGGCATCACTTTTGATGAATTTCCTGCAGTCGGTGGTCTGTGACAGGTCAAGATGAACTCGGGGGGTTTATCCGTTTACGAGGAAGGTGTCAAAGAGGCTCAAGTCAAACGCGCAGGGTCAGTAGTTTGTGAAGTGTTGTGTAGTGAAGTTCAGTGCGCGGATTAAATCGTGAAAAGTGACTTTTTTTTTGAGTGCAAGTGGTTCCGGTTCTCTCTCACAGACGGTGCGAGTGAGAGATGAATAGCCTTGCAGAGGAGTGAGCGGAAAAGGAAATGGCAGCCAATATGCTTCAGTGCTGTGCGTTTGTGTGTGGCTGAGACTCCGCTGACCAAGTGGTAACGGTAATTTGCGACTTCGCCACCCTTTTGACTTTTGCATATGCAACTGCATGTATGTGTGATGGTATTGGAAATGTTTCGTTTCTTTTTCGTTTTCAGACGCAGCTGCAGTTCTGACGGCGGGAATTGTATGAAAGTGGGATGGTTCTGGATTCTGATTCTTGTAGGAACGCAGTTGCGTGCACTTGAAATACATTTTTGTGTTGATTTTGTTTGTGTTTACCGGGTTTTCGTGCGGGTTTGTGTGTCTCCATTGTCGGAAATTATAGTCCCTCGCGGGTGTTTTTCACTAAAATCCTTGCATTCCGTTCGACTCGAAAGTTGAAATTTCTTGCGTTTTGTCGGGAGTGTCGGTTTTCGGTTTCGTTTGTCCCTAAAATCGCGTTTGGACGTCCCTCGCGGGTTTTTTGCTCTAAAATCCCTACCGATCGCTTGTGCGGGAGTGTCGCGAGTTCAGTGCCTGTCTTCAAATCGCTCCTGAATGTCCCTCGCGAGTGTTTTGTTCAAAAATCCCTACCGATCGTTTATGCGGAAGTGCAGTGCCTGTCTCCAAATCGCTCCTGAATGTCCCTCGCGAGTGTTTTGCTCTAAAATCCCTACCGATCGCTTGTGCGGGAGTGTCGCGAGTGCAGTGCCTGTCTCTAAATCGCTCCTGAATGTCCCTCGCGAGTGTTTTGCTTGAAAATCCCTACCGATCGCTTGTGCGGGAGTGTCGCGAGTGTAGTGTGTGTCCCTAAAATCGCTCTTGAATGTCCCTCGCGGGTGCTTTCCCCTTCGATGTGTGCCCATCGCGAGTGCATACGAGTGTCGCGTGTGAAGTGTGTGTGTGTACCAGGACTCCCACCGATGGACTGGCGAAGCAGGTAGGTCTTCAGTCTGATAGACATCAAGCCGGCCAGCGTGGGAGCAGCTCTATTCCCCGTCTGTGTTCACCTAAGTGAGTAGCCCTTTTGATTATCGTTCGAGGTGGTCATCGGGAAGCAGTCGTCTTCATCATCGGGTGCCATCGGTTGGCTAGGTGTAGAGGGGGGGTCCGTTTGGGTTAGCGTCGGGGTAGATTATGTCGCCTTATTATTCAGTAGGTAGACACTAAATGTAACTTTCTTTTGCAGGTCGCAGCTGACCTCTGGCTTCGGTTTCTACCTCTACGTTGTGTGCTGAGAGGTTGGTTGGCGAATTAGGGCGCTTCTGGGGGTCCTTGCGGTCTATGCATGGAGTTGTTGAAGGGCGTAGGGCTAGGTTATTAATATTATCTTGGTTTCCGTGAATGTTCTCTTGGTTTCATTCTATTTTCTTGCCAATTTTTTTAAAGACAAGTCTGCGTCTACATCTACGTGGGGTGTACAACTCGCACTTGCCCAGTTTATTTAATTAATACCCAGACTGCCATTTCGAATATCTTATCTGTTTTTTTTTCTTATAATATTTAATTTATTTATAAATATACATATATTATTTTATTACATATATACATATATTATATATTACGTTACTATTATTATATTATATAAATAAATAAATATTTTAAATTTTTTATTTTTATTTTGTATTTTATTTTGTAAAATAAAATTACTTAAAATAAAAACTAAAATTAAATAAAATTTAACTAATTAACTATTTGATCGAGTAATCACCGCTGGATGGACTCAAGTCAACCTACTTCGACAAACCAAGGCACGAGAGGAGGTGTATAAAAAGCTTCTATGCGATAATTGGGCCCTGGTCTTGTTATCCAGCGGAACTATCACTTGAACCTACTGCACTCTTGGCTCATATCTTGACGGTCTCCAAATAACCGTTCATCTTGGCCAGCCAGGTATGAACAAACCGCCTTTAAGAATATTACTTTGTTCCCTTTTGTAACGATTTATAAAAATGAAGCAAGCTAAAAAATTCAAAAAAATATAGTTTACTTGTATTATTCGTTGTTTTCTCCAGCACTGTCCCTATAAATGCGACTTCTGTTCTATATTCGTTACTTGAGTCATTTTGAAAGAGCGGTCTCAGTTAATTTATCCATAAACTCGACAGTCTCTCGTTAGTCCTTGCGTTTTTGATTTTCTTCGGTCCCACGAGTAGGGCCGAAAGAAAAGGGTCCACTCGGGCTCCGCCGCCTTACCCGGGTAAGGCTAGATACAACAGACCCTCGCCATGGTGTCTGAGGGAGCTCGTTAGCGGTTAGCTTGCCCCCAACCTTGCATTCTTGGGCACGGTTTACCGTCTGCTCATTCCACCCTTGAAATCGGGTTGGCTATCTCTTGGTTTTCGGACCTCAATTTAGACCTAAGTCGTCCAATCATCGGGCCTGCATAAGCCTCAGTACCACGTGTGCCGGGCGGTGTTTATTATTATGGTTGAGGGTATATTGCGCCGCGACCTTTAAGATCTATTGTGCCCCCTTTCAATACCTTAGCACAATTACGAGTTCCCCTCAAATACAGTTATTTCCAGAGTTGTATTGAGGGTAATGGACGCCTATTGTGCCTAGGCGAAGAAATCTGTTCTAGAGTATTCTCTCTAAGCCAGTTTCCTTCAAGAATCTGAGAATGAGAGATGGTTCTAGTGATTGCATTTCTTCTTCTGATAGTAGGTACTTGCCCAGACTTCTTTTTCTTTTGTGGGCTAGTGCCTCACAAAATCCCAGTATATGTTCTGGATTTTCATTAAATTCTCCACAAAATCTGCAGAGACCTTCTTCTAATACACCTAGTTTCCTTAGATGCTCCCTGAGTCTACAGTGTCCCATTAAGAAGCCTGTAAGGATACGGAGGTTGTTCAAATGCCTCGAATCTTTTCCGGTTATATTGCCCTAGCAGTTTCTTGGCCTGCTTCATTCGACGAGCGTTATTCCAGGTTTCTATCTGCTTCCTACTTTCCAGTTCCCTGAATTTTTCTCTGAGGAGATGGTCTCCTACAGCGCAGAATGATTCAGGGCCTATGAAGGATTCTGATGCTCCTTTCCTTGCCAGGGAGTCGGCCATTTCATTGCCTTCTATCCTCGTAGGGCCAGGTATCCAGCAGAGTTTTACTCGGTTTCTCCTACTCAACTCTTTAAGCTTTTGCAAGCATTTCCATCTAACAAGCCGGGCGGTGTTAGATTTGGATGCAGCAAACGGATCCCAGGATCGAAACCACACCTCTCTCCAGAGACCAGGAAACATTCGCAGGAACACCGGATTCACTTGACTTCAGTTGCGGTCCAGGAAGCCCCTTAAGTGAGATAAATGTTAGCAACATGCACCTCATCTCCGCTGCTGACATTCAATTTAGCATGCAATGGCCCGCCTTTTGGTCGGACGAGAATGGGAGCATGGTCGGCAGTGGCTGCCGGATACATGGGAACATATGGGAACATGGGAACATAATCGGCAGCGGCTGCCGTCATCGGAGCGATGAAGGATACGATTTAGTACAGTGGCGCGTTCCTGAGGCCATTTAAGGCTTCCGAAGGGCGGTCTAGCTAACTGGCATGGCACTCGGTTCAGCTCATGTCTGCCTGAATGGCATCCAGTTCAGCTGCGCAACATCTTTCTGCTGTCCCCTGCGGGCGCTATTTCCAGAGAACCGTGCAAACATCGAGTGTGTTTGCTGATCCCAACGGCAAATGGTGACTGGACCAGATTCGATTTCACTGGGCTTCGAACCTGGGACCGCTCGAACTTGGGGCAGGCAGTTAACCAACTGCGCCATCCAGTCGCCATCCGTGTCTGACAGCTATTCTGCCTGACAGCTTTACTGTCTGGAGATTCGATCTCCCTCTCCTTCTCGAACCAGGAGGCTCGAATTCGAAGACCCTCTTGGCTGGAGCATAGTTGACGCTCGATGTCTCCGAGCCAATGTAGTCGACAGATTATTGGCTTCCGGACAACGTCCACATCTTGGCACAGCTCATAAAGTTCGCGGTTATGCCTTCTCCTCCATTCACCTTCCTCGCAGATAGGACTATAGAATTTATCTTTCGAAGGAACCAAGAATCAGTTCTGCCGTTCTGCTGATCGTCCAGCATTCGGCTCCGTAAAGCAGGACTGGCAGAATAAGGGTTTTGGAGAGCATAACATGAGTCTAGCGAGGCGTCTAAGTATCCAAAGCCTAAGATGGCTAGGTAGAGCGTATGGACAACTTAGCTCCGGCCTGAAGAGTCTTCTACTCTGAGCCTGTTGGACAACGCCACAGAGGACGTCCGCGTACAAGGTGGCGCACACAAGTCGAGGGAGACCTCGGCCGGGTTGGTGTGCGAAACAGAGAGACAGCTGGCGAGAGATCGTGCTGGCTGGAGAGGCATGTTGAGTGAGGCCCAGGTCCACCTCGGACTGTAGCGCCCTAAGAAGAATAAGAAGAACTAGCTCCACGATATTCTAAAGGTTTGAAGTGAAGATTTCAACAGGAGAGGTAACATGAGACGAGCTTAGTTGAGCAAAAAGATCCTTTAACGGTGTCTCTGCTGGATTTCGTTCTAAGATGATTTAAGCTCTTAGATCAGAACACAGTACAAAAGCGTCTCAAATGTTAGCGTCGAGCTTGTCGAATGTGGTTGGCTTGTTAGCGTAGGCTAAGGACTTGACATGCATGATTTTGGTCCTTAGAGTTGGGCGTCTTGACCATAGCTGTTTGAAAAGCTACACGATTCTGCGTCGGATCTCCCCCAGGATGTCGTTTGTGCCACCATCTGTAACCCATCGGTATATAGCTTAATGGTCATATTACCGATTGGTTCATTTGCCACCCAAGAAAGTGGGGAAAGTGACAACTGAACGGTCTCTCAAAGTCGACGAAGTGGAAGTAGAGAATAGTTCAGTTTTTAACTTGAATGTGTTGCTTTGATGTGCTTTGAGTGCTGCCGGAGTGTGTTTTTATTTCAGAACCGTCTTCTTTTTCGTCGGCTGGCTCTACAGTCTGTAGTGGGACCTACCACTCGGTCGACATGCCTTCCCACTTTGTGCTCCCTCTTCTTTCTTGTGCTGGCTGTCTCTAGATATGTACGTTGACTGAAGTGGTATCACAGCTGCTAGCCTTCTTTCCTTTCTGTACCGCAGTCTTTCTTTACCACATTTTCCCTCGGGATTGGAGTCAAGGACGTCTGAGATAAGGGACTCGAATTCGTTTTGATCAGGTCGATGTCGCTGTACAGACAGTCTAGTCTGCCGTTCAGTCTTTCAGGTCATTCGAGAGCGAAGATAACCCTAAATACAGTCATGGCTTCCTTCTGCTTCCTGGCTTTCTGTCAACGATTTCACCTTGGAAGGCGTTGCATCTTTCATTGAATTTTGAGAAGGTTTGTGTATAAATAGCCTCTCCTTAGTGGTCCATTTGAGCAGCTCACCTCCTTGAGGACAGACCCCCAGGGAGAGAGGTGGTCTCCATCTTCAGGAAGAGAGGTGGTCTTTCTCCTCAAGGAGAAAAGTCGTCTTCAGGGAGGAATGTGGCGTCTGTCCTTAGAAAGAGAGGTGACCTCCGTCTGCAGGGAGAGCGGTGGTCCCTGCCATCAGAGACGATCTCTGTCTGATCTCTGCCAGTTTTGTTTGCTCTGGTGGTTTGAGCCAGTTCTGGTGAGTGTTCAAAACCTGAAATTGAATCGATCGGCCTCCACACCACTTGATTCCAGACCCAATCCAATCAAGATGTGCACAGAAAAATGCGGCGCCCCATTGCCCTCTGGACATCCAAGTCTCAAACCAATCAAGTCCCTCTTCCCGTTCACGCACAACCAAGCTGATCGACTTGTCCACTCCCTCAGTCCAACGGTGTGTCAAACTGGACGTCAGAATGATTAGCGACTTTTCCATGCACCATGACGCACGACGATTGTGTGTGTTCTCGCGTCGCTTGTTTTCGAAAGCCGAACCGTCAACATGCTCCGCAAACGCAAACCCAAAAGACTTTATGCAAATACCCGCCGTTCGAAGCGTCACCACTGGTCAGCTGTCAAGGCCACGGTCAATGGCGTATTGGCGCTAAGCGCGCACCGAAAAAAAAGCAAACAACCTGTTTGCGCTGGTCGACTCGGTCTCCTTGAAGTGTACCTCCAGCCATTTCCGATCCAATTCACTGCCCACTGCACCCACCCGCCACCCCATTCCAGTGCAGCGAAACTATTCCGTACAAGTGGCTTCGATTCGAATCGCCTCCACTGGCCCCAACTGGCCGCGTTCCAACAACTAATTCCCTGAAATCGTTCGGCCATAACACTCAACTTAATGTCTCCATTAAAGTGGAATTCTGTTGCTTTCCATAGATCCCACAACCCCATCTGGCGCTGGTGGAGGGACAAGGCGCGTGTGCGTTTGGCTCCCCACCGGCCTCTTCGGTGAAACTATTGTGATTTTCCGGTGACGTAGGAAGGCCAATGAAAGGTCAATGATTATATTTTGAGTTGAGGACGTCACCAGAGAGTCGACGGCTTGTCCATTAGCAGTCGCCCTCGTCTCGTTTGCTGGGCAATTAGCCGATGGTCATCATTTTCTTTTCAAGAACTTCCATTCCCTGGCGATGGGGAAATAGAAATTGAATGCCCTCCCCCCGCGCCGAGCCGCGCAGCCCGTCCGCGTGACTTGACATAATGGAGATTAGTCACCTCCAATGACGCTGTTGTGGGCCCTCCACCCTCCACCCTCTGTGCTCACACAGATACGAATCGTGGGCTTGTGTTGTGCAGGGTGTAAGCGGTGACATTGAACATGGCCCCATGTGAACTTGTTCCATGGTCAAAGGTCATCACGCACACGCTATGCGCCGATGGGGGGTGAGGAACGAAAGAAATGGATTCATTTCCCATCACTCCCCAAAGCGTGGAGCATGGGCGTTGAGCGTGCCAGAAAAATTCGCCATTACTCATGAAGCACGAATGGAACGATGGTTCATTGCGAAAAATTCCCGGAAACCGTGAAACTGTGACTGTGGGTGTGTGCGTGTGTGTGTGTGTGTGTGTGAGTTCGTTAACGACCTCCGCTGGAGGAGGGCTGAAAGCGTGGAGAGCACACTCTGTCTCCGCTCGTGTGATGAGTCGTCGACGACGCCAGATGGGCCTTTATGATGTGATGTGTTGGCACAATGAGTGGGCGGAAATCGTTGATTTTTTTTTTGTTTTTATGGGGATTTTTGTTTGGGCTCATGGGCTGCTGGAGCGTGGTTTGAACTTGAGGAATGTTTTTGCTGTCAAAATTCACCTGTGCAGAGAATGGGAAAGAGTGGGCTTTTCTGCGGACCGACGAGAGCGGAGGTGTTTCTGTGGAGTCTTTGACGGAGGGATATGATCGCGTGGTGATGGCAATGAGCCTCGAAGTCTGTACCCTCCTCATCCAAGAGTGGAGTCCCCAAGGGAGCGTCCTTATCTTGGAGTGGAATCCTCAAGGGAGACTTTGAAAGTGGGGTTTGTTTAACCATCTCTTCGAGTACCTTCAGGACATGACCAGTGGTTAAGCCACTCTTCCCCCAAACCGAAGAATCTGCTTCAAATTTAGATCAGTCTCAAATCTGCTTCAAATTTAGATCAATCTCGCCAAATCCTCTCGGAGTTCAGGTAAATGGAGCACAGTCTCAAGCCAGTGCTTGCTTGCTTGCTGCTTAAGGATTTTGACGTTAAGTGCGATGCTACTTTTCCTTCGAGATGACTTTCGAGCACTCTTTCAATTACGGTCATGAGCTGTGCAATGCGCGAGGACTCCAACCGCAAATGGCGAGAGGTCGCAGCCGGAGGAGTGAGCGCAACAACACACGACTTCACCTTTGACCGTTGCTTTGGAGGATTAGGGGCTCTGCTCTGAAAAGGCCACCGTCCAGCTCCAACTAAATCCTTGAAGAAATCGTGTTTTTTTTTCTGCTTTTGGGTGCCTCCACTCTTTAAGGATGCTCTCTGCTGATAGAGAGTACTTTTGACTGCATGTTCCTTTGACTGTCCCTACAAACGACTGTCCCTTCCACTGGCAGTCACCTCTGTGCTTTGTCGTGTGGCCTGCTCTTTGCGTCTTGCTTCTTCTTCTTCGCATAGCGCTATAGTCCGGGATGGGACTGTGTCTCAGCCATCAAACCTCGCTGAAGCTAGAGCGATCGTTTGCCAGCTGTCTCCAGTTGGGCGCCCAAAAATTCGGCTGGGGGCCTTCGTCACTCGGGTGCGCCATCGGTTTTGTGCGCGTCCTCTATGGCATTGTCCCACGGGCGCGAAGTGGAAGACTCTTCAGGCTGGACCAGTTTTGTCCATGCGCTCTTCATGGCCTAGCCATGTTAGGCGTTGCCTAGACTCATGTCCCTATGCTTGGCTAAACTCTTCTTCTTCTTCGTATGGCGCTACAGTTCGGGGTAGACCTGGGTCTCTGGTTGAGGTCCTTCTCCACTTGTGTGCGTCAACTCCATTTTGGACGTCCTCTGCTGCGTGGTCCCTCAGGGTCACTGCCAAAGATGCTGGCTCTCGAATGTGCTGGCTGCTGAAGATGCTGGCTGTCGACGATGCTGGCTGCGGAAGTTGCTGGCTCTCGAATATGCTGGCTCTCGAATATGCTGGCTCTCGAAGATGCTGGCTGCCGAAAATGCTGGCCGTTGAAGTTGCTGGCTGCCAAAGATGCTGGCTGGCGACGACGCTGGCTGCCGAAGATACTGCCTTTCGAAGATGTTGGCTCTCGAAGTTGCTGGCTATCGTAGATACTAGCTGTCGAAGGTACTCGCTCTGGCCGTGACGAAGATGTTAGCCTTGCTGTCCGGCTCATTAGATGTCTAGCTCTTCCAAAAATAGTTGATGTTGGTTTGAAAACTCTCTCAGATCCTTCGAACAACATATCTTCACTCCTCCAATTATCTTGCCACCCCATTCAACGTCTTAATCGAAAGCGAAAGTCCACAAAAAATGACTTCATGTCACTCTCAATTCCATCCATACGCCGCCTCCCCATCATCCACTTACGGAATCACCTCATCCCTGTGCATCGAACCCTAAACAAAAAAAAAAAAAAAAACGAACTCAAGCATCTGACATGATTGACATAAGGGAAACCCCATTTATTCCGAAATCCGAAATGCGAACCGTCATCAATGTCAGAAAAATTAAAACAAATGTCAAATTGACTTATGGCCCTCGCATGACAGAGACACAAGGCAAATTTCTCGTTTGACACCAATCCATTCAAAGACAAATCGTTCGGAATCTTGACGAGCTTCCGTCCGGGGGTTTTTGACCTTTTTTCTCCCTCCCGTCGTTGGCAATCTACGAAATTTCTCCCCGACCGAGTGAGAGAGAGCGAGAGAGATGGGCGATCGTTATCAGTCAAGTGGTGAGGATTATGTGAAAGACAAAAGGGAAAATAGTGAAAGAGGCTGAAGATGTTAAGACGTAGGGTCTTCCCTCGAATTTGAATGCGTGTAGCTTATGGCGCTCCGCGGCTGGGTGATGATGTTCGCTAGCTTCTTGGTTCAATGATTTTCAGCTGACTGAGGAGGTGAGGTGAAAGAAAGCGAACCGAGAGATGGGAATGAAAGACAAAGAAAAAAAGAGAAAAGAAGCACTAAAGTGCATGCGAGTAGTATGCTTAATTTTATTTGGCACCGGAACAGAGAAAACTCATTTTGCCACTCACTTTCGCTTTTTATTTGAAGTTCCCTTCAACGGTGGAGATGCCAAGTTTCGAATCAAACAAGATTTTTGATACAAATTTTTGGTTAGAAATTTTGAATTGGGATTGCTGAGGGCTGGAAGTTGACTACGATGCAAATTCGTTTTCTTTATTTGGCAATCATTTCTCCCACTTCTGTGCAGTGTGAAGTTAAAGACGCGAATTAGACGTAAATTTAGGTCGAAATTTTGATTGGGATCACTGAAGGTGGAATGTTGACTACGATACAATTTTGATTTTCTTCGTTTAGAAATTCTTCCCCAGCTATTAGCGCAGTGTGGAATCAAAGGCGTAAATTTAGGTCGAATTTTTTACCAAAATTTTGGGTTCGAAATTTCGATTGGGACCGCTGAAGGCTGTAAGTTGACTACGATACAAATTTGATTTTTTGCGTTTGGCAAAAATTGGGCAGTGTGGAGTCAAAGACGTAAATTTGTGTCAAAATGTTGATCAAAATTTTGGTCAAATATTCTGTAGAGTGTCAATTTTTGACAAGACTACATTTCGAAGAACTTCTCGAGAGAATTGTTTGATTTTTTGAATTTGATTAACTTCGTTTAGCAACTCCTCCTCAGGAATTTGGGCAGCGTGGAGTCAAAAACGCGAATTAGACGTACATTTAGGTCGACATTTTTGTCAAAATTTGGTTTAAATATTCGGCAGAGTGCCCATTTTTGAACAAGATTTCATTTCGAAGGATTTCTCGAGCGAATTGTGAGGGCAAGTGGAGGTAACTCCTGCTTTTGCAATTGAGATGCCAAATTTCGAAATAAACAAAATTTTCGATACACATTTTTAGACGCAAATTTAGGTCCAAATTTCGATTGGGATCACTGAAGGCTAAGAGTAGACTACTATACAATTTCAATTTTCTACGTTTAGTAAACCTTCCCCAGCAATTAGGGCAGTGTAGAGTCAAAGACTTGAATTTGGGTCAACATTTTGATCAAAATTTAGTTCAAATATTCTGCAGAGTGCCAATTTTTGACAAGACTACATTTCGAAGAACTTCTCGAAACTTCTGAATTTGATTATCTTCGTTTAGAAACTCCTCCTCAGGAATTAGGGCAGCGTGGAGTCAAAAACGCGAATTAGACGTAAATTTAGGTCAGAATTTTAATCAAAATTTTGGTAAAATTTTTGACCAAATTTTCTACATTGTGCCAATGTTTGATTAGACTGTACTTCGCGGGATTTCTCGAGCGAATTGTGAGGGCAAGAGGTTTGAGGTAACTCATGCTTTTTGTGATGGCTTGATGTGACCTAAATTTGTGACAAAACAGCGGTCAGAAACCAGGCTCAACGTGGCAACGGTGGCGTTCTATCGATGATGTGCCCCATCGATGAGTCTATCGTGGGAGGATACTTCGAACGGCTTTGTCAAAGAGGTTCTATGAAGGATTGGGCCATTTAAGTTGAGAATTCTATACATTTACTTATTTATTGGTTGGGAAGTGACAACAAGCTGCTGGAGCACAAGACTCACCGCCAGCCGTTGGGTCATAGGAGAAGGATGAAATCTCAAGTCAAAATCGCACATCACGTGTAATTCTCATCCTTATCAGATTCTCAGATCCTCAAGCAGCATTCAAAGCCAAGATTTCTACAAACAAAGCCAAACATTTTCGAAAAGAGCCACGGTCTGTGGCATAAAGTGGACATCATTTGAAAAATTCCGACGACCCCTCAGTCTCTGCTTTTCAAACTGTGTACAGATCTTTGGTAACATGATTGTCCCTATAGACGAATAAGAGGATTTAGATTTGAATTTGAAAGCTATTCCTGCTTTGAATTCCAAAACCGCAATCGAATGCCGTCATTCCTAGTCTACGAGATTAGACTATGAAAATTCATTGATTCAGTAAGAGGTTACACTTTGAACGAAAAATTAAATATATGAGCTTTTGAAGCAGTGTTCAAACTTTCGATTTCCTTCAAAGCTATTGAATGGACATTTAATTCTGACAAGTCAATTATTTCCTCAGCAGAAGTTTTCGTCAAGATATGTAGGAGGACGTGAATTGGGTGATTCAATTGGAGGTTACAAATTGAATTAAAAACAAAGTATTCAAGCCTTTGAAAAATTGTCCACTTTTTACACTTTTTTAAAGCGCATAAATTGACAATTAATTCTGTTTATGTTTATTAATTCCAAATATGAGTGCACGATTTTTTTGAAAATTTTTATCCAGAGCGGCCCAAATGGTATGATTCACTTGGAGGGAACAAAGTAAATTTAAGAAAAAACTGTATAGAGATTTATTAAAACGTCAAAACCTCGATTTATTTTGTTAAATACTCATGAATTTGAAATTAATTTGCCCTTATAAATTATTTCCTGTGCAGAAGTGTTGGTTAAGCTACATTCCGCGTGACGACGAAAAGGACGTGATTCATTTGAAGGTTACGATCTAAACTGAAAATGAAATGTTTAGGCGCTAAAAAAATGATTAAACTATTCATTTGATTTGGTGCTCATGAGTTGACAATTATTTCTATCCAATCGCTTATTTCCGCACAAGTTTTAGTCAGGAACTTCAGAGTGACGAGAATTGGGTTACGTTATTAATCGAATATGAAACTTGCAATTTTCAACAAAAGATTTCCTTCGTTATTTTTTTGTTATTCTAAGACGTTGACATTTATTTTAATTTAAACTTAAAATTTTTTCATAAAGTCTTTGTATATAATTTTTGGGGGTATGTGCGAAAACAGTGATTCAATGGAAGTCACATTTTGAATCAAGAGAATAATAAATACGCTCTGACATGAAGTAGTGACTTTCTATATCATTTGAATGGGAATTTAAGGACATTTAGTCCTGTGTAAACGATTTGTCTATTCGCGTAGATTTTCTGGATGATCTTTGCGTGAGTTCACAAAGTCCCTAAAGAACCTTTCCTTCTTGGTAGCCACCCTCATTCCAAATCACTTCCTTTCTCGTAGCTATCTTTATTTCACAGATATGGCGACTGTATCCACATTCGTGTCCACGTGACAAAGCTAAATCGTGGAAAAAGCAGTGATTCAGAAGCCAGTTGCCATCTAAATTAAGACCAAAAACATTGAAATTAACAAAATTACTCATAAATTGCATTTAGAGCTAAGCTATGCCGCTGAGCTTCTATTCGACTCAAACAGGTATTTTTTTCGAGAAGATATTTACGAGACTTTTTGAGAAGCAATCTCTCAACAGCTGTTCTCAACAGCAATCCCACAGCCAAACCATTGTCATATCTCATTATACGACTCCCCCCCAAAAGTTAACCCCATCGCACCCACCCACCCACCATCCACCTCCAGACAGACCACACCAGATCTGCTTTGTTAACCAGATCTCTCACATCAACCTTGAAACAGGTCCGCATCGTTCTCTCCCACAATCTGTCGGCAACAGCAGCGGCAGCATCATCACAAGGTGACCTCTCAGCTGACAACAGAAACGCGACATCCCCAGCTCATATGCTAATCCATCGAAAGGAACGCGATCACGCCCCAATTAATTCACATTCACACTCAGAGACAGAGAGAGTCATCCACGACGACATCGTTAGCCCTCCATCTCGGGGCATCCTTGTGGGCCAATTGTGTTCCGGTCATCTGTGCGCGCCGTCCGTCAAAAGCGAACAAAAAAAAAAGACCACACGCTCTGGCCATCGCATTGAACGTGTCAATATGTGACACAACACCACGATGACACTGCGGAACTAGAATCTATTTAGCTTCCCCCATCGCCATTTGCATGCCGCTCGAGGTCAAGCTCTGAAAAAAATATTATTCGTGTGGCCCGCTTGCCAAAATCAAACGCCGCCAGCCGCCGTCCATCGTCGACCAACAACGACAGCGAACGTGAATTTGGCGCGCTAAGAGAGAGAGACGCTCTTAAGGAAGTCAATCTTCGGCGAGAAGCTCGTTGGAAGGTTATGCTCGGCTCGAGACAACATTCTAAGCTTCGCCACAAACACACACACACAGGCACTCTCTCGAGCGGTATGCTAATTCCATGCGGTGTCTTGCTCCGCCCGGTCTACGGAAGCCGCTTAGTTAGTGTCTAGAACATAGACCGTCGTCTAGATACAATATCTTTCCGCTTGTTTTTTTCTTCGCGTTTTTTTGCTGCTTTTTTGAAGTTTTTTTTTTGGCAAACGGTGGCCTTGGCTGTGCTGGATTTGGAGGCTCTTTATAGCGCTGCTGCTGCTAAATTATTCATCGCTGCGCAGAGCAAATTAGTTTATCGGCGATTCGCGACTTTGATTGCTCGGCTGAGTCTAGATATCGTCTCTGTCGATCGTTGGGGGATTGGGAGGTGGGGGTGGGACTGGACTGGATTGACGAGGTGGTGGGTGGTGGGAGGTCTGGTGCTTTGTTATGCAGCAAAACTGTTGTTTTCTTTGGAACTCTGCCGAAAAAGAAAAATCGAAAGTCTGTTATCGGCTTGGTTTTCTTTTCGGTCCGTCATCGACGCGCGATGGTGGTGGATGACGGGCTCGACTACGACTGCGGCTGTGTGCGACTTGAAAATTTTGGTTCTTTCTCTTCGTCTCTTCGCCTTGGTTCGGACTTTTCGTTGGGTTACCTGTTACTGTTGTTGGTTGTTGTTGTTGTTTTTGTTTTCTTTTTCTAGAGCACAAGAGAAAGTAATAATCTACACGGCCGATGGCGGTTGTTTAGGTGGCCGACAATAGAGTGAAAGACTTTCGTTTTCACTTACACTTTCGGTGCCGTGTGAGTTCTTCTTCCGTTAGCTGTTTTGTGGCCGTGTGTAGCGGTGTGTCGTTTTGAGGTAGGGTAACGTTTCTATCTCTGAATTAATTGACCAAAAATTGAAGAATGCCGAGAGGTTGGTGCTTCAATTCTATTTTTTTTTTTTGGGTATTTATGAGTTTTCCCTCGGCCGAGAGATCTGAAGAAAGTGAAAATGAAGTGAATGCAATCGTGATTTGCGTTTCCGGAGGTAGTGAAGGAGGGGGAGACCAAAACCGTATGATTTTCTAACGCAAATTGAGGTTCTGATCTGGCAGATGGGTGAAACTCAGAACGAAGTGTGGTCTTAGGAAAGAGCGGGGGGGGACTTTACGGATAGACACTTGGCTGAACAAGGACCTCATGGCAAGGATTCCCATCAGTATCACCGCAAGATCAAATTTTGGTCGACAAATTAAGGCGCACCCAAGTGGAGAGGGACCTCAAATATCTTGTCGTGCGCGAATGGCGACAGTTACCAAAGGATCGTGCAAACTGGAGAGGCTTATTGGCTCAGGTCCACCGGGGACTGTAGCGCTACAAGAAGAAGAAACATTTTTAATTTTCCCACGAATTGTTCGGAAATGATTTTCCAAATTTAAAATGTTGGTCTAACATTTGATTTTGTTATCGGCCAAAATACGATCTTTAAGCGGCTTCCAAAAAAGGGAAATATTTTTGTGCGGTCTAAACTTAGAATGTTTAGTGACTGTGTTGCTTTCTTTTAGACGGACATTCATCCTGTTCAGTTATCTGGCTTCGTCAGAATTTCCTATACACGTTTAATCAATGTTTCTCCCATAAAAGGCTTCTCTTTAAGGCTTGGTCAGAATTGCTGCTACCTACGTCTTTCAGTTTTGATCAAGATTTTGTCCCTTTAAGGCTTCTCTTATAAGCTTCGTTAGAATTTCTGATAGCCACTTTAAGTGAAATCTCTGCCTTAACAGTCATCCCTTTCACGCTTCGTCAGAAATGTTGCCACATATTTAATCAAGTACTCGTACTCAACCAAAAAGAATCCGTTCAAAATTTGGAACAGTTATTAATTCTGACCAAAATTGAATTTAAAAGACTTTGGCCCGAAATTCGGCTCATCTGTAATTTTGTTGGTATTAAACACACCTTCACTTCAAGTGCCATGAAGAGACGCCAAGCTTTCTGGTCAAAAGTTTCTGATCACCGACATTTTTGGTGAGGTCAGAAATTTCAGACTGTCAGGCAGTTCTTAGGTAACTGGGGTGAGAGTCAATTTACTTGCATTGCCGACTTCGCCTTGAAAATGTCGCATTTTATTTCTCTGGAAGTGATCCAAATTTTGATTAATAAATTTGAACTAGGGGCTAAATTTGGTGAGACTCAAATCAAACATCTTTGACATTTGGACCAACAATTGGTCAGAAAACCATAGATTCACAATCATTTGGTTAAAGAATTGGGGACAGACCGTATTGGTCTTGTCTAAGGTTGGCAAATTTTTAGGGCAAATGCCTTAAAAGACTGAATAAGGGCAAAAAAAAAACAAGGTGCCACATGATCTATTGCCTGTAGGGACTTAAATGAAGACCACGAAGGCTGTGGGTCAGTCTAAACTGCGAAAGGCGACCAAGGACTGACTCAAAATTGAGCCAATCATTTAAATTCGTCACGAAGTCAACTTTGTGTAAAGGGCGGCTCAAAATTTGAAACAACGACTGTGTACTCTTAAAATGTTGGCCTAAATTTTGGAACAACGGCTGTGGGCTCTGAAAATGTTGGCCTAAATTTTGGAACAACGACTGCGGACTCTGAAAATGTTGGCCCAATTTTTTGGACAACGGCTGTGGGCTCTGAAAATGTTGGCCTAAATTTTGTAACAACGACTGCGGACTCTGAAAATGTTGGCCAAATTTTTTGGACAACTTTGAACAACGACTGTGGGCTCTGGAAATTAAGCGGAAGCTACATTGAACTGTGAGAAGACTTTGAGCTACGAAAATTGTTGCCTCAAGTCTGATCTAATCCTTTAACTTCGGCATGGAGTAAATTTTGTCTAAGGAAAGGCCCAAATTTTGGAACAACGACTGTGGGCTCTAAAAATAAAATGAGGACCACATTGAACTGCGGGAAGGTTTCGGGCTGCAAAAAATGATCTAAGACTGCCTCCAGTTTGAGTCAATCATTCCGATTCGTTGTAAAGACAAATTTGACAAGGGAGGCCTAAATTTTGAGAAGATGACCAATTTTCGTGAATCTCCAAAAACACCGCTGTCGTGGTCAGAGACAATGGCAAGAACCAAACACCCTTCTCACTAAATCCACTCACCGAACATGCCTTAAACGAACGAAAGCTAGTTCAATGTCTGCAAAGCAATCCCCACCGCCACCTGAAGTTCTGTTCCACACCCAGTCAAAAGGTTGAATGCCCTGCCCGACAGTCACGACCATCGGCTTTCCTTCCAACGAACGAATCGATTGATCCAAATTTAAATGACCAATACGATCACGTGAAGTGATTTCAATTCCGGCGATTATCATGAGCACACGACACTTTCACCTGTTCGTTCGACTGGCGGTCGCTTGGTCGGCAATTCCGATTTCCGAATTTCGAATTCCATCGAACGGCGGCGGCGGCGCCGCACTCACATCCTCCTCGCGTGACCGACTGACAGCAAAGTAGTCCTCCCCCGGATGATGAATTGCCACGTCCGTGGATTCACCGCAAAAGGGTGACTTTCACATGCCAGTCAGGTTGGCACGCTCTGCGACGAATATCCTCACCTTAACCGAATTAATTTCTACTCACTGCATGTCCAGTTCAAAGCAACTGCTTCCTCTCGGAATTCCTTCTCCCTCCAATGTCCCCTGTCCCCCTCACCATTCACTGAGGGCATTTTCACCGTTCTCTTTGCGTTCAATCAACGTTCAGTGACCTCAGCATGAGCCATCGAACGAGAGCCCCCTCCCCCGAAAAAAACAAAACAAAACCACTCGACTACTTTCAAAAGCCTATAAATTCACTCGCATACTGCCGCTACCGCCACCGCCACCGCCACCGGCACTCCACCCCCGCCATGTCCGCCCTTATCTGTGGCCCCACGCTCTCCCCTCCTCTTGGTGACAGGCCAGCTGTTTGGCCGTACACCCAATTAAACGTAACTCCAGCCCGGCTGAAAGCAACCGAACAGCATCAGCGCGCAGCTAGATGAGGAGGAGGAGGAGAAGAAGGCGACGATGCCGTGAGCGAGAGAGGGAGAGAGGGAGAGAGAGAGGTACCGGCGGTGGTGGCAGCGTAACGGTATCGAATTTTCACTCTTGACGACCACGACTCTGGGGAGGTTCAACAAACCCGATGAACTCAATTCCGTGCATTGACTTCGACCCTAGCTGTGACTACCACTACCAGAGCTGGGTTGGTCTTGCTCTCTGGCTGGGTTGCCGCTGCCGCTGCTGCTGCTCGCGGTGCTCTGCTGTGATGGATTTCGTTTTGTGCTCTGCGTGCCATCGGCTACAGTGTGTCTAGGAGGTTGTGCACCCATCGTCTCGTGTACAAATTGCTGAGAGTGTGTTCGATGGATTCGTTATCTTTCGAGTTGGTGGTGTGGTATTGGGGCCTCGACAGATAAGGTGGTTCATATCAGTAGGCTCACGTGATTTGAGGTTAATTTCCGTCTGGAGCGCTGTTCCATTCTGGGCGAGAGATTTGGGGTTTGTGCTTGTCTTGGAGATGATGAGGTCATGCTGCTGGGGCGCAGGTTTCTGTTGACAGGGACTGAATTGGAGTCGACAAACGGAATGAGAATAAGGGCAAAGATCTTAAGGCGAAGTCTGACAACAGTCGATGGATGACAGCGAGATGGATTCGGTCGAGGTCCGTGATAACCAGGTAACCAGTAAGCCCAAGGTTAGGCCACCAAGACCAACAGACACGGCACAAACTTGGCTGTCATTCGAGATGCTTAGTCAAGAACTCGTCGATTCTCTGGTCATGCCGTCATGTGGAAGCTTTGTTTGAAAGGAAGGAGACGCTGGTTCATGGACTAAGAGCCTGACTTGGATGAGAGACAGTGAACAACGGTAAGAGCAGGCTGTCGACATACGGATTCGTATTGACTCCAACAAGAGTCAATGGCGTGCTTCGAGGCGACAAGGAAGACTTGTCAAGGAACCCGGCGGCGGCCTTCAGAGATCTGCTGAACGACTGCGATGTCAAGGAGGAAAGTTAAGACTCAAGAGGCTGCTTAAAATGAAGGTGAATTTACCTCAGAGTTAAAGAAAAATTAAGATGTTCAACACGAGGACCTTATGAATTAAAAATGCAGGCGAAGGAGCCTTTAATAGAGAGGTCGGGATGTATTAAAGCGAAACCCAAAACAGAGAAGGAATGAATGCAGGAATCCCTGAATTCAGTGAAAATTAGACAAAAAGTGGAGCATCACGTTACTTGAGGAATAACCCATCGTTTAAAAAGCCCCTGAGGCTTCGCTGTGTGACGCTTATCTAAGTGGTCCAATTTTCGATGACTCTGGCTAGATTAGGTAGAATTTGAGCGGTGGCACGAGTTATGTTGATTATGGGGCACTTCTGCAATTCTGGAGAATAATGCAAACGGCAGGTGTAAAGTCGGAAGGCACTTTTTTCTGCAAATCGGTCCAGTCGCCGATGGCATTCTCGGGCATTCGCAGCGTGCTGTTGTTGAATCATTCACTGCGACTGAAGAACATACGAAACAAGCTGGTCTTAGGGTAAATGAGGAGAAGACGGTGAATATGCTGTCGAGTAAAACTCGATCCGTTGCCCATCATCTAGGACAGATAAGAGATTCTTCAAATCCGAGCCTTCTGGTTCGAGAAAAAGAGGAAGACCGAATTTTCGGTATAAAAACAAAGTGATCGTGGACGCAAGACAACTTGATCTTGATAACTGAAGGCAGCTTGCCTTGGAAGCGATAGAAGACGCCAATCGATCAGGCTCAGACTCTCTAGGGGTACTTGGTCTAATTAGCAAGGAATTAAGTACGAGGACACCGGTCGTTTTCGGCTTATTGGCATAAACAAGGGACTAAAGGGTACTCTACAATGGCGTCAAATTCCAAGGCCTCGATCGCCATTCCGCCATTCCATTCTGTGTGTGATGGTTATGCCCTCAAATCACTCATGGAGATTGTCCATTGTGGCTTCTTTTGTGTGGTACGCAGCACCGTCCCGTAGGAACCACATGCGCTTTACATTTCTACCGTTCAGTTTGGACCAAAAAGGAATTAGTTACCACCGATCAGTAGCACTCTCCGTTGTTGGTGATGGCAATGCCATCGTGGTTTTCAAAGAAATACGGACCAAAGTTGTCACCGGGCCTCAATCCACAAACAGTGACTTTCTGCGGATGCATTGGGACTTGGTGAGACTCGTTTGAAATGGCATCGTCCCAAATTCGGCGATTGTGCTTGTTGACGTACCCGAAATTGGCTCTTTATCTGAAAACTGTTACAATCGAGGTTCGTTCCAACTGCTCCAGACCTCACCCAGCGAATGCACGACGTTGTCTGTTGTTGTTTTGCTTCAGCTTCTGGGTCAGATTTAGGCCCAAGTCCCGATGCCAAATTCGCTAAGTTGATGTTGATGCGAACGGTTGGATAACCATTTAGTTGCTTGAGGTATGTCCTAAGCCTTGGAAGTTGTTTTTTTTTTGGATGGTCTAGAGTGAACGTGGCTCCAAATCAACAAGCACCACCGTTGTAGTTTGTCTCGACTAGTCTGGGCCACGTGGGCGCCGTGGCGTAGTGAGTAGGTGCGTCGACTCCTCCGCCCGAGGTCGTCGTTTCGAATCTCGAAAGAAACATCAAACATTTTTTCACGGCTCCACCTCTTTCGAGTCACTGACAATGCTCAAAGAGTATAATTGTCTAGAAATAGCTTCTCAATCTCGCCGTTCGGAGTCGGCATTAAACTGTAGGTCCCCTCCGCTCGTGAGAGAACAATAGCACGCACAACACGAGTGGTTGCTGAGAAGCTAGGCCCAGGTCCACCTCGGACTGTAGCGCCACCATTATTATTATTATAATTATTAGTCTGGGCCACGTTAGTCGAGCTCCTCTGCTGTCCAATGGGGCTTGATTTCGAATGTCTATGCCGTGCTGGACTATAGCTCCATTGCCCAATCGGCATAAACACAACCAGTTCCAACGTTGGCGCACATAATCTCCATGGCATCATCTTTTTTCTGCGCCCTAAGACGGAGGAGAAGATTGATCGACGTACTCTTCGAGCTGTACAGCGACATTCACCTAGTCAAACGAATTCGAATGTCTTGACTCAGGTGGCTGGGTCATGTAGAGCAAATGGACACAAACGGAATTTTTCGATTCCAACCCCGGGGGACAACGACTTGACCTCCGATGGCGTGTCCAGCTGGAAAGTCCTCTCAATCAGTTAGGTATACAAAACTGGAGGGGCCTAGCTTAAGACCGTGCTTGGAAAGGCATGTTGACTGAGGCCCAGGTCCACCTCGGACTGTAGCGCCCGCTAAAAAAGAAGAAGGCAAGACTGGAACGATGACATTCTCCTTAATGGCCAACTTGCCCTGTCAAGAGTTTAGCAGGAATGTCAAACCTGGACTTGAAGTAGTTTAGCTAATATCTGTGGTCGTTGTCATATGGGGCCTTGTATTCGGTACTCGATGATTAGGATTTCTTGAGTGACTGTCAATCGAAGGGGGACAATGCAACAGAGGACGTTCTCGTTATAAATTGCGCAGACAAGTGGAGAAGGACCTCAACCAACTTGCTGTGCGGAACTGGAGGCAGCTAGCGAGAGATTTGTTGGTTGAGGCCCCGGTCCACCCTGGACTGTAGCTTCAGACAAAGGAGAAGAAGTCTATCGAAGGATTGTAACTGGGGAAAAGAGGCAGACGGCCGCTCTATTTGGAGAGCCTTGTTGATTGAGGTCCAGGTCAACCCCATTCTGCGGCGCCACACGAAGAAGCAGAAGAAGTCAACCGAAGGCCTGAAACCCTCTTGACCAAAATCGCTCGAACTCTTGAGCCACTTATGAAAGTGAAAAGGAGTCAAATGCAATAGTTGGTACGTCCACTTCATCCATGGAAGCTCGTCAAAGATCGTTTTGAAAAAGAGCTGCTCTGACTCCATTTGACGATGATGATCGTTTATTGAAGTCATTCAGTTGGACACATCTCTTTCCCTTGTGGCCCAGAAGCCAGGCAAGCTGGGAACCATTGCACCATGTTGAGGATTCATCGAAGTCGTCCAGTTGGACGCATCCCCTGAACTTAGTTTTATGGTTACGAGCCATTGGACGATGTTGAGCGTTCATTGAAGTTGTCCAGTTGGACACGTCCCCTTCTCTACGTTTTATGGCTCAGAAGTCGGACAAGGTGGGAACCATTGGACGATGTTGAGCACTCATCGGCGTCGAAGAAGTTAGTACGTTGAGTGCAATTCAGTTGGACGCGTCCTCTTCTCTTCGTTTCGTGGCCCAGAAACCAGCCAAGTTGAAACCTGGTTTTGAGTTCAGACGTCCTGAGCCAGCCAAGTTGGGAATTCTGACTTGAAACCTGGTTTTGAGCTCAGACGTCCTGAGCCAGCCAAGTTGGGAATTCTGACTTGAAACCTGGTTTTGAGCTCAGACGTCCTGAGCCAGCCAAGTTGGGAACTCTGACTTGAAACCTGGTTCTGAGCTCAGACGTCCTGAGCCAGCCAAGTTGGGAGCTATGACTTGAAACCTGGTTTTGAGCTCAGACGTCCTGAGCCAGCCAAGTTGGGAACTCTGACTTGAAACCTGGTTTTGAGTTCAGACGTCCTGAGCCAGCTAAGTTGGGAACTCTGACTTGAAACCTGGTTTTGAGCTCAGACGTCCTGAGCCAGCTAAGTTGGGAACTCTGACTTGAAACCTGGTTTTGAGCTCAGACGTCCTGAGCCAGCTAAGTTGGGAACTCTGACTTGAAACCTGGTTTTGAGCTCAGACGTCCTGAGCCAGCCAAGTTGGGAACTCTGACTTGAAACCTGGTTTTGAGCTCAGACGTCCTGAGCATTGATTGATCGTTCAGAAGGTTTTCAAATCACCAAGTCTTTCAAGTGGCCCAACTTTTCCCATTCTTCCTCGATCTGAACGATGTCTCTGCTTTGTTACTTGCCCACCCGACTGTCTTCGCACGTCTTACGGTGACTACTCCACCTCGTTGCGCTGTCCAACACGCAACACACAACAAAGTATCGGATACAGTTTGTCGGCACTGTTGTTGTTTCGTCTTGTGTTTTGCTCTTTTTTTCGGCAACTTTTACTTGTTGCACGACATTCGTTGGCACTCGGCGAACGAAATCGAAAACGAGAATGAAATCGAAAAGAGGAAAGCAATTTCCAGGTGAAACCGAGAGTTTTTTTTTTGCCTGCACCTCTCTTCCTCTCTCTCTTTCGCCCTCGTTCGCCGTCCGTCGTTGCTTTTTGTATTCTTTTCGTTGAGCCCATGAATTCAAGATTCAAAATGTGTGCTTTGTCGTGTCAATAGATACAGATACGCGGGCGCGAAAGAGAGATATGCCCGATTTTGGGTGGACGCCAGGGAGGGGACTTTCTCCCGTCACCGGGGAGGTGGTGCTGAACTGTGCAACAACACGTTCGAATCCATAATACAGTTCAGTCGGACAAACAAACAAACAGTCGGTTATGGCGGGGGGCGGGAGGGACACGGTACAACGCGGAACCCAAGAGCCTCGTTGACTGCATACGAAACGAGTGACGAAAAAAAAAGTGAAAACAGAAACGAAAACGAAAACGAAAACGAATTACACTTTCGATTAATGCGTCTATTATGACGAGAGCTAGCTCGACAAAGATGGCCGCGGCAGTGGTGGCGCAGCGCCGGCAGGGGGATGTTGAGGGCCAATTTTATGCTTATGCTACCACCGTGGCTCCTCGGGGGAGCTCGATTGAGGTCAATCGGCAGTGTCGGAGGGGAGGACGGGGACAGAGAGAGTGGATACGCGGCCAATGACTCCGAGAGTTCGGTATCAAGTGGATATCGCAAGACTTTATGCGTTAAATGACAGTTTGCCTTCGATTTGGAGAAAACCAAGAGTGCTCGAGAGAGTTGTGGGCGCCAATTGAGGGACGGACTGCGGACGGTGGGACGTCGACGGTCGTCATTAGCGGCATAAATGCATGGTGTCAATAGCCTTTTGGAAATTTCTTTCTTTTTTTTTCGACATAATCTCGTTTCTTGTGCGCTGCTTTGTATCTCAGTCGCAGCATAGATTGTTACTTTCTTTCGGCGGAGCGGAGCGATGAGTGCCAGCGTTGGTTGGTGTTTGGGCCGCTGTCTTTTTGCAACAGTCTCGGGTGCATAATTTTTGTTAGAAGAGCTTCGACCGAATGGTGATGGCGGACGGGGGAGGGGCTGGTTGGGGGGGGGAAGGGTGACTGTCGATTTGGTTGTGGGCCCAATGAAAGTTGGTTACACGGTGAAATGGTACTTGTTGCGGTACCTTGGACTGACTACCAGAGGCGGTCACTGAACTTGGTAGAGATTTCTAGAAACGATGGTGTGTGCTGTGTTGGATTGAGTATGCTCGAGAGACGGACGGAATTTTAGTGAAATACTGATGTGAGGAGGAGGGGGAGAGCGTTTTTTGTTTCGGCTTTATGCTGAAGTGCATGTGAAAGTTTTGTCGGTCTTATTATGTTGCGTTACATCGGAGTTATGTAGTTTTCTCCAAGCAATGACCCCAAAGTTGCTTATGACTTTCTTATCACGGATAGGGGCAAGGGGAGGGGGGGCTTGAGAAGGGAACTTCGGGCTTGCTAAGAATTTTGATTGCGAGTCCAGCTTTGGGAAGGGGGATTGAAGAGAGAGCCTTAGGAGCAAAAAGTTGGTACGGCGAATTTCAGCAGATCCTGTCTCGAAGATGATGAATTTCAGAACGAGTGACGTCTTGTCTGCTTTCAGAGTTTCTATCTGAGACAATCTAAGACGAGGGTTCTGACGGGGAGCTGTCCAATTAAAGAGGGGGAATGGTTTTGATTTGAGTTCTTGGATGAAAATGTGTCAATGTGAAATGGACCTTTAGAGGGTAAGATCGGATCATATACGACTGGATGGCGGAGTTGGTTAAGTGCCTGCCCCAAGTTAGAGAGGTCCCAGGTTCGAATCGCAGTGAAATCGAATTTGGTCTAGTCACCATTTGCCGTTGGGATAAATTTAACGGCACTGGAGTAGGTTGCTACCTGGCAGTACAATGGACCAGTTTTGAGTCTGAGTGCTTCAATAGTGTTTCAAAAAACACTCCGAAAAAAAGGGTCTCTGCCTGAGACACGGCAGCCTTCCATGCCCTGCGGTCTCGGGCACACTGCTTCCAGTTATCCAGACTAAGCGCTCTGGCATGGAGCATCTCCAACAGATTAAAACTGGAAAACTTCTGATTGACTGAGACCTGCTTCCTCTACAGGGATTCAGAGTATTAAGCGCTGAATCCCTCGAAACTAAACCAGGCCGCCAACTTCGATCGACGACGAGCTCTACGGGTTGATCAAGACCTTGGTCGTCTTCTCCGTGGCGTCCTGAACTGCTTTTGATGGGGTTCTTGATTCTGCTGTTTACGTCTGTAGGTCTAAAACTCAATGAATCAGCAGTTGACAAGATCGCTAGCAAGATCGGCGACAAGATCACTGATTTAGTGCCTTTTTTGACTGCATTCTTGAGATGTATAAAGCCCTTAACAGGCTAGAACTTGTGGCTGCCAATTGTGACATTCTGGTCATATCGCTCATATGCTCCGAAAAAAAAATCCATCAGACATTCAATATAACACATCTTCCAAGTGAGCTGTGATATAGTCTCCTGCTCCCCTTCGCTCCGCAACTTCTTCGATTGTTGTTATCTGGGAGTTCCAATTTTATGTCGTGTGTGCCAAAGGCAGTTTCCCGTAACGATACCGATGACAGTCCTCAGTTTTGTCGTGTACAAACATATACAGTGGATGCAATTGTATTTAGTTTTCAAAGATGTTTAGCTGTAACGCACGGCATGGACAATAACTCTCCATTAGGAGAAAATGTTGAGACCATTCCGCGCCTAGTGAATGAATCTGGTTCGTAACTCCCTAGAATGTCATTGCAACCCGACACCCATATACGGTGAATAATGCTTGGCTAAGTCATCAAGAGATAGGCGGCAGTTCAGGAAGACTATTCCTGGAGAGACTCGTAAATAATTGTGGCTCTGATCTTAAATAGTTCCAAAACTGGTCAAAATGTTGACTCCATCTCAAATATTTGATGTATTTCCAAGGATATCTGAGTGGGGAAATAGAGCCATCCGATTGTCAAGACTTTCCTTAGACAGATTGGGTACATCTCAGCGATCAACACTGGAAGGAGTGCTTGAATGATTGGATTAATTTGGAATTTCAGATGGGATTATTTCGATCAGAGTGAAAAGACAATATGGACAATATGGAATATGGACACTGCAGTCCGCGAAGATCTCGGTCTTAAGCTAGCCACCTGTCTCCAACTATGCAGATCAAGTTGGTTGAGGTCCCACCTACTCGTGAGCGCCACCATAAACGTGGATGTCCTTCTTTGTGGACGACTTTGCTTTGATCAATCTCCATCCAACCCTTTGCTCTGGTGCACGTTGATTGGCTAATTTGAGAGCTCTTCAAGATTGCCGACGATGTTGTAGCAGATTACTCGACGACTAGAGTGTTAGTCTTACTTACTTACTTAAGGTGGTGCTACATTCCAGGGTGGACCTGGGCCTCAACCAACAAGCGTCTCCAGCCAGCTCGATATTTAGCTAGCTACCTCCAGTTTCGCACGCATGATTGGTTGAGGTCCCTTTCCACTTGCGTGCGCCACCTGAGTCGCGGTCTTCCTCTACTGCGCCGTCCCTCGGGGGTGAATTCGAAGACTTTCCGGGCTGGAGCATTGGTTTCCATTCGCTCTACATGACCTAGCCATCTTAATCGCTGGATCTTCACCCTTCTGGCTAAGTCAATGTTGCTGAACAGCTCGTACAGTTCGTTGTTGTATCTTCCCCTCCACTCACCCTCTATGCAGATGGGACCGAAAATCACCCGAAGAATTTTCCTCTCAAAGCAGCCAAGAGCAACCTCATTCGCTTTTGACAAAGTCCATGCTTCTGCGCCATATAGCACGACTGGGACGATTAGGGTCTTGTACAGGGCTACTTTGGTTGTTCGAGAGAGGGCTTTGTTTATCAATCGCTTTCTTAGCCCAAAGTAGCAGCGATTAGCAAGAGTTATCCTTCGTTTGATTTCAGCGCTGGTGTCATTGTTTGAGTTGATAGCGGTTCTTGGTATACAAAGTCTTTGACTACTTCAAAGTTGTATCTGTCTGCTGTGACGTTCTGTCGGTGTTGAGTGTCCTTTCTGGTTGACAGGATATACTTGGTCTTGCCCTCATTTACCGTTAAACCCATCTTCGCGGCCTCCAACGCAATGCTCATACAAGTGCCATTGACATCACGCTGTGTTCTTCCGATGATGTCAATATCGTCGGCATATGCGAGTAGTTGGACGGACTCCTGAAAGATTGTGCCTCTGGTGTTGACGTGCGAGTTTTGTACAATTCTTTCAAGTATGATGCTGAAGAAATCACATGACAGCGCGTCGCCTTGTCTGAATCCTTTTTTGACATCAAAGGTCTCGGTTAGGTCTTTACCGACCTTGATGGAGCAGCGTGCATTCTCCATCGTCATCCTACACAAACGGACGAGTTTGGTAGGGATGCCAAAACTAGACATTGCTCTGTATAGCTCGTCGCTATAGATGCTGTCATACGCGGCCTTAAAATGAAAAGGTGGTGGGTATCGATTTGTTGCTCCTGGGTTTTTTCCAAGATCTGCCACAGTGTGAATATTTGGTCGATGGTGGATTTTCCTGGCCTAAAGCCACACTGGTATGGACCGCCCAAGTTGTTGACGAATGGCTTTAGGCGTTCACACAACACGGCAGATAAGGAATGTTCAGAACACTGATGCCTCTATAGTTGGCGCATTTTAGTGCGTCTCCTTTTTTGTGGATCGGGCAAACAATGCTGAGGTTCCATTCATCGGGCATGCTTTGTTCCGACCATATTTTACAGATGTGTTGGTGCATGCTTCTTACCAAGTCATCGCCTGCTGCTTTAAAAAGCTCAGCCGCTAGGCCGTCAGCTCCAGCAGCTTTGTTGGACTTTAGTTTAGATATAGCTATCTTCACTTCATCCAGGTCGGGGGGACGGATTGTTGATCTACATTGTCCCTTTCATTCGGGTTGAATGGTTCAATCTGCCTGACGGCGGAATTCGGTTCTTCATCGCCGTTATACAGTCTACAGAAGTGGTTCTTCCATATCCTCAGCATCGACTGTGATTCCACTACGATGTCCCCTTGATCGTCCTTACAGGCTTCGGTTCGGGCTTTATAACCCTGGCTGGTTAACTTTACCCATTGGTAAAACTTCCTTACCTCATTCCTGCAGTGGTAGCTCTCTATTCTACCGATTGCGCGCCTCTCATGCTCCTTCTTTTTCCTCCCGAGAAACCGGTGTTCGTCTCTCCTTTTCTGCTCGTATAGCTCGCGAGCAGCTCTTCTCCTTCTTTGCAGTGTGGCTTTGTAGGCATCTTGCTTAGCTGCATTCGCCTACCGACACTCGTCGTCAAACCAGGGGTTTCGTTGTGGTTTCCGAGTGAAACCCAGCACATCAAAGGCGGCATCTCTGATAGCTTTTTGGCAATGTTGCCGCTGGTCTTCAATACTTGGTGTTGGCGGCAAAGGACTTCTTCTGAGATTAAGGGTGTTAGTCACATCCACAAAAAGGCGATACTCTTGCAACAACTGCTGAGGTATTTTCTGCTCAGTGCTGTCTTTAAGAGCCTTTCCAGCGTGCAGCCCGGAAGATCGACTACAAAGCAAAATAGTGAGTGGAGGGGGGGACTATGATTGCCCTAGTGGCTTAGATGCACGCCTCCCTGAGCATGGTGCTGAGGAAGCATTCATCGCAAAGAACAACTTGATGCAATGGCAGAATTAAGGATCCTGAGAGAAGTAATCCAGTTGTGCTTAGATGCTCGCGCTTCACCGTCTAGTGCAGTTCTGAGAGCTCTGAGTTGTTAAAATCATGCACCTTATTTCGACTCCGTCGAGATGTTTCATCACAGATACAGCAGCGGGAAGGTGTAGACACCAGTAAGACGCTACTTTCCAAAGTCTGTCTACGTCTGGATCACGCAGCAAGCAGTGACATTGATTGCGAGTTTTCAGCGTGCCCTTGAAGAAGCCTTCACAATGATTGAGGAATAGACGAAATGAGTTCCTCTATAGATAGTTAAGGATAAGGCAGAGCCTATGCTGTCAAGCATAAATCGATCTGTTGTCGCTAACCACCTGGGACAGCCCGTCGTGATCGACAGCAAGCGTGAACCCAACAAAAATGCAAATATCCTCAACCCTACATCATATTAGGGGCCCGACGTGGAGCCTTGAGGTCAAGGCTTCGAATTCGAAGGAGAAAACCAGCTATAAAGCCCTTATCCAGCCAGATCTTGGGGCGAAAGCTGAGCGACTATAAGGACGGAGAAGCCGAACCTTAAAACAAAATTCCTCGTTGGATATTAGGTCCTATCAGCGATCATGGCGAATGGGGGAGAAGACATTCCAGCAAATTCAGAGGGATTTACGAGGATGCGGATGCAGTTCGTAAGGCAATGATCCATCGGCTACACTGTTTCGGCAAGATGGAACGCATGGACTCCAATGCTGCAGTCAACAGACTCATTGAATCCCGGTCTCATACTTCGAAAGCATGCACGTGAATGCGTCGGCAGGGTGAGTTGCTGACTGAACAGAGAGTTTACAATGAATCGAGACCCATACTTCGAACGTATGAACGTGAATACATCGGCAGAGGGAGTTGCTGAATCGGACGGTCCTGGTTCCAGTAGAAGAGGGAGACTGAACATCTCCATAGTCTCTATGCACATTATCAAGGGCAAGGGAAATTGGTCTTAGCAAGTGGGAGCACGGCATCGGGGACTGTCTAGGAAGAACAGCAAAACGAAAGTATGGGCGCTTCCCCATTCGTCTGTTGGTAGCTCTGTAGATGGACTACAGGTCAGGTTCAGGTCCCCCTGGGGTCGTTGGTCTGAGTTAACTAGTAAATTATGGGCCAGAAGTCGCAGTCGTCGTTTAAAAACTCACAACCTCCCGACGTCGCATGACTCTCTACAAAAAAGGAGTTCTCCTTCACTCTCAATACCCTCAGGTTCTCATTGAAAGATGCAAATCAATCTAGAATCTAGATCTCCTCATGCCTTGCCTCTGCAGCTTTCTTAATCTAGTCGCTTTCTCTCGTCGATCGTCGAAACGAAAAACCACTTAGATGCATAATTAGTTCACCTTCGCCTTTTTAACGACTGCCTTCCTGATTAAAACCACTCTCGGCACCTATTAAGCTCGCAGCCATGTGTGTACCTTCCCGACTAGTCAACTGAAAGTGTTCTCACTCTATATGGCCCTCACTTGTGCCTCTGTGCCTCCGTCGTCGTCATAACGCATAACGTGAAGGCAGCAACGCGGAATTATCCCCCTCCTGCTCTCACAGTCGCATGGAAAGTTGCGATACGCATTCGATTCGTATTCGTGTGTGTGTGTCCGTATCTAAGCCTCGTCAAGTCATATACCATTTCACGCATTTTAGGGGGTCGCTACGTAATCACGATCCGATAGATACACACTATTGCTTTGTGCTCGCACAAAAGATACTTACTGCTCGCGGTATCTCTTGCACACACGGTCCCCTTTCGATTTTTGTTCATTGACCTCCATAATTCGTTTCACTGAGTGAGATACGAAACGCGTAAGCGCGTCAGATATATACATCCGATGGGGTACTGAGAGTTCCACTTCAAAATTGACCCGATCCGAGTTTGTGAATCGGTGAGCTTCGAGCGGACGCTAATCGCTTGGATAAACATCTTCTCAGGGCGACTAGGGTCACCACGAGTATCCCCGGCTGTTTGCTCAGCGACAAAAGTGAGTGGCGCTCGGCGATACGTACTCGTACTTTATTTCCCATTCAATGATGTGAAACGGTCCCATGACCCTATTTCGGTCGCTCGCCGGGGTTAATTGCGGTAGTTGATCGTGAATGACATTCGACTGCAATCGATCGATTTGAATTGGGTGACACATGTCACACTTAGAGGGTGCCATTGACATCGAAAGGGCTCCGCCGTCTCACCTCTCTCGTGTGGAGTGTGACCCAATTTTGATGGCCACCATGGGGTCGGCACTTATGTGTCTCGGTTGTATTCGGTTTTGCGCTCAAGGTTCTGCGCTGACGGACGATACGGCACGGTGTTGTCCGGTCCATAGACCGCGTACAGACCTCAATTCGAGAGTGGCCGTAGCATGTGATAAATTGGGCGAGGGTCAGGGCGTAGCGATTTGAGCGAGGTGACAACCGAAAAAGTCTCGGTAAACAGCTGCTGTGCAAATTAGTACAGCTAATTGATGGCGGCGGCGGTAATGTAAGCAAGCTTTGTACGATGTTTGGGAATAAAGAGAGACAGAGAAAGAGAGGGAGAGAGAGAAGGAAGGAGAGAGCGTGATGCGCTGAGATTATGGATAATTAGTCGGGAGGTAGGCAATGGACTCAGATGTTCCTTTGAAAGCTGATGAAATAAATGTCTGTGTTATGGGACAATTGAGTTTCAATTGAGTTTCAATTGAGTTCATGAACAGACAATCGATAGAAGGGGAAGTCATTTGCTGCAGAAGGGAGTTCATCTTTGATATGACATGTAGATGACTATCGACAGTTCCCGAGGCACCGCCCTCGCTCGACTCTTTAAAGAGTTTCATTCGATTAGTCGGGGACGGGCCGACCAGAGTGTAGTACATTTTTGAAGCGTTTATGGCATCGCCACAACTCTGAACACAGTTTTGTAAAGCAATTGATGATGAAGAGAAATTTCTCCTTTGGGTCTGTTCACTGATTCTGCAAGCCTTAAAGGCCGCTCTTTATAATAATAATAATAATAATGGCGATGCTATAGTCCGAGGTGGACCTGGGCCTAGCTTCTCAGCAACCACTCGTGTTGTGCGTGCTATTGTTCTCTCACGAGTGGAGGGGACCTACAGTTTAATGCCGACTCCGAACGGCGAGATTGAGAAGCTATTTCTAGACAGTTATACTCTTTGAGCATTGTCAGTGACTCGAAAGAGGTGGAGCCGTGAAAAAATGTTAGATGATTTTTCGGGAATCGAACCAAGAACATGGAGCGTAGGAGTCGACGCACCTACCCACTACGCCACGGCGCACACAATGTTGAATTGGATGCCCTTAAATCCCTCTTTCATACAGTTATACTAATCCGAGCATTGTCAGTGTCTCCAGAGAGGTAGCGCTGTGAAAGTGAAAGTTGGTGTGCAAATCCGAATTGGAACCATATAGCCTCGAAGTCGCAACACCACGGCGGTCCATTTGCTGTACTATTTTCATATTTATCTCCTGTCTGCCCAAATCGGTAATGACATCTTAATTCAACTATAAATCAATGGGCATCAACATTTTAGTGGGTTTTTAATTCTCCGATTTGGAAGGTTTTTGGAAGGTTTTTGTTTTTCATTTATTTTTATTGTTTAATTCATAATCCTTACTATCTAGACAAAAATACTTAAATCTAGCTTAACTATCTTAACTTTTGTTCTTAAATCTAACTTATTGACCCAACACGAGTACTCTAAGCTAATCTAAGGTAAATGAATTTGCCTTTCGGTCTACGCTATAATTATTTTATAATAATGCAAATATTTTTCTTTTCTTGTCCAAGAAAATTTTAAAAACTTTGACTTTTTGTTTTTATTTTATCCTTATCCTAACTAAACTTAAACTAAACTTAGGTTAACTAAAACTTACATCTACTTCATCTACTTAAAACAACTTAAACTATGTCCGTAACAAATACGGACGCGTGCACCAGGGACCATATGGTATTTATATGCTAACATATATATTTTAAACGCCGTGATGCACCTTTTATTTTGATTGTTTGTCACCTTATACTACCTAAAACTAACTTAATCTATTCAAGTTGGCCACATGAGGTCAACTAACTAGTCAATGTCACTAAAAGTTAACGTCGGCGAAAGCTGATTGTGGTGTAGCCACCAATAAAAATGTCGTTATTTCGCAGACTCTGCTTTGCCTCGGGCAGAGATCGCCACACTGAACCGAAGAAGATCTTCGTCCGGCTCTTATTGGAGTCGCCTATCCACTGTTCGACATGGAAGATGATAGGACATCCTTCCGTATCCTGTATCAGGCCTTTCGTATCCAAATAAAGCAAAGCTTCGGGCGGAATAAAGCCGTTAAGGCGCACCTTCTTATGGTACATTATGTTAGGGTAGTAAGCCCCAAAGATCAGACTGTTGGTGGAAGTCATAGCTCGTGCAATGTGACCCAGAATCAACTTAATAATAAAATTATCTATCCTAATCAGATTTGCCCCGTTGTACAAGGCCTCGTTGTGATAGAATTTTTTGTACTCAGATTCGGGTGTGCAATACAACCGGAGGCAAGCCCAAAGACACTGTCTCTCGAACACCCTCATCTTTTCCATCTGGGAAGGACTCAAGTTGAACCACACTGGACAACCATACACCATGATTGGCCGGATAAGGGCCATGTAGCTGATCACCTTCAACCTGGTATCAAGTTGGCTGCTGCAAAACAATCTACTTGCCGCAGCAAAAGCCTTCTTAGCATTCGTCAAAGCAGTAGCTGCATGCTTATCACAATACAGATACTGATCCAACCAAATGCCAAGATATCGCACTACATTTTTCACAGCTAACAGTTGTCCCTGCGGGTCAACTATGCCAAACTTGAGCCAGTTTTCTTTCGTGTTCCTTCAGGCCTTGGACAGCGGGATTCTAAAGAGGATTCTTTCACACTTCTGGTAGTTGATCTTAAACTTCCATTGGTCGCAAAATCGCTGAATTTTGTCGAAGTCACGCTGCAACAAGATATCAATCACTTCCACCTTCCGACTTGATCTGTACGCTACGATATCATCGGTATACGCTATTATGTGCGGTATTGAACCTATAAGATCGCCAGTGAATATCGCGAACAGGATCGCCGGGCCAACTGCCCCCTGTTGCAATCCGTTTTTTATGTGAAAGGTCATAGTAGAACTTATGTTGCCATTTTTCACAACGAACATCCTACTTGTGATCATATCATGGATCATATATAGCAATGGTTTACTTATGTCGAGCCTGGCCAACTTGAGGAATAGGCCTTCTAGCCATACAGTGTCGAACGCCTTTTCCATGTCAATCAGGCAGGTACAGTGGTTCCTATTTTTATTCCACTGAACGAGTACCATCTTCAATCTCTTACGGTCCTGGGCGCGTTAAATCCAGTCGCAGTGATCAAAACTTAAGCCCTAGCCGCTCTGAGAATTGCAAGTGATTCGAGAGAGGTGGTGCCGTGAATATGAAAATTGGTGAGACTAGTTTAACACCTATAGCTTCAGCGGAGAAGGAGTCACACTTACTCAGTACACCATGACGGACCTAACTATTTTTCCTTTTTTTTTTAGAATTGAGGGTTTGAAGTTGTTTCGTTTTTAAGTGGATTCTTCCTCGTCCTCGAACCCAACGTCCTCTGGGGAAGACAATTTGAATGAGAGGGGTCTTATGGTCCATATTTTATGGCGATTTAATCTTTGAGACCCTCTACCACAAGGACAATTTTCAAAAAACTTCGCACGCTATTTTTGAATAACAACAAAAAACAAGCAAGCTTATCATTTCGTGTCCCACCTAAATCGGGGGTTGTGATTTATCATGAATTGGAGTATGGAGTGAGTAATGATGAACAAAGCTTCGTGCTGTGGTCTGATATGACCGAGCATAAAATCCCCTTTGTCATCATCTGGGGCAGACCGTCATCGTCAGTTTTTGATTCATTTTACCTTGAAAACTTCATGCGATGAGGCTAAAAATAACAAAATCAAAAAGTTGCCTTTGTGATGACTCTGCGGTCATTCACCGGGAATTGTAGTCCTTAACTGAAACCACAGCCTCAGACTCTTAATGGGTCTTTGGCCTGATAAGTAGGCTTGTGAGTAAATGAACCAAAGATCCATGGATTCTTTTCGCATCTTTCTCAATGATCTTATTTTTGAAGAAAGGGTGTTTTTTTAGGGTAATCACTTTTGAAATGAATAAAAGTATAGTAGTGAGCATGAAGTCGACTCTGAGCCTATGGGTCAACGCAACAGAGGTCGTCCATGTGCAAGGTGGCGCACACAAGTCGAGGGGGACCTCGGCCGGCCTGGTGTGCGAAATTGGAGACAGCTGGCGAAAGATCGTGCTGTGATCGAGGCATGTTGAGTGAGGCCCAGGTCCACCATGAAATGTAGCGCCCTAAGAAGAAGAAGAAGAAGAGCATGAAGTCAGATTTATTAAAAGGGTAATTTTAGGCCGTAGCCGTTCCTGTATGACGTCAAAGTGTCGAGTCGATCTCAAATAAAACTCCAGCCCTTGCTGGACCACTTCTCTAAGCATCAGGTGTTGGTCTTTTATACAAAAATTCGGTCCACATCTCGTCCATCGCTTCTGTTTTATCGATGATGGCCAGCGACTGTCAAAATCGTAAAATGTCAAATAAACTGGTTTCAAACTTTTAGGTCCGTATGGGAAGTTATGCGGTAATAGAGCGCATCGAACGCCCGGCTTAGCACCAGCCACGCCAGTACTCGTCGTTGACTCAATGTCCAGATCAAGCCATCGCACAACTGCTCTCTTTAAGGCCTCATCCTCTATTTTTTTTTTTGTAGACGGACAAAAACGGAACCTTTATAATTTTGGCGTGTCCGTCCGTTGTGTCTGTCACACTTTTTTATCTCCGAAGTTTATAAAGATATCGGCATGAAATTTTGGAATTAGGTACTTCAGGCCTAGATGTCATTGCCCATGCACCCAAATATAAAAATTGGAGCCATTATGGGTTGGCTCCAGTACAGGTGAAGTTGCCAGTTTATTTTCCTACGCTTCTACTCTAACTTTGGCGCACTACGCCGTGACGTCTTGAGCTGTCTTGTCAAAATGACAATTTCTCTTCTTTAAGATCATTCCTTTTGGTGATCGAGGGATTCAAAATTGATGTCTGCAACGTTTTTGGCCTGATCAAAGATTCCATCAGGCAACAGCTTCTCAAGGCATTTGAAGTGGATGAGCCCCACCTTAAGCCTGTCCTTAACTTCAAATGCGGCGATTTTCCTTCTTGAATAGTCAACCTTTAACCGACAAAAAAGTTTGGCCCTAATATTGGGGTAAACGGAAGAAGAATAATCTCATTTTTGGGCCAACGTCAAATCAAATTGAGCACAAAACGGACGTCAGCTATAAAATTTCTTAGAAAAAGTAACATAAAAAAACACCCTGTACACCTGAATTTGGCATTGTAGTTGTTTAGGTAAAAAACGGGTCTGAATGCACGCTCTTTTGGTTCAGTAACGTCATTGAGGCTCTTTTAGTTCAGTATCTTCATTGATGCTCTTTTAGTTCAGTATTGTCATTGGAATTTACAAAAAAAAACACCCTGTAGTATACCAAGATTCACTTTTGTGTCGATTTTTGAGTGAAACTCCATTGATTTTTCAGAAGAAGCTGAAGCATATAACCAATTGTCGATATAAACCTCCTCTCTCAAAGGCCTAAAGGCTCACATGCGACCCTTAGCCCAGAACCTTTGAAGCGACTTGAATCTTGACTCATCTTCAGGAAACGTTAGTTTCCACGAAAGTTTTTTGTACCTCAAATGTTTGGCATTTCACCCATTTCGTTCAACTTTTTGAGATCATCTCCCTCGCCACATCGAAAAGAAGAAAATAAAGAAAGCGACGGCACATCTGGCCAAAGGCCAGCAACCTCCCTTTGGACATTCCACCAGAATTGCACCTCTATCTCGACCGATCGCAGAGAGAGATCGATCCCCTACTCATTGTCAAGTCAAGGCATTCACTCCCCCATCGATCGTGTGATCGCCTCCAATCGGGCCCGATTTAATTTCCCCTAATGATGGCAATCAGTCGGAATGGGTTCGCGATCAGTGATCATTCTTCACTTGAACCAAAAGAAATTTCTATCGTTTACCAAAGCCACCCATGCGATCACTCCTTCTCCTGTCCCCTGCCCCCCGTCACAGCAGCAGCGGTTTCTCTAGATCAATAAGCACCACTCTTGAGTGATCCATTCGTCGGACCTCACCGTAGGCCACTCTCTCGTGAACTCTTCTGTGCCACCGAGCTACTCAAGCTCACGACTCCATCGGATGAACCATCTCAAAGTGGCCGAATGCTGTGGCATATCACGGCCTGATTCAACAGACCCTCCACCTCTTCACCTCCTCCTGCTCCGGGGGCTCCTCCACTCATTCGGCATTCACAACGAAAGTGCGATGACTTTCGATTTCATGAGCGAAAGTAGGCACATCGCCATCGCCACTCTATAGCCACTGGCATCGGCAGCGCCATCGTCGTTGTTGTCGTTATCGTTACTCAGTCACATTTTGAGGTCAAAAATGAGGCTACGGCTGGCGTTTGTGTGTGCGATTGGAGCTGGGGGTCTTGGTGTCCGTCGTTATAATTTCGCTGCCTGCAACATTGTATGGCAGGGCAGCAGCAGCGGTCTTGTGGTATGCAAATGAAATGAAGAGAGTTTAACCGTCGTCGTCGTCGTCGTCGTCGCCGCCGTGACGTAGTGACAGCGCGCCTCAGTGAATGTGGCCGACGAGGTCGCAAGCGGTGAAATTTTTGTGTTTTTGCCCGCGAAAAGTCTTTATCTGATCAGATTTGGTTTTTGGGGTTAGGGGAATAGATTCGTGGCACAGTTGACTGAAGTTGTCTACGGAGTTCTGAATCATTTTGCACTAAATCCCACGATAGCTGGCAGAGGAAGAAGACGACGAAGAAGAGAGCTGGGCCTTGGGTGAGACTAACGATAGTGAAATTTCACTCAATTGCGCGGTGGAAAATGAACGTTCTTGAGGGAAGGTGCACAAAAGAAGAGTTTTGGTAATGAGATACGCCGTCTGGGTATATCCGTTTTGCGAAGATCAGAGAGATTTAGATTAGCCTGGGAACAGCTATGATCGCATGAGTCCTTTATAATAGGTTTAATCCTTCCCTTGAATGATCAAATGTCTTACGGGTGTTCTGTTGAATCACCAAGGGAATTTGGGGGACCTCCCAGATGGGCCCTAAATTTTTACGGTGGAATTTCTCTTTCTGCTCTGATTCCTCTGCTTAGAACTGTCAAAAGGGCACAGCTTTAACGACTTCCCCTATTAGTTCCAAAGCCGAGATGAGCTTCTGAACTTTAGCTTGTGGGAGAAAGCAACAGAAGACGCTCACAATTGAGTTGGCGCCCAAAAGTGGGCAGGAATCTCAGCCAACATGATGTGCGAAACTGCAGGCATTTACCAAAGGATCGTGTTAGTTGAAGAGACTTGTAGATTGCGGTCCCTAGTCCGAAATCGGACAAAGGATAGACAGAAGCGACGAACTTTTGTAAGCACCCCCAGCCGTTGAAATCTTAAAAGAGAACTGCTTGCAGCCGAAATTCGTCTGCGTGACTAGCGAATCACGAAGAACCCTAAGGGCACGTCTAGCATAAACTTGATCTCTTAACGCTGTCAAACTTTCTCCTCTTTCTCTCGCCAAAACTCAAATAGAGTCTTTCTTTCGACGAGCCATTGGATTTTGCGACTGGCGTGATGATGACAATATCTTTATAATAATAATAATGGCGGCGCTACAGTCCGAGGTGGACTTGGGCCTAGCTTCTCAGCAACCACTCGTGTTATGCGTGCTATTATCCTCTCACGAGTGGAAGGGACCTACAGTTTAATGCCAACTCTGAACGGTGAGATTGAGAAGCCTTTTCTAGACAGTTATACTCTTTGAGCATTGTCAGTGACTCGAAAGAGGTGGAGCCGTGAACAATTTTTTGTCTGGGCCTAGACTGTGAAAGTCTAATGCGCATGGGTCGACGCACGAACCCACACGGCCACGGCGCCCACAGTATCCCTGCAGCCAGCTAATTTGGTCCAGGCTAACGTCCATCAGACATGAGGCGTTCCCAACTTCTCCTGGAGGACAGTCCTCCCATTCCCCATCCGTTTAAAAGAAGTTTGGCAGTTTGGTGGAACAGAGCGAAAAATTCTGAATACAGCGGGAGACTTGGTCTAAAAATCACTGAATGTAGCTCACATTAACGTGGTCAAAGTCTTGGTTCGTTGGTTCAAATTTTCTGTATTCTTCCCGACTATTCCGCCAACGAATTAAATGCTCCTCAGCCAAAACGATCCAATGAACTTTAGAACTGATCCACTTGACATTTGATTCTAAACTCCATCAATTTCCTGTTTGTTAGTTGGCCTTGTGATCGTTAGTTGACTGCGGCATCAAATGTCAAGTCGAACCCTATTATACATCGTGAGCCAAATACAAGTAATGCAATAAAATGAACAGAATTACAATTTTTTCCATGTACTCGTATTATGGCTTTATTAGGAAGAAAAAAATGTCCATTAATTATGAAATACAAAGTCCTTCAAATGGCTGCCTCGGCAGTAGCGCATTCTGTCTTAACAATTTTCCAAGACCTTGCTGATGCTTTCGGTTTAAAACTTACGGATTGATTGGATGATATTGGCTTTAAGTGCTTGAATCGTTTCCGGATTGTCGGTCCTTCACGGTTTCCCCTCACAAAATAAACTCCAAAGGGGTCAAATCGACGCTCCGAGGCGGCCAATCGACATCGCCAAGACGGCTGATAACACGATTTGGGAATTTGGTGCGGAAAAGATCGATTGTGGCATGGACTGTGCGGCATGGCGCGTCAACCTGCTTGAACCAGAGATTGTCCAAATCCATGTCTTCAATTTCAGTCAAAAAAAAAGTCGGTTAGCATGACTCTGTAACGCCCACCGTTGACCGAAGCGTTGTTTCCAGCATCATTTTCGAAGAAAAATGGTCCACCACTCCACAATCCGCAACAAACTGCCCCTCTCTGTGGATGCACTGACTTCCCGACAATAACGTGCGGTTTTTCCGAGCCCCAGATGCGTCAATTTTGTTTGTTAACGTAGCCGGTGAGACGAAAATGCGCCTCCGGCTCGTCAGAAAAGATGATTTTTCGCCCAAAATCGTTGTCCAATTTAAGCTGCCCTGAGGCCCAAATAGCGAGGCGATAAAGGAGCGAATGGTCGTACGCTTTCAATTGCTGAGTCAACTGGACCTTGTAAGCGAATAATCCGAGATTGTGCAGGATTCTCCTCAGGCTAGTGCGTGAAATGTTGAGCTGTTGACATCGATGGTGTGTTGATGTTTGTGAATTGAGTCTCACACTCTCGGCCACACCAGCCACATTCTCATCTGTGCGCATCTTACAACGGCGGGGACCATGAGTGTTGTCCAGTCTCACGAATTTTTTGCACAAACTTGCGTACAGCAGTCGTGGTGGGTGCATCATTTCGGCCAAAACTTATTTTCAAAAAACTCACTGTTTGGGCTACACAGCACTCACTTTGAAAATAAGTTTTCAAAATATCCCAACGTTGTTCAAGCATAACGCTAGTCATTTCGTTTCGCGGAGGTATGATACTGACTTTCAGTCGAGATTTGGAGCGGGAGAGAGCTTCCAGCTTCAAAATAACCTATGATTTAAAAAAAAACAACTAGATGGCCCACCCTGGATGAACAGACCTGAAGCATGGACATATGAAGTCTTTGTCGGATTGTTGGGCTTTTCCTCTTTTTGATCTCGATGCCTAAGATGGCTAGGCCATGTAGAACGTATGGACAACTTAGCTCCGGCCCGAAGAGTCTTCGACTCTGAGCCTGTGGGACAACGCAACAGAGGACATCCACGTACAAGGTGAGGCACACAAGTCAAGGGGGACCTCGGCCGGCTTGGTGTGCGAAAATGGAGTCAGCTGGCGAAAGATCGTGCTGGCTGGAGAGGCATGTTGGGTGAGGCCCAGGTCCACCTCGGACTGTAGCGCCCTAAGCAGAAGAAGAAGAAGAAGATCTCGATGAAGGCATGAGACTATTTGACAGCGGCGCATGGAGCATTCAACTTGCAGTCAGCGGCTCAGTTGGCTCGGGAATAATGTGATGGAACAGCAGTTCTTCGGCCTCTAAGCTACATTTAGACGTACGAAGCAGTGAAAATCACCGAAGCAACGTGAGGCCATCCTAGGCCCATTGCAATTTCAACTTGGTCTCCCTGTCTATACTTGTCCTACATAAATCCTCTACCAAGAAAGTTCTGTTCAAATGACCTGATTGGACTCAACAGTTTTATAACGGCTCTGAAAGGTCTGAGCGTATGGCTTCGCACTCGGGAACCACAAAAGAAGAAGTTTCAACGTCAAACGAGACAGAAAGCCACTAAGCGACGAAGATTTGGATCATTTTTGAAGCATGGCTGCATATTTCAGTGCCAAAGACATTGTCCCAATTTTTTCCTTCGTCAAGGCCTAATAATCTAATAATCCAGAGAATAACTGCGATTAAGGTTGTGGGCACGAGTTGAATGAGACCTCAACCAATTTGCTCCAAACTGGAGAAAGCTGACGAACGCTCAGCAGGAGTCGATTGCTGGTTGAAGCCCGCTTTAGCTCTAAAGCTCTACCGCTATACAAAATAGCAAAGGCCCTAAATGTTGCCGCCCCTAAAACGGTAAATTAAGGCACATTTTTAAGACCGAACCTCCGGTACAAAGACCAAGTCATCGCGGACGTAAGACAGCTTGGTCTTGATGACTGGAAGCAGCGTGCCCAGGACCATCAACGACAGAAGGCAGCGATACATCAGACTCAAACCCTATATAGGCCTGCTAAGTAAGTTAGTAAAGCACATTTTTCATTGAATTCGAAAGACGACTGGACATGGGCTTAATTTTATTAATCAATTTCGAATTTGATCCAAATTTTTTCCGGCTAATCTAAAACTAATTTTCGACCAGCCTACAGATGAATCAAAGAGTTGCCCAGACTGGCCAAAAATTGCCTCAATTCTCTGAGAAATTCGTCGCAAGCAAATTTCGAAAAGATCAACAAGCCGCCGCTTGTGCCCCTGAGTTCAAAAAAAGAGAAACATTTTCGTACAACGACCTCTTACTGTCCCAGTGGTTGCTCATTCCCCATCACTGACTCATCATTCTCGTCATTCTCCACACAGTGACCCCAAAAACTCAGTCCCGTCCTCAATTCCGACCAAGCCACAACTCAGATCCTTTGTAACCCACATTCAACTGTCCCAAGATCAAAAAGAAAGCTTCCATCCATCGTCCAGAAGTACGAGCATGCCCACCTCGCTTCGCACACACTCACCACAGCAGACCACAAGACTAATCGCCGAAAAGTTTCACTTCTCCGCAATCGTCTACGCCTGCCAGTCTGTCCGTCGCGAGATAAAGAATTACGATCCCAATCAATAAGGCGCTAGAAATCTAGATCATCACAAAAGACCCGAAAAATGATCCGTCAAAGCTCATGCCCATTCCCAATTCCCATTCCCATCGGCATTGTCTTCTGTTGCGGTTCAGCGCGCGCTTCGGAGTTTCCCTCGGAGCAATTTAGAAATTGGTCAACCTCAACACGGCAAGCCAAAGGTCCGCTGTGTACCCGAGTGCCCTCCTTCTGGTGGCGGCGTGGTGTGCCGTACCATAAAACCCGTATACAACTGATGTGCATCTCGCCGGCCTAGAATCGCCAAGTGACATGCGGGATGGATGCTCTTTTAATCGCGACCATATCCGGAAGTTCAGCACCGTAAAATCGAACAACAACAACAACAACCACAACAACTGCAATGAGAAGAGGATGAAGACCTCGATAAGCAGCGCGCAGCCATCGTTGGTCGCGCACTAGTCATCGCCATCATCGTCGTCGTCGTCGTCGAGAAGAAAACCTCATCCAGCTCCAGCTACGGCAACTCACTCCAACACCAATCGACGAAAACGAAACTGGAACACTAGGTTGCTGGAGAAAGACCCAAACCTGAATACGTGCCCGTGTGCGTGTGTGTGTGTGTGTGTGCGGCAGCAGCAAACAGCACGCAGGCGTGATGTAGAAACCGTGTTAACTGATTTTCACTTTTACTCGACATAATTACTTTGGCCTGACCTACATTTGGGCCAAATTCACTTTCTTCGCCGACGTCGCCGTTGTTTCGATTTGTTGACGCTCGCCGACTGTGACTGCGCGACTGTTGTGCTCGTCGTCACTGCGACAGGGACAGAGCGAGAGTTGCTGCACGAGTGTGACTGAGAGAGAGAGAGAGAGTGGCTTGGAACGAGGCAACGACACTAATCGGCATTCAGGTTCGCCAGCATGGTGGATGACGAACGGACAGATGTACGGCTGATATCTGGAGCTCGGAGCATAAAGTGGGGTTAGCCTAGGCACTCAGCCGACAGCTGAAGAGGTGCGGCTGAGATTTTGGTTTCTTTTGTCTTGCCTGGCTGACTGGCTGACTGAATGACTGGCTGACTGCTTAGCTGTTCGGCTGGCTGTTGGACTGAGTAAAAGCGTCAAACTCTTGAGTTTGTCTGAAGTTCATTGGACTCGTCTTTGTCTGCGTTGGGCCCCAAAGTGTGCTCATTATAGCGGTTATGAGGCGAACGCATAAAATTAGTTAAATTAATGAAGCTAATGACGGAGATTTTGAGGAAAAGAAAATCATTTCACTTTTCATCGTGGCGCGGAACGGGACGGCGGTGGCGCTGTGTTGATTTATGCGATTCTGGGTCAGCGTATGGTTGGTTGGACTGTCCATTGGGTGATAGCGGTTTTGTATCGTGATTTTTTTTTTCTTTTTTTTTGTGGATTAGATCGCCATGGCCTATGAGAGTTGCAGCGCAGTGATTTTCACTTGAAGGGAGAAAGTGACCGGTTTTTGGTTTTTGGGGGGAGAGAGAGGGTCGTTTGTCTTCCTTTGGTGGCCTTGATTTGGTTTTTTTTTGTTGATGTGTGGGGAGTGGGGCATGGTTTGGGGGTAATTTTGTGGAAAACCAACTCCCGCAATTTTCTAATTTGATAGAGAAATCTGGAAGGCATTCAAGGGAGAGCTAGAAGTTGGGCTTGGGCTTGAGCTTGATTGGGCGCCAGTTGAAGTGGAGATCCTTGGTTCCAGGGACAATAAAGACAAGTTCTGAAACGTTTTGACAGCAACTTTCCTCCGTGGACAGAAGACTTTTACCTGCAATTTTCCCATCCAAGACTGAGCGCGATTGTCGTGGATGAGGCAATTAACTGAAATTCGAATCTAAATGTCTTTATGGACTAGCAGGAGTCTTGCAGGCATCTTGTCATGGTGGCTTAAAAAGAGACCGACCTTGCCTTTGTCTTGTCATTTTGGTGGTCGAAAGCCTTCGCACGTCAAGGCTAAACGAGATTCGAAAAGACCAAGAGACTGTTCTTCCGCTTGGGATATTGTCCTTGCCTCTGCGCCGTACAGCAGGACTGGGATGATCAAGGTCTTATATAAAGTCAGCTTGGTCTTCCGAGAGAGGGCTCTATTACTCAGTTGCCTTTTGAGCCCAAAAAAAAAGCGGTTGGCAAGAGTTATTCTGCGTTTGATATCGGTACTGATGTTGTTTATACTGTTTACTGCGGAGCCAAGGTAAACGAAGTCCTTAACCACCTCAAAGTGTTCTCTGCCTATGGTGACGTTCTGGCCGTTCCTTTCTTGATGACAGCATATACTTTGTTTTGCCCTCGTTTACCGCCAGACCCATTTTAGCCGCTTCCGTTGCCATGCCAGCAAACGCATCATTGACGACTCGCTGTGTTCGCCCAATCACGTCGATGTTGTCCGCGTAAGCCAGCAGTCGAACGGACTTTTGGAAGATCGTGCCCCTTGTGTTGGGCAGTGAGCTTTGCACGGTCTTCTCAAGAACGATGTAAAAGAAGTCACATGACAGTGCGTCGCTTTGTCTAAAACCTTTTCTGACATCGAAGGTCTCGGTGAGTTCGTTACCGACCTTGATGGAGCAGCGAGAGTTCTCCATCGTCATACTGCTCAGTCTGACGAGTTTGGCAGGAATGTCAAAACTAGACATGGCGCTGTATAGCTCGTCTCTATACACGCTGTCATATGCGGCCTTGAAATCGACAAATAGATGGTGTGTGTCAATTTGCATTTCTTGGGTCTTCTCCAGGATCTGCCGCAGTGTGAAGATTTGATCGATGGTGGACTTCCCGGGCCTGAAACCACACAGATAAGGACCTATCAGTTTGTTCACGAATGGTTTCAGGCGTTCACACAAAACGGCAGAGAAGATTTTGTAGGCGATGTTAAGGAGACTTATCCCTCGATAGTTGGCGCAGTCAAAGGGGTCTCCTTTCTTGTGGATCGGGCAAACGATACTGAGATTCCACTCATCGGGCATGCTTTCCTCCGACCATGTCTTACAGATGAGCTGGTGCATGAGCCCAGATCATCTCCAGCTGCTTTAAACATTTCGGCGGGCAAACTATCTGCACCAGCAGCTTTATTAGACTTCAGTCTCGATATCGCTATCTTGACTTCGTCTAGGTCGGGGGGACGGTATTCTCTTCTATCATCGTCCGTTGTGTTGAGTGGAAAATTCTGCCTGACAGAGGTATTTGTGTCCTCATCGTTTTAAGATTCTCAGTATCGATTGCGAATCTACTATTAGTTGTCCATTTTCGTCCCGGCAAGCTTCTGTTTTACCCTTTGGTAAAACTTTCGGACATCATTCCTGCCATAACACCTCTCCATCTTCTCGATCGCGCACTTCTCATGCTCTTTCTTTTTCTTCCTGAGAAGCCGGTTCTCTTCCCTTCTTCTCTGTTCGTAGAGCTCACGGACAGCTCTCGTGGTTCGATGCAGCGTTGCCCGGTAGGCTTCTTGTTTTGCTGCATGTGCCTGCCTGCACTCGTTGTTAAACCAGGGGTTTTTCTTAGGTGGTGTTTTAAAACCCAGCACATCAGTAGCGGCTTCTCTGATGGCTCTTTGACAACGTTTCCATTCTTCGTCTATTGTTAGTGCTGGCGACGTCGAACTTTCGGAGAGTTTCAGGGAGACTCGATCGGCAAAGTTCCTGGCAGTCTGTTGCGATTGTAGCTTTTCGACGTCATACCGTGGTTGTCTACCTCGACTCCGTTGTTCTCTCGATATCCGGGTCCTTACCTTGGCTACAACAAGGAAATGGTCCGAGTCGATGTTGGCGTGCTAGCTACAGTGAGGTTTCGCCCCGTAACAAAGTCCACCAGCCTGAGTCCGTTTTCGGACGTGGTGTCGTGCAGGCTGTGTTTACCGATGACTCTAGCAAAGATGTCCTCTTTACCAGCTTAGCGTTAAAATCTCCTAGAACGATCTTGGTGTCGTAGCTGTGGCATTGATCGTACGTTCTTTCTAGGAGATCATAGAAGTCATCTTTGCTATCGTCATCCTTGTCCTCTGTTGGGCCGTGGGCGCAGATTAGGCTGATGTTGCCGAATTTAGCCTTGATGCGGATTGTTATGAGGCACTTGCTTATGTACTTAAAGCCTAAGACTTTTTGCCTAAGTCTGCCTCGAACAACAAATCCACATCCAAATAATCGCTGCCTTCGCTCTCTGTAACAATCGCCGTAGTAGATATCGCAGTTTTTCATCCTCTTTTTGCCCGGCCCATCCCGACGAAATTTGCGTCGGAAAATTCCGTCGAAATCTGCGTGCAAAAACAGCGAAGTCTCGACTAAAGCCGCATCAGCAAACGGCGTCAAAATCGCACCAGAAATTTACATCGGAAAACCGCATCGAAATCGCTCGAAAAGGGCGTCAAAATCGCTACGAAATCTGCTTCGGAAAACGACGTCGAAATTGCAAAGAAATCCGCATCGGAAAACGGCGTTGAAAACGCCACAAAAGCCACGTCGGAAAACGGCGACTAAATCTCTTCTGAAAACGGCGTCGAAATCGCGTCGGAAAAAGGTGTCGAAATCGCGACGAAATTTGCGTCAGAAAACGGCGTTGAAATCGCGACGAAATTCGCGTCGGAAAACGATGTCGAAATCGCGTCGGAAATCACTGTCGAAATCGCGACGAATTCTGCGTAGGAAAACGGCTTCGAAATTTTAACGAAATCTGAGTCTGAATACGGCGTCGAAGACATTCTGGAGATATGCTCGGCCATGCTCCTGGTTTCCTCAATTGGTCCTTGAAACCCCATCGGCTTAGGACAATAATGTTGGCTCAAATCCAACCAATCCAACCTCCTTAATGAATATTCATTCACAGGAACTGTAACCAATTCTCGGAAATGGCATAATGAGCATCCCCTTGAAGTCCTTCGGTCGCCTCCTCTGTCATTGTCAAGCTCAAATTTGACGTAGAACAGCCTCTCGCCCAGCACAACGCTAACATTCAATCCACTAAAGCATTTAGCAGGAGAAAACGAAAAACAAAACAAAGAACTGGTTGCGGCCTCGTGTATCCCTGCACTTCATCCCGTTGACCTGTTGGTCCCCGCGTCAAGACCCAAAATTGTCCTCATTACTTCTAATTATCCATAAGACCATAACCGAAAGGTCAAATCTTTCGTGAAACTTTTGCCACGAGTTTGTAAATTAATTCCTTCTCCCGTCCCCCCAACTGTGTGTCAGACATGGATACAGAAGGAGCTCCCAGCTGCCAGGGGTGAACGTGATAAGGGAGGAGATACAAATCACGGAGAGCTTCTAATTTATATGTAAAGTAGCCTGCTGATGATGTGATAAGGGGGAGTGGGGGGTGGGAGAGCACAAAAAAAAAACACCCTCTTCGAAGTGGTAATCCAATTTGAGATTGTTTCTGCGCAAGCTGGAGGAATAGGGACAACGTCAGATCACCCACCTTGTCAAGGACAAAGTGGGAAGCAGTTAACGGTGAGATTAGATGTAAATGACGTGAGATGAGTACGCACAGTGCACACAGGGTGTTTCAATTGAGGTAGGTTATAGTGGATATCCACCACCAGGGTGACCCAGTTGGACCAAGAAAGGCCCATTGTGCAGTGAAGTAAGTCATTACTTCAGTTGTGAGTTACTTCGTGAGTTAGAGGATCTGTGTTCTCGATTATGGACGGTCTAATACGTTTGCACAGCGAGACTAGATGCAAAGCGCATAAAGCCGAAGCTGAAAGTCTCTTTGGGGGTAAGAAGGAAGGTTTCATCACACAGGCCAATTTTCAAAATCATGTCCTATCGTCCCGCGTCACATGGAGCTCGTTTTCAATATCATCTCCGGAAAACGGAGTCGATATCGCGTCGGAAAACGCCGTCGAAATCGCCACAAATTCTGCGAAGGAAAACGGCGTCGAAATCGCGACGAAATCTGCTTCGGAAAACGGCAACAAAATCGCTTCGGAAAAAGGCGGCGAAGTCGGGTTAGAAAATGGCGTCCAAATCACGTCGGAAAATGGCGTCGAAATCGCGTCAGAAAACAGCGTCGAAATTTCAACGAAATCTGCGTCGGAAAACGGAGTCGAAATGGCATCGGTAAACGGCGTCGAACTCGCGACGAAATATGCTTCGGAAAACGGCGTCGAAATTGCAACGAAATCCGCGTCGTAAAACGGCGTCGAATTCGCACCGGAAAACGGCGTCGAAATCATAACAAACTCTCCGTAGGAAAACGGCGTTGAAATTGCAACGAAATCCGCGTCGGAAACCGGCGTCGAAATCGCGACGAAATCCGCGTCGGAAAACGGCGTCCAAATCATGTCGGAAAACGGCGTCGAAATCGCGTCGGAAAACGGCGTCGAAGTCTCGACGAAATCGCGTCGGAAAACGGCGTCCAAATCATGTCGGAAAACGGCGTCGAAATCGCGTCGGAAAACGGCGTCCAAATCATGTCGGAAAACGGCGTCGAAACCGCGTCGGAAAACGGCGTCGAAGTCTCGACGAAATCGCGTCGGAAAACGGCGTCGAAAACCGCGAAGTCGTAAAACAGCGTCGATTTCGTCACAAAATCCGCGTCGGAAACCGGCGTCGAAATCGCGACGAAATATGCTTCGGAAAACGGCGTCGGAATTGCACCGAAATCCGCGTCGGAAAACGGCGTCGAAATCGCGACAAAATCCCCGTCGAAAAACGGGCTCATAGAAATATGCTTCGCTGAACAGACAGCAATTCAGTACATGAACTGCTAGTGATGTCTATGCCACGTCCTGAGCTGGCAGAATGACTCAAAGTGTCCAAAGGCTGAACTCAAACGTAAGGGGGCTTAGAAATCTTAGCCTCAGTCTCATTCATCTTATCCTGAAAACATGCCGATTCACCCTGTAAATCTCGAAGACAACAGAAACCAAAAGCAACTGAACGGCGCATTTGTTTCTTATCCTCAAGGCCATCGCGTTAATACCCCACCCAATAGCACGCACTCGGTCGTTCCACTTTTCCCAAAACGACCCACAACCAACGACGACACCGACGCCTTGGAAAAAATTAATTCCTCGACTTTGGTGAATTCCTTTTTCATTTTTTTCCCCCCAAACTTTCAGGGCCATCTCCCCTTCGCCAACTCTAACGCGTAGTGAGTTCCCAAATCCATGTCGCTCGCCCACCACTGCCCCGCCACAGTGCCTCAGTCCAAATCAAATGCGACGCGTATCGAATGCGTAAAACGGCGGAATGTACCGAGAGTTCTTCTCCGCGTGAAAAGGCTCCAATGTTTAATTCAAGGATTCCCAGCTTGTCGCATACATAAAAACACGTTCTCCTGCGTGAAGCCTATGCCGCCGTCAGGACTCGTCTTGAGAAGAGGAAGAAAAAAAAACGCAAAAAAGCGAACGACAAATGGAAGGAAACACTCACGGTGGTAGCTAATATTTCATTCCTCGGCCCGGGGATGAAATTCCACCCCCAGCCCTTACGAGAAGTGGGCCTCAGCATCGAGTGTCCTTGACACATGTAGTTAACCCGAAAATATAGGCACTTATGCGTGCCTCCGTGTCCACAGCCCCCCTCGCTCAGTACACGAGTGTGCACTGTGCGTGCAAGTGTGTGCGTGTGCTCTGTCGGGGTGGTTGAGAGTAATTTGTTTTGGAAGACAATTTGCGCGGGAATTTCACTGAACACGCTCTCGCATGGACTGTGTATTCATGTTCGGAAGGATTTCATCCCCAAGGAGCGAGCAAGGACAATACTCCCACACATACACACACGCAACCAGAAGAAGAGCTGCGAGGGGCGGCGGCGTTGTGACGGATGGGGGGTTTATCCTCTACGTGACTCGCACAACCATATTCCCCATCGGGCTGGTTCGGATTGGGAGTCACTCTGCGGGGGTTGCTGATGTACATAACTGCTTGCCACGTGTGCGAATGTTAGGCGAATGGGCCTTGAAAGGACTCCACGCAGGCGGGGGTCAGATGGTGGCTGTTTGTCGAAAAAAAAATCGTTTCTTTCCCTTGGAATATCTTATCAGTGTTTGCCGTAATCAAAGGGGGATGGAGTGCGGAGAGAGGAGGGAGGGCGGGAGGGGAGCGTGTGCGGTTGACGGGGCTCGGTTCGGTTCTGTGTGCGTGCGTATTTTAGGACTTGTTTTGTATACAGTGCGTAGCTCAAGGTCGAAGTAAATAATAAATTTGTTGGTTTCCTCTTCTGAGGGTGGCGACGCTGGTGGTGGTGATGGTGGAGCGGGCAGGGAATGCGGAGCTATTCGTGGAAACATACGAGTATAAGTAATCATCGTTGGCAATTCGTGGGGGTTTTTTTTCGGGGTTTTTTCGATGGGGACGGTGGTGTCGCGTTGGTGGAGTATTACGCACGTTGAGGGTATTACGAATGTTTGGCAGTAAATTAGATGGGAGCTCAGTGCCAGTGCCAGCACACAGAACGAAACACAACGGGAAGCTGTTTGTAAGTCATTAGATGAAAGACTGCGAAGTATGTTGTGGGTGGAGGAAGGGACAAATTGAAGAGTTTTAGGCTAGTTGACGTTAAAGTGATCGACTGTGGGTTATCAGTCTCATTTAGGCTAATATAGACCCATTGTGGTAATTGAAGGGTATCGGTGGAGAGGAAATAGGTCAAGGAGTCTGGTGTGTGTCTCTGACACTGAACCAGTGGGACAACGCATCGGAGGACGTCCTCCACTTAGTTGGCGCACCAAAGGGGAGAGGGACCTCAACCAACTCGGTGAGCGCAGTTGGAGGCAGTTGAAGAAAGATCCTGATAGCTGGCGAGGTTTGTGGGTTTAGGCCCAGATCCACTTCGGACTGCAGCGTCAGAAGAAGTCCGATGTGTATAGTATTCCTATGCCAAGGACCATATCGCAAAGTTTCTTCCTCTATCTTCCTCTTCTTCTTATGTGGCCACAGTCCGCGGTGGAGCCGTACCTTTCTTCCTCCATCAGGAACTTAAAATTCTTCTTTGAAAATATGGCCGCCACATTTACATTTTTTTTTGGATCGATGGCTTATCTGTCCTGCGATAGAAAAATGAGAATTTACGCTGATTCATGTCAAAGAGTAGGGAAATGACATGGTTTCCTAACCCAGTTTCGAGAAAATCGGCACAACGTTGCAGAAGCAGAAGAGCAACAGGGCCGCAGGCTGAACGCCGTCTAGCGCTTCAGAGCTGGCAGGGAGCAAGCACCAGATGATCTGCCAAATTTTGGAGGATGAAAGGGCAACGGATGGCGGGCCTATTAAGGCCTGTTTACAGAAAGTGCTAATCAACCTCTTCCAACAGCCCTAGAGGTCTTCAAACGTCCCTCGAGGTCTTCAAACATCCCTCAAGTTCTTCAAACAGCCCTCGAGGTCTTCCAACAGCCCCCAAGGTCATCAAACAGTCCTCAAGTTCTTCCACCAGCCCTGGAAGGCTTCAAACTGGCTTCAAGGTCTTTAAACAACCTTCGAGGACTTCAAACAGCTCTAGAGGTCTACCTTCGCTCCGTGCCTTCCTTCCTTCCTCGAGGTCTTCAAACATCCCTCAAGTTCTTCCAATAGCCCTCGAGGTCTTCAAACATCCCTCGAGGTCTTCAAACATCCCTCAAGTTCTTCCAATAGCCCTCGAGGTCTTCAAACAGCCCTCGAGGTCTTCCAACAGCCCCCAAGGTCATCAAACAGTCCTCAAGATCTTCCACCAGCCCTAGAAGGCTTCAAACTGGCTTCAAGGTCTTTAAACAACCTTCGAGGACTTCAACAGCTCTAGAGGTCTACCTTCGCTCCGTGCCATCTGGAGAAATATTCCCATCACAGAGTGTCCCCTTGTACCACCCAAACCGACTCATACTCGCACGACTTTCAGTCTGGGAAATCGACTTGCGATCAAGGAGAATGTGATTGCTACAGTCCACTTATGTCCACTGAGGTCTATGGTTCGAGTCCGGGTTTACACACCACCTCTCTGGAGGCACTGACTATACTCAGAAAATTCAGATCAAGGTAAGAGTGCCACTTATAAGATTCACGTCTCACGTATGCCACCAGAAGTCCATGGTTCGAGTCCGAGTCAACAAACTAACTCTCATTTTAATGGCACCACCTCTCTGGAAGCTCAGACAATGCACAGAGAGTTCTGATCAAGGGAAGTGTCACTGCCATGGATAAGATCCACAGAGGTTCATGGTTCTAGTCCGGGTTCGCATACCAAGTCTCACTTTTACGGCACCACCTCTCTGGAGGCACTGACAGCGCTCAGAGAGAAAGTTTTACTCGTGGAAGAGGAGTAGGAGTAGTTTTACACGTGGAAGAGGAATTAGAAGGAGCTCAAAAAAACGGAAGTCGGGTTCGATATCCCTTGAGAATTTTATAGACCAGCAGAGATCCACTGTGATGACTTTAAATTAGACTCCAGACAAATCTGGAGTCCAGTAAGTTCCATCTGATTCCCACCAACTGGTCATAGGCCGCATTAATCGGGGCATTATTCGTTACGGTCTGGTCCGGAATCCCCGAAAAATTTATCTAATTGTGGGACATCAGGAACCGTGAAAACTGGACGTTCTCTATCTCCTCTGCACCGGTTAGGCTTTTGAGTTGCTTAGATGCCTGTACTTAGGAGTCCACTTTTTGAACAATCTCCGTAACAATGAGAAGACTATTTCGATTCCATGAATGCTCCATAAATGGATAAGTGGAGCAATTCGTTAGAGATTCCTGTGGCAGCACAAAGGAACATTTTCTTGGCCACTACTACCTTCCTACCCCTGAAACCTTGACCGGATTTCGGTAAAGAGAAGAACAATAAGAAAGGCCAGAGGATGACTGGTGCTGATCCGGATTTCATTCGAAAGATTGTCTCTTTGCTTAAAAATTTCGACGTGGCGTCGGGAGAACAAGAGATGGGCCAAAGATCCTTTATCAAGAACCGACTCTATGAGGTGCCGCCAGGGTTATAAAGAAACAAAATCGATAAAAAAAATCCTTCACCATCATTTGCCCTCCCACTTCTCCGCCAAAGTGAAACAGGGTGATGAGGGCATATGACGGTCCTCCCCGATACTCGTTGAAGAACCATGCCCAACCGAGCCCCAGAGAGTTGCTGGAATTGATGCAACCACTCATTCCCACGACAATGTGAATACTTGTTGGGTTCCCCTCGCAAAAAAAAGTCCAGAGCCCACTGGAAAACTGCATGACCAACCCCCCAACACAAACTTCACGTCCAGCCTCGGTTAACCCAGTTAACCACACACGCACTCCATCAACATCGCCCATTGATTCAAACGCACTTGACCAACTCACTTGGCATTTACCCTAGGAACAGCACAAAATTTATTGCGTAAAAAGTAGGACAACCCCCAACCGTCCCTCCGAACCGACAAAAAAAAAAGTGAAAACCGAGGGGAAAGCCTTCTCATTATTCTCAAGGTTGAGGGTGGCTGCTTATGTACTTATCCACTCACCACTCATAGTCCTAATGATTTACATGCCAAGCGCCTCTGCCTCCCCATTTTCGTCATCCCTCGTTCGGAAGCACTCTGTCCCCCTCCCCATCCCCATCGGAGGATGTTGTAAATAAAGTAAAACCCTACCCCAAAAAAGTCCGATTGCGCCTTGGGACTCCCATAAATAACGGGGAAAATTAGTTTTCGCGCCAAAAAATTTCCAGATTCCTGCTTTCACCATGAATTTTACATCTCGCCCCCTTGCCCGCACCCCTCAACCCACCACTCTTAACGGGGAATGAACTGAGCTGTCCTAAGTTGGGTCAACGCGCAAAAAACTGCCTTACCCATGTCCGTGCAAGGAAAAGGACATAAATTCGTCGAAAAGAAAAAGCCGAATCCACAGCCAACCTCCATCCCTCTTGCATCTCCGCCAGGGCATGACGATGAGCGGTTCCTTCGCCAAGCGGACCATTGTTACGAGCTTCGCGTTGACATTGAAAAGGATCCCAGTTTGGTAGCAACAGGACTCGTGGGCAGTGCTGGGGTGAGGGGAGCGCACGTTTTGAAGCGATAACCCGGTCCATTCGAGAGTTCCTTAGCATACCAATCCTCTCCCGTCACCCAGACCATCGGGAACACGTGGCCCGATGCCTTGGGCCCAGGCGATGGCACGCGGTAGCGTCAGCGTCATCCAGCGTCGAGAGGGGAAGACAGTATTCAATGTAAAAGCGACAAAGATGTGGTTCCACATCCTGAGGGAGTCCTGAAGTGCGCACGAGGACGCCGGGACGTCTGAAGGGGAACGAACGAACACGAAATGATTTACTTGAGTGGGCCACATGATTGTGTGGGTGGGTGGAGGCCCTTCTCTCTCGCTCAACTCCGCACTTGGTTCCGTTCTCGGGAGGAGGACTCACGCAGGTCGTCCTCGGCAGGGGAGCAGAGTTATTTTTGGTGAGATAAGTCTGCAAATGGGTTTCAGGTGCCGAGATGCTTGTGCACAGATTGGGCGGCAGTGGGGAGGCTGTGAAGGCACGTGTAGGCAATCAGAATGAATGGAAATCTTGGAATTGGTTGTACTAAACTGTTGTCCTTGAATTCATCCAGCAGTCATTCAGGCATCCGTTCCTGTAGTCAACTGTCGCCCGGGACGAGGGTTGATGCGGTGTGAATTTTATATAGCCGCTTGCGGTTAAGATGACACAAGGTGGCTGGCTAAAGGTTAAAGGGTGGCGTAGCATGAATGGCCCTCCTCTGGTGATTGCGATGCCGGGATAATCTGTATCGACAGGGGTGGCAAATGGGGATGGTAATTAAATTCGCTGAAAGTGATAACGACGAGAATGGGGTGGGTGTTCATTAAGGTTTCGTTCGAAGATTGATGGCGCCCTAGGGAGCTGCTGAAAAGAGATTGTCGCTCTTCAGTGGGTTCTTCTGTGTTTCGTTTCCAGGCTAATGGCCGCTTCACTCTGTTAACTTGTCAAAGAGGATGAAGACGAGCGGGTCTGATTGAAGTCACGATTGATGGGCTCCACATTTAGGGTGACGTGTGCTTCAAATGATGACTTACCCGAGATGTGACATGCTCTGCCATTAGCGCAGATTCCCCCTAGAACAGAGTTTCACCGTAAACAGACTTTTATCGGGAACCGAGCTCCATCGTGAACAGAGTTCCGTCGGGAACAGAGTTCCATCGGGAAAAGAGTTCCATCGGGAACAGAGTTCCATCGGGAACAGAGTTCCATGGGTACTGAGTTCCATCGGGAACAGGGTTTTATCGGGGACAGAGTTCCATCGGGAACAGAGTTCCATCGGGAACAGGGTTTTATCGGGGACAGAGTTCCATCGGGAACAGAGTTCCATCGGGGACAGAGTTCCATCGGGAACAGAGTTCCATCGGGAACAGGGTTTTATCGGGGACAGAGTTCCATCGGGAACAGAGTTCCATCGGGAACAGAGTTCCATCGGGAACAGAGTTCCATCGGGAACAGAGTTCCATCGGGAACAGGGTTTTATCGGGGACAGAGTTCCATCGGGAACAGAGTTCCATCGGGAACAGAGTTCCATCGGGGACAGAGTTCCATCGGGAACAGAGTTCCATCCGGAACAGAGTTCCATCGGGAACAGTGTTCCATCGGGGATATAGTTCCATCGGGAACAAGGTCCAATCGGGAACAGGGTTCCACCGGGAACAGAGTTCCATCCGGAACAGAGTTCCATCGGGAACAGTGCTCCATCGGGAATAGAGTTCCACCGGGAACAGGGTTCCATCGGGAACAGAGTTCCATCGGGAACAGGGTTCCATCGGGGACAGAGTTCCATCGGGAACAGAGTTCCATCGGGAACAGAGTTCCATCGAGAACAGCGTCCAATCGGGAACAGAGTTCCGTCGGGAACAGAATTCCATCGGGAAGAGTGTTCCATCGGGAACAGAGTTCCATCGGGAACAGAGTTCCAGCGGGAACAAAGTTCCGTCGGGAACAGAGTTTCGTCGGGAACAGAGTTTCGTCGGGAACAGAATTCCGTTGAGAACAGAGTTCCGTCGGGAACAGAGTTTCGTCGGGAACAGAGTTTCGTCGGGAACAGAGTTCCGTCGGGAACAGAGTTTCGTCGGGAACAGAGTTCCGTCGGGAACAGAGTTTCGTCGGGAACAGAGTTCCATCGGGAACAGAGTTCCATCGGGGATATAGTTCCATCGGGAACTGTGTTCCATCGGGAACAGAGTTCCATCGGGGATATAGTTCCATCGGGAACAGTGTCTAATCGGGAACACAGTTCCGTCGTGAACAGAGTTCCGTACCTTGATGCTGACGTACCAACCACCCACTTTCCCGACAGTCCCGAAAGACAAAGCGACCAGATGCTCAAATGAGGACCACAAGGATCGCAAGGAGAGTTCCCATCTCAAGCTTCTTATCCGATGAACAAATCGGATGACAACATAATTCATCATGCCCACGCTGGCCCTCCTCTCATCTATTCTTAGGACAAGTTTCAGGTACTCGAGTCCAACGGGCGGGAAATTAAATTAAATCCCACCAAAGAACACGCAAATCCACAGGAAACGACGTCAACAACCCCAAGGCGCCTAAGCAAAATTAATCGCCCCTAAACTGCCTTCACTGCACGACTCCGAAATGAGAGTCGGTCCAACTCCCATCTTCCCCCTCACCCAACAAGCAGGAGTGGGTGGAAAGGAAGCCGCATGGGTGAGATAAAAATCATTTGGGTTCAACGGCTCGCTTTCTTCGTTCTTCGCCTTAATGTCACAGCACGGGCACGTGTAAACATCATTCATCCATCCGGGATTACAAACACCCTCAAGACTTGAATATCCCCGCCACCCAGTCCACCACCCTCGCCGCCCACACAAGCACGCACTCGAAGAAAGGTCGCTTCCGGAAGCGGAGTGTGTCTCCTCGTCCGCCAACGCACGCCATCCATAAGCCACCCCCAATCACCATCACCCCAGCCCCAGCGCAGCCAAAGTGGAGCTAATTTTTACCCTTGGACTGACCTAGGTGCCGGCGTGAGCATCCTCAGAAATCAAGCCACCGCACGGTGTAATGGGTATCTGCGCACTACCGTGGCCCAAGACGCTGGGCTGCTTCCGCAGCAGCCACAGGGACACAATCATGCAATCCAGCAAGAGGCATTAGCATCACCGTCCTCCTAATCTTATAGATGAGACCAATAAACGCCGAAACGCGCTACACGTGGAGATGATTCAATAAAGTCGTTCCCATCGGTCCCTGTGTGCGTGTGTGTGTGTGTGTGTAGGTGCTCTTGCTACGCACAGTTTTCCAGGAAATGGCATGACACTCGTGGCAGTCTTTATTGCGGGGATAAATTCATTTAACGCACACGCAATCTTTCTAAGCCCGTAAACAACTTGCGGACGCATAGCAAACCCTCCCTTTGTGTGCGGCGGGTGGTGTTGATTTCAGAGGGGGGGAGTGGAGCTCGCAAGCAACAATCTAGTGGCCGGGCTTTGGGAAAGCTCATTTACTCACCCCAAATGGAACAACGATTGGGGGATAGATTCTCTCACGGATACGCAATTCACGCGTACCTCAAGCAGGCGCTTCGACTCCCTCTCTCGCACACAGACACTTTTCATGTGTGTGTGTGTGCGTTCGTGTGTGTATTCTCGAAGGATACTCTGAAGAGCGTACGAGCCATGAAATCCGAGGTCAATGAAAGAAGTCGACAGAGAGACGAACACAAAGCAACGGCAGAGTGAAGAGTGAAAATCCAATTGAATCAACCGTGCCACAGGGGATTGAAGAGAGCTTCTTTTTTTGGCAGGAAATTGCGCACGGATCCGATGGAGGTTGTGTTATGCACATTTCAGGAGAAATTGCCTACAAGTCGCCAAAGATGATTAAAGCGGGATGCTTGCTTGCAAAACTTGTACATTTTTCGAAAGCGGCAAAAAGACAGAGGAACTGGGAGCAGGTCGGTTGGTATATCGGTGCTCTGGTGGCTTACAGACTTGACTTAGAGCAACAGCTTGAGTTAATTGTGCCCAATCACTGGAGGACACTTGAGGAAACTCATAGAGCTCTTCACGAGATTGACTACATTCATTCAGTTGTTCTCCTTCTGCTTTTCTCCAACTTCGCAGAGTGACCTCCTGAAATCTTTCTGCTCAGTGAGTTCTTTATTTCGTCATCTCTGATGTCTTGAGATCGATTCCGACGCCAAATCTACTAGGATAGCGCCTATTGAGAAGTTGGCTGTATCATATCTGATTCGATGGGTACAATGGATTCAAGATATTCCTCTGTGAGCCGCTACTCTAAGTCCCTAAGGAAACCACACTATCTATCTACCTACCATATCCCAATTCGGCACAACAATTAAACTTGTCAGAATGTGGTGGACAACAATGGAAACGTTTTGCTGCTTCATCAAATTCACCAAGGTTTTCCGTGTCGAAAAGGTTCTGAAACGCACTCTTACTTGACACCGATAAAGATTCTCGCAAAATGGGCACCACTATGTTATGAAGGTGGCTTGAGATCCACATGAAAAGTGCTTGAATGGGCAAAGGGATGAATTAAGATGATTTAAGCTCTTTGAGCAAAACACAGTACAAAAGCGTCTCAATTCTTGGCCTCGAACTCGACCAAAGTGATTGTTAGCTTAGACTAAGGACTTGACATAGCCCCAGAGAGAATAAAAAACCGCCAATTGGTGAACTCTCGCCGTAAGATGACCCAGTCGCCAAATTTCTCCTCCTTTGAGCCTTGCACCACTTGTATGGAATAAAGCGTCGTTTAGTTGGAACTACAGCTCGGACATATCGATGTTGTCGAGCGCTGACCACAAAAAGTCGGTTAAACTTGCCATTGACGATAAAGGAGCCTCCTTCATTTCAAAAAATAAGGTCTAATGATACCGCTATAAGCCGTTCCAAAAGTCAATCTTTGTGAATGCATCGATGGGTAGTTGAACACTTGTGGATTGTTTGCGCTTTAACAACGGCAATTTTGCTTGCTGATATAGCTAAGCTAAAAATGGGCTTCGCAGCAGCGCATTCTGTCACCCAAATTTTCCAAGACCTTCTTGATGGTTTCGGGCTGTCGCTCACCGATTGCTTGGGTGATATTGGCCTTAAGTGCTTGAATCGTTTCCGGATTGTTGGCATAACAACGGTCCTCAACGCCGTAGAGCAGGATTGAAAAGATCAAAGTCTTGTACAGGATGGGCCAGATACAAGATTCTTTTTAGGTTAGGTTAGGTTGAAGTGGCTGACTGTAGATAACAGTCACACTTAGGCCAATTTAGGCCAATTGTGATACCGAAAAACCATTTAGTGCTTTCAAGGAAGCTCTTTAATTGTTTAATGCTGACGTTGTGCAATTCGCTCAAGTCGTTAAAGAAGTAGGCTCCAAAGTGTTTCATTCTGCGAGAGGAGAGCGCGCTACAAGTGCAGAGAAGATGGATTATGCTTTCTTCTTCTTCTTCGTCTCTGCAGCTTCTGCAGAAATCATTATGTGGGAGTCCCATTCTTGAGGCGTGAGTGCCACGCCTCATCACAGTGTCCGGTGATAACGCCAATGAGAATCCTTAGGGATGACCTGTTAATTCTAAGAAGATAGAGTGAACGTTTTAGATCAAGTTTAGGCCAAATTTGCTTTGTGATGAGGCACGTAGTGCCATCTGACCATCTTGAGTTGGTGTTTTTAACAGAATGATTCTTTAAAAGAAGTTTAGCTGTAGCGAATGGCATAGGCGGAGGATCTCCACTAGGGAGGTTTGTGTAGATCGTACCGCTCCTGACGAGGTAATCAGCTTCACAATTCCCTGGAATGTCACTATGTCCCGGCACCCACATGAGGTGAATATTAAAATGCTCAGCCATCTCGCTAAGAAATAGGCGGCAATTTAGGGAGGTCTTAGAGAGAAAAGGGATCGAGTTCAGGGATTTGATTGCTGCCTGGCTGTCTGAACAGATGGTGATGTCCTTCTTGGATATCACGTTGTTCTTGAGCCAAGACAGAGATTCTTATTGCCATCGTCTCAGCCTGGAATACGCTACAATGTTCTGGAAGGTGGAGGGATATACTAAAATTGAGATCCTTGGAGTAGACACCTAATCCTACTCCCTCGTCCGTCTTCGATCCATCTGTGAAAATACGCAGAGGACCGTCCAGCGTCTGAGTATCAGACTTCCAGTCGGACCTGGAGGGTATGCTGGTAGAGAAGTTTTTCTCAAAGACGAGATGAGGCAGTAGGAGGTCGGTGTCGTGCGGTAGAAACTCGAGGTTATCTAGAATGATGGAATGACCTGTATGGTGGTTATCTCACAGGTGCAGTGTTCAGAGTCTTACCGCTGTGCAAGCTGCTGCTTGTCTGGCAAACAAGTCAAGTGGAGGGAGATACAGTAAAATATTTAATGCTTCGGATGGTGTCGTCCTTAGCACCCCACTGATGCATGTGCTTGCAGTTCTTTGCACGCGGTTACGAAGGTTGCGGTTGACGGCTGTGCCAAGAGCTGTCCATCATACTGAGACCCCATATAGAAGGACCGGTCTGACTACGGCTGTATACAGCCAATATGCTATTCTAGGCTGAAGGCCCCATTTACATCCGATTGCTTTTTTGCAGCAATAGAGCGCAGTGGTAGCTTTCTTAATACGCTCCATGATGTTGGACTCCCAGCTTAGTTTTCGATCTATGACGAGACCCCGGAATTTGGCCTTGTCTGTGAGCGTAAGTTTTACGCCACACAATGAGGGAGGGTCAAAGAGGGAATTTTATATTTCCTCATGAAGAGTATTAGTTCAGTTTTTTGCGGATTAACTCCAAGACCGCATGCACTGGTCCAGATTCTTTTTGAAAATGCAATAAAATGAACAAAATTAAATATTTTTCCATGTATTAAGGCCCTAGTAGGAAGAACAAACCTTCCCATTAATCATGAAATACAACGTCGTTCATGTGGCTACCTCGGATGGCTTCGCAGAAGCGCTTGCTGTCACCCCAATTTTCCAAGACCTTCTTGATGCTTTCGGGCTGTGGCTCACGGATTGCTTGGGTGATATTGGGCTTAAGTGCTTGAAGCGTTTCCGGATTGTTGACATAAAATCGGCCCTTCATGACCAAAGGGGTCGAACCGCAGCTCCGAGGAGGCCAGTTGACATCGCCAAGATGGCTGATAAAACGATTTGGGAATTTGGTGCGCAAAAGATCGATTGTGGCATGGGCTGTGTGGCATGTGGCATGGCGCGCCATCCTCCATGAACCAGAGGTCGTCCAAGTCCATGTCTTCAATTTCAGTAAAAAAAAAAAAGTCGGTTAACATGCTAACATAAAGCCCACCGTTGACGGAAACCTTGTTCCCAGCATCATTTTCGAAGAAAAATGGTCCAATGATGCCTCCCTCCTCAATCTGCACCAAACTGTCACTCTCTGTGGATGCATTGGCTTCCCAACAATAACGTGCGGGTTTTCCATTTTCCGAACCCTCTATGCGTCAATTTTGTTTGTTAACGTAGCCGCCGAGATAAAAATGTGCCTCCGCCTCGTCAGAAAAGATGATTTTTCGCGCAAAATCGTTGTCCAATTTCAGCTGAGCTGCTCTAAGGCCCAAACTACGAAGCGATAAAGAAGCGGATGGTCGCACGCCTTCAATTGCTGAGTCAATTGGACCTTGTAAGCGAATAATCCAAGATTGTGCAGAATTCTCCTCAGGCTAGTGCGTGAAATGTGAAAAGTTGAGCTGTTGAGATCGATGGCGAGTTGATGTTCGTGAACTAAGTCTCACACTCTCGGCCACAGCAGCCACGTTCTCATCCGTACGCACCGTACTACGACGGAGACCATGAGTGTTGTCCACTAGCATACCAGTCTCACGAACTTTTTGCACAAACTTGAGTACAGCAGTCGCGGTGTGTGCTTCATTGCGGCCAAAACTTCTTTTCAAAAAACGCACTATTTGGGCTACACAGCATTCACTTTGGAAATACGTTTTCAATACTTCCCAACGTTGTTCATAGAGCTACTCACATCGTCCCGCGGAGGTATGGTACAGACTTTCTGTGAAGATTTCGAGCGGAAAACAGATGTCAGTGTCAAAATAACCCATGATTTAAAAAAAGTGCTTTAGTCCAAATTAAGAGCTCGAGCTTGATGAGTCTGCGAGTTCAACTTCGTGGCACGATGCGGAGGAGGGTGCCCTCTTATAAGGCGGCGCTTACACTTGGATGACATCTTCAATCTGCTTACTGTACCAAGGAAGCCAAGGAAGCGAAAGGAGATGTTCAGAAAGGCTTAGCATCAGAATAAGACAATGATAACTTCCTACGCACCTACTTCCTCCAACAAGTCTTCGTTGAAGGGAGTCAGTGAATCGATTATCAAAGCCGTCCTGTAATGCAACTTACCTCATCCCATCATTTATCCTGAATTTTCAAAGGATGCTCCGGGATTACTGATTGACCTGCAGAGGCTTCTTGTGCATTTTTAAAGCTTCCCATTCAAGCAGCCCCCAGATTTGCTGAATTTTCTGCTGAATTTTGATTAAAATTCAAAATGTGCTTCGCCTTTGGTCTTCCTTCATCACCCAAGCCACTGACTCACCAGCCCACACACACAGCGAGGAACAGGGATGTTTAGTGTGGATGTGTCGAGAGGGACATGTACATGAGCGCTCCTATTGAGTGTCAATACAGCCAAAAGGAGAGCTGAATATAATTTGTATTCAAGGTCGAACCCGGTCAAGGTTACATTCACCCCGTAAAATGTCATAGCCTCACACACGTTTCGACCACCTCACCCATCCCCCAAACATCTCCACACTTGTAAATGTGTGTGAGGAGACAATGCCACGCAGTGGAAAAGGTCCAAGCAATGTGAGACAGAGAGAGACAGAGAGACTGAGAGAGAGAGAGAGTGAGGTTTCGGGTGTGAGAGTGTTTGTGTGTTATCCTGCGCTCACCCTTCGCTTTTGTTTTGCTTCACAATTGCGGGAGATGAGGGGAAGGAAATGAAAAGCTTTCCGTCATTCACAGGTACCGTTATCGGTGTTTTTTGCACACCAACACACACACACACAACCATCCCACAGTGCCTCGACCTCGAACTTCATGCACACAAGTGGGCAATGTTCATTGCTTCATTGAATGTGCCTGCTGCTGCCACTCTGCCGGTGGCTATCACGTTGGGGTTCAACTGTGGGGAGGGGGCGCGTGTGCTTGTGTTGGTGTGTGTGTGATGAGAGATAGGGAAACTGTAGGCAGAAATGAGAATGATTTCAAAATTAAATTTTTCATTATTTTCTTAAAGGAGCTGCTCTCGGTTTTGCACCGCAGCGGAGGAACCTCCGATGGGGTGAGTGAACGCGTGCACGTAATAGCGTTAAGCTGCCATAAATTATGTCACCTTTCGCACTCAAAGCGTGTGCGTGTGTCTGTCACCGTGTCACCAGCTACAACCCCCCACCGCGCGGCACGCTTGACTTGATTTTTTCTCAATTAAGCAACACCCCCACCCACCCTGGGACCGGTTGCCGAATGAGAAATCTTAATTGAACCCTGGTCAAGGGGCAGGATGTGGTGGCAGAGGAAACTGCGCATTTTTGAGCTCTTCTAAGAGCCCTCTTTGGCTCAGTCTGCCACCCAAACTCAGGTGTGGCGACAGCAGCAGGTGGGATAAATTGCGTTGAGGGAATTTTAAAGACGACACAGTCGATTTATTGGCTTGGATCCGTGAATTACCCGGTGAGAGAGGCACTCAAGATTCCCTCAACCCTCCCACAGGCACGCGAACACACGCAATCAACCCCCCCCCCAGCCAGATGGATGGGGCACGAGTGCGATAGATAATTACATTTTTGCGGGATGAATTGCTGATGTGCGGCGCGTGTTCGTAGGGCGAGCTGGCAGGCGAGTGTCAAGGTGTCTTACGGCACGTTGAAGGTGTCAAAAGTTTTATTACTTGCCACATGCAAAGGATTTCTCAGAGACGAACGGTGACAGAACGGACGAAGGGGATGCATGTCATGAAAGTAATGGAATTGCCTTTCAACGTTTGACATCAGGGACAAACGGAGTAGGGGGGGTTGGGAGCTTTGTTTTATCACTTCTTTTGAATATTCACTGAATACCTGTGACGTCAAGGTTGTTCCAAGGAAATTCACTGTGTCATCAGAGGGATACATGCTCTCGATGAAGTTCTGTTGAGGATCTGTGGGCGATGCTGTCGTGGGGAGGCACTCACACTGGGGTGGGTGTTGGGTTGTGTGTCCCTGGATCAGCGTTGGCGTCTGGATTTTCAATTACATCGATAGTCTCATGAACCCCGACTGGGGAGAAGTTGATTTAGGACTACGAAGGAGATTGAGGAGCATGTGTCGCAGTTGATTGAGGTTGATGCCTGTTCCATAACTTTGACGAAGGAAGACATCTGGTCCACAACAACAAGCACTTACAGACATCCCCACTTCCGCTTCGCTTCAGACGTGTGTCAATGACGCATTGCCTAGTCGGCAACTCCCCCAAAAATCGCACGGATGTGACTGAATTACTGAACGTCTGCGCTCGCATGAGATGCTATCAAGCTCCCGATGTGCCTTCAAGACCGACTCTCCGTTTCCGATCGGTATCAGATCTCATAAAAACAAAAAGTTGCTGATCCAAACCACGCGTAGGTGGAGGGGAAGTCCAAATTGAATGCAACCCTCTCTCATGAAACAGTACACCTCCTCCCAGCGACTGAAGCACTTCACAAACAATTTCGCCATGACATCGGAATCTTGGAAGCCTTGAACATGGTCATTTGCTTTCATTCGTTTTGTTTGTTCATTCACTTGTCTCATGCTCGCTCGCTCGCAGGGAGACGCCGAGTCAGTCCGGCAAAGGTGCAGCGGTGTGATGCACCGGCGGAGTGGGAAACAAACAAAGCCCGGTTGGGTGGGGGGTGGGGGGGATGGGTTCTAATTCCGAGAATCAGTGTACGTAAGACGATTCCTTTGTTGACAACTTAAGTGCCTGATACATCTCTCTCTTGCAAGAAATTCCACACACGAGGGTCGATCTAACGTTTGCATGCAGGCGAATCTAAATCGAAGGCGGTCACAGCCAAAGTGCAGTGGACATCATAAATGAGGAAATGTGAGCTACTTCTGTGATCGAATATGAGCCATTGCATGCAATCGTTCCCGTCAATGAACTGTTTCAAGGCCCTGCCACACACGGCGACGTGATAAACTGACGGAACAGCGTGACAGCGGTGACTTGAGAACTTGGCAGTGAGCCATTTAATGTTTTTTCCCCCGGACGATGGGTGCTGATAATTTTCTCGGTTTTCGGAGTTTAGGTATGGTTTAGGAGTCGTTGAGATTTCTGTTACCGACTTCGATTTCATCAGAGTAAATTCGGTAGTCCGAAAATTCGGAGTCCCAGTAAGTGAGCTTGCTCTTAATTACAACGAATTTCACTCTCCAACTAGAAATGATGAGCTCGATTAGATCGAACTGCAAAAAGAATGCAAAGAAATAAATCTTTTTCGGAGTTGTTGTTTGAAAATGAAGCTAGCGACCTCCTACAGCCGCATGAAGATCTGTTTAAGTGCAGGACTAGAGTTTTTTTTATTGATCAGTCGAAAATCAATCAATCGGCATGCAAAGGAACGTAGATAATTCTGAAAATAGTCCACAAAATTATGTGAAAATTACATAGAAAAACATAGAATGGTCATCATTAATTCAAATCCAACTTCAAATTGTAGGTGACAGAAAAATGAGTACAGAATCATAGAACCAACAACTTTTTGAACTTATCTCAGTACATAAATTCATAGAATAAAACATAGCATAACTCTTCGGTATCATCAAATAGTGAGAATAAGAATTCTATGAATTATGAAATCATACCCATAAACTTTTAAAAAAATATGTACAAAAAACTTTAGAGAAAAACGTAGAATTACTCCGAAAAAATTAAATCAATATCTTGTGTTTACAGGAAATGACAGTAAATCAGTAATTGGGAGCAGCAAATCTGTGACCTATAAAATTGGGTCAATAACTTTTTTAAGTAAATTGATCAGTTAACCTTATAGAAAAAACATAGAATTCCTCATAACCTGTTAAAATCACTTTCCTGAGTTATAGTCTACAGGAGACTGTATCAAATCATCAAGTAATTTGTAAAATAAATGAAAAAATAATAGAAAAAAAAAACATAGAATAGCCCCCAAGTGTCATTCTGCGGTCAAAAGATAGAACTTGTTGACGCATATATTACAACAGCAATTTTTCTGTAAGAACTTTGTTTTTATCAGCAACCAGTTTGCCACTTTTCACCACAAGAACGGACAGAAAACATAGAATACCCTAAAAAACGACTTCCCCACTACTTTGTCAACATACTGATCTGGAATTCAAAATACCAACACTTTACCCCTTGAATATGCTACCCTCTTGGATTTCATGTGTCTAATGTTGAATCAATTCTATAACTCCGAAAATTTCGGAGTACCACAATAAATCTCCCGAAAGGTAGAAATGAAACATCTTTTGTTTTCGTGTTTCTTAAAAGTTTTTTTCAATCAGGTTTTCGTTTAAACTTCCCCCGTCCCCCGCTCTCAAGCTCCACAGCCCACAAATTTATCCCCACACGATTTCATCGAACGTCCATCCGAAAATTCCCTACAAAATGTGACCACCCCACACGCTGAGAGGCCCGTGTTCCAACACGAGTTACATTTTTCAAATCAGCACGAGGACCACACTGAGGACACATGTTTAAAGCACCCCTTGGTCCTTTTCTGTTGGTCTCCACAAAAATACCCGATGTGGGTCTACACGTGCGGTAAAACTTCTTAGGGCACAGGCAAGGGTCTTCCTCATCAACCAAAATGCCACCGCTGCCTTATGGCAACGCCAGAATCCGATTAAGGTCTTAACAAACAGCGTGCATCCCTCCACGCAGTCCCACACGCAACAGGAATTCTAAGAGCAGCACCTTCGCATAAAAATAGTCCCACAGGCTTCGCAAAAGGCTACAGGTTATCAATTAAATTCACAACCCACTCGACGTTTGTTGATTAGTTCATCTACCTCTGGAAAGTTCCGCTCTGACATTTTGTTCGGGCATGCAAAAGTATTTCATAACACTCTCGACCAACTGACGCACTCAGTGGTGGGCGGCACACGGGTTCACATTTTTACCGAAGCCCCCCGCCATCGGCATCGCGCCTCATACCATCGCAACGTGCCGTGGCCAAGAGGATGTGCAAGTTTCTGTTTAGTCTGACATTCACTTCGCACTCTATTCTACCGTCGCTGTGTCGGTGTGTGAGTGTGCGGTGGGGTGACCCTGCTCAATGGCAAACGTCAATAAACCCGGGGACCTTTTCTGCCGGTCCTTTCGCGAAAGTTTTCCACAAAAGCTCTGCACGAAGAGAAACTAAAATTCGCTCTTCCTCGTCGTTTTTCTCGCTCTCTCGGAATGGGGTAGTTCTGGTTCTGGTGGTTGCATGCAACAGTTACTTTTTCCCATATGATTGTGTGAGATTACCGTTAATTAGTGTCCTGCATCAGAGGATGGAAAATTTTCAAGTACCCAAACCCACACAGACTCAGGGGCCATCCCAGCAAGGAGCTCGGTCCACGTTCGAGGCCTGTGCACCGAGAGACGACCTTCTATTGAAACTCAATATCTGTCCAAGCCACCCTCCCCCATCGCATATCCTTCATCTATCAACCTACACTTACTGTCAGACCAGGGCCAAAACAAAAACAACAACAGCAACAAATAAATTGAGAGCCAACCGGACGATGTGTACTTGAGCATTGGGCAAGGACGCAAACTTGGGAGCTTGGTTAAGTTCAAGGCTACCACAAGGATTTCAGTTTTCCACCGCTCCTCTCTCTCTCTGTCTCTCTCTCTCTGACACTCTCTGTGTTGCTCGGTTGGCTTACCAGTGGGTGGCATTGTGTGCCTGTGTCTGTGTGGTATCCTTCAGATCAGCGGCTCGTGTAAATAATTGCCTCTGCTGTGGGCTTGTTCTTCTTCTCCACTCTAAGGCCGGTCCCGGCGAAAGGATAATTTATTTTTGGATAAGACTCGAATGCTGGTTATGTGACGGCAGTCTAATGAAGAGGACGCCCGAAGGACATCCCACGCGCGGGACGGGTATGCAATCGGATTTGGTTCGACTACAAGTCAAGTATTTGATTCGGATTCGGTCTAGGTGGGCTTACATGCTGAGGAACCTTCAACCCAACACACACACAGAGAGTGAGAGAGAGGGAGAGGTAGAACGAAGCCGGCTCGTGGAGACATTTACAGGGCCCTCATGAATGAACGAGTGAGTGGGCTTGTGTCCTTGTCCTTAGTCGAATGCCAAACCGCCTCACTACCCCCGCCTCAGCACAGAGCCACCGGCATTTGGCAGTCACTCAGGCAGGCACAGGCACAGGCACATAAGCAGCACCAGCGTGGCAATGACGCAAAACAGTCGCTTTTTTGGTGCGGCTTAGCCTTGGCCAATGAACACAAACGGAAGGTGGGGTTGCATGCCTCCTCAATCGCTTCGTGTGTACTTTGTGTCGTCGTACTTCAGTTGTTCGCGTTTCGCAGCCGGCATCGACGAGGAGTGAAGTACGTTACGAGTACGAGTACAGCTCACGGTGTGTTGCATGCCACCAGGCCACCAGGAGGGTGCCACGACGCCACTGGAACGGTGGTCTAAGAGCGGTGGCTGGTGTCCTTCGGTTGGGTGGCTTCTGGCTTTTCTATTTGCTCAGTGTCCCTGAAGTGGATGAGGACGAGCGAAGCAACGTAACAAGGATAATGATGATAATAACAAAAGCAATGTCAGAGTGCAAATGAAATTCGAGGCGTAATAGGGATCGACCCACCCCCTGCGTGGCGTGTGCGGCAGACGTGGTCTTTTATGCACGACTTCGATGAGCCTTTGATGAGTGTTCAATGTCAAGTGGGGGGTGGCCATCAGTACATGTGAAGGAGGCGGCTGGACAGGCTGAAGTCGATTACGGCCAGATAATTGAAGCGAGTCGGTCGGAGGAGGAGATGCGATGAGAAGAAGGGCCACCTTCCTTGGCACCTGCGAGACGAGACGAGGAGAGTTTCTAAATCGAAGGACAGATCCCCTGAGAGCAGGGGGAGAATGACAGACAGTCGCTGATGGGATTCTGAGCATGGAATGTGTATCTGGATCAATATCTACCCTCGATTGGCCAGCATCCTTTTTGGCAACAACAACCAGTCAGACGACGGTGGGGAGTGGGTTGATGTACAGAGGATAAGACAAAGTTCGTGAGCAAGTCAATGTCACGCCATGGACGGAGACAGCAGAGAAGTCGAGAAGAATGTGCGAATAAATCTTGACTTGCTGCCACGAAGCTCATTGAAGCCGAAGAACAATTCGATGGAATGAAGGTTTCTCCCTCGTCTCATAGTCTGAAGTGTCCTAGAGAATTTAGAAATTTAAAATGAACTTCGAATGGATTTCATGCTAAGTTTGGAGTAATTTATTGATCTCGGCGCTTGGTCTGTCCTTAGTTTTGTTTATGCGATTTCGGATGGTATTTCAGTGGGGGGTCGTTTTCAGTCGCTGGCTCTTGATTTTGTTTTATTTATTCCCTGATCTGTTCTAAGGTCGGGTTACGTGGAATGCGACTTCCCCTATCAAGGGAATGCACTAAGCCTAACGTACGCTCACGAGGGCTCACGAGGGTAGCCAACAACAGGTTTCCTTGAAAGGCGGTTGTCCAAAAAGTGCGACCTCAAGTTTTTTTTTGCAAGTTTGTCGAACGGGTTTCCTTCATCTTTATGGACTATCAAACTTTTCATTGCCTACAAAATCAGAATCCTTCACGTTTGCCCACAAAAAAAACTCCAAAGGGGTCAAATCGCAGCTCTGAGGCGTCCAATTGACATCGCCAAGACGACGATATGGGAATTTGGTGCGCAAAAGATCGATTGTGACACGGGCTGTGTGGTATGGCGCTCCATCCTGCATGAACCACAGGTCGTCCAAGTCCATGTCTTCTAATTCAGCAAAAAAAAAGTCGGTTAACGTTGCTCTGTAACGCCCACCGTTGACCGAAACGTTGTTCCCAGCCTCATTTTCGAAGAATGATGGTCCAATGATGCCACCACTCCACAATCCGCACCAAACTGTCACTCTCTGCGGATGCGTTGGCTTCTCTATAATAACGTGCGGGTTTTCCGTTTTTTGAGCTCTAGATGCGACAATTTTGTTTTTTAACGTTGCCGCCGAGATGAAAATGTGCCTCCGCCTCGTCAGAAAATCGCGTAAAATCGTTGTCCAATTCAAGCTGCCCTGAGGCCCAAACTGCCAGGCGATAACGAAGTTGTGCTGAGTCAATTGGACCTTGTAAGCGAATAATCCGAGATCTTTGTGCAGAATTCTCCTCAGGCTGGTGCGTGAAATGTGAAAAGTTGAGCTGTTGAGATCGATGACGAGTTGATGTTCGTGAACTAAGTCTCACACTCTCGGGCACAGCAGCCACATTCTCATTTGTGCGCACCGTACGACGACGAGGACCACGAGTGTTGTCCACTAGCATACCAGTCTCACGAACTTTTTGCAGAAACTTGCGTACAACAGTCGCGGTGGCTGCTTCATTTCGGCCAAAACTTCTGTTCAAAAAACGCCTTGTTTGGGCTAGACAACACTCACTTTGGAAATAAGTTTTCAATATTTCCCAACGTTGTTCAAGCGTAATGCGACTCATTTCGTTCCGCGGAGATATGATACTGACTTTCAGTCAAGATTTCGAGCGGTCAACAGCTGTCAGTGTCAAAATAACCTATTATTCAAAAAAAACACTAGATGGTCCACCCTATTTAAGGATGAGGCTTCTTTAGTGTGGAGCATGCAGTCAACTGTGCATAGATGTAGTCAATATTTCTTGGTGAGAGTTTTTCTTTCCGTGTGCGGTGCTTTCCTTGCTGAGTACCCAGTCTTTCGGTCGTACTGGTTTTGATGACTTGGATTCTTGTAAAATGTCTGGTCTTTTTGAGACTTTCTTGGATATAAGTATTCTTGCGCGCATTTCGTATTTCAGGCAGCAGCATCTATTGGCAGCAGTAGCTCTTCAAAAAATTCCAGTTTCCGATTGTTTTGGATACTCAAAGTCGGTCATACTACGATCCTGCAGGCGTTTCTCAGTGACAATTTCAAAAAGAGCTTCACTTGGACATGCGCATGTACCAACCGCGAGGAAATCAACGCCCAGCATCAGCTGGAGAACAATTTCGTACTGAAGTCTAAAAGAAATTTGTAAACCGAGAGTGAATTCAAGAACGACCAAGTTGATTGTGTTTGACAATAAGAGAGCCATACCGCAAATCAGACTCCCCGTCAGCGATGGATACATTCGAAAGCGCTAGACTCTTGGGTATCATTCTTGTACAAGTATTTAAACTGGAAGCAGCATGTCCTTGAATGGGTCAAAGGAGCTACGTGCGGTACATATGTACATCTGCAAAATTCTTGGCAAAAAGTGGGGTCCAAACACCAAAACTGTCATGTAGATGTACACGTCCGTTTCTAACTTTTGGATGTGTTGTCTGGTGGTAGACTGTGTTGAAAGCCATAAACTAATATGCAGAAACTGGCATGCGTGGCAGTTACAGGTCCGACTAGCTGGACTAGACACTGCTTCGCATAGCATCAAGAACCCCTTACCGGCATATGCGTGCTGAGAATCAGCTGATCAAGTTGCTGCAATTCAAGCTCTACATTTCATGCTAGCTAAATGAACACATTCTCAGTTAAGGAAGTGGAATGTGACTATACCTTGAAAAGCTTTGCTCCTTCTTCAACAGAATTGAGTGGGAGACAAACGAAAGCATTAACGAGACGGCCATCAAGGTTCACACCGATGGGTTTGACTGGCACCAGCTTTTAACAGACTCCCTGGTAACAACAGTTTTTCAAGCGGGAGTCCTGGCAGTTAAAGAAGTGGCCAAATGTGGCTAACGTTAGCAGTACCACCAGCTGATTCATAGGTCGGTGCCCTTACCATGATTATTGACAGTCAGGCGGCCATGAAAGGAGGGGACTGAGCCTTTCATCTTCCATCGCTGTCGGTCTTTCAGTCATTAAGAGCAAGTAGTCTTGCGTTCGCGATCACCAGGTTTTTATATAGCGGCCTTCCTTTCTTTCTCAAACCAGCAGTCTAGGCTTCGAAGCATTGGTGTTCATGTTGATTCGGAGTCACTCCTGTTTGTCCATGTGACTCCATACACATCTATGTTGAGCTTAATAGAAAAAGCTTCTTGCTTGGGGCTCAGGTTTAACCAGAAGTGTAGAGGCATCCAAGAAGAAGAAGAACTGCACATTCATTGGACCTAGAGACAAGATTGTTGGATGGGAGCCTTATCGTTGGCACCTTAACTAACTTACTTATCAAGCTTGCGACCCATGGAGGGTCTGAGCCTGAGCAATTGTTTCATCGCTGACGGTCCTGGGCACGCTGCTTCTAGTCATCAAGACGATAGTTTGTCTTGCATCGACTGGATGGCGCAGTTGGTTAAGTGCCTGCTCTGAGTTAGAAGAGTCCCAGGTTCGAATCCCAGTGAAATCGAATTTGGTCCAGTCACCATTTGCCGTTGGGATCAAATTAACGGCACTAGAGTAGGTTGCTACCTGGCAGTACAATGGACTAGTTTTGAGTTTGAGTGCTCCAGTGTAGTGTTTCAAAAACCTCCGAAACAAAAAGTTAGGGGAGTCCGAGGTTCGAATCCCAGTGAAAGCAAAGTTAATTCCCTATTATCCGGTTTTTCAAACCATCCGGTCACCATTTGCCGTTGGGATCAATTTAACGGCACTATCACAGGAACGGTCGACCAGTGGTAGCAGTCTCTGGGTATCACAATGGACCAACATGGTCTAAGTGTAGTGCTGAATTCACTAGCAACCCCATAACCTAATCTAGCCTTGTCTTGCATCTGCGATCACTTGGTCCTTATACCGGAGGTTCGGTCTTCCTCTCTTTCTCTAACCAGCAGGCTCGGCTTCGAAGACTCTTTTGACAGCAGCATTGGTATTCATTCACTGGAAGTGGCCGAGACAGTTTTGTCGACGGATTTTTGCCTTCCGGACTATGTCCTTATCTTTGTACAACTCGAAGAGTTCCCTGTTGTGTCTTCTTCTCCATTCGCCTTCTTCGCAGAAAGGACCAAATATCTGACTTAGAATTTTCTTTCGAAGGCACCAGGATCAGCTCTGCAGGTCGGCTTACAGCCTTTGACTCTATATAGCAAGATTGACAGGACCTGTAGTGCATGGTTTTGATCCTTCTAGTCCGGATTTTTGACCCAAGAAGTTTTGACAAACCGAAGAAGCAGCCGTAGTGTCACCTTGACTAAGGGCGGACATATTTCGCCGACAACTTGCATCCTCCATTCGATCTGCTTAAACCACTATCCTCGTCTGCATTCCTCAGCCATCCTGCTGGAGGAATGACAAGAAGTGCGGGCAATCAATCGGGCATCACAGTGGGTCCCCGAGGGAGTAAGTGAGACGCCGTCCACCCACCACCCACCAACTTACCCACCTGCCTTGTCTACCATCGATCCATCTCAAGCTTGAATGGCGACTCTTCCCTAGGAATTATTTCAAGGATAATTGAACTCCCATTCAAGACTGACATCAAATCAAATTTCCGCACTAAATCAATGCCAAAACCCCCGCGAGTATTCGTCGCTAAATCTTTCATTTGTCAAGTGCTGTCATAACCCAACGGAATATCCATCAAAATCATGTTCAACGCCCACTTCAGCTTCACTTAACTGCCAACAAACTGTCGCAACCACTGCCACGTGTGACAACCACATGTGTGCACTTCCATCGACCACTTCCGGTGAGTCCAGCGGCGCGGAGTCCCCAGCGCTGGTGGCGTCTACTTCGAAATCACGAATCCAACACGAATCAAGCATTCAAATTGGTCAACCTACGTCAGTCTGATTGTCGCCCACTACGGTACCCATCTTCCTGCACACATCCGCCCTCCACTACCCCAATGTGTCTCCACGCTGCACATACTCGTGCATTGCAATTCAATATCTCCCTCCAGCTCCAGCGGTTAAAAATAGACGGCTTGGCCGTCTCGTGGCCTGGTCGGTGGAAGCTTTTGCGCTTCTCTCGATTCAATGTGAAGGTTGCCACGAGCTCGTTTATTGCCACCCCCACACCTCGCTCGTGCACTCGGCTCCGCTCGGTTCAAGTGCAAGGGTTGTCACCGGGGCCACGGCAAAGGTCCCCGTTACTACGTCCTACTACATGCAATCCGAGGCCAAGCACACCTACACCGGAATGGCTGCTGCTAAGGGTGACTCCCTCTCTCGCTCTCTCTCTCTCTCTCAGTGTCGAGGGTTGATTGTGCGTGGATGTTGCGGTGGTGATGGTGGAGGGACGATGGTAAACAGTATTGTCTACCCGAGTTGATAATAAAAGCTTTCCAAGGACACAAATTGAATTCCAGCAAGGATATCTCAACCTACACACACGCGCTCACATTGGATTTGATTACGCTGTGTCGAGCTGAATGAGAAGGTCAACACGCGCTGGAGCTGCAAATAAATTACCGGCAAAGTGGATTTCTTTCTTCCACTCTCAGCCACTCTCCTTCGTCCGTGTCTCTCGGCTTCCATTGTTCAAGCGCCCTCTCTCCCACCCTCCCTCACCTCACAATCGAGATCAATTGATGAAGATGTGCGGGGGGGGGGGGGGGGGGGGGCAACGATTTACATCAAGAGGGACCGTAAAATCTATTTCATGCGGGATTGTTGCTTTGAATGAGACGGATTAGGGATTGAAGTCGACACGAGATTTGCGATGAGAACGATAGCTTATGTTGCTTAGCTTCTGATGATACCTTTCAAGGGGTTATTTTGGACTTTTTTCCATGGACATGAACATGGACATGGACATGGACATGGACAGGGGGCGAGGATGATGACAGGAGCTCGGCGGGTGTCTTAAGCGATGTTCTTGTGGGGATGTGACATGGAGGAGTGTGGAGTGATTTAGTTGGAGGTTTCAGTTTACATTTTGAATGGAATATATAATTCTTTGACGGATTGACTGGGATTTGACTTTGATTAAAAGCTGAAATTATGACATTTGTCATACAAGTGAAAAGGTTTATGAGACAGATGGAAAATATGGTCTCACAGGTGCCTAAGCTTTAGGTAAACAATTTTTGCCATAAACTATTCGTTTTGTCACAAATTAATGCTACAACAGTTCTCATGAGATGCGGTGATTTTAGGAAAATGGACAACCACCAGCATCGTTCTGGTGCTGCCAACACCGTCTTTCAGCAATCGAATGTGCGTCACATCAGAATCAGTCAAGTTGTCCCATCAGGGGTCCATAGATCATTTGCCGGGAAGTTCAAGTGGTTGATTCAGTCGCCATTTTGAGAAACGTAGGCTTTTACAGCTGAACTATTTTGAAGTTATGGAGTTACGTAGCTACGAAGACATTTTTTCCATCAACAAGAAATGACAAGTCAACATACAAAATCGATTGAAAAGTGGGCGCCTTGAATGAAGTTTGGGGAAACATGAGTCTTTAGTGAAAAATTTCAGTCTTTGGGTTCGATGTTGGGCATTTTGTTTCAAAACTTGGCGAGAATCACTGGAAATCGACGAGAGATCCATGTTTCCGACGACCATTGAACCGTAAGCGTTTGCCATTTTCATAGTTAGTGCATTAAGAACGATGGATAATGCTTTGTTTTAAAGCCCGCCGATTGTGTGCGCGTAATGTGAGGCCCTTCATCACGACAAAGCTCTAGATCAACACTGGCTTACAATGGATCCAAAATGTTGATCTAGTTGAGTCGTGCTTGCAAGTCTTTACGGTACCCGCACACTCACTCAATACTGACTCACTCTTGCTTGCCTTTTTAATGTCAGGTATTTCAACGTCTCTTTTTTTTGGTTACGTCCAAGGATGTGGCAATCGAAAGACACTAATAGCCCGTGCTATCAGGATGCACGTATTCGATTTAAATACGCCTAACGTACTAACCCCCACCCTGCACTCTTCTACCACGCTCCCCGCGGAACTGCCCTTAGGTATTACTTAGCGGGGCTGACAAGCAATTAATGCTACTCCTGTGACTCGACTGCTTCTGCTGCTGCTTCTATTATCCGCAGCTCAATCTGTGTGTTTTTTATGCGGCCGCATATGTTCACCCAGTAATCATCTGACTCCATCATTCTCTTTACTAGATCTGGTGGGTCTGGTAGATTACCTCTTCATTCCGTGAAGCGTCCACAGTAAAAGAATGCGTGCTCCACGTCCCCCTCCTGGTTTGGACATTCTGGACAGTACGGCGAGTCGTCATGGCCAAAACGGTGCAGGTACTTTCGGTAACCACCGTGGCCAGACAGAAACTGCGTTAGGTGGTAGCTGCAGTTTCCCTGCGACCTGCTAATCCAGCTATAAATTTGTGGAATCAAGGTATGTGTCCATCTGCCCTTCGTGGTGTTATCCCATCGAGATTGCCACAGAGCTATTAAACGAGTCCTTTCTTCCTTTTCCATACTCCTTATTTCCACGGTCTCCGTTGGGATTAAGGGTTTCCTGCGATGAATCCTGCTCATCTCATCCGCAAGGATATCAATGGGGATCACTCCCGCTATAACAAATGCGGCTTCGTCCGAGATCGTCCTGTAGCCAATAATTGTTCTTAACACTCAGCGCCGGTAAATCGAGGATAGTTTCTAATAATAATAATAATGGCGGCGCTACAGTCCGAGGTGGACCTGGGCCTAGCTTCTCAGTAACCACTCGTGTTGTGCGTGCTACTGTTCTTTCACAAGTGGAGGGGACCTACAGTTTAATGCCGACTCCGAACGGCGAGATTGAGAAGCTTTTTCTAGACAGTTATACTCTTTGAGCATTATCAGTGACTCGAAAGAGGTGGAGCCGTGAAAAAATGTTTGATGTTTTTTCCGAGATTCAAACTGAAGACCTCGAGCGTAGCAGTCGACGCACCTACCCACTACGCCACGGCGCCCACAATAGAGGATAGTTTCTGGCATGTTGATTTATTTTTCAGGGTATCCGCCCAAAATGGTGCAGCGTATAAGACAACCGAGCTGACCACTCGAGATACAACGATCCTTTTGCGTATCTGGGCCCGCCCACGTTCGGCAGTATCCTGGAAAGTGCCGCTTGTATTGATGAAGCTTTTTTGCTCACATAGTACACATGTGTATTAAAACGTAGCCTGTTGTCAAGCATCATTCCTAGATATTTTACCGCTTCCTTTGATCTAACGTTCTGGTTGCCGACTTGAATATTGATGTACTCCACGGTTTTTCTGCTCGTGATGAGAACGGCTTCCGTTTTGTGGTCCGCTAGTTCGAACCACAGCTTTATTTGGCCAATTGCTGCATTCGTGGTTGACTCAACTTCGGGAATGTGTTTTGCAACGACTACAATAGCTATATCATCCGCGAAGCCGATGATATTTACTCCTGTGGGCAACCTTAGCCAGGCAGGCACATGCAGCAAAACAAGAAGCCTACCGGGCAACGCTGCATCGAACCACGAGAGCTGTTCGTGAGCTCTACGAACAGAGAAGAAGTGAAGAGAACCGGCTTCTCAGGAAGAAAAAGAAAGAGCACGAGAAGCGCGCGATCGAGGAGATGGAGAGGTGTTATGGCAGGGATGATGTCCGAAAGTTTTACCAAAGGGTAAAACAGAAGCTTGCCGGGACGAAAATGGACAGCTAGTAGTAGATTCGCAGTCGATACTGAGAATTTGGAAAAATCATTTCTGCAGACTGTTGAACGGCGATGAGGACACAAATACCGCTGTCAGGCAGAATGTTCCACTCAACACAACGGACGATGATAGAAGAGAATACCGTCCCCCCGACCTAGACGAAGTCAAGATAGCGATATCGAGACTGAAGTCTAATAAAGCTGCTGGTGCAGATAGTCTGCCCGCTGAAATGTTTAAAGCAGCTGGAGGTGATCTGGTAGGGCGCATGCACCAGCTCATCTGTAAGATATGGTCGGAGGAAAGCATGCCCGATGAGTGGAATCTCAGTATCGTTTGCCCGATCCACAAGAAAGGAGACCCCTTTGACTGCGCCACACACACACCATCTATTTGTCGATTTCAAGGCCGCATATGACAGCGTGTATAGAGACGAGCTATACAGCGCCATGTCTAGTTTTGACATTCCTGCTAAACTCGTCAGACTGAGCAGGATGACGATGGAGAACTCTCGCTGCTTCATCAAGGTCGGTAACGAACTCACCGAGACCTTCAATGTCAAAAAAGGTTTTAGACAAGGCGACGCGCTGTCATGTGATTTCTTTAACATCATTCTTGAGAAGATCGTGCAAAACTCACTGGCCAACACAAGAGGCACGATCTTCCAAAAGTCCGTTCAACTGCTAGCTTACGCGGATGACATTGACGTGATTGGGCGAACACAGCGAGCCGTCAATGATGCGTTTGCTGGCATGGAAACGGAAGCGGGTAAAATGGGTCTGGCGGTAAACGAGGGCAAAGCCAAGTATATGCTGTCATCGAGAAAGGACGCACAACATCGACGACTTGGCCAGAACGTCACCATAGGCAGCTATAACTTTGAGGTAGTAAAGGACTTCGTCTACCTTGGCTCCGCGGTTAACAGTACAAACAACATCAGTACCGAGATCAAACGCAGAATTACTCTTGCCAACCGCTGTTTTTATGGGCTCAAAAGGCAATTGAGTAGTAGAGCCCTCTCTCGGAAGACCAAGTTGACTTTGTATAAGACCTTGATCATCCCAGTCCTGCTTTACGGTGCAGAGGCATGGACAATATCCCAAGCGGATGAACAGTCTCTTGGTCTTTTCGAGAGAAAAGTTCTGCGCGCGATCTTTGGCCCTGTTTGCGTTGATGGCATTTGGAGGAGAAGATTCAACCACGAACTGTATGGGCTGTACAGCGACATGAGTCTAGCCAGGCGTCTACGGATCCAACGCCTAAGATGGCTAGGCCATGTAGAGCGTATGGACAACTTAGCTCCGGCCCGAAGAGTCTTCGACTCTGAGCCTGTGGGACACCGCAACAGAGGACGTCCACGAACAAGGTGGCGCACACAAGTCGAGGGGGACCTCTGCCGGCTTGGTGTGCGAAACTGGAGACAGCTGGCGAAAGATCGTGCTGGCTGGAGAGGCATGTTGAGTGAGGCCCAGGTCCACCTCGGACTGTAGCGCCCTAAGAAGAAGAAGGGCAACCTTAGCCTTAGTACTCAATCATACATGATGTTCCAGAGCAGTGGGCCCAGCGCCGATCCTTGGGGGACGCCGGCGGATAGGTTATAGTACTTAACCCGTTTTCCTATGTCCTATCTTAGTTTTCTACCTGTGAAGTAGCTGGAAATTATTCGTTGTAAATAGTACGGTGTTTCCATCCTCCTCAACGATCTCCTTATTTGACACCAATCGTCTGTGTTGAATGCGTTTTTAACGTCTAGTGTGACAACAGCGAAGTATTGCTTTGTACCTCACCTCCAAGAATGACCTTCTATGGCTGCAGCCGCTATGTCGACAGTAGAGCGTGACTTCCTGAATCCAAACTGTCGGTTTAACAGGGCTCCCTTCTCTCCTGCTATAGTCAACAGTCTATCGTATATTATACGTTCCAACACCTTTCCCATTGTATCTAGTAGACATATTGGGCGATATAACGATGAATCTCCGGGTGGTTTGTTTCCTTTCGGTAACAGTGCTAAATGCTGCAGCTTCCACGGTTCAGGGAACACGCCTTCGCCTAGGCATTTTTGCATTGTTGCAATGAACATACCTGGATTTATTCCGGCAGCAGCTTTTAGTGCTTTATTCGGAATTCCACCTGACCCAGGCTCCTTTTTGTCTCCTGTTCTGTTCAGAGCCCCCTGTAGTTCTTCGATCGTGACAGCTGGTATAATGCCTACATCCATTTCGCGAACGATTATGAGCATTGTGTGTGGCCTATTTGGAAACATGTGCTCCACGTATTTCCAGGTATTTCAACGTGTCTGTGGGCGCTGTGGACGCTGTGGCCGTGTGGTTCGTCGACCCATACGCACTTGACTTTCACAGTCTAATTTCAAATCCCAGCACAAGCGACAATTTGTCAAACAAATTGTTCCCGGCTCCACCTCTTTCGAGTCACTGACAATGCTCAAAGAGTATAACTGTCTAGAAAAGGCTTCTCAAAATCGTCGATCGGAGTCGGGATTAAACTGTAGGTCCCCTCCATTCGTAAGAGAACAACAGCACGCAGAACACGAGTGATTGCTGAGAAGCTAGGTCCAAGTCCACATCGGACTGTAGTGTCGCCATTATATATTATAATTATATTTCAACTTCCCATAGTCCTGTTCTTTTCTATCTTGTGTCCTGGGCTTCGTTTTATACCGCTTGAGGTCCAGCAGTGGATGCTGATAGACTTCATTGTAGACAACTCCGAGCAATGTTTAGCAGTTCAAAAGTGGGAGACAAGATAGACTCGGTTGTTGTAAAACGACTGGATGGCGCAGCTGGTTAAGTGCTTGCCCTAAGTTAGAGGGGTCTCAGGTTCAAATCGCAGTGAAATCGAATCTGGTCCAGTCACCATATGCCGTTAGGATCAAAGTAACGGCACTGGAGTAGGTTGCTACCTGGCAGTACAATGGACCAGTTTTGAGTCTGAGTGCTTCAGTGTAGTGTTTCAAAAACCTCCGAAAAAAAAGTTAGGGGGTCCCAGGTTCGAATCTCAACGAAAACAAATTTAATACGCTTTTGTCCGGTTTTTCAAATCTGGTCCAGTCACCATTTGCCGTTGGGATCAAATTAATGGCACTGTCAATGGAGCAGTCGATCAGAGGTAGTAGTCTGACTGTGGGCATCACAATGGACCAACATGGTCTAAGTGTGGTGATGAGTTCACCAGTAGCACCCTAGCCTAATCTAGACTCAGTTGTGATCACAGAGGAGGAGATTGATGGTTTATGATTGAAATTTCCGACACTAACACATGAGGCTGACATTTAGCTAACACTGCTCTAGATACATATTTTCTAAACTTCGGTTAAGTGCTAGTGAGCATTGATTCACTTTCAATTTCGAAAAACGTTGCAAAAGAAGTAAAAAATCAACCATTCTGGCGACCACTCAGTATTTCTCTGTCCTACGGAATAATCTTGAGTGGTTTTGAGGAAATCTTGACTTTCTCCAACAAGCCTGAGCTAGCATTATTTCTTTGGTGCCTTACTTGTCTGTCGTAGATTTTTAGGGCCCATACCTTTTAGAGGCAACATTTATTTGCAAAAATGTATCTCAATTCTGGGATTCAATCGTGGTCAAGACACAAAGTTTTTCTCTTATTTCTTGTTTCTGATCTTCTGCTTATGATCATTGTAAGCCATCGAAGCAATGACAATGTAAGCGATCATTTTAAGAACTTACAAGTAAAAGCCCTTTTCGATCAATGAGGTCCATGTGATCATGGTTTAATTATGGCGAGGGGTCTTTTAAACCAAGATCTTGTCTCATTCCCCAGGATTGCTCCATATCCAGGGACCCAACGTCATTTTTAAACGACCCTTCTGACGAACATGTTGGTTTGTTGTTTAGTGACGCAGGTGATTGGGTTTTGAGCGTCCCTGTTATTCCTATGGACATAGGTAGGTAGGTAGGTAAAAGTGGCGGTGTACATACAGTACAGATCCTGTTTTCGCACCCAATTAGCGCCGTTTTGATACCACATACAATGGGATACCTAATTTGTGAGGTGGGGGTGAAAAGGAGTGTGTATTCACTCAGATTAGCTTAATTTTGAAACCACTTTGTGGAATTTATGAAGGCTAGCAGACTATGAATGTTTGTTTCTGAGAGATTATTAGGGGTGTTGAAGAAGGCTTTGCCCAGAGTGCGTTGTCTGACTCTAGCTAGAGGCGGACATTTGCACAGAAAGTGCTCGGGGGTTTCTGGCTCGATTTCCACCCGGCAGCTGCGGCAGTGCGAGATGAATGGTATGCCTAGTCTTTCAGCATGCCTGCCAACAGCCCAGTGTCCAGTACAGACCGCTCTAATTATGAATATGTTTCTTCTACTGTTGTTGAGCAGGTCTTTTGTTCTCTTTTGGTTGTAGTTGGGCAATAAGCTTCTGGATAGGACACATGTTTCCAGCTTGGTCCATCTTTCGTTGGCGATCTTGAGGAAGTGATTGTAGATGTTATTTTTTACGAAGCCTAGTGGAGCCTGGACTTGTGCCACAGCGAGACTATAGAGTTTGGATCCTTGTCTGGCTAACTCGTTTGCTGCTACGTTTCCTGACTATATGAAAAGATTGCTATCCGCTGTGCTGGTTCTGTTCTGTTTTTAATTTCAAGATTGCTAGCACTTCTGCCTGGAAAATGCTTGCAAAGCTTGGTAGCTTGAGTGACTTTGATATCTTGAGGGCTTAGGAGAAGATTCCAGCGCCCACACCAGAGTTCATCTTCGAACCGTCTGTGAAGATGGCTATGTCATGGCTTTGGATGACTCTATCGCTTTTCCACTCAGTTCTAGTTGGAAAGTATGCCCTATAGTTTTTATTGAAATTTAGCTTTGGGATAAGGTAGTCAGTATGACTCAGTATCGCCTGTTGTGGTAATGAGTTAAGGATGTTACCAGTTTTGCTATTCCACCAGTTTGACTCTCTGAGTCTAAGTGCACTGCATGTGGCCATGAAAGTTGTGATATTGTACGCTTTGGCTAAAGCTGGCCACCAGACTAAGGAGCCGTAGGTAAGAATAGGACGTATTACAGCAGTATACATCCAAAGTGTTATCTGCGGTCGAAGTCCCCAGCTTTTGCCAAGAGTTTTGTTGCAAGAGTATAAGGCTATGCATGCCTTTTTAACTCTTTGCTCTGTTAGCTTTCCAATTTAGTTTTGGGTCAAGAATAGTGCCTAAGTACCTGGCAGTTGAACACAGAGTGAGGGTTTGATTGGCTAGTCTAGGAAGGGGAAATTTGGTATTTTGGTTTTCGTCGTAAAAAGCATCAAATCGGTTTTGCTTGGGTTCGTGTTTAGGCCGCAACTAGTAGCCCACCACTCATGGACATAAGATGTTGAAGCCTTTTAAACTATGCTTAGATTTTGTTCCCACCATGTCCCAACCCCTTACATCCCTTAGATCCCACTTCCATCCGAACGTTAGGGCTCATAAGAGGAGTCCTCCTTGAGGGTACTTGTTGCAAACTTAGTTGAGCTACATAGTTTTACCCCATTACCCATGGTGGGGTGGTGGCTTCCTCGATTTACAATCCATCTGAGTAGGTATTGATTGATTTCAGCTCTGGATTGTTAGGTTAGGTTTAAAAAGAGGATTGTGATGGTAGAGACATTACTTCCACTCGGAGGCCACTTAGACCATGTTGGTCTATCGTGATGCCCATAGTCAGACTACTAACTCTGATCGACCGCTCCAGTGACAGTGTCGTTAATTTGATCCCAACGGCAAATGGTGACTGGACCAGATTTGAAAAACCGTATAAAAGCGTATTGACTTTGCTTTCACTGGAATTCGAACCTGGGACCCCTCTAACTTAGGAAAGGCACTTAACCAACTGCGTCATCCAGTCGTTTTGTAAATCTGCGTTCGCTAAGTCCGCAGCCGCGGTGAAGAATCTTTGGCCACCGAAGCTAGACGGCGGTTCTGAAGATCTTGGCAGTGGCACAGCAGATGTTGGATGGTTTCGGTCTCTTCCTCATCATTGCAGCTCCTGCAGAGACCGCTGAACTCCGCATTCCACTTTCGAAGCATAGTTCCAATGGGCAATGTCCTGTGATTACTCCGACAAGCACGCGGATCGAGTTTCGTTCCAACGCCAGGAGTTCCTTTTTTATCATTCTTAAGCTCTGGCCACGTTGATCGTCGTGTGACAATCATTTCTTACAAGCCAAGACGTGTTGGATCGCGCTAACTTGGGCTACTGGCTGGCAATTAACCGCTTGGCTGACAAGACCGAGGATGAGCCGAAGGCACTACGAGGATTCAAATTATCCAGAGTCATCATTACCTGCCAACAATTCGCCAACAACACCCAGAACCTGAAGGGTAAACCTATCGGAGCAATTCGACTGGAGGCTTTTCGTCGCAGTCACCCTAGTTAAAGACCAATCGGTTTGCAGATGATGGTGGTCCTACAGACCCGTTGGCACTGTGGAAGGAGCCTCTTTAAGTAATGGAGGCAAACTCTTTAGCCTATCGCAACGTATGGGAATATGGCAACAATTGCTGTGATGGCGGAGAAGACTTCCGCTCGTACCAAAGGGTTACGAAGGTAGACAGCATCCCCACTGAGGAGGAGTATTGTCAGTACCTCGACCAATGCACTGATCTCTGACTTTGTCAAGCTAACAATCTGAACGCCTTCAAGACAAAGAGCAGACTTCTTTCAGTAGTCACACAAGAACTTCAGTTTCTACTCGTACGGTGTGTACTACGAGCCCAAGTGCAAGAGTCGGGTGAATAAGTTGGATCATGCAGTTCTGAGATCATCTTTGAGTTTAGGAATCGAGTCGCAGATAGACTCCTTAAGACCATCGTGGTTAAAGACAGGGCTACAAATCTCGGATTTTGGCAATGCGCACTGCAAACGGTTAAGGACGTCTATGAGAGCCGTATCTGAACTGATTTAGAAAAGAAGGATGTCCTCCATGTTTAAGACGGCGCACACAAGTTGAGAGCGACCTCAAGACGTGTGCAATTGAAGACCGCTAGTGAAAGACCATGCTGGCTTGTTGGTTAAGACTCAGGGGCTGTAGCGCCGCAAAAAGAAGAAGATGTTGTTCTCCTGTTCGACCCCGAAGCACATCATTCAATCGCAAGTCTACTTCCTGAAATTCAGCCCGGAGACGAACTGCTTTCAATGTTCTTGCTTCAAACTGCACAGAGGACAGAGAAGTTGTCAGCTCCATTTTTCCTTAAATAATTACTTGCTTAATGCATGAATCCAGTGATGTCTCTCTTACGAAGGTTGAGAGCCAACATCACAAAGCATTTGGTTAACAAATCACTTGCCAGTTATAAAGAGGCACTGCATCCGAACTGTTTGGCAAGAGGAAAACAGCTCCAAGCATTCTGACTCTACTCAAATCTAGAATCTCTGACATGTGTAACCTTCTAATTGACCCTAAACTGCCTCTCACTGGACTCAACCTCATCACTTCAGACCTAGAATAGCTGCCTGTTTAAGAATTCTCCTCAGGCATCCCAAGTGATCAATCCTCTCTAGCGAAAGTAACTGCTCTTAACTCCTCTACGTGCTACTCCCAACAGCATTGAATCTTCTGCCGTGCTTCATCCACTTCAAAAGCAACTTTGTCCAAAGGACTTTGTCCAACTAGGCAGACAGTAATCCCGCCACGTAGGCACACACACACTCCGTGAGACACAAGAGAAGCCGCGGAATGGGGCTTCCATTACACCAGCCATCCAACCGTCCGAACAAACGGATGGCCTTGTATGCGATGCGGTGATGATGGGACTAAAGGGAATGATGTTGTCGTCGAGGAATACCACGAAGTCATCAAGGTCAACCTGGGAGCAGTCTGTGTGACTCAATGACTCTGCCGTTCCTCAGTCTCCCTCTGCCGACCGCACGCTCATTTTCTTTCTTTCACTCGAGGGATAAATTAAATCAGAGGACGTCTGCGAGGCTGGAGAGCACACACTCGTGTGTGTGTGTGCTGCGGCGGCTATGGCTACTCAATTTTTATCTTGACTCTTGGATTGCGTTGCTCTTGGTCTGGCATCTCCTCGCCCGCCGGCCCGGCCCGACTTTCTTTTGTTATTAATCAATTGCCAGGCGAGCACTCAGGGCGTTCAATTAAGTTATCGTGACGATATGGCAACCCGGTCTGTCGGCGGAGTTGGGGTGGGGGTTGCGGCGAGTGCGATGATTTACATGTGAGTACGCCCCAACCGAAGGGCGCACTTCAGGGGTCTGCGGGTGTGCGCGGTGTGCGCCCGATGCATTGTGCGCCGCGCGAACTTCGTTCATCGCCGTCGTCGTCGCCGTCGTCGTGGGTCTTATTTGATTAAGTGGTCATTGATCTGGGGGTGGTGGTCGGCGATGAGAGGGCGCATTGAACAGCGTGAAGTTCAATGGCGCAGAGTCGAGTGATAATAGAAGCGCAACAGAGCAACAGAATAGATAATGGCCGTTGCGCTCTTTGTTGACGTTGCACTGCACACTCGATGAAGTTGTGAGTCAGGCGCTGAGGTTGTCGATCGGTTTTCAATGAAACAATATAAGATATCAGTGAATTCAGTGGAATGCAATCGTTGCCTTTGTGTATCCTATGAGTACTTAGGGTCTGTGACTTGTCGGAGAAATGAACGTGGTGTATATCTGTCGTTGGCTTCCAAGAAGCACTTGACTGGGAATTTGATTCATCCGCTGGCAACTCATGGGGCAGTGAATCGGCAAAACCTTGTCCCATTTCAAGGCCCCTATTCATTGGCATCGATGACTATGTCGGCGTGCTGAATTGTGGTCACGTCAACGAAGGCTTGGTTGGGGTGAGGGATTTGTGGAGGGATTCAGTCGCGAGATGAGCAAGAAATGGTCTATGAGGGTGAAGGGACATACATCCTTCAAGGAGCAGTGGACGAAGTTTTGTGAAGGTTCTGATTTTGAACTCGAATTTCTCTACAAAAAATGTCCCATCAACGTAACTTTTCAGCCCTTGTCATTTATTCAGCAATTCAGCAGTTCGGCTTACTATTCCGCGGATGCCATCACGCGTCCCACTTTTGTCCATGCTCCTCTAGCTCTCAGTCACGCCAAAGGGTGTAGCAACTTTTCAGCCCCTATCACTTATTCAGCAATTCAGCAATCCGTCTCACTACTCCGCAGCTGCCATCACGGGTCCCAATTTTGTCCACGCTTCTCTAGCTGTTACTCACGCCAAGGGGCCAAGTATCTTTTTAGCTTCGGTCACTTATTCAGCAATTCAGCAATCCGACTTAGCATTCCGTAGACGCTATCACCGGTCCTTGCAAATCTCTGTCCAATCCACAGACCACTTCCACCACCATCTTGAGCTGAGTCAACTCCATCATTGTCTCACCGTCTGCACAAAGCCTTGAGCCTTCTCTTCTCAAATGATCTCTAAGCGGTCGCCTTGTGCACTTGACTTCCCAATCTTCGACCACAAGGGTCATCTTTTGACCACGAAGTGCGTCTTCACTTCCAACTGACTCACGCCAATGAACGACTTCACAGTCTCCACTGACTCACATTCCCCTCCCCCCCCCCCCCCCCCAATTCAATGAGTTGTCATTCGCCGCAAAATTTGAAGACGAGTCACCAATCGACTCCACCCACACTGGTCGCCACGTGTCTACGACTTTGCCTCGGATGACTCTTCAACCGCTTGTCCGGCTGTGAAATTTCCGGCCTCCGCCGATCTATTATTGAAACCACAGCCCTACCTGACCAACACTCCAGTGACAGAAATCGCGCGCGGATGGCACTCATCTATTTCCAGCCGCTGACTCAGGATTCTGCCAAAAAACCGAACCAAATCAAAATCCATTCTGTCTCCTCGCATTCTTCACATCAAATCAGTGAAAAACAAATCAGCTCCAGTCCGTGAAACCACCACCGCCAACAACAACACTAACTCCCAGACAATATTATTATCAGCAACCGCGAACGACCGCACTGTGACCATGACTCCCAAAAGCGAGCGCACAGTCAAACAGGCATACAGGGAAACAGCGGGAGCGGGCGGCTATCCTCTCCAGCTCCCGCTAATTTATTCTGGGCCATACGTCTCGTCGTCAGTTGTTTTGTTCGCGTTTGTCCCTGTCCTCGTCTTCATCTTCGTCTTCGTCTTTCGCCGTCATCCTTGTCGTTGTTTTCGTCAACGTCTTTGTCATCATCAAGTGGTGACTCTGCATCGGTGCTGGTGGTGAGCTCTTAATTACTCGCGACTCGAAATCACAGTCGAAGTCGTGCTCCGGGAGTCGTTCTCTCCCCATCAGCGGCAATTCGTGATGAATTACATAGGCGACTCCGCGCCACGCCTGTCAAAGGTGATGCTCGATCGGCGGTGGTGGCGAAAAATTTGAATCATCGCCGTCTTCCAGGAATGTCTGGAATGAAATAGCTCCACGGGACAATATCTTCAATATTAATAACGTGATGACATTGACCAAACCCCGGACCCAAGGATCCAGAGGTTCGGCGTTCAGCGAGAGCCCCCCGCCACCGCTGGCACGCCGGCTCTAGGCGACGAACAAAGACGTGCGAGCGAGCCGGCGAACGAGCGAATAGGCCATTTGAGGCGACCGAGTACACAGAGTCTCGTGAACAAAAAAAAAAAACGGTGAAGTGGGTCAAGAACACATCTTACTGCGGCTTTTCGGATTTATTGTTTGGCTTCGGTTGGTGAAAAACTCGTAAAAATCCGATTGAAGTGTGAGTTGTGGCGATCGGGAGCAATGACGGAAGGCAGTCGCAGCGATTGATTGAAGGTCTGTTCGATTGAGACGGAGGGAGACGTGTGTATCGGTGGATATTGTACACAGATGCGAACTCGACTGAGGGGCGTTAGGGAGGGCGACCTTCCGGATTGTTGGCTTTTGTGAGTGCAAATAAATTTGCAAAAGCAAATAGAGCGTGTGAAACATTCGCGAACGGGGATACGATAAATCGCGAAACGATTGATCGCCTTGAGGCAATGAATCATCATATAGTTTGACATTTTCAAAAGGGCCATGAATTGAACATCGTTCGAATAACATTTGGGCTCAATTTCTGATCCAGTTTATAATCAAATTTTGTCACTGGTTCGTCCGGTTCATCGCCTAGTTTCTGTTTCTGACTTCATCATCTCTCTTCTTCTTCTTCTATGGCGCTACAGCCTGGTAGGGACTGGGTCTCGGCCATCAAACCTCGGTTAAGCTAGCGCAATCCTTTACCAGCTGTCTCCAGTTTTTCTTCTTCTTCTTCTTCTTCTTCTGAGGGCGCTACAGTCCGAGGTGGGCCTCACCCAACATGCCTCTCCAACCAGCACGATCTCTCGCCAGCTGTCCCCAGTTTTGCACACCAAGCCGGCCGAGGCCCCGCTCGACTTGTGTGCGCCACCTTGTACGTGGACGTCCTCTGTTGCGTTGTCTCATAGGTTCAGAGTCGACGACTCTTCATCCTCTCATCTCTCAAGGTTTTCTTATTTTTCTGGCAGTTCTTCTCTGCTGGAATAGCAGAACTGGTAACATCCTTAACTCACTACCACAACAGGCGATACTGAGTCATACTGACTACCTTATCCCAAAGCTAAATTTCAATAAAAATTATAGGGCATACTTTCCAACTAGAACTGAGTGGAAAAGCGATAGAGTCATCCAAAGCCATGACATAGCCATCTTCATGGACGGTTCGAAGAGGGACTCTGGTGTGGGCGCTGGAATCTTCTCCGAAGCCCTCAAGATATCAAAGTCACTCAACCTACCAAGCTTTGCAAGCATTTTCCAGGCAGAAGTGCTAGCAATCTTGAAATTAAAAACAAAACAGAACCAGCACAGCGGATAGCAATCTTTTCATATAGTCAGGAAACGTAGCAGCAAACGAGTTAGCCAGACAAGGATCCAAACTCTATAGTCTCGCTGTGGCACAAGTCCAGGCTCCACTAGGCTTCGTAAAAAATAACATCTACAATCACTTCCTCAAGATCGCCAACGAAAGATTGACCAAGCTGGAAACATGTGTCCTATCGAGAAGCTTATGGCCGAACTAAAACCAAAAGAGAACAAAAGACCTGCTCAACAACAGTAGAAGAAACATATCCATAATTAGAGCGGTCTGTACTGGACAGTGGGCTGTTGGCAGGCATGCTGAAAGACTAGGCATACCATTCAACTCGCACTGCCGCAGCTGCCGGGTGGAAATCGAGCCAGAAACCCCCGAGCACTTTCTGTGCAAATGTCCGCCTCTAGCTAGAGTCAGACAACGCACTCTGGGCAGAGCCGTCTTTAACACCACTAATAACCTCTCGGAGACAAACATTCATAGTCTGAGTGAATACACACTCCTTTTCACACCCTTCTCACAAATTAGGTATCCCATAGGATGTGGTATCAAAACGGCGCCTTCATGGCGCTAATTGGGTGTAATAAACAGGATATGTACTGTATGTCCACCGCCTCTTTTACCTACCTACCTACTCTACTTTAGCGAAAACCCCGTCTCCGTGTTCACACTCGCCGTTAAACAATTTGGATCAAGTCGGCCAAAGGAACCGGCAGTCTTGTCCAAATCTTCCGCGGATAATTTTCTATTTGCTTTGACACCTTCGTCCTCTTTTCCAATTCTATATCTTCGGCCCTTTCTATACCATGCCTTATTTCTATACTTTCTGAGAATTCTCTCTTCTTCAATATTTTGGACCTCTCATTTCAACTTTTTTCAAATTTTATTTTTTAGGCCTTTAGACTATACCCACCCACTTTGTCTTCTCTCCTCTTTTGGTTTGCCCGTCTTAGCTATCAAATTTTGACCAAAAAGTCACAAAAAATTTGGTCTTAATCATTCGGTATTATATATTGCTCCAATCTTCTTCTTCTTCTTCACTAATTCCACGACTTTTGATTTTGGAACTTGTCCTAAATTGTTGACCACTTCACAATTTTTTGACTGAACAAATTTTTTAAAAATGGTGACCTAATCACTTTCATTTTCTTTTCGACTTCACTTCTTGTTGTAATCTCCTTTTTCTTCTTCTGAATTTTCTCGATTTCAGATTTTGAAACTTGTCCTAAATTTTAAAAAACTTCGCAAATTTAGGATTTTAAAATCTTTTAAAATAGCAGAATAATTACATCGCAATTCTTCTTAACTTCCCATTTTGTTGCTATCTCCTTCCTCTTCTTTTGGTACCTGTCCTAAATTCTTGGCCACTTTACAAATTTTGAGACTTTTCCTAATTTCTTGACATCTACAAATTTTGGACTTTCGATTTTGGAACGCCGCCTACATTTTTGACCACTTCACAAATTTTGGGATTTGTTCTACATTTTTGACTACTTAACAAATTTTGGAACATAGCGGTAATTTTGGGAGTTGTTCTAAATTGTTGACTACCTTACAAATTCAGAAAAATATCGGCCTAATCATTTCCGTATTTTTGCAACTTCACTTCTTCTGAATTTTCACGATTTCAGAACTTGTGGTCAATTTTTCAGAACTTCGCAAATTTTGGATTTTTAAATTTTGGAAAATAGCACCATAATTACTTCGGAATCCTCTTAATTTCCTATTTTGAAGCTATCTCATTCCTCTTCTTCACTACTTGTGCGACTAAAAGTTTTGGTACCTGTCCCAAATCTTTGACCACTTTACAAATTGTGGGACTTTTCCTAAATTGTTGACCTCTTTACAACTCTTTGACTTTAAATTTTGGAACTTGTCCTTAGTTTTTGACAACTTCACGAACTTTGGGACTTGTCCTAAATTTTTGGCCACTTCACAAATTTTGGAACTTGGCCTTAGTTTTTTACAACTTCACAAACTTTGGGACTTGTCCTAAATTTTTGGCCACTTAAAAAATTTTGGAATTTGTCCAAATGCTCGAACACTGCATATTTTGGATTTTCAAATTTTGGAAAATGGCATCGTAATTACTTCGGTATTCTCCTTAATTTCCTACTTTGCTGCTATCTTCTTCCCCTTCTTCACAATTTTCGCGACTAAAAACTTTGGCACCTGTCCAAAATTTTGACCGCTTTACAAATTTTGGGACTTGTCCTAAATTTTTGACCACTTCACAAATTTTGGAATTTGTCCTAAATTGTTGTAGCTATTTCCTTCCCCTTTTCACAAATTTCGCGGCTAAAAGTTTTGGGATTTGTCCTAAGTTTTGGAACACTTCAAAAATTTTTAAAAATATCGTCCTTATCATTTCGGCATTCTTCTCAGCTTCCCATTGTGTTTCTATCTCCTTCGTCTTCTTTACCAATTTCATCATTTCAGATTTTAGGACTTGTTCCAAATTTTTGACCTGTTCAGAAATTTTGGGTTTTACGGAGTTTTACGCATTCCCTCTATCTCTTCCTCAACTTTCAACAATTCCGCCTTGGACCTTGTCCATCCAGTACTTCTCTGCCAACTTGTCCATCTCCTCTCCTTCGGAGACCACATTTTCCTCTCCTCTCCACCAGTTGTCCCATTGATACCGTTCCCAACAAACTCTTGAAACCTCAACACCACCTCAACCCCATCGGAGCCACTCAACCCAATCGTGTTTGTGAAACTCCCCCCTGAGATTTCCTCTGAATCACACATGACGCTCCAGCTGCAAACCACAACCACCAAAACCCCACTCGGCCACCACAACCGCTGCCGCCGACCACCCACCGGCGCAAGAGAAATCCCAAAAGTCATTGATGACTTCCATTAGGCACGCTCTAATCGTTTATTGCCGCCTTCCACTGAAGTGTCTTCCGCGTCAACAAGGCTTGTGCCGTAAACCCATCATTATTCCGCGTAACTTTCAATTACATGCCAACCGCCCGCAACGGCCCCCCGCCCCTTGGTCCACAAGTTGGTCTGCTTGCTATTCGAAGTGGTTCCCATCGAATTAAGACCGCTCACAAGTGTGCATACGAAATGCGGCAGTGCAACCGTTGTTGTCGTCGTCGCTGTCGGCCGAATAGTTCTCTCGACTTCGACTTCCGGAAGCGCGAGTGTGTGCGTGTGTGCACAAGTATTTCATTCACGTCTATTCATTGGACGGGGAACGAGGGGATCTCATTATACGCCCAATTGTACAACAACGTCATCATCATCTAGCGACACATCGTCAGCGGGTAGTTTCGATTCGTTCGACTCTAGTGCGACATCAGTTTGTTTTCAAGTTTACGAGTATGACCTTAAGCCAGCCCGTGGTGGTAAACAACGTCAGAGATAGCATTCGATTAGAGGATTTTTGAGGAAGTTTCGTGATGGAGGCGAAATTTGAGAAGCGCCAACGCGCCAAATTGTTGTTCAAAATTAGCGAACGGAAGAGGAACGAACGTATGTTGTTTGGGCTCCTCGAAGGACAAGCGAATTTGGTCGGGGATTGGTGCGCTAATTGAATTAAGACTCACGCGTGGAGGTAGTCAATAGAGTCACACGCAAGTGAGACGGGAGTGAATGAATGTGACATAGTTGGGGGTGATTGGAGATACACTTGTCTATGAATTGTGGATGACAAACACCTGTTTACCCATGCGAACAGATTGTAGGAAGAAGTTGTGGTAGAAAATAGTAGCAAGTTTTGTACAGTACTCGAACGGTTTGAAGCAGAAAATAGTATAAAGCTTTTCAGCAGGCCAGGTCCTAGCTAGATGAGCGCCCTGTGCAAGGCCTGCGTTTAGCGCCCCCGCTCAAATGAATCCATAGGAACTGAGGATTGAGGGCACTTGACGCCCTGTGCATTTGCACATCCTGCACATATAGTAGGACCGGCCCTGCTTTTCAGAGTACTCGAACGGACTGGAATGAATTGTAGTACAGAATAGTAGAAAATTCTTAAGAATACTCGAACGGGTTGTAGTAACTTGCAGTAGATAACTGTACATACATTTTTCAGAGGAGTACCCGAATAGGTTGTAGTGACTTGTGTGAGAAAAAAGTACACTAATTTTTCAGAGTACTCGAACGAGTTGTAGCAATTTATAGTTGAAAATAGTAGAAAGATTTTCAAAGTGCTCGAACGATTTGACTTGACTGAGAAAGCAGTAGCAACTTTTCCAGAGTAATCAAATGCGTTGAAGTGACTTGTAGCAGAAAATAGTAGAAAGTACTAAGAGTACCCGAACGGGTTCTAGTGAACTGTAGTGGAAAAGTATACACAAGTTTTTCAGGTTTACTCGAACGGGTTCTTGAGTGACTTGAGTGAGAGCATGGTACACACATTTTACAGGGCACTAGAACGGATTGTAGCAACTTGTAGTAAAAAATAGTGACAGGTTTTTCAGAGTACTCGAACGGAGGGGGGGGGGGGGGGGGGGGGGGTTTTCAAAGGTTCTCTAGTGACTTGTAGTAGAAAATAGTAGTTAACTTTTTAGAGTACTCGAACGGGTTATAGTGACTTGTAGTAGAAAATAGTAGGAAGTTTTGAAGAGAGTCCGAAAGAGGATGTAGGCAATTGCCCTAGAAATAGGCAGCAAGTTTTGCAGCATACTTGAACGGTTTCTAGCGACTTGTAGCAGAAAGTAGTAGCAAGTTTTTCAGAATACTCGAAAGGGGCTGTAAACACTGCAGTGAATGACTTTAAGTGACTTGTTGTAGAAAATAATAGTTAACATCTTAGAGTACTCGAACGGGTAGTAGTCACTTGTAGTAGAAAATAGTAGCAAGTTTTGAAGAGTTTTCCGAACGGGTTGTACTCATCAGCGTGAACCGCTTGAAATTTGTCGTTTGGCTAAACGACGTTCCAGGAAGTCTGCTTGAGTTAACTGCGACTACATTCTGAGGCTGTCCAAAGCGACCACCGTCAACCACCGCATCAATTTTCTACGATTCCCCACATCCACTCTGCACACAGTCACAATCAATCGCTCTTCATTTCACTGAAAAACCTCGGAATGAACTTGCCCGCGCTAGAGGAAGCCGCCAGAACTGACCTCCACTAGCGCACAAATGGGACGCCCTTTCGATCGCAACAACATTTCATGGGCACTCAATTGCCCATTCACTCACCTAATCGAGGTAAGCACCGGCTTTTCGTCGTAAATCCATCATCTCCCCATAAGTGCCCCCCATCCGCACGTATGTGCACACTCGTTCACTCGGCTAGCCTCACAATTATTGAGGTCACAACAATTAGCAACCAAATGTAGTTCAAGTTGCAGTCGCTGACGATTTATGATGAACTCCAAGGCATCTTGTGAAATCTATTTTTATCCCCATACACATAGTCCGTCAGACGGTAGTTCGCATCAACTGCAGCAATTAGTCAGAGGAGCGCTCGCACTTAAGTGCCCACAAGCGCGTCTCTCTGTCATCGCCCAACGAGAGTCGCCTCCTCAGTCAGAGCAACGACCGATCGGCGATGCATCGCATCCTTCATCTCGTATTCGCGCTTCCTTACTGCCCGTGTTGCCTTGGTGCCTGTCACAAGATCACTTAGCTCAGGAATACCCCCAAGGACCACACTCGGCCTGTATGTAACCCATTCATTATCAGTTCCGCTTCCTACATCGCACAAGCCAAAGCGAGGCACAGCGCAAGAGAGACGGAGAGAAAGAGAGGCGCGATCAGCACGATCAGCTGACACACCAGCGCATGCAAATTAGCAAGCCCAACGCCCGCCATCCAGACTGACCGTCCGGGCAATTAATTCAAAAGTTAAATGCGCTGGACCTGTGCTGCGCTGCGCGATCCGACCGTGATCCCGCGATCGCACCCATCACGTCGCGCTGACGCTCCACTGACAGCCCAGCTGACAGGGCGGTGGTGATTCGGATTTAAGCACCGGCCCAGGCGGAGTGTCGTATTTGCTCCCCCACTCTCTCTCTCTCTCTTTCCACCCCTTGCGGTGTTAATCACCAGACAAAAACCCCATCCGTCAGTGTGAGTGCGGGCGCGAGACCGATTTCAGCGTCGGTTTCAATGTCAATGCGACTGCTGGCGATGGTCAAGGTTCACAAAAATTTATCGAAAAAAAAGCAGAAAACAAAAAAAAAACGCTCAGCGACAGAATAACCGAGAGAGGGGGGCGTTTATTTAATTTCGTTTTGTCAACACCATTCCGGCAGTTTGTCATTTTTGTTTTTCATTTTTCGATCGCATTGTTGTTTCATTTTTGCTTCTGCAGGTCGGGTAGAACCGGGCGGCACGATAGGGGACGCAACAATGCATCGGCGGTATAGACTGACGGTTGTTTTGCTTGGATTCGGTGCTTTTTGGCGCATGTGAGCCGTACAGTACTTCGAGGGGTTTATTTATGGCGCGGCTGTCGTTAGACGAAAATCGATCTCAGATTGTGACACACAGACACAACATCACACATCACAGCAACAGTCGACAAAGCGACGGCAAGCTAGCCAAGCCAACCGAATCGAAGCGCACACTTCAAGGTTGGGGTTATCGCGAGAGTAGCGACAAGATCAAGGCGATCGCTACGTCAGTGTTGATTGTGCTCGTTTGTCTGTCGTTGTCTGGGGGTGCGGTGAGGGGGAACCATGTGACCCCATCTAAGGTAAGCCGACCGACCGACGTGTAGACAAGTGCCTGGGCACAGATGCGAGGGCAAGTGGAGACCGTGATTCATTGGATTATTATTCAGATTCGGCGTGTTGTTTCCGCAAGTGTTTGGCCATTTGAATGTCTCACTTCAGGGGCGCGCGAACCGTCGTGAATGGGTGATGGTGTGGCGTGGCGTGGTGTTGATTGATTGAACGCGCTTGGCTACCGAGTTGACTTGCGTTCTCGCTGAAACCGCTGAAAACCGACCCTGGACGCGGATGAGCGGAGGAGTGAAGTTGGTAGAACAAGAGTGCTCCAAAGACTTCCGATCGCTCGTTGCGCACCCAAAGACGGTCAAGGTCATGGTCGCGCCCAGCTGAGACTGATAAATCACATCTTCGACGGCACGACTGGTTTGGCGTTTTCATAACGGACAACGCGGTGACGTCGACGTGCTCGGGGTGTCGTATGATTTATCGATCTCCCGCAGTATTGGATTTCGAGCGAATCCGATGGGTGATCGTGAATGTCAGACTGGCGTCTGTGAAAGAACGGAAACCTTGGAATAAGGTCGCAATGAGAAGTCAGACTGTCTGCGTCTGCACTTGGGGAAGTAGTTAGAGATTCGTAAACTGCGCGATTGATGTTGGTGCGCAGGGTGATCGATGGGTGATCGTGTGATGGGCGAGTGAAGATCGCCAGTCACTTGGTTTTTCTTGGGGATTCAAAGGAAGGAATGGCATAAACTGGAGAAGAAATATTTTCTGACTGATTTATTGCGTACTCAACACTCATCTTTCAATCGCCACAGTGGCTTCTTCAGAGCTTCAGAGGTGCATTCTTTCTTCTTCTTCTTGTGGTGCTACAGTCCGGGGTGTACCACAACAAAGCTCGGCAGCTAGCACCATCTTTGAGCACACCAAGTTGGTTGAGATTCCTCTCCACTTGGGTGCGCTACCTTAGAAATGGATGTTCTCTGTTACGTTGTCTCACTGGTTCAGAGTCGAAGACTCTTCGGGCCGGAGCTAAATTATTCATGCGCCCTGCATCTTAGAAGTTGAGCCCGTAGACGCCTGGACGCATTTCAAAGCATCTTAATCGATTAAGAGACGAAAGGACACATCAGAAAACACGTACATAAGCCTTGGCCAGCTCTGAAGTGGCCACTGTGGCGGTTGAGAGGTAAAAAAAAAGGATGCATGTGAAGCAGCGTTGCCTTGTAGACTTTTTGCTTCGCGGCATGGGACTAATCCTGGTTAACTTAAGACTGTTGCCCGAGTCAAGTAAAAGTTCGTGCTTCTTTGGTTTTGGTTGCGTTACCCCCTCTCAAAGACAGTAGGCCGTTCCTTTTGGTTGAAATTTTTTTTTTCGGAGTTTTTTGTAACACTACACTGGATCACTCAAACTCAAAAACTGGTCCATTGTACTACCAGGCAGCAACCTAATTTTGCTGAAATTTCATGGTCTGAAGGAAGACCAGCAAGCGCTTCTGTGATGAAGAGCCTACATCATCAGCTCTCACCTCATCAGCACCGAATAACTGCCACCTGATCCGAGCAAAGGCGCGACAATGGCAATGCTCTGCAGTGTCATCGTCTCCTCCACAGGCATTGCAGAGGGTTTCATCGCTTGGGCCAAGCACACTTAGGTATTTGGCGAAGGTGCAGTGCACCGTTAGTACGCCGGTAAGTTGTCTGCAATATTTTCTGTTAAGAGATAACAAGAAAGCCGCGGATTTCTTGCAGACGTTGGGGAGCATGCGCTTGGTCTGTCTACATCCTGGAGAGTCATGCCACCTGCGGTTGTGCTCTCGAAAAGTCCAACCATCAATGGAAGCCCTAACCAAGGACGGAGGCAGTCCCAGCGTAGGTTCAGGTCCTGAGAATGGCACATCGCCTAGCAAGTTCATCGGCGATCTCATTTCCCGTGATCCCGTGGTGCCCCGGGACCCAGACAAGTCTTAGCGAATTTAAGCTATCGATCAAATTCAGAGAAGACTTGCATTCCTGAACTATCCTGGAAGTTATTAAAGGGTTCAGCAAGGCTTAAGCACAGCTTGGCTGTCGCTACAGACGCAAATACTTCCATCCTTCCACCTATTCTTCACAATATGGTTCGTAGCCATTATGATCGCATAAGTTTCCGCTTGGAAAACCGACGCATATTTACCTAACGAGGTGTACAGTCTAAAGTTATCGCTCTCCACGAAGGCACAAGCACCAGATCCTTCATTAGTCTTGAAGCCGTCCGTGAAGATTCGACTGCATTCCTTTCCCGGCTCAGATTCTGGCCAGAGCCAGTCCTTAGTGCAGGGAAAGTCGATTTTGTATGTTCGTCGCAGCTGGAGTACAGGTGTCCATGCGTCAGACGGCATATCCATAGGAGTGGTGTCAAAGAAAATGCGATGCGCAAGGTCATCGAAACTCCAGTGCGAGTTGTACCAGAAACCACTTCTTTTTAAACAGAAGATGGCCATGAGAGTACACCCCATGATGTGGATATCTAGGGGGTTGGGTTGGTTGAACTTACTTTTTGAATTTATCTGGAAAAGACTCCATCTTTGTCGTGTCCAATTCAAAGGAGAAGGCTTCTTGGGTGTTCTTTTAACTTATTTTTCTGTTTCTTGCGTCAAGGTTTCAAAAGCAGTTCGCCTTTCTCTGATAAGAGTCTTGACGTTTGTCCTGTCAGCGTGGGTTTCATGGTTGCACGTACCATGTACTCCCTTAAGCCAACTTGACTCCGAACGCCAATCGCTCTTGAAGACAGACCACATTAACTTCACCGTGCACTCATGGCTGATGGGCAAAGTTCCTCGATGTCGAGGAAGATGTTTTGAATAACTTGAGGCAGCCTTTTAGGGGCAACAAGAAGGCAAGAATGTGAAATCAGTTCGAGGATCAACCAAATACTCAAAAGTCCACTGGGGTTCCGCTGCCGCCAGCAAAGAATCCCCCATCCTGACCTATGAGTCCCTTTTTCTATTTCCCACGTAGCCGGACCACACTTTCATTTTTCATCTTAACCCCATCCCTCGCCTCCTTCCTCTCTTAACACTCGCTGATGGCAAATCCAACACCATATCGCCCACCCAACCGCCCACCGGATTTCCTCAGCTTGTGCAATGCAAATTTAGTGCATCGGGCCAATCCTCCTTCTCTATGATCACAGCTCGCTTCCATCCGAATGCAGTCCGCCACATTCACACATATCGCTCCATAAGCCCGGGGCAGGGCAGGGGAAGCGGCCGGAGCATAATAAATTCACGAAAAGTGAATTCACTTTCTCTCGATGGCGCACAGCGTCGGCACGAAAATGCGCTTTTGAACTTGACTTGACTCCAATTTCCAATTTCCACGGGCTACCCAACCGCCACCGCCACCACCACCACCACCGCCGCATCACATTCCGATGACACTGTTGTGTACACAAGGAGTTATACCTTTCCGCAGTCACTCAGTCAATGCGATCCACACAACGCTCCACTAATGATCGTGGGCACACGGTTTGCATATTTTTCACTTTCGCTTGGGTCGCTCTGGGGAAAAGTTTCACCGGGGCGCTGACCCCCAGAGACATCAGTGAGCGCTGCACGACGACGACGACGGAGAGTGTCTCTCGTCGACTGGGGACCGCTGGCAGGTAGATGGCATGCGGGGGATGTAAGAGTTATGACAAGGAACAGCGTTTCCGCTTTCGGGTTGATTTAAGGCTGCATCCTGAAAATAGGACGGATAGGAGACTTCACGGCTCATGACTCCTCGTGCTGATGCTGTTGTTTTTGTTGCACTCAGCGAAAGGCAAACGAACTGATCTCTGGTGGCATTCTTATCGCGTCGAGAAGAGTTCACTCGAGTCATGTGGAATGGTTTTATTGCACGGTGCAGTTGTTTTTTGCGCGGCCGGACTCACGTCAGCGATACGAACGGGGGCGTAGATATGGACGCGTTGCATTTGTTGCAGTCAGCGGTAAATATTTGAATAAGGATGCGGTTTCGTTTATTTGGTTGAGGGATAAAAACAGAAGATATGGCAAGACGCAGCGCAATTGAGGAAGCAATCGAATGGCAGATTGTTTTTTGGGAACTGTCAATGAACTGACGGGACGAGACCTTGAAGAGAATAAATTTCACTGAAGAATATGCGTTTCCATCCTCACTGGCCCATGTTTGGCGTGGAGACATGGTCACTACTCGGTCCCACCAGACGATCGTCTTCGGGAAAGAATCTAAAATGAGACAAGATATTTTTGGAAGCCAAGTACAATGTGTCCAAATTATTGGTCTGCGTGAACCGCTGCTGTAACCCGCTTGAGCTTCCACATGACTACTTACCGTTCTGGCTGTGAGTTGTACTCGATTAGAGGCTCTACTTCAGGTTCCAATCGAGTAAAAAATGCTGAGACATGAAGAAGTCCTTGTGGCCAAGCAGTGAAAGGTTTAAGTACGCCCGTGGAATCATCACATTTCGAGTAGTCAGGTCAACCTCTACGCTTAGGCGATTCATCATCCATCAAGGAAGGGAAAGCAGATGCGACGAGTCCACAAGCGGAATTCCAAACTAATTTTCAGACTTGAAGAACGAGAGTGCCTCTAAATGGAAAAACTCCACATACCATAGGTCGCCTTAGGTCGTAGAATGCCCAAATGAGGAACAGATTGTGGATAATAAGGCAGAGTCTTCGTAAAATGCAAAGGCAAGCTGCCAAGTTCTGTGGTAGTACTCGGAATAGCAATGCAATTGGCCTTAACAATAAGCTGAAACAGTTCCGGGCCCATGTCGAATCTGTGGTGCTGCTATATGAAAAAATCATGGGTAAACCTATGGAATTCTAAAGCGGTTTTAAAGCCTTTCCTTAACAGCCACAGTGGCAAAACCAATACTACCCATGGCTTATGTGCATGTTTTCTGATGTGCTCTTTTGCCTATTTTTCGATTAGGATGCGTTCGTCAGTAGGTGCTAACGAACATTTTTACTCTGATAAACGGGACAGGATTGGCGGAGGAGTTATTATTATTATTGTTGTTGAGGGTATATTGCACCGCGACCTTCAAGTTCTATTGTGCCCCCTTTCAAAACCTTAGCACAATTACGAGTTCCACTCTGAAAAGAGTTGTATTGATGGTAATGGACTCCTATTGTGCATAGGTGAAGAAATCTGCTCTAGAGTATTCTCTCTAAGCCAGTTTCCTTTAGGAATCTGAGAATAAGAGATGGTTCTAGTGATTCCATTTCTTCTTCTGAGAGTAAGTTTTTTTTCGGAGGATTTTTGAAGCACTACTGGAGCACTCAGACTCAAAACTGGTCCATTGTACTGCCAGATAGCAACCTACTCCAGTGCCGTTAATTTGATCCCAACGGCAAATGGTGACTGGACTAGATTCGATTTCACTGGGATTCGAACCTGGGACCCCACTTACTTGGGGCAGTCACTTAACCAACTGCGCCAGTCGTATCCAGTCGTATCCTGATTATATGATATGATAGGTGTTTGCCCAGACATATTTTTCTTTTGTCGGCTAGTGCCTCACAAAATTCCAGTATATGTTCTGGAACTTCATTAAATTCTCCACAAAATCTGCAAAATCTGCTTCTGATACCCCTAGTTTCCTTATATGCTCCCTGAGCCTACAGTGCCCCGTTAGGAAGCCTGTTAGCCTGTTATTTTAACAAACAATGCTCAAGCCAATTGCATTCCTCCCCTCCATGAATTCACCCGCAATACTCGTCTCGCCAGGAATGCTCATCAGTTCACCCTTAAGCCTGTTTTCGGACGTACAGTTAAGTTTAGAGAGTCGTTTTTTAGCCGCACCACACGAATATGGAATGCTCTTCCCAGCCCAATATTTCCCACTCTCTACAACCCGCAGACATTTAAGACCAATGCGCCCAGGTACCTCCTTTCCCTTTCTCCCTCTATACCTTCGGCCCGTGCTGTGTCTTGATTCCGGACACTTAAGGGTACCCGTAACTCCTTTTGCACGCGCAAATTATAACAAAAAAAAGGAAACGGAGATTGTTCTCCCTCATTTTGATGCATGCCTCGAACCTCTTTCGGTTATATTGCCCTAGAAGTTTCTTGGCCTTCTTCATTCCACGAGCGCTATTCCAGGTTTCAATCCGATTCCTTCTTTCCAGTTCCCTGAATTCTTCTCTGAGGAAATGGTCTCCTACAGCGCAGAATGGTTCAGGGCCTATGAAGGGTTCTGATGCTACTTTCCTTGCCAGGGAGTCGACCATTTCATTGCCTTCTATGTCCGTAGAGCCAGGTATCCAGCGGAATTTTACTCGGTTTCTCCTACTCAACTCTTTAAGTTTCTGCAGGCATTCCCATACAAGCTTGGTGATGTAGGAGTCTAGTGCCATACTAGCAGGTCGACTGTCCGACATTATTGCTATGTCGCAGTTGGTATAATTCCTTTCAAGATTGATCTGAACGCATCTTTCTATGGCATAAATTTCCGCTTGAAAGATGCTGGTACATGTGCCCATGGGTTCGAAGTATTTTGTCCTGGGTCCAAAAACTCCTGCTCCAGTTCTTTCATCAGTTCTTGATCCGTCTGTATACCATTTTACCGTGTTGCTGCTCAGTCTGTGGACCATGGGTTCATTGCTCAAGTCCCTTTTTGTACTGAGCTTACTGGTAAATTTCTTTTGGAAATTGGGTTTCCTAATCAGGTCATCCTTCGGAATGGCCAGGAGTGGTAGCTTTTTGACAAGTGCCTCGTTGTAATGCAGCTGTCTTTACCTATCCCTTCTTTTGCCATTCTCATGAATGGCTGTTTTGTTTGCACATTCTGCAACCACTAGATGCAAAAGAGGCAGCTCCAGTAGCACCTCCATGGCCGCAATTGGGCAAGTTCTCATGGCTCCTGTAACACAGAGGCATGCCAACCTTTGAACTTTGCTGAGTGTCTCCCTCGCGCTGATCAGATTGGTTCTCTTGGTCCATTCTATTGCACCATAGGTTATTGTAGGTCGGACAATAGAGATGTACATCCATCTTAGAATACTTGGACTGCATCCCCAGGATTTGCCTGCCAAACTTCGATGATGAGCTTGCTGTCCAAGATTACTCCCAGATATTTAACTTCTTTTACTGGAGTCAGAGTTGTACTCGACAGACTTGTTTTTAGTCGTTCCAGTTTTCATTTTCTTGTGGAAGGTACTATTGTGGTTTTTGTCGGATTTAGGCTTAGCCCAGCCGACAGGCACCATTCCTTAGTTAAAGTTAGCCCCCATTTGATAATATCGCATAGGGTCTCCTCCATTTTTCCTCTGGCTATGATTACTATGTCATAGGCAAATGTCTGACATCTGATGACATGGTTTGTCAGTATCTCTAGAAGCTCGTCTACAAGAAGGCCCCACATGAGAGGAGTAGAACTCCTCCTTGTGGGCATCCTCTTGTTATGTCGACTTTTATTATGCCTTCTGGTGTGTGAGTCTCTGCTGATCTTGTGCTCAGGAGTTCATACATCATTTTTCAAATACTGTGTGGTTTACTTCCTTTTTGTCCAGATTTCGAACAATTGCATCGTGAGATTTGTTATCAAATGCTCCTTCAATATCCAAGAAAGCACATATAACTATTTCTTTCGCTTCGAGGGCGCTTTCGATAGTTTCTTTCAGTTGATAGAGTGCAGTTTCTGCGGATCTGCCTGCCCTGTAAGCATGCTGACAGTAATGAAGAGGGGAATGGTCACACAATGCAAGACTAGACTTGGAGGTCGAAGAAGAACATGGTGCAAACAAGTGGAGAGAGAGTAAGTGAGTGAGAGTCGCATATCCCCAGAAATCAATCGACCGATAGTCAGTAGGAATAGTAGAGGTCCTATCTCCCACAAGTCCAAAGAAAAATTGATTTTAAACAGAATGTTAACACTTCGGAAATTAGAAATAGAAATGACCAGCGATGTCCAATGCGTCGATTGTTGTTGGTTTGTCAGCACGGTGGAGGAAGTCATTTTGGCGATTGAATCACTAAAACTTGACAAATCCGCCGGTGTGGATGAGATCCGGCCAGAAATGCTTAAGGCTATGGGTAAAAAGGGAGTTTTATGGCTCTCTCGTGTCATTAAGGTGGCTTGGGAACGCGGTGAGACATCTGGCGATTGGCAGACTGGGGTGATTGTTCCTCTCTTCAAAAAGGGGGACAAAAAAGAGTGCTCCAACTACAGGGTCCTATCTCTTTTAAGTCTCCCGGGTAAAGTCTACGCTAAGGTGTTGGTCGAATCCAGGATGGGAGATGAGCAGTGCGGTTTTCGTCCCGGCAGAGGTACAACCGACCAGTTTTTCACTCTAAGAATGGTACTTGAGAAGGCTTGAGAGTACGCCAAACCGATCTACAGTTGCGTTGTAGATTTGGAAAAGACATACGACCGAGTTCCTCGAGGTAAACTCTGGAGTGTCCTGCAGGAGTATGGGATTGATGGTTCTTTGTTGAGGGCAATTCAGTCTCTATACACGAACTGTAGCAGCTGTGTTCGGGTTAACGATAGTAAATCAACACCCTTCACCGTGGACGTTGGACTTCGCCAAGGGTGCGTCTTGTCACCTCTCCTTTTCATTATATATATGGACTGGATGTTACAACGCAGTCAAGGCGAGGAATGTTTCATATTGGGAGAGTTGAGGGTAAATCATCTTCTTTTTGCAGATGACTTAGTCATCCTCACATCCTCCCAGATAGAACTCCAGCGCGCGCTATTTAGGTTTGTGGCCGTGTGTGCTGATGCTGGGATGAAGGTTAACGTGGACAAGTCCGAGGTTATGGTTATTTCCAGAACCCCTGTTCAATGCACTCTACATGTTAGTGGAGACCCATTAAAACAGGGGGAGAAGTTCAAGTATCTCGGGGTCTTCTTCACGAGTGATGGGAGGAATAATGCTGAGCTTTCCTGTAGGATTGGTCAAGCTGGGTCAATTTTGAAACACATTTTTGGTCGATCTATAATCAGGAAGGCTGAGCTTGGTGTCATAGCCAAGTTAGCGGTTTTTAACCCAGTATTTGTTCCAACTCTCACATATGGTCATAGAATCTGGGTAATGACCGAAAGAATAAGATTACTCGCCGGGATAGGGTGAGAAACACAGCAGTGCGCGAGGAACTCAATGTTGAGCAGCTGCTTCTTCGTACGGAAAAGGCTGTACTTCCTCGGTTTGGTCACGCGGCACGAATGTCCCCATCATCACGACTTCGGAGGCGTGCCTTGAATGCGATTCCATCAGGTAGGCGACCGCTTGGCAGACCTAGGATGAGATGGTTGGACCAAGTCCAAACACTCGCCTGGTTGCGCTTAGGTATAGCTCCTGATGAGTTAGAGTCGATGGCGGAGGATCGAGTGGCCTGGAGATCTCTGGTGGATGCAATGCCCCCGCGACCCCTTTAGTGGAACATGCGGGTCACTGAAAATGAATAAATTGTCAGCGTGGACTAGGGACTTGACATATGACCAAAGGAAATAATCAATTGGCGTTAAACCACAAGATTTTGAAGGTCAAGTTCCAGTTCCATTATGCAAAATAATGCCTTAAACGTGTTTTCCTTCAAGAAGTTGATTGTTTCATTTGCTGAATGGTACTCAGCGCCATCCTACCTAACCGAATTCAATTTAATTTTGAGCCCATTCACCGAAATTTCGACATAAACTATGGTCGTTCGATGGTTAACGACCATTCAAACCAAGATCTGTGCGTAAAATGTTCCTTTCAGTGGACGGACATAGATCAAGCTTTGCAAAAGATGTTGAATTTATATATATAGATCTTCTTCAACACTCTCCTGAATGGATGCAATTTCAATACGCACTCTTCTTATGGTAGGCGTCACAGTATCTTGCAAAGAAAATGTGCGAACAAGTTGAGAAGTATAAGAATTTACTTTCAAGCGACAACAGATTCTAACATATTGTCCATCTTACCATGTACAAGAGATATAACTTTTGTACAAAAACAATAGCGGTCTCAAATACTCGATTATGTCGGTCTTAATGTAGTGCTTTATAAGTGCTTTGGCGCTCAAAAACCTTCATTTCTAAAAACCAAATTTGGAACTAAATTTCTAAAATTTGGTAACGTTATTGAAGTGCACGTTTCACGATAAAATTGCATAGACAATCGACATTGCATAGACAATAGATTTGACAGATGTTACTATCTAAAGTTAGTGTTGATATAAGCTTATTTAAGCTCGTAAAATTCAACAACAAGACTGTCAAAGTTTTGGAAAAATTCTTCGCAATATATTCGGTCATGTTTGGAGGAGACATGGATATAGTCTGGAAATCAAAAATCCATCGACGATACTTACTCGGCCACGTCAAATTCATACACCAAGAGTAAGCTTCTTGCAAAGAGGCCAAGTCATCACACGTTTAAGAAGATTTGGTCTAGGTTACTGACTGACGACTGAAGCTCAGATCATACATAGGGCATTGTCCTAGAAAGGACCATACGTGCGTGAATAGACAAAAGAATCATTAATGGCCTCATCTCATGCATCACAATGGAATAAACCACCACTCTCTAACTAGATTCTCAAGCCAACCAATAATAGGTGGAACTAGCGAAATTACACTCACCCTATGGCCAAGGTGCAATAGTGCAAGAACCAACGAAATACTTCAGTGCGACAAAAGGTTGCTTTACCGACGACCATATATGCAGGTGCTGTGGTGACGAAGAGGAGGCACCTACATATTTTACTGCCTTTGTCTCTGTCATCTGAGATATAGGTGACACCTCTTCCATGGACTTCAAGACATATCAAAAAAACATCCCACTAATCTTTGCGAATTTTCAAGAAATATTAGACGCCATATGTGGGCGCCGTGGTGAAGTGGGTAGGTGCGTCGACTCCTACGCTCGAGGTCGTCGGTTCGAATCTCGAAAAAAACATCAAACATTTTTTCACGGCTCCACCTCTTTCGAGTCACTGACAATGCTCAAAGAGTATAACTGTCTAGAAATAGCTTCTCAATCTCGCCGTTCGGAGTCGGCATTAAACTGTAGGTCCCCTCCACTCGTGAGAGAACAATAGCACGCACAACACGAGTGGTTGCTGAGAAGCTAGGCCCAGGTCCACCTCGGACTTTAGCGCCGCTATTATTATTATTATATTATTATTATTAGACGCCATATAGTTAATTGAACTACGACGTGGAGAAGAGGGATGAGTTACCTCATTAGGCATCACAATTGGTCCACTAGGACCTTACTGAGACGTGGCTTTTTGCCCGCCTCATCACCCATCAGCCGAACAAGTAAAATTGACAACTGCTCGGACATCGAAGCCAAATCCAAAAAAAAAACGCGTGTGAAACGGATGACTAGCAATTTTTCGGTCAAGAAGCCTCTCTACAGCAAAAGGACCGCCTTGTCTCAAAGATTGTTCATGACGCCGAATATGTAGCTTGAGACAAGTTTGGTGGACACACCTGGAGGTAGAAGTTTCAGTTGGAATCAGATTACTGCCTCACACCATCGAAGTGGAGCTGAATATCGTGTATAAAGTCCTCCCAATCTAGACCAGACCTCCGATCGAATCATTGACTGGCTGCCAAACGAACCTGTTCAAACCGCTCCCAGAGTCGAATATTATTTATTTTCTAATTTTTATCAGCAATCACACCGATAAGACGATAATCTACTAAAATCGCTTAGTCCAAACTACAGGAGTTCAATGGAAATTTAATTTCATTCCACACTCCACCACGGTTACGCCCAACTGATTGCACGCAATAAACGACGCGCATTAGATCACTTCCGGTGACTTCACGCACAAACCGACCAAAACCATAAAGTGACAACGAGGAATCCTTCCTCGGGTCATGTCTTCCCCTCAGAAACTAGCTTGACCATAATTCTCCCCCTCGTGAACTGGGCTTCACCCATTCCCATCCATCATCATCGACTCATACTCTTTAGAGGTCAATCATAAAAATCAAGGTCGTCCCCTGCGTAGTCGCCTTTTTGCTGTTTCTAAGCACACGAAAACTACTGAGAATCCCCCTCATGCCCCAAGCACACACACACACAAACACACGCTCGCAGAGACACACGCTTGAGCAGAGAGTGAGAGAGAATGGGACGAGCCGGGTATGCGCGTATGTGGTTCTTTAACGCTGACCTTCGGAGGCTAAACTAACAAAACTCTAGAAATACCAAAATGACATCATTTTTTTTTGGGCCGAACCAACGCACACAGACCATCTCGCAATCTCCCACACACATGCACACACACAGCGCCTGTCAGCGCCCCAGAGTTCAATGGCTAGAGTCTGAACTTCTGACAGGCACAAGACAAGACAAGACAAGCCAGTCCACACGGTGATTCGAGTGAATCATTTTGCAAATTGCGTATCTTCCGAATCGATTGGCTTCCCAGAAACCAATCCGTTAAGCAGAACGAATAAAGTCTTCACCCAAAAGGCGGCAGCAACCAAACCAGCTCATAGCCAACACGTGCTCTCGTGCTTGTGTACGAGTTTATCCGAAAATGTAATGAATAGCAGCGATAGCGGAGCGGAGAGCTTCAAGGTCTTGTAAACAATCGGCCATCTTCTGTCACCCCCCCCACCACCCCATCCATCCGTTGGCCCGACCGACGACGATGGAAGCGAGCCTGACAATTGATTAAGAATCCACTATTTGTGGTTCTAATTATCTAGCAACAAGACCACACGTACACACGCATGTTTCGCCCTCTCTCTCTCCCCCTCTCTCTCACACCCCCTCGCGCAGTCCAGATCCACGTAAAACATGAACCAGTCCCCACCGCATCCCTCTCTCAGTAAAGAACCTCCGAAAATGTGCCGAAAAGTTCTGAAGCAGGGGTGAGCAGAAAGAACAATAAAATAAAAAAAAAAATACAATTCAAGGTCAAAGCGAATATTGAAACAACATGCGCCTGTGGTTGTTCCCTGTGCGGTTTATGGGGACCTTGATATCGCAGTTTTATTTTGTTGTTGGCTATGGTGCTTTTTTGTTGACTCGCACAAAATCGCCTGCCACGCACTTTTGCGCCAAGAGCACGAGGCTTTCAGTTGTTTTTTTGGCGAAAAAAAAAATAAATCGACACTAAAACGAAAAAAAAGAGGCAGAAAGAAAATTGGAAACATTTTTGCGAACTAACACCACTCAGTCAGTCATTTGCCTTTGCCACTGGCTTGTGCCTCTTCGTCTTCCTCATCGTCTTCGCCTGGGCGCTGTGCTGTGCTGACACATGCCGGTAAAAACATTGAATCGCACAGCACACAGTACAGCACACCCGGGAATGGTAACCGAACCGAGCCGTACGGAGAGACAGCAGCAACACACGAACTGCTCTCTCTCTTGGTTGGTTGGTGGGTGGTGGGGAGTTTGTTTTTATTTGTTTTGCGCGCCAAAAATATTCAATCTCACCGATTCACTATGAAAATGAGCTTTTCACATGAAGAGAGAGAGGCAAAAAGCTCTTGATGAAAGAGAGTCTCTCTCTTGTCTTGAGGTGAAATTGATCTCTTCAAAAATACAGTCAAAAAGCTGTTTCTCAACCTCTCTTCCCATCGCTCTCTTTGAAAGCTTTCAATTGTGAGATGAAAAGCTTTTACCCTTTTCAAACTATCCCTTAGATGCCTATCTCATTCCGTCGCTGTCTTCTCCCTTCTCTCTTTCAAATTCTCAGTGTCTTGTGGGTGGATGGGTGCTGGTGTTTTCACTCTCTTCCTCTCGCGCGCGCTCTCTCTCTCTCTCTCTCTCACTCTCTCTCGCTCACTCTCACTGCCCATTCCTGGTTCTCTGGCACAGGCACTCGACTTTCTAGGTAAACATTCGATACGAACATTCGAGCCGAATATGACTCGCTTTGAGACCTTGACCGTGAATTTAATTTTAGACTGCGCCATATACTCGTACTCGTACTCGTACTCATACCCCGTCGAATGAAATAATCTTACAAGGGTGAGTTTACAGGAGCACACACACACACACACACACACACGCATTCGCTTACAGTGTGCTTTGCCGGCTCAGCTTGTGTGCGGCCTGTGGGGGGTTGAGGATGAGCAAGAGCGTGGGGGAAGTGTATAGATAACCGGCTTCAATATGGCATTTCCGTGTGTGAAAAGAGCGGCAGATGACGTTGGCTGATGGTGGCGTTTAGATGATGACTTGCCTTTGCCTTTGCCTGTCACCCTTTTCGCCTACCACCGGGTTGTGTGCCCAAGTGAATGCTAGAAACTGCGCAAAAGTTGTTGCTCGAGGAGAGAGATTTATTGAATGATGGCGGCGCTGCCGGTGGAGGTGTACAATGTATGGCTAAGTGGGTATCTATTTTGATTGATTACGATTGCGGCCTTAACCTTGAAGCCCTAGGTTCTATTTACTTGAACTGCGTTGAGACCGATTTAGAAGATTAGAGGCAAGCGATTCAAGTCGATGTGCAGTGTTGCCTTGACCTCTTGTCAGATGGTCGAAGTCGAAGGTTTGTTTGGTTTTTGCTTCGATTTCGATTTCGATTTAACGTGAACAGCAACCAGATTAAAGTAAGTTATGGACCGTCCCTCAGATAATGACTGTCATGATTTTCGAAACCATTTGTCAGAGGTAAGGGAAATGAACGAACGTGTGTATGAGCAGCGATCGATTCGATGTTCAAATTTGATTCAGAGAAGCATCCTTAGGTTTTCGCATAGAATCAAGTGCTCAGTCATTGCGAGAGTCTTTTACTGGCATTTTAAATGCCTTTTGAAAAACGAAACGAAATATGGTTCAATTGAAACTAAGAATTTTACAAATGACGCACATTTCACGGTCTCTCTTCAAAACTGGTTTAACGACACTAAGTCGCAAGTCTCTTTCAGTTGTTGACAGCTAATGAAAGTGGCGTCATCTTTTGTCACGCGTCAACAACGGTATCACCTTGAAAACTGTTAAGGAGCCATGTTGACAGACAAATTTGTCCAAAAAATGTCAGTTGTTGTCGGCTTGATGGAGCAAATTCGATTCCCGACGGATGCATCGAGGTTCATTCCACGGCACCAGATCTTGTGAGTCACTGATGCTGCGGGAGGACAACTACGAAGAAACCTACCGCCATGACACAAGAAGTAAGTGCGTTGACTCCTACTTCGAAAGTCCATGGTTCGATTCCAGAGACACAAATTTTCATTTTCATGGCACCACTTGGGGAAATGGAAATGCGCAGAGAGTATACCTGTCAAAAAAATCTTAAACTTTGCCATTTGGAGTCGGCATACAACTTCTGCATTCTCCACTTGTGAGAAACCGATCGCAGGCACCAGCGAGTGATCAAAAGACTCGAGGTAGTGTCATCCTCATGGAGCCAAGATTAAAGACCGGTTAAGAGCTGATAGGCTGATTTAAAAGGTTCGTAGATCAACGATTTCAGACCAGGGAAGTCCACCATAGATCAAATCTTCACACTGCGGCAGATCCTGGAGAAGACCCAAGAAATGCAGATCGACACACACCATCTATTTGTCGATTTCAAGGCCGCATATGACAGCTTGCATAGAGAAGAGCTATATAGCGCCCTGTCCAGTTTTGACATTCCTGCCAAACTCGTCAGACTGAGCAGTATGACGATGGAGAACTCTCGCTGCTCCATCAAGGTCGGTAACGAACTCACCGAGACCTTCGATGTCAGAAAAGGTTTTAGACAAGGCGACGCACTGTCATGTGACTTCTTTTACATCGTTCTTGAGAAGATCGTGCAAAGCTCACTGCCCAACACAAGGGGCACGATCTTCCAAAAGTCCGTTCGACTGCTGGCCTACGCGGACAACATCGACGTGATTGGGCGAACACAGCGAGTCGTCAATGATGCGTTTTTGATTGAAACGGAAACGGGTAAAATGGGTCTGGCGGTAAACGAGGGCAAAGCCAAGTATATGCTGTCATCGAGAAAGGACGCACAACATCGACGACTTGGTCAGAACGTCACCATAGGCAGCTATAACTCTGAGGTAGTTAAGGACTTTGTCCACCTCGGCTCCGTGGTAAATTGTGCAAACAACATCAGCGCCGAGATCAAACGCAGAATAACTCTTGCCAATCGCTGCTTTTTTGGGCTCAAAAGGCAAAGTAGTAAAGCCCTCTCTCGGAAGACCAACCTGACTCTATGCAAGACCTTGATCATCCCAGTCCTGCTGTACGGCGCAAAGGCATAGACAATATCCCAAGCGGATGAACAGTCTTTTGGCCTTTTCGAGAGAAAAGTTCCGCGCGCAGTCTTTGGTCCTGTTTGCGTTGATGGCATTTTGAGGAGAAGGTTCAACCACGAACTGTATGGGCTGTTCAGCGACATGAGTCTAGTCAGGCGTCTACGGATCCAACGCCTAAGATGGCTAGGCCATGTAGAGCGTATGGACAACTTAGCTCCGACCCGAAGAGTCTTCGACTGTGAGCCTGTGGGACAATGCAATAGAGGACGTCCACGTACAAGGTGGCGCACAGAAGTCGAGGCGGACCTCGGCCGGCTTGGAGTGCGAAACTGGAGACAGCTGGCGAAAGATCGTGCTGGCTGGAGAGGTATGTTGAGTTAGGCCCAGGTCCACCTCGGTATCTAGGGCCCCAAGAAGAAGAAGAAGATCAACGACAGCTATACTTCGAATCGGATTCAGTGGGACAACGTCTTAGTTGATGAAAAATTGGGGACCCTTGAGAAGAGTTGAAGCGAGTTCCAGAAAATCAAAAGCAAACGTTCTTAACGCTCTATGCCTTCTAGAGAGTTTCCGGAATTATCTACAAAGCTTCAGAAATCCGCGTAGGACTTCCAACAGTCCTCCTTTCCAGCTTATTATCCTTCAATCCTTTTTTAGTTTCGAATGTGTTCATTTTGCGGTAAAAAAAATATCTTTATGAAACATATTCTTCTTCAAAGTCTGAGCTGTATCGGTTATCATAGCGTTCATTTAGACCACAGTTTTTCAGAGAACAATTCGACGATTTCGGTGAATTTTAACGAAAAAACCCTTAAGTGTAAAGTTTTTCAGTAGAAAAATGCGTCGAGTAAATATCGAGTAGGTAGGTAAGTAGGTGGACGGGCGTAAGGCCCGCCTCACTTAGGTCCTTGAGGTCCCATTGCGATGCCCAATCGGGGATTAATATCCCGTTATAACCATTGTCGCACTCATGGTCCCTCGTTGTACCGAAGTCATCCATCCAAGAGATCTTAGAGGTTTATTTTAAATTTCTTGTAAGTCTTGGAAGAAAAATTCTCCCAGTGTTCTATGACGCAACTGACAAAGACTAAGGCAGTGACAGAGGTAGTGAGCAGTGTCCTCTCGTTCCTCCTCATCATCGCAGCCTCTACAAATGTTGTCGTTGGAGAGTTCCATTTTCATGGCGTGGTTTCTAAGATGATTATGGCCAGTGAGAGCTCCAACCACCATCTTTGTCGCACTGAAGGATTTAGTCGGTTTTTGCTCGATCGTATCTGGGCCATAATGCTTTAGAAGTCACACATGTAGACAGACCGCGCCATCTACTGTTTGCCATTTCAATGATCTTTATATCCACCTTTTTCCTCAGCTCTGAGAGGGGCGGTTTGATTACATGAATTGCTTGTAACACGTCGGTCACTGACCCTGTTGTGGCAAGTTCATCAGTCATCTCATTGCCGGCTATGTCCCTATGTCCTGGGACCCAGCACAGATTGATCGAGTGCTGTGAGCCAAGGGCCTTTAGATCTTCGCGACAGCTTGTGACTAGATTGGACTTGATTTCTGTTGCGGATGTTAAGAATGGTAATATTAGCTGGTGGTATTGCCATCATTGATATCGTTTTGGCCACTTCTTTGACCGCCAGGATCTCCGCTTGAATCATACTGCCATAATCAGGGAATCTGATTGAGCAGTGCAAGTTTATCTCGTTGGAGAAAATGCCCTGCTTCCATCTTTGACCCATCGGTGTACATCTTTATGGTCGTATTGTTGATGGATTCATTGGTCACCCACTCCTCTCTGGTGGGGTATTGGAATTGAAGTCGTGGAATGGGAGCCTATAGTCGCTCTCAACATCTGATACTGCAAGTCTGCTAAGAATACTTGCATGTCCTATGGTACCTGAGCGCCAGTCGCGAGATTGATTGATTCTCAGAGCACTTTTAGCGGCGGTTGCCTGCATATATAGATCAAGTGCTAGCATGTGTAGGATCGTTTCCAGTCCAGCTGTTGGCGTAGAGCTGATTGCTCCAGTAACTCTCATACACTCAAGTCTCTGTATTTTTGTCAGTGCCTTAAGATTAATGGCTTTCAATGCTGCCTGCCACCAGACTACGCTGCCGTGAGTAAGGATGGGTCTGACAATAGCGGTGTACATCCATGGGATGGTCTTGGAGTTTGGTCCCCCATTTTTTACAGACAACTTAAAAAAAAAAACAAAAAATGTCGAGTAAATGTTAAAATTTCGAGGAGTCAATAATTTCGTCTAATTTGGTTTATCATCGGTATTGAAATTAAACTCTTGCCAATTGCAGTTGGGCTCAAGAGGCAATGGAGTAGTAGAGCCCGCTCTCGAAGGGCCTAGATCGTCCCAGTACTGCTGTATGCCGCGGAGACATGGAAAATCTCAAGATCAGATGAAGAAGATGTTGGTCTTCTCGAAAGATAGTTACTGGGTTTAAAAGGTCCTGATTGCGTTGACATTTTGTTTAGGGAAAAAAGCGGAATGCTTTGAAACGCACATCAATGAAATTCAGGTCAAAAGCACACCAGAAATGGCGGTTTTATGTCCGGGCGACGCCTGGTTTAGAAACTATGGCTTGTCAAAGTTGGGGGGTCATTGGAGAAGAAGATTCAACCAAGAATTGTATGGACTGTACAACAACATAAGTCTAGTCGGCCGTCTACACTTCTCCAGACGAAAGACTCCTTGTCTCCGCGCCTCTATAACAACGCAATAGAAGACGCCCACGAAACCGATGGCGCACAAAAGTCAAGAAGGACCTTAGCCAATTAGGCGTACGTAATTGGAGGCATTTGGCAAAATACATATCTAGCTGGAGGGGTTTGTTGGTTGACGGTCAGTTCCATCCCGGGATGTAGCATCATCAGAAGAAAAAGTAGTGTGCAAAAGTAAGCATTGCCAGATGAGCAATAACTCTTTTATTTTCAAGCGACTTTAATGAGTTCAACTCCGCGCATATCAGCTGACATTTCTGTTCAAAAAAAAATGTCAAATTTCATACAAAAAATCCAGTAAATTGGGAACACAATTGGGTCGCTTTTTTTTGCTGGAAAAGAACGAATTTTAGCCTCGAAGTGTATTTGGTGATTACAAAATTTTGTGAAACGAATTGCTCGATATTTGGGACGAATTGAAGGATGTGGGATACCGGAATGGAAAGGAAATTAAATGGAGAAGCGCAATTAGGTGAGGATTTGTAAGGTTATAGTTGGAGGCGAAGTTTGTGACATCCATATTTCATTTGCATTCCTGTGGAAACTTTCACACACCCACCCAGCCCCTCTTTCATCCATCAAACATGATAAATTGTCGCCTGTGAACAGTTTTATGCTCTCACTTAGTCACCATCCAAGGTCGTCTCGGAAAAAATGCCCCCTCCGTTGACCACGAACGCGCTCGTATCCCAGGAAGTGATCACACTCGTTAACAATAAATTCAATCGCACATGTACCCACCGCGACCGTGTGAATGTGTGCCCCGATGCATGCAGTTCGGACCAAGTTCTAGATAATCTAGCAGTGAGCATGCAATTAACAAAACATTGTGAAATCAAGATCTCGCTCGCGAAAATCACATCAAGTGCACGGCGGCCTTGGGGAGCCCAAAACGCGCTCGTTGCGGCAGCATGAAACGCTATGCTCCCCCTATTCTCGGCCACATGAACCCCCAGCGCATTCTCAGTCTCAGTCTCAGTCGCACCCCTTTGGTTCATAAATCGCACCGAGCATACGGTCGGTCAGTGGTGGTAGCATGCATCATTTCATAGCTTGCGCCGGCTACGTGCCTCGACAGATCATTACTCGCCATGCAAAGAGCGCAAAACGTACTAAATTTAAATTTAATACGCGGAAACCGAGTCTCATGGCTTTCCTAGGTACCCGGAGGGGGCACGGCGCGACACGGTTCCGCCGTGCCGATGCGATGTTGTGTACGAAAGTACTTTGCAATGGATTCGGCCATTGAAACGAATTTGATGGCAGAAAGCGAACGATTTACATCTCGAATTTCTCAGTCGGGGAAAGATATGAGCGGTCGGTCAGTGGATTTGGCCATTTTGACACGTTTCCACGGAAACATCACGCCCGATTGTGGATCAATGCTGAAGTGATTGTCTTGAAATGAAGGCGGAAGTCGACCTTGTGGTGGAAACGGTGCTGCTCTCTCAGAGCTTCCTTGAAATTACTCGACCGCGTGGCTGAAAGTCATGACCCATTGACGGCTGAATGCTGTTGACTTAAAGACTGAGTAGGTACGTGCAAACTGGCTCGATGTCTTAACCTGGCTTGATGGAGAATTTAGCCGAAGAAGACTTAAAGAAGTGGATTGTGAAGAAGCCAAGTGCCAAGTGAATGTTAGCTGCTGCTTCTGTTCGGAATGGTCGCGTGGTCAAAGGAAATGAATCGCGATGAGCACTGCTCAGAAATTTTGGTCAGAAATTTCAGAACTGACGGGGACAAAGCTCGAACTGGCGGGGAATCGAAAAGGTTTCTGGAGGAGAGATGATCTGAAATCACACAAAGATGCCCCATCGGGAATTTATTAAGGCGAAGTGGCAGAGACGAGAGACTAAAGTTCAAAATTGTTGCTCAAGCCACTCGATCATTTCTGACACAACGCTCAAAGAGATAGGATAAAGGTCAGGTTCCAAAAAGTGAACAGAACGTCTCGTCGAGCTACATAAACGAAAATGTCTGTAAACCGCCAGCAGGACTCAGATCGCAGACTTAAATTTGATTTTCTGATCAAAATTGACATTAATTTGGGTCAGTCCAAATTATGGATCGTATTTGTTTTTGGAACCACCTGGGAACTCTCGCGTTGAGCATCGCCATGAGCCCGTTTAGAAAGATGCAATGCAAAGTCCAAAGAATTGAAGTTTTGAATGATGATCTTTTAGTTGATTTCCAATCCGTGAGGAGAATTTGGAGCACCTCCGTAGATGAACATCCCGCTGGCTGTGTAGTCCTCAAGCAACATGCCCTTGGTCGAATTTGTTGGACAAAATTTGCTCGTCATGTACAGAGACAGAGGTTTGAGGTCTGTGAACTTTGCCGGCATACAGGGAAATTGCACGAAATTCAGCTTTGAATTTTGGCCAAGAAGCAGTCTTATTTAACACTCCATTGGGTGCGCGATTTTTTGAAACACGAGAAGGCACTCGCTTTGCGACCGTAGACCGTTTGAGATCTTAAACACCGACCTCTGCCATCACCATTTGCAATTTCCACACTAATCAGTTGGTTTTAAGAAGCTATGGAAAAGGACGGCCTCAAAAATAGCCTGGGTAATGCAATCATTTGAAAAAGTGTGGTCTACGATCACTGACCGCGCGATCTCTGGCAGGTTTAATGATGCTGCTGCGATATGATTCCTGGCCTAAATCTTGGAAGTAGCGAGAAGGCTTATTATTGTTTGGGATTCTTTTTTACTACCGCCTAAGCCCTGCTTCATGAAAATGCGATTTTGATGGCCCCATAAGGGAAATTGCATCGTTAGACAACAGAATGACAAGTGATCTAGCAGGCACGTACAGGAACAAGAAATCGGCAACAGCAGACTATCGACGACAGGAAGCTATCGGCGACAGGAGACTATCGGCAACAGGAGTCTATCGGTAACAGGAGACTATCGGTAATAGGACACTATCGGCGACAGGAGACTATCGGCTACAGGAGACTATCGGCGACAGGAGACTATCGACGACAGGAGACTATCACCGAGGAAAGTTGTTGCCTGTTCGATCGATTAGTACACGAGGAATATTTATGGTGACAGTTTGCAAAGACAATTCTGACCAAGTCTCCAAAAATAATTTGATTTGCTTCTTTGATCGTTCACTTGACGACTGGATGGCGCAGTTGATTAAGTGCCTACTCGTACTCTAAGTTAGAGAGGTCCTAGGTTCGAATCCCAGTGAAAACGAAATTAATACACTTTTATCTGGTTTTTCAAATCTGGTCCAGTCACCATTTGCCGTTGGGATCAAATTAACAGCACTATCACGGGAGCGGTCGATCAGTGGTAGTAGCCTGACTGTGGGTATCACAATGGACCAACATAGTCTAAGTGTGCTGATGAATTGACTAGCAGCCCCCTAACCTTGCCTTACCTTCACCGTTTACCGTCTCATCCAAGGCACAAAGAAACTTGTTACGACAGAAGTGAAACGATCAGTGTTCCTTTAGTAACATTCTGGTACGAAACTCTAAAAAGAGACCAACAAGGGTCGGTCCATAGTTAACAAATTTCCCACAAATCACAATTTCGCACAAAAAGCCTAAGTCTCAATTTAGCACAACCTCCCGAAGTCTGGAGGTGGTTGCATTTGCTTAAAAACTGAGGCTTATGATCAAGCAGTGACATACAGAATTAGTAGTCTTTGCTATCTCACCTCCTAGATATATGCAATGGTGTTGCAACAAATTTGATACGTGGGAAATATTTTGAACGTGGAGATGGTGTGTGCATTTGCTAGAGAAACCCGCATCGTTGGTATAGTGCTGCATACTTATAGGGAAATTATTATACGGAGTGCCTACTTAATCTGATCGGTTGATGTTTTGAAAGGAAAAGGGTACAGATGCCAGGAAAAAAATGTGTTTTCTGATATGACGTGTTGAGTGAGATTACAATAATTGCCGCACGGTACTGAAATGCCTTCTTTTTCTACAGTCTGGGCGTAGACATAAGTTTCAACCAACAAGCCTTCTTCAGCTAGCACGGCACACGTATTACGCCAATGTTTGGTGTTGGCCAGGAGAAGAGAAGAAATTCTGGGTCATTTTTTTTTTCTTTTTCTTATGGCGCTACAGTCCGGAGTTGAAATGGACCTCAATCAACCAGCCTCTCCAGCAGGCACGATCGCTTTCGCTAGCTGTCTCCAATTGTGCACACCAAGTTGGTTGAGGTCCTTCTCCACTTGTGGGCGTCATGTCATTCGTGGACTTCCTCTGCTGCTGAGATCCACAGGTTCTGGAGTAACACCGGTTGAAATTTGCAGCTAGCAGAGACATCGGTGGTCATTTTCTTTCACGCGTCGACAGCTGTTAACAGGGAAAAAGTCAGTTGTGTTTGGAGAATCTACGTTACATTAGCGGGCTGTTTCTATGGAACTGGTAATTTGCCATTGAGGGGTGCAGAAAGTCACTGAATGCAAGAGAAAATTAAGGCTTGAAAGGGAAAACAAGGGTCTCTGCCTATACGACTGGATGGCGCAGTTGGTTAAGTGCCTGCCTCAAGTTCGAGGGTTCCAGGTTTGAATGCCAGTGAAATCGAATCTGGTCCAGTCACCATTTGTAGTTGGGATCAAATGAATGGCACTGGAGTAGGTTGCTACCTGGCAGTACAACGGACCAGTTTTGAGTCTGAGTGCTCCAGTAGTGCTTCAAGAAAAACCGCAAAAAAAAAAAGGATCTCGGCAGACAAGCAATGCAATGCGGTCCCGGGCACGGTGCATCAAGTTACCCAGACCAAGCGCTCTGGCATGGAGAATCTTCAGCAGATTTAAACTTGAAACTCTTCTGATTGATTGAGACCTTCGTCTACAGGGATTCAGAGTCTTAAGCGCTGAATCCCTCGAAACTAAACCAGGCCGCTACCTTCGATCGACGATGAGCTCCACGAGCTGATCAACACCCTAATCGTCTTCTCCGTGGCATCCCGAACTGCTTTTGATGAGGTTCTTGATACGTCTGGAGCTCTAAAACTCAATGAATCAGCAGTTGACAAGATTGCTGGCAAGATCACTGACAAGATCGCTGATTTAGTACCTTTTTTTACTGCGTTCTTGAGTTGTATGAAGTCCTTAACGGACTAGAACTTGTGGCTGCCAATTGTGACCTTCTACTCATATCGTCGGTGATGGACAATCTCCTTTGATGTCAGAATGGACGCAAACTGTTGGTCTAACTGCGCCGCGACACTAGTCGTAAGGCCACACTTCACCCTACCAACCTCGATGTCAGGATATTCCCCCAGATCGTGACCAGACTCACTCACCCGCTTTCGCTGTTCAAGCAAACCTTTTCAAGTTTCTTTAGAAATGAATCCCACCCAAAAAAAAACTACTTCCCTCCATACGTCCTTCATCAGCAACCAGTTGCTATCGTTCATTCGAATCCCAATCCCAATCACCGCCACCACATCACACAACCTTGTCCCCATTCACAAGCACTTGCATTTAATGAAAAGACCAGCAGTAGACCTCTCCGCCTCACTTCTAATCACATTCCTCCCTCACATCTGCCATCGAATTCGCCCCCGAGCGCCTTACCACCCACCGCCCGCAATCGTTAATCCTTAATTATTTCAACCTCAGGTGCCGTGTGTACGCCTTCTGCCGCCCAACTTTTCCAAGCCCTGACACCACATAAGTGGGACGAGGTGAAAGCTCGTAGATCGACAGAGACTCCCCTCGCCCCCTGTCCTTACACAACTGTAAACAGCGGCAACAAAAAGCAGAAACAAACACGAGGGCACAGACGGCCATATCGGAGGACAACACCTTGACATGCTACACAAACGAGGACTCCACAGAGTTCCTGATTTCTCTAAGATGGCTGCTCCCAAAGTTTTGTCCTCGGAGAGTGAATGGGTGTTTTTTTTCTTTTCCAAGCGCAGTCCACTTGGGTACCCCCTCCCCCCCCCCCACACACACAGGCACACACTGACGCGCTCAATGTCAGAAGAAGTGTGGCGAAAAGTTCAGTGTCGTTCTCGGGACGAGGACAGAGATCGAGGGCGCCTGCTACGAGGCGAAACACATCGCAGTTCTGATGCTGCTTGAGTGTGAACGCTATTCCACGAGACATTGCCGGTGTCCTTCGACAAGAACGAAAGGTTAGGAGGGCCTCTTATAGATGTTGGATGCGTCGAAGGGTGGGCGTACACACGTCGAATTGAATATTTGATATTTGATATTTGATATGCCGCACGAGTCCGTAATGCGTGAGCGGGATAAGGCGCCCGTCAACCCACCCGCTCATCAGCTGCTGTGTGTGTTGTGTCAAGGCTCCAGAGCCGAAACGAAAAACCTGTCTCAAGGAAAATGCAAATTGCCAACTGACATGACATGGAAACTCATTGTTCGCTGGATGATGTTTTCGTCAAGGTGGCCACCACCCTCCCTCCCTCTGCTTTGTCACTCTCTATCAGCATCAGCAACAGCATCCATATCGACAGGCTGTGTCCGAAGGACTCGCTCGCTCGACGAATTTGGGTCATTGAATCTGTGAATCTGTGAATCTGTGAGTCTTTGAATCTGTGCCGCCGATACATTTGAGACGGCTCCAAGGGGGTCATGGAGTGATGGAGGGACTTGCGGGTGCCTCGTTATTTTCGGTTTAGCGATATTGGGTCACTAGGGCGTATGTGGGTTAATTTTTTGTGTCAACACAGCTTGTGAACGTCGGACAAACAAGTCTCTCCATTCTCAAGCGATTCTTGCACGTCGAATGGGGGAGGAATTAAATTTAGGTTAGGGGATGGTGAAGGCACCGCATCCGAGTGTGTGCGAGGAGGGGGAGATTTTCCACTCAATAAAGTTGCTTTCCATTGTGGCGACTGTGGCACGTCCTTTGCGGTGAATGCTCGTCCTTTTTCTGAAATTGTTTTCATCCGCTTGTCACAGGGACGGAAGACGGAATGGGAATTAGGTGACGAGAGTGTTGTTGAGTTTAAAATTTGAAGCAAAACTAATGTGATCTGAACCGGAAGATGGTCTTGGAGTGTTGGCGGTTGATGACTCATCCAAACTGGATCCGAGGTCAAATTGAGGTTTTTCAGTGAGGGGTTCTGCCACAGTAAGTGTCAGGAATACAAAGTAATGCCTTCAAAAGAATCTAGGAGTCTTGTAGTGCGGTGTATCAACTTTTGACTTTTCGCAAGGACCTTGTGAAAATTGAGCTTTGTTCTACTTTGATACCCAAGCGATGCCGCAGGGTGTTTGCGGGAAAGTCAATTGCTTTATCTCTGATCCACTTTTCGCGAGGTGGACTTGGTTCCCATCCAAAGTGGGAACTATGGCCACTTTTTGCGAGGTGGACTTGGTTCCCATCCAAAGTGGGAACTAAGGCCACTTTTTGCGAGGTGGACTTGGTTCCCTTGCAAAGTGTTATCTAAGAGCCGGACTTGGTCGCGGAGCGTTTGTGTCCATTCGCTCATGACATGACCCAGCCACCTGAGTCGAGACATTCAAATTTGTTTGGCTAGGATTGAGGATCACCCCGCAGAAATTAAGAGATCTCAACAGACATCGTCCCTTGTCCCTTGAAAAGCTTTCACTCCTGGCACATGTAGCTGATGAAGATGATCAGCAAACAGAAGAGATCATGTCTAAAGGCACGCACTGAAAAGGAACGTAAATAAAATCGGCTGCTTCTGGGGGATTTACACCTTAGTCTACCGCCGACCTCATCGCCACCTTCCGAAGATCAATTTCTATCAGGAATCAGACGAAATTTCAAGCCCTCCCACTCTCCTGGAACGCCCTTTTGCAGGGAAACACTGTCAACAAGGTTTTAGAAACACGAACTTCCGGCAAATCAATCAAAGTCCCGCTCTGTCTTCGGTTCAAAACTCTTTCACAGTCGACGACTGCACAGGCAATCGCACCCTCAGATTGCCCAACACCTGCCAGCAGGACAGACTGACACATCTGCCACCTCTTTCCATCGATTTTGCAAACACAAAATCGCAAAACTGAAACCAGAAATTCCCCCCAAGCAAAGCCTTGAATTCATTAATTCCAAGAACTATCGGCAAACGTTTGATGGATCCATTTGATCGTAAACGACACACCATTTCAACATCACGGTTCGATCGCGCCGAGTGTACGCTCACATCCATCACAGCAAAACTTAAATTTCCCTCCCAACGAGCACACCGCCTGTCTGCCACCCACATCATCTCCAACGGGCTTCACGTGCGAAAGTCTATCCTGCAGTTGGCTGTCAGTGGCATCCATACACTTGAATCCTCATTCAATTTTAAACTCCGCAGAAACTCGAAGTGCACGGAGGCACAGCCACGAGTTGCTCAAAGTAATCTTAGACGCAAACGAACTAAATGCAAACAAAAGCCAACAGACAAGAGAGAAGGGTACAGGCCACAGGCCACGAGCCACCCCTCCCCACCGCCCGCATTCACTGGGAAATGTACAAAACAAACGAAAAAGCAGATGAAGATGAAGAAGAGGCAGAAGAAAAACAACCTCCAGCTTCACCTTGATCTGGCATTGAGAACGAACACTGTACACAATCCATGACCTTGTCCCTTGAAAAGCTTTCAAAGGGCATCCCAAGGTAGCTGGAGGAATGAAAGCAATTCCCTACCCACCCACCCAGCCTCCTTCCTTCAGCACACTCAAACACGCCAGCCACGTGGAGCTGGGACAACAAAATGATTTAAGAGATTCAGCCTTTACCCCCTTTTGGTGTACACCGAGTGTGGCTGCCTTGGGTGGCCCAGACTCTGCACCGATTGCGGCGAGGGTATGGTTAGAGGGTGCACCCAACCCTGGGCGCAGGCAACAGAGAGTAAGTGCGAAGAATGACGGCACGTGTAACCGTCTGATGACATCTGTGCGGAGCAGTGTTCGCATGAATCTTGGATCTCCGCGTGTTCTGTGAGTCAAATTTAATAAAGATTTACAGAGCAGCCGAAGGAAATGTCGTAGGTTACACCAAAAACGATGGTGGGTCTTCGAGGTGGTGGCTCTGAGTGTGACGCAGATCGGGATTATCCGGCATTGGCAATGAAATGGAATTTTCTCGGAGGAGATTAGGAGACGAACGTCAATCGATTTTTATTCTGTTTGCAAGTGTGTATGGAGGGGACTTAAGATTGAAGGGAATCTTCAAGACAAACAGCTCTCATTCACACTCAGGGGACTTCCAGAGATCTGGGGAACATCGTCACAAGATGTTGTCTTAATTCAAGAAGGTTTTGGACTCCGGAGAGACTCCGGAGACCTCAAGTCACAAGCTGCCCTTGCGACAGTGTCGCGGCTCACTAAGACCAACAGTTGGTCCCATTGTACCACAAGCTAAGACACAGTCACAGGCGCTGTCTGAAAGTTTAACTTGCTCCGGTGCAGATGACATCTTCGAGACTCAAACGAGCTTAGGACAGATCATGGTACAGACGATCGATTTTTGGAATAAATTCGGCCGAAGAAGGACGAAATCGGGTAGCCATCGTTTGCCCCTGTGCGCGACACATAAAGTCCAGGCCCAGGAAGGAAACATTCCTCATCCATTTGACAGATTGTTCCCCCTAACCTCAATCTCATCTCTTCACTGATTGGAAAAAAAAAACACCACAGAACTTGATCTCAAACTCCCCTTTATTTCATCGCCTACGGCATCCTCTGCTTGAGAACACTCGTAAGTTTCTCCAGCAGTTCCTTCAGCTCCGCCAGAATCTTCTCGTTCTCGTCCCACTTCTCCATGTCCTTCTCCACCGCTCGAATGCACGCTTGTGCACTGAGCCTAGCCGACGATATCTGCGATGTGACACTGGATTTCTCGGACTCATCATGATTGTCAACCGCTTCCAAGCTTCGTTCACTGATCTCCTTGCACAGCTGAAGTGCCTTCAGGGATGTCTGCTGTTTAGTTGGCCACGCGTGGTCCTTCTGCACGAACGCACGATGGGCACGTTGCAGTTTCTGTGCCTTGTGCAGGGGGGACTCTGCCAGCATGGCTGACAACTCCCACAGCCTGGACTCCGAACCATGCTGCACGCACTGATGGCCCAGCAGGGTGTTCGCCTTCTTCACCAGCCGCTTGGGATGTCTGCCTTGCGCGTCGGGAGTGCCATTGGCTATGGCTGTGATGACTATCGACAGCACCTCTAGATCAAGGAACCGATCCTTCAGCTCACTCAACCGATTGTACGCGTTGAGAACGTCCTCGAAGTTGCCAGTGTCCACGCTGACCAGCATGAAGTTCTCCCACACCTTCCAGTTGTGGAAGTTGCACTTCAGGGCCTCCCCCAGCACGCGGTGGGCTCTCGGTTTGTCGCCCAGTTTGATGAGTGCCTTCGCGAGATTGTTCCAGGACTCGTAGCCCAGCGGCTCCAAATGAGTGTAAGTTATGTACGCATGCACGGCGAGGTCCCACTTCTCCAGCATTATCGCCGCGTAGCCCAGTCGCAGCCAGATTTTCTCCTGCAGCGCGTTGATCTCGACAGACCGGTTAAAGTGTGGCACTGCGTTCGCGTAGTCCTTGCGAGCGAAGAAGTAGTTCCCCCAGTAAGCCTGTGCCCTGGCGCTGGTATGTTTGCTGAACTCCCATGCGGTTTCGTAGCACTTCACGTCGTCGGTTGCATCGCCCAGCAGACAGTGCAGCAGGACCGTGGGCTTCTTTTCCAACTCCTGGCGGATGATCTCCGCAGCTTTGTGTCGGAGATCCAGTTTCGTGTAGCACTCTATGACCTTCTCCCACGCCTGGATTTGCAGATACAGATCAAGCGCCGACTTGGTCATCCCCAAGCTCACCATCAGCTCGCCCAGCAGCATCTGCACTTCCCACTTGGGGACTATAAACGAGGCGAAGCTGTAGGAGAGCTTCTCAGGGAGCGAGTGCGTCGAATCGTTGATCACGTTCAGAACCTCTTCACACTGCTTTAGGCTCCGGTCGACGGTCCGGGTGTGCTTTGACTCCTGGTTTATGTTCAGAAGGAGTGTTGCCAAGCGAACGGGGAGTGGGCCATGGTCTTGGTACAGGAGGGTGTTGATGTACGGCTCAAGTTCTTCCTCGGCTAAGCGGTCGGTCGGCTGAGACCGTTTCACGAGTTTCCTGAAATAAAAGGCTTTCGTGTGGAGGTGAATGATTGCAAGCAAATGTGAGGCTCTTACACTTTCGCCAAGACGATGGCCTGAAGGATGCTTGGCAGGGACATGACGTGGTTGTCTTCTTCGTTGAGGAACCTTATTTTCTCCAGACGTGTGTCGTCGTCCAGTTTGAGGAGTTTGGGCAAAGCGGTGCTTCCATTTGAAACGTTTGATGGTGGGATATCAAGTTCGGTGTTCTGCTGAACTTTCAGACAGAGCTGCGGCAGTGGCTTCTGCTGGAATTTTGTCCTGAGCCCAAGGAGACCTAGATCAGATCAGAGAATCGTTAAAGATGCGCCATGAAATGCAGGGATGAGCATACCTTCGACAGTCAACTCGACATTCAGTTCGGAACACAGCGCCGTCAAGATCTCATCACACTTTTGTGTTCGGTGGAACAACAGGTAACCTGAGGCAACTTCCAGTTTGAGCAGTGATTCCAACTCAACATCCTGGAGTAATTTGGAGTTTGTCAGCAGAAATTCACAGACTTCCTTAAGTTCGTTGTACAAGTCACTCGTAAGTTCATCCAGAACACTCTGATGTACACAAATAAGTCGTAATCTCCACCAATGGACAACCTAGAGCACAAAAAACACTGATCCAATGGAATCGTGATGAAAATCGGTTAACCTACGAGAGATTTTGGCTTCTTTTCGTCCACTCGTCTGAGCAGTTCCTTGGCGGCGTAGAGAAACTCAGGAACCTGAACATTTGGGTTGATCTCCTCGCCGTTCACCATCAATTTCCTAGCTCCATTGTAATCGTTTGGAAACGTTTTTGTGACCACTTCTTTGAAACCGAGCAGATTTTTAAAGGGACCCGTGAAATTGGACTGAACAAAGGCTAGTCCCAGTGAAACTGCAGAAAGGAGAACACCATCGACATCGTCTGAATCGCTGGAGCTGAGGAATGATTGCAGAATCCTCTCGAAATCCCCCAGATTCCAGTTGCATGAGGACAATTCTTTCAGAGCTGGTTTTGGAAAATCTATGAATGTACACCGGGGTTACTTTGTGTGAATCTACAGTTTATGCGTTTGTCACCTTTATCCTTCAAGCAATCGTTGAAATTACACAGGAAAAGTGGAGAAAAATCATCTTCCAACATTTTGCTTCGATTTGTTTGGGAACGAACAGGTATTTGAAGGAAATTCTTCGCAAGTGACAGCTGCTGAAACTTGCACATGTTCAATCGAGACTCGGCCGTGTGGTCGTGTTCGAAGAGAAAAGTCAAACTTTTGACAGCAAGAAAAGTAAAAACAAATCAAAATTCTTTTAAAAACAAACAAAATGTATTTACAAACAATCTAGTATATATTCATTCGTGTCGTCACTAGCACACGCACAGTCTGGTCGAATGAGCCGCAGACAGCGAGTCCGATTTTGTCAGGATTCCAATCGAAGCAGTTCACCGGTTGACTGGAGATGGTTGTGGCGTTGATCATGCTAAGGGTGCCAGCTACTCCCACCTCTTTGCCATCTCCGTCATCCCTGCGTCGTCTGTCGGGGTATTCGTACTCCCAGAGTCGCACCGAGCCAGTTCCTCCGCACGTGATGAAGACGTCTCTGTTCTGAGGCAAATGCTTCACACCCCAAACGGTCGACTTTGGCCCGGTGATGACGCCGTTGGTTCCAACCGAGCGGCCAGCGTTCTTCTCCGACACAGAGGCGAATCCCTTTGTCTCGTGTTGCGTTCGCATGTCGTAGACAATGAGGCCACCCTCTAGGGTGGTCACAGCCATCTTGTTCATCGGGATGTCCTGACGGTCGAATTCAATCGAAACGATACCATTTTTCTCGGTTTTCTCCCAACGCACAGAGAGAGCCCTCAAGTCGAATAGCCTCAGATCACCGTTGTCGTAGCCAGCTGCGACAATTCGATCGGAGTTGTTGTAGGAGTCCCCAAACGCCACTGCCCAGCAGTCGCGTGCTTTGGGAGCTCCGTCACCCCCGTCCTCCGGATCGGGGGTTATGTCAACGACTGGATCTTTTCCTTGACGAATGTCCCACACCTTCACTGACCCATCCCGGCTGCCGGTGACAATCTCCGGTGGACCACAGTCAACTTGCTTCCCACCGACAGCATCGATGCAGTTTATGATGGTCTTGTGCCCTGCAACACTGTACACCGGGAGTTCTGGTCTCTCAAGGTCTCTGCAAAGAATTCAAAAAGTTAGCTAACTTCAAAGGAACGATGATTTTCTAAACTTACAAGACTTGAAGACGTCCTTCAAAGTCGGCAACAGCCAAATGGCGATTCCTCAAACTCGACGCACCAAACGAACCACACTTAAAGGCGACTTTCCTCTCGATTTCCTTGATCATCTGCGGCTTCGCTTCATTCAGCTCGAAGATCTGTATAACACCGGTTCCCTTTGGCTTCGAGCCCATGACCAGAAACTTTGCCGAACACGGAATCCATTTCACATCGAAAATTGTGTAGTTCAATGGCAGTGCACTGTGCTCAATTATTTGTGGCTTGTCCATGATGAATTATCAAATATCCTTCTTACTGTTGTTTGATCGATAGCTTTCCGCAAATGCGACTGAAATTGAATGTGTTGCTAAGTTTTTAAGCATCTCCTTAGGATACGAAAAATAAATACAAAAAAATTAGTGGCAGGTAGGGAAATGTCAAAACAGGCGAAATGTCATTAAGATTTGAGAGTCGATTACATTCGAGAGTCGATTGGGGGATGACATCGGAGTTTTATTTCGATAACATTTGGGAATTATTTGTTTATATTTAGTCATGATATACGGAATTGTGTGCATCATGGAATCCAGTATTTTAAAGAGTTTTGTGTTTCATGGTTAAATGCTTTAAAAATAAGGGGAAATTCGATCAGGTATAGAATTTTTTAAGCGTGCCTTTCGTGGTATTTTGAACATCCCTGACGTCTGGAAACTGTTTAATTACCAGCGTCAGTAATTGCTTTTCCCCGAAAATCATCACAGGTCACTGAGGCCTTGAATAATTATGAATAAAAAAAATTTAAAAGAAAATCTTTGTTTAAAAAAAAAACAATTTCCTTGTGTTTCCACCTTAGCTCTGTCCACTGCAAATACTCGAGCAAAATCCACTTGTCATAAATCAAACTGCCAAAATCAGCTGATAACAAAGGGGGGCTGGTGCTGGGGCTGTTGGGGAAGGCATTTCAAGTGTCACATCGCTCTTCCGATGCCCCTGTCATTAGTGGAGTAAATGCCCTGTGGCCAGTCTGTTCGGTTCGAGCTTTTTAAACAATTCCGCGTAGTTTCTAAGCAAAAACGAAGAAGAAAAATCGGTTTCGCCAAAAACATTGACAAACAGAACCAAACTACCTCCGTACTTAACCGAAAACAAAGTGTTCATCGCACCGTACAACCGTCTCGTCAGCATTTTGTGCCCACACATCGGACAGAATTTTTTGTAGATTCATCAGCACACAGTCGGAGTAATAACCATCAGCTGGACTGCTGGGACCAGGCCTTTGAAGCAATCAAGTGACAAACGTATGTGTGTGCCAATTCCCTAGACTAAGTTGAACACCTTCTGGTTGTATTCTCTTTAAATCGATTTTAATAAACCCTTTAACCGCAGATGGGTCCATTAACAAACGTTGGTCTTCGTATCGTCGGTTCAAGGTCAGAGTGTCTAGGCGGGTATTATCTAACCATCGTCACATAATTCTCAAAACCAAATCCAAAGCAACAGCACATCGTCGACAAAATCGAATTCGAATTCATGCTCAGCCCGGAGGTTGTAAGAGTTCAGTTGCCCTTAATTGAATTGTGTTCCTCGGGCCGCAACAGCAGACGCAGTTTATTGCTTGGCGCGCGCATAACAATTCACACAAATCTATTCTATTTTCTGCTGTTTTCTCTTTTTGTTTGCCCCAACGTCATGGGGACACGATGGCGGTGGCAGCGGTGGTTTGCGTCAAATTCTTGACGTTCTCCAAGTTATTAGCGCGATTCTTTCAGTCCAGTGACCAGTACGCTGTAGGCGGAGATTTGATTTTTATCGTTCATTCGCTGTGAGGACACTTGCTTGGGTCATATTTTCGAGTGTCAAGTGAGTAGTTGGTTGCGATTTGTGTTCGCGCAAGGATCACAAATTTGAAATGCCGTGACAAGGTGCTGTTTGCCTCACGCTGGGATGAGTTTGGCTGTTTGCCTTAACGAATTTGTGGTGTAAATTCTGTTTCCTCTTTACTTTCTGTTTCCTCATCCCCGGCTCAGACTGCGTGCGGTGCAAATGAGGGTACGCGAGAATCGAGTCTTATCGCGAGTTGGCAGAAAGACAAAAAACTGGAAAATATCAAAGAATTTGCAAAGTTTTGCGACTTTATGAGTGTTTCTGTGTTTTCCTTAAGCTGATTGCGTTTGCTTTGGTTCGTCGTCGGAAATGATGATTTTATGACTCCCATTCGCTGGGTAATCCATCGCTATGCACTGGAGTGCTCGTAAGCAATTTTATGGTGTAATTGCTGTTGGTTCTGAATTTGAGAAATTACCTACGGATTGTCTAGAGTTTGTACATTGCACTGAAAGTGTCGCGCTGTAAGCTGATGTCATGCTGGAACAAACCAGATTGTTGTCAAGGGGTTTTTGAGCGCGCGGTGATAAAGCGCAGTGGACTGTGTTTGATGGGATAACTCGTGTTTTTTTCATGAATTTCCAAGCTGCCGATGGTGTGTGTATGAATTCCCAAGCTGCTTTACAATTTGTTTTGGATATCGAATTAATAGAAGGCCCCGGGGTCAAGTTAGTCCTCTAAACATTCTCTCTATGGGTCGATTTCTGGAGATCTCTAATTCAACGGTGCTTGTTTTAGGTTCAACATTCCCTTGGTCGAAAGATCGAGTCAAAGGACAAATGATGCGCCACAATTTTCAAGACTTTCGTTCAAATTTGTTCCTAAATCTATTCCGTCTCAATCGATGACAACAGCCACCAACAGCCGGGCATACATTTTGAGAACGGAATTTTAGGGCTCTTCATTTCCAAGCTCTTCCGCACTCAACTTTCAACCGCCACAATGGACAAACCAAGGCTACCAGTCGATCGTCGGTAACCTTAATGACGTTTAGTTCGTTTATGATCTACACAAGCCTACTATGAATCTATCAAGGGTCTTCCTGACTAATATGAATCTTGGAAGAGGTACGGAAAGGGACGCAATACGGCCTTATGTACCCATACACCCACTTCGTCACGTAACTCCTACGAAGGTTTTTTAACTTCCTTTAGCTAAGACAAGAGTAAGCAGAACGTTTTGTTTGAGGAAAAATGAGAAATAGTTTTGGCAGATGAAAAAGCAGGATTATTTCCAAGACTTGTTCTGAAGTTACGAAGCAACATTTTTTTGGCCAAAAATCAGCAAATACATTCAGGGATAATGTACACCTATACAGTCTGAGGTGAACTTAGGCTTTTACAGCAACCATCCATTTTGTGCGTGCAATCGTTCAATCGTGGGCGCCGTGGCCGTGTGGGCTTGTGCGTCGTCCCATACGCACTTGACTTTCACAGTCTAGGTTCGAATCCAAATTCAGACAAACAATTTTTCAAAAAAAAAGTTGTCCACGGCTGCACCTCTTTCGAGTCACTGACAATGCTCAAAGAGTATATAACTGTCTAGAAAAAAAGCTTCTCAATCTCACCGTTCGGAGTCGGCATTAAACTGTAGGTCCCCTCCACTCGTGAGAGAACAATAGCACGCACAACACGAGTGGTTGCTGAGAAGCTAGGCCCAAGTCCACCTCGGACTGCAGCGCCGTCATTATTATTATTATCATAAGAAAGTCATCACAGCTGTCAATTGGAAGAAGTAAGACTTTACATTCACGTGCATCAAACTGGTGGTTTGAAGAATTAACCTGAATCTCTCAACCCACCGTCCACCACAAGCCTAATGCCAGCAAATACCAGAAACCCTACAAAGAGACCTCATTTAACCTCCTTGCATACGATTGAGAAAGTTCATGTTGACCACACACGAGCCTGTGCATATCCGTCCATGTAATCCGATTGATTTCGACTCTCAGCCAGTCACTGATTAAAATCGACGAGGCTATTAAACCCTTACTCGCTGTTTACTACCTCTACGTGAGCATATTCTCGATATTTCAGACTAATTAGCCTCAATTGGTGTTTTGTGGCAGACTTTTATGACGGCACGTACTTTTGGGACTTTTATCAACCCCCTCAAATCGGAGTTTTATTGTGAATTATAGGCAAATCATAAAGCGAAGGATTATAAATTCCGTGTAGGCAGTGATTGTCTGGTGACGGTTTTAGGCACAAGCTGACATGTGATGCATAGATACGGCGACTGTTTGGCTAAGTTTTTGGCAGAAAGTAACTGATTGTCTGATTGTCTTAGCCTCTTTTAATGATTTTTGATAGATTCCAATGATTGTCTTAAGGATCATAACCTTGTTCTTTCATTCAACGATGCAATTAAATTATTTTCAGGCACCACAGGGCATGGGAAAATCAATCACTTGGGGCGTCGTAAATGTTTACGAAGGAAATTAGGTTTGGGAGAAGCAGTGAATGCTCAGTAGGGGAGCCGGTTAACTGACCAACTGTGACCAGCACTCCATTGTGTCTTTCAGACTCATTCCTATCAGATGTACTTATTGTGGCCCGATAGGCTTCATTCGAGGTAATGGCGCAACGCTGGGATTTCGACGCTAAACAGGAGCAAATGAACGTATTTCTAGGTTTAAGGTGGTGACGGTACAGTCCGAAGTGGCGCTACAGTCCGAGGTGGCGCTACAGTCCGAGGTGGCGCTATAGTCCGAGGTGGCCTTGGGACTTGAGCTTCTACAGCTACTACAGTTAGAGGGGTTCCAGCATTTTTTGTTCTCTACTGACCAATACAGGTCATTGTCGTAGTCTCTTCTTTCCTCTCCGCTTTTGTAGGAGGAACGCCTTTGCGTCCCCTTCGATCGCTATGTGTCACACGCGAAAGAAGTATGACCACATTTTCTGATGCGGACCATGGTCTGGCCACCGCCAGTTCAATGAAAACCCTATTTCTCCCAGCCAAACACTTATTATAGTGATCCAACGTGATTAATTTCAGCTTGGAATTTGTGCAATGTGGCAGATTTGCTCCAGTTCCTCAGAAAAAGGTACCTGAACCCGCCTTGCCTTGACTAGGATACCACAAACGATGCGAAATTTATGTCACCCACCATACTTTCCTTCTTTAAGGCACCTAGCAGCTTGTCTTCACTTTATATTGCCAGATGCTGTAAGACCCCATTCTCAATGTCTAGGTTAGGGTTTTCAGCAATAACCTTTGCCTTGCTGAAACGTTCTTGAGCCGGATTCCATAAGTCCTTCTGAATTTTACCAAGTGTCCTCTGCGTTTCAGAGACGTCATAAAACTGAATTTATTCGTAAAAGAACAGCACGAGAGGTCGGTAAAGACGCGAAACGACTGGATGGCGCCGTTGCTTAAATGTCTGCTCTAAGTTAGAGCGGTCCCAGGTTCGAATACCAGTGAAAGCAAAGTTAATACGCTATTATCCGGTTTTTCAAATCTGGTCCAGTCACAATTTGCCGTTGGCATCAAATTAACGGCACTATCACTGGAGCGGTCGATCAGTGGTAGTAGTCTTACTGTGGGTATCACAACGGATCAACACGGCCTATGTGTGCTGGTGAATTCACTAGCATCCCCCTATCCAAACCTGACCTCGTAAAGACGCCAACCCTTCAACTTCTGCTTATGTCAAAAAATGACTCCTTCAATGGTTGACAGCCTTCAGGAAATATTCGCAATACTATCCTTGCGGTTCTTGGCCACGTCCACTGCACCAACCGTTCCCAATTACTTCATCTTTCACGCAGATTTTATTTTAAACGATGGCAGGGCGGCTTAGATCGGGACACCCCAAAACCTGGTCACTTGAATGACACAGCGTCAAGTGATGGTGGAACGACTAAATGAATACGAAATCACAGATTAGAGGCAGTTTGTAGGCTCGGCATTTTCGCATTCAGAAAGCAGAGTCATCTTGTCGATTGAATCGTTAAAAGTTGGCAAATCCGCCGGTGTGGATGAAATCCGTCCAGAAATGCTTAAGGCTATCGGTAAAGAGGGAGTTTTATGGCTCTCTCGTGTTATTAAGGTGATTGCCAGACTGGGGTGATTGTCCCTCTCTTCAAAAAGGGAGACAAAAGAGAGTGCTCCTACAGGGGCATATCTCTTTTAAGTCTCCCGGGTAAAGTCTACGCTGAGGTGTTGGAGGCGCGTTCTAGAGCTATGGTCGCATGCAGAATGGGAGATGAGCAGTGCGGTTTTCGTCCCAGCAGAAGTACAACCGACCAGCTTTTCACTCTAAGAATGGTACTTGAGAAGGCTTGAGAATACGCCAAACCGATCTACAGTTGCGTTGTAGATTTGGAAAAGACATACGACCGAGTTCCTAGAGGTAAACTCTGGAGTGTCCTGCAGGAGTATGGGATTGATGGTTCTTTGTTGAGGGCCATTCAGTCTCTATACACAAACTGTAGTAGCTGTGCGAGTCCGAGGTTATTGTTATTTCCAGAACCCCTGTTCAATGCACTCTACATGTTATTGGAGTCCCATTGAAACAGGTGGAGAAGTTCAAGTATCTCGGGGTCTTCTTCACGAGTGATGGGAGGAATAATGCTGAGCTTTCCTGTAGGATTGGTCAAGCTGGGTCAATTTTGAAACAGCTTGGTCGATCTGTAATCAGGAAGGCCGAGCTTGGTGTCAAAGCCAAGTTAGCGGTTTTTAACGCAGTATTTGTTCCAACTCTCATCTATGGTCATGAAATTTAGGTAATGACCGAAAGAATAAGATCGCGAATATAAGCTGCCGAGATGAGATTTCTTCGTGCTGTTGTGGGAATTACTCGCCGGGATAGGGTGAGAAACAGTACGCGAGGAACTCAATGCTGAGCAGCTGCTTCTTCGTACAGAAAGGGCTGTACTTCGATGGTTTGCTCACGTGCCACGAATATCCCCATCATGACGACTTCCAAAGCGTGCCTTGAATGCGATTCCATCAGGTAGGCGACCGCTTGGCAGACCTAGGATGAGATGGTTGGACCAAGTCCAAACACTCGCCTGGTTGCGCTTGATCATAGATCCTGATGAGTTAGAGTCGATGGCAGAGGATCGAGTGGCCTGGAGATCTCTGGTGGATGCATTGCCCCCGCGACCCCTTTAGTGGAACATGCGGGTCACTGAAAATGAGATGAGATGAGGTGAGAAAGCAGGGACTTCATCGGACTCATTGAACTATTTAGCGCGACATTGTTTGCTCTGATTCGTGTGCACATCTACTCGGTGTTTCTCTCAGTCTGCTTATTTCAAATCTGATCATACTTTGCAGTACTCCGCTTAGACTCTCTAGACAATCCATTCCTTCATCACATCGTCTTCTTGTCTGTTCATTCGCACGCTTGTTTCCCAAAAACGTCAACGATTACAAATTTAGAACACAAAAAAAAACGAAAATACCTGAAAAGATAAAGTGCAAGATTTCCTTCAGATACAACTAGACAGCGAAAGATAAGATGTCTCTAGAATGCCTCGCCTGACAGCGAATACATGATTGACCACGGCCAACTGATTGGAAGCCAATTGAGACTCCAAATCGCACATGTAATCGCTTCAACCGAGCGGATGGCTGTGCCGTGAATTCATATGAATTGATTACAGTTACACGCGCGCAAACTGCTGTAGCGCACGAAAAGTTGATTCGAGCAGTGAATCACTCCAAGATAACGAGTGTCTACACACGACTCATTTCGGGTAATCACAATTTTCGAATCTGGCGGAGATGAGAGGAGAGCACTCGTCATGGTCAACGTACACTCCATTCGGTCGTAATTTCATTCGAAAAAGTCACCGCCACACACGTGAGCGAGTCTACACAATAAATCAAAGTGTCAACCCACCAATCTGCTGTTGCAGGGCTATTTCCAGCGAATTAGCGAGCCCGCTTTGAGTATGATAATTTGCCAGTGCTTAGGTGTGCCAATTACGAGGGGTAATTGCGTAACATGAACTGAAAAAAACACACTCGTCACACAAACAAAAAGGGCTTTTCGGTTGGCGTACCGCTTAAGACCATTTCGCAACGTCGGCATAAGTGGATTATTATGATACATCCTCGGCCACCGACTGCACGTCAAACACGGCGCATAACACAACCCTTTTCGGGCAGCAGCCATTTGCAAGACACCTCCAACGGTGAATGTGTCTGTGACCGCACAAGCTAAGGTGCTCCATTGTGAACTGTCAGCACTTTGCTCGGTTCTCTTTCACACCGAAGGTCTAGATAAGACGAGCATTTTGACGTTTGGCTTTGAGGTCAATGTGACTATCGGAACACTGATACGAGAGCGAATGACTGGCACTATGTGCGGACAACTTTGGCAATGATTTCAAGGGTAGATTGGAAATTTTCGGTTTCTTGGTGAAATATGTTACGCGACGACTGGTGTGCTGTTTGAGGACAAAGATTGACTTTGTGACTGCGCTGCGATGAGGTGATTTCAATTCTGTTTCGATTGGAATCTGAGAGGAATGTCACTCCATCTTGTCTCACTCTGCCAAGGCAACCACCTAGACGGTCGCGGTGGTTTGTCGGTCTTGATTCAGTCTCCTCATCCTGGAGCCACACTGGATGTTCCGATGAGACATTCCTGTGTTGATATATCCGCTTCTAGAAGAAGCTGCCCCAAAGAATTGGGAACAACGTGAAAATGGAGAGACGGGAGAAGAGAATTTGCTATATACAGGGTGGGCCAAATGCGTTGTAATCACGTGCTCAGAGTCGAAGATCTCTCCAGATGGAACTAAGTTGTCCATGTGCCCTAAAGGGTGGGCCAAATACAAGTTTCTTTTTCAAAATGCAATAAAATAAACAAATCTACATTTTTTCCATGTATTATGGATTTATTAGGAAGAACAAACATCCCCATTGATTATAAAATACAACGTCGTTCAAGTGGCTGCTTCGGTTGACTTCGCAGTAGCGATTCTCTCACTCCAATTTTACAAGACATTGTTGATGGTTTCGGGTTTGCAGCTCACGGATTGCTTGGATGATATTGGCCTTAAGTGCTTCGTTCGTTTCCGGATTGTTGCCATAACATCGGTCCTTCACGGTTCCCCACAAAAAAATCCCCAAAGGGGTCAAATCACAGCTCCGAGGTGATCAATTGGCACCGCCAAGACGACTGATAACACGCTTTGGGAATTTGATGCCCAAAAGATCGATTGTGGCATGTACTGTGTGGCACGGCGCGCTATCCTGAATGAACCAGAGGTTGTCCAAATCCATGTCTTCAGTTTCAGTAAAAAAAAGTCGGTCTGAAAGGCCCACCGTTGACCGAAACGTTGGTCCCAGCCTCATTTTCGAAGAAAAATGGTGTAATGAGGCCACCACTCCAGAATCCGAACCAAGCTGTCACTCTCTGTGGATGCGTTGGCTTCTCGACAATAACCTGCGGGTTTTCCGAGTCCCATGCCCAGGTGCGGCAATTTTGTTTGTTAACGTAGCCACCGAGATGAAAATGCGACTCGTCAGAAAAGACGTTTTTTCGGCTAAAATCGTTTTCCAATTCGAGTTGGTCTAAGGCCCAAACTGCGAAGCGACAACGAAGCGGACGGTCGCGCGCCCTCATTTGCTGAGTCTATTGGATCTTGTAAGCGAACAATCCGAGATCTTTGTGCAGAATTCTCCTCAGGCTAGTGAAATGTTGAGCTGTTGAGATCGATGGCGAGTTGATGTTCGTGAATTGAGTCTCACACTCTCGGCCACAACAGCCACATTCTGATCAGTGCGCACCGTACGACGACTGGGACCCTGAGTGTTGACCACTGGCATACCAGTCTCACGAACTTTTTGCAGAAACTTGCGACTGAAACTTCTTTTCAAAAAACGCACTGCTTGGGCTGCATAGCACTTACTTTGGAAAAAAGTTTTCAATATTTCCCAACGTTGTTTAAGCATAGAGCGGCTCATTTCGTTCCGCGGAGGTATGATACTGACTTTCTGTCAAGATTTTGAGCGGGAAACAGCTGTCTGTGTCAAAATAACTTATGAATTAAAAAAAACCATTGCCCTTCATTTCAGGCTGTTGGAGTAAGTTCCTGTGCGCTAGGTACAGGTGGCGGACTAGGACTGCACTTAGGCTAACATAGGCCCATTGTACAAAACCACCTGTACCTAGCGCACAGGAACTTACTCCAACAGCCTGAAATGAAGGGCAATGACTAAGAGAGTCCAAGCATTCGTCAGGAGAGCGGTACGACTATACCGAGGCATGTCGAACTAAGCCCCCTTATTGGGTACCTTTTCGTCCGTCTCCAAGACAATCATAAAGGGTATTTCATTAAGTGCTTCCTATCTTTAAATTTAAATGAAACAAAGGGTGTGTGGGATATCATCGGCATTTTTTTATTCGTTCGAAAGGCCTATCAATGCCATTATGTATGGATCCGCCACATCTATTCTGGCTGGCGCGCATTCAAAATGTCCAATTTTCCACGATTCTCATTTTTTTTTCGAACGATTTTTTGAGACATTATTGGAGCAATCGGACTCAAAACTGGTCGATTGTAGTGCCAGGCCAGACCTACCCCAGTGCCTTTAATTTGATCCCAACGACAAATGGTGACTGTACCAGATTCGATTTCACTTGGATTCGAACCTGGGACCCCTCGAACTTAACCAACTGCACCATCCAATCGAGACTCTGCCTCATACTCGTAAATCAGACTGAATATGACCGATGGCATGGGTTATTCTGGCTTCGAGGAGCGCTGTGTACTATGGCTTATTCGCATGGACCCGCGACTTCAGAAAATCCCACAAGAAAAAATCTGACGGAGTCAAATCGCACGATCTCCGTGGCCAGTTCACATCACCTCCACGTGAGATGACCATGCCCTCGAATCGCTCGAGCAGAATTTCCATTTTAGAGTGAGCTGTGTGGCACGTAGCGCCGTCCTGTTGAAATCACATGTCGTTGGTGTTCATATCATCGAATTCAGGCCAGAAGAAGTTGGTAATCATCGACCTATACTGCTCACCGTCGGCAGTGACCACGTTCTATGGAAGTATGGACCGATGATGCCGCGAGCCCTTCGACTCTAAGCCTGTGGGACAACGCAACACAGGACGTCCACGTACAAGGTGGCGCACACAAGTCGAGGGGGACCTCGGCCGGCTTGGAGTGCGAAACTGGAGACAGCTGGCGAAAGATCGTGCTGGCTGTAGAGGCATGTTGAGTGAGGCCCAGGTCCACCTCGGACTGTAGCGCCCTAAGAAGAAGAAAAAGACCCCGCGAGCCCAAAATGCAATGATTTTTCGGGACGCATTGGACGCTCTCGGATCTCATGTGGATTGGCATCATCGCAAATTCGACAATTTTTGTATGTTGGCGTACTTTTTCACCCGGAGATGGGCCTCATGGCTGAAGATGATTTTTCGATGAAAACTAGGGTCAGTTTCCAACTGCTCCAGGACGCATTCAGCGAGCACATGTCGTTGGCTATGGTAATTTACCTTCAGGTAGGTAGGTTAAAGAGTTCCCTTGCGACTAGTGTCGCGGCTCACTTAGACCAACAGTTTGGGTCCATTGTGCCCTCGTTTACCCTCAGCTTTTGGGTCAGTTGAATTTTGTACGGGTGCAAGCCCAAGTCACGACACAAAATTCGCCAAGTTGTGGTCTGCGAAAGGCTGAGTTTTTGTGAGTGACGTGAAATCGACTGTTTCAGATTCTGCTGCACACTCGCACAGACAGCGGCGATGTTTTCAGCAGATCTTGCGTTTCGTCGACGTGCGGGTGTTGGTTTATCGTTTCCTGAACCAGTGGACTCAAATTTATCCACCAAGCTTCGAATATTCCTCTCCGTAGGACGATTATGGCGACCGTAAAATGGGCGTAGCGCATCGAACGTTGCCCGAACAGAACACCCATTTTGGTGAAATAATATTATCATTTGCACATGTTGTTGGACTCTGTGCCCGTCCACAGTGATTTGGCAAAACAGACTGTAAAAATTGCAGCCAAATTGAACGATGTACCTTCAACAATATGGCCGCTATCAAGTGTCAAAGTTCGGAAGTCCCTATTGGAAGACCCTTTACAAGAAAATTATACAGAATGGACGAGCTCGTTTATCCCCTTTGCTTCCTACCTGGAGAAGTCGTTGACTGGTATTCCCGACTCGGTTCTTTGAACTCGATCTTCTTCCGCTGGATGGGGTTGGCCTTGGTCTAAGAATTTCTCTACATCCAGCTCGGTCTCGTCTCCAGTTACGTACGTTCAACTGACTAAGTTCCTTTCCATCTGTATTTAGAGCCGTTCGTGGTGTTTTATTGCCACAGATCAAGACCAATGCTGCTAAAGGACACACTCGTACGACATAGATACCATCCCACAATACTTGTTCGCTTCTTAACACTATGGGCCAAAATTGGTCTATGTGAGGCTCAGCCAACACCCGCCCAAGCGCACCCAGGCGAGGTTTTGGACTTGGTACACCCATCTCGTCATGCGGCCCCGTTCGTTCATTTGGGTCAAAACTCCTTGGTGCCTGGTGACAGCTAGTCAGCGTGTTTGCTATCAATTCCACAAATCAATAAGAAACGAAAAGGCGGTGGATTTGACCACAATCAGTCTGTTGTTCGATATCAGTGCGTGTCCATGACGACATGCCGTTGGAACGACACCAAGTAAGCACAAGATCTCTGGCAACATGCTTTAACCTTCTGTCAAGGTTGGATATATTCAGACCCCTTATCTTGACCACTTTTTAATTGAATCCATAAACTAATCCATCGCGACAGCAGTCAAACTTTGAATCGCCTGAATTGAATTGAAACGCTTTTTTTGCGTTGGCAGTCAAAGTAATCGTGGACATAAATCGCTCACTGCACTTTGTTGCCTGTAATCAGAAAACCATTTCAACAGCCAAGCCCTTATCTGGTAATCTAATTGTCGCCTTCAACAGGCCACAGATAGCACAAAGCCTTTCTTATCGCACTCGAAAGTTTCACGAACGTCCAAATCAACCCAGAGTCTCTGGCACTTCAATGGGAGACGAGGAAACATTCAATTCCTTACGAGGGCGCACAATAAATCGTTATTAGTTCCATCAAGTCTAGCCCCAGCCACGGGCAAACACTTCGACGCAGTCCAGCACAGTCACGTTTGTTTGCCTGGTTGACAAGTTCCGATGAGCAAGTACGTACTCCACATCCTGGCATGAGCTGTCCACTCGACATCGAACAGGGAGTCGTAAAACTCGCCGCGCACTACCCGCCCAACGTCACTAATTGAAACGAGACACTTCGGTGGATATACGAGCGCACACGCCCAGTCATGGATGGTTAAATGATTTGAACTGGAGTGGCTATTGCGTGCGGCAAGGAGCCCTGTCCATCGATTAACGAGAGCTCAGTTAATTGGCTCCATTCATTCACTTGACGACATTTGTGTCAATTAATGAGGGCCGATGGAATTTTTTTGAGCGTTGCTGTAACGAGCGATGCCTTCAAGGGATTTATTGAGTCTAATATCTTGCGAATCAATCGTGTCTGCTTAAGCGAAATGCAACTCAATTGGGGTGTGGTGAAATACGAGTGAGTAAACGCGGGCAACATGGAACCGGTCGGACAACACTCACACGCAGATGGTTTTGGTGTTTGTATGCTACGCGCTCTTTCGGACGGGGACTTCTTGTTGAGCAAGGGGATTCCGTCATATCTCCGTCTATCGGCCGGTTCTGAGTTCTCAGAAGTGTTTAAGGTTTTTGTGGGATTTAGGCTGCGGTTTTCTGTTTTTTTTTGCTGTCCAGTGAATACTTAGAATCTCCAACGTGTGTCTTGACGTCATCTTTGATTGAACGATGCAGTGGGAAAGTTGTGAAGAAGACTCCTCTGGAGTAGGTCAATGCTCTCATACATTCCTTCGGGAGATATCTTATTCGTTTTGCATTCAGACAGATTTCAATTGTTCTGAAGCTGAATTAGCTGAAGGAGGATGCTTCTGATGTTTGTCAGGATTTCTTGAATAAATTTTCAAGGATTTAGCGCATCAGAGTTCTCATGCAAGGTGGGAACTAGGTCCACTTTTTGCGAGGTGGATTTAGTTCCCATGTAAGGTGGGATAAGGGTAAGTCAGTGGAGACAGCTCTACACACCCTCATAGGTACGATTGAAAAATCACTAAAATACAAGGAATTTATCCTGGTAGCTTTCCTTGACATTGAAGGAGCCTTTAACAATATCACGCCCGAGGCAATTACCTTAGCGCTTAACAATCTCGGTATTGAAAAGTCCCTTGTGGCTTTTATTCACCAACTACTTGTTAGCAAAGTAATAAACTCTAAACTCGGTGAATCCAATGTCCGCAGAACAGTTAATAGAGGAACCCCACAAGGTGGTGTACTCTCTCCTCATCTATGGAACCTTGCGATCAATGAACTGCTACTGAACTTAGAGGAGGCAGGATGCAGGGTGATTGCCTATGCGGATGATGTTGCTATTGCAGTTTCCGGAAAATTTGTCTCGACACTTAGGGACATCATGCAGCATACCTTCCAAAGACTAACCTCATGGGCCAGTGCATGCGGTCTTGGAGTTAATCAGCAAAAAACGGAACTAGTACTCTTCACGAGGAAATATAAAATTCCCCCCTTTGACCCTCTCTCATTGTGTGGCGTAAAACTTACGCTTATAGATAAGGCCAAATTCCTGGGTGTTATCATAGATCGAAAACTAAGCTGGGAGCCCAACATCATGGAGCGTATTAAGAAAGCTACCACTGCGCTCTATTGCCGCAAAAAAGCAATCGGATGTAAATGGGGCCTTCAGCCTAGAATAGCATATTGGCTGTATACAGTCGTAGTCAGACCGATCCTACTATATGGAGTCTCAGTATGGTGGACAGCTCTTGGCACAGCCGTCAACCGCAACTTTCTTAGCCGCGTGCAAAGAACTGCAAGCATATTCATCAGTGGGGTGCTAAGGACGACACCATCCGAAGCTTTAGGTAAATGTTTTATTGCATCTCCCTCCACTTGACTTGTTTGCCAGACAAGTAACAGTTTGCGCAGCGGTAAGACTCAGGACATTGCACCTGTGGAATAACCACCATACAGGTCATTCCATCATTCTAGATAACTTCGAGTTTCTACCGCACGACACCAACCTCCTACTGCCTCATCTCGTCTTTGAGAAAAACTTCTCTACCAGCACACCCTCCAGGTCCGACTGGAAGTCTGATACTCAGACGCTGGACAGTCCTTTGCGTATTTTCGCAGATGGGTCGAAGACGGACGAGGGAGTAGGATTAGGTGTCTACTCCAAGGATTTAAATTTTAGTATATCCCTCCACCTTCCGGAACATTAGGCTGAGACGATGGCAATAAAAGAAGCTCTGTCTTGGCTCAAGAACAACGTGATATCCAAGAAGGACATCACCATCTGTTCAGACAGCCAGGCAGCAATCAAATCCCTGAACTCGGTCGCTTTTCTCTCTAAGACCTCCCTAAATTGCCGCCTATCTCTTAACAAGATGGCTGAGCATTTTTAAGGTGAATACCTCATGTGAATGCCGGGACATAGTGACATTCCAGGGAATTGTGAAGCCGATGATCTCGCCAGGAGCAGTACGATCTCCACAAACCTTCCTAGTGGAGATCCTCCGCCTATGTCATTCGCTACAGCTAAACTTCTTTTAAAGAATCATACCATTAAAAACACCAACTCAAGATGGTCAGATGGCACTACGTGCCTCATTACATAGCAAATCTGGCCTAAACTTGATCTAAAGCGTTCACTCTATCTTCTCAGAATGAACAGATCATCCCTAAGGATTCTCATTGGCGTTATCACAGGACACTGTGCCATTGGCACTCACGCCTCAAAAATGGGACTCCCACATAATGATTTCTGCAGAAGCTGCAGACACGAAGAAGAAGAGGAAAGCATAATGCATATCCTCTGCACTTGTAGCGCTCTCTCCTCTCGCAGGATGAAACACCTTGGAGCCTACTTCTTCAACGACTTGAGCGAATTGCACAACGTCCGCATTAATCAATTAAAGAGCTTCGTTGAAAGTATCAAATGGTTTTTCGGATAGGTAACATCAGATCTTTCTTTTACATCGTTCTTGAGAAGATCGTGCAAAACTCACTGGCCAACACAAGAGGCACGACCTTCCAAAAGTCCGTTCAATTCCTAGCTTACGCGGATGACATTGACGTGCTTGGGCGAACACAGCGAGCCGTCAATGGTGCGTTTGCTGGCATTGAAACGGAAGCGGCTTAATTGGGTCTGGCGGTAAACGAGGGCAAAACAAAGTATATGCTGTTATCGAGAAAGGACGCACAATATCGACGACTTGGCCAGAACGTCACCATAGGTAGCTATAACTTTGAGGTAATGAAGAACTTCGTCTACCTCGGCTCCGCGGTAAACAGTACAAACAACATCAGTACCGAGATCAAACGCAGAATAACTCTTGCCAACCGCTGTTTTTTTGGGCTCAAAAGGCAATTGAGTAGTAGAGCCCTCTTTCGGAAGACCAAGCTGACTCTATACAAGACCTTGATCATCCCAGTCCTGCTGTACGGCGCAGAGGCATGGACAATATCCCAAGCGGATTAACAGTCTCTTGGTCTTTTCGAGAGAAAAGTTCCGCGCGCGATCTTTGGTATGGGCTGTACAGCGACATAAGTCTAGCCAGGCGTCAACGGATCCAACGCCTAAGATGGCTAGGCCATGGAGAGAGTATGGACAACTTAGCTCCGACCCGAAGAGTCTTCGACTCTGAGCCTGTGGGACAACGCAACAGAGGACGTCCACGTACAAGGTGGCGCACAGAAGTCGAGGGGGACCTCGGCCGGCTTGGTGTGCGAAACTAGAGACAGCTGACCAAAAATCGTGCTGGCTGGAGAGGCATGTTTAGTGACGCCCAGGTCCACCTCGGACTGTTACGCCCTAAGAAGAAGAACAAGAAGAACATCAGATCCGAGTGGTATCACAATGGGCCTAAATTGGCCTCAGTGTGACTGCTATCTACAGTCAGCCACTTCAACCTAACCTCACCTAAACTAAGGTGGGAACTAACTCGTCATTTTTCAAAAATCATTGATAACATTCCAATTTCACAATGAAGCGCAAAACGGAGCTAATTCAAGACTAGTTCGGTAAACATCGCGGATGTTGTTCGACCAGAATTGCCACATTCACACAATCTGATTGGAAAACAAACAGATCTGATTGACAGCACATGAGTTGTCACTTTTGAGTTGGTATTTAAAACGGAGTGCCTGCCTGTGTGAAGGTGGAGATTATTTTAGGAACTCATGTGAGGTGATATGAAAATAGGGATGCAGTCATGCGATTTAAATTGCGTCACTGTGGGGATTGATTTCCACAGCAACTCTGATGTCAAAACTTTGATAAAGTGTTTTTTAAGAGGGATGGGAGTGTAGACATTTTTGAGCGTTTCCTGATTTCAACCAGCAAGATCAAGGAGATTTACCGTTAAGGTCTCGTTGAGTTCGATATCGATCTTGATGGAGCAGCGAAAGTTTTTCATCGTCTTCTTCATCGTCTCCTTCAGCATCGAAAGTTCTTCACGGTCTTCTTCATCGTCTTCTTCAGTTCAGTTCTTCGCCGTCTCATTCTGCACAACATGTCGATTTTGGCAGGAATGTCAAAACTGGACATAAAACTAGATCTTGATGAAGTTCGCATTAAACCCAGTTACAGCACACATTTCGAGCCCCTAACAAACCTCCATTCATGTCTAAGGGTAATTTCCAATCCAAGCAACCTTATTTCACTCGATTTTCCCCCGCCCTTTGTCACCTGTCTGCCTGCACTGAGTTATCTAATCATTTTCAAGCTCAAAACGCACTCTCGGTCACCTTGGACGGTCGCACAAATTCCAGCTCACCAATGCATGCATAATGCATTCGCGGCGCAGTCGGCTTTTCATAATCACCAGATCTGCTGCCGTTTACGTGAAGGTTTCATTAAGTCGTTCTGCCTTGTTTCCCTCTCGTATTCACGTGACCGACGATCGTAAATCACCTTTCCGTCATGCAGTCCGGAAAGCTGCACCAAGTCGCACGCAAAGTCAATGACTGTCTGCTCGTTAATTCGAATAATATGCCCGCAAAGGCGATCGAATCAAAAGCAAACATATCGACTGTGAAGTCCGATAAAGTGTATACACACTTAACAGAAAAGCAGCGATCTGCTAATTTGAATAGATTCTCACAACGAACAGAAATAAACACGGAGTCAGTCAGACAAGGTAAACAGAGATGTTTACCCGACCACGGGTTTGTTTAGTCAGCTCAGGTGACAAGCTCTCGTACTCGTCTTAAAGATTTGAACTCTGACTAAATATTTTGATTGTAAATCTTTGTGTTTTTGGTGATATTAAGTGAGTGATAGTTTGTGCCAGAGGATGTTCTCTGAAGACAGTTATGAGGTTGCTGAGATTGGTCTATCGGGGATTGACCTCAAAACCAAAGATGGAATTCTGTCTCTTTTTTGTTTTGTTTTTCCTGCCATCTTGAGTGAGTGTTGAACACCTTTGGTCAAGTAAACAATCATCGTGTCCAGCAGCGTGCGAAATGCATTCCCTTTCGTGTTTCTTAGGTCTGTGTTTCCTTCTTCATAACTTTGCCGTCTTGGAATTTTATTTTGTTGTCTCGTTCTTTTGAGCGTAGTCTTCTTGGGTGACGCTAAAGTCACTTAAACTCAGCGTGCTGAATGAGGAGCGTTGCTTAGAGGTTAATTCGGGACGAAAACTAAAAACTTGTGATTCTACAGCTGAACCAACGAATCTAGTCTTTGACAACCTTAGTGTTTGAGCTGACCACAGTGATGTTCAGACCAAATCTCTCGTTGTGTTCGGAATTTCCTTGTCCTGTTCTTATTTACCCTTACTATTTAAACTGATTTCATTCTTAAGGGCCAACCATAATGGTCGGGCGTAAGCTTAAGTGAACAGAAGTAACCGAGCGATTACATAAAAATAATACATTGCTATTATAGTAACCGCTTCGCTCAGTTTCGTTAAGTTCGTTATCTTTTCCCTACTTACTTACTTAGAGCGAAATCAATGACTCTACGTATGCAAGTGTCAGATGCCAATTGAATTCTTTCAAGTTTCTATAAGCAACTATGGATAGTCAGAAATTTGACGATGCTTCTGGTTAATTTGCATTTGATTGTGACATACGCTTAATGCTTTGTACGGCCATTATGGTTTGCCCTTTATTCTAGCGAGCGCATTTTCAACGACATGCTTGGTGTGTCCATTTACGGCGACTTCGTCTATCATAACCAAACGAAGCATCATCCAATTTAAAAGTGTCCATAATTGCTTAAGGAGAGTTCAGATGTTAACTGACATTTGCATACGTAGAGAGCTATTCATTTCGCTCCCGCACAAGCAGGCAAAAGTGAACGAACTTAACGAAAATCAAGCGGGTACTATGGTCCCATTGGGACGACTGAATGGCGCAGTTGGTTAAGTGCTTGCCCCAAGTTCGAGGGGTCTCAGGTTCGAATAACAGTGAAATCGAATCTGGTTCAGTCACCATTTGCCGTTGGGATCAAATTAACGGCACTGAAGTAGTTGGTGCTACCTGGCAGTACAATGGACCAGTTTTGAGTCTGAGTGGTCCAGAAGTGTTTCAAAAACTCTCCGCAAAAAAAAAATGGTCGCATTGTATCATTTCTGTGTAATCGCTTGATTGCTTATGTATAGCTATTTTGATAGGCCTATAAACCTCAGGGGTTCATGTTGGACCAGATTTTTTAAACACTGCGAGACATAGGACCCTCGGTGCACCAGCGATTGATAGATTTCTTGTGAGTCAGTTGAGCAATTGTTTCACGAGTTTGTCAGCTTCTCAATTTGTGGTTTGGCACTCGAATAAACTGAATGTGGAAGTGGTTGGACATCTCGTTGAGAGGCAGAAAAACACTACTGGAGCACTCAGACTCAAAACTGGTCCATTGTACTGCCAGATAGCAACCTACTCCAATGCCGTTAATTTGATCCCAATGGCAAATGGTGACTGGACCAGATTCGATTTCACTGGGATTCGAACCTGGGGCCCTCTAACTTGGGGCAGGCACTTACCCAACTGCGCCATCCAGTCGTTTTCAGTCAACAGCTTAGGGTGGTGTTTGAGCAAAAAGTGGCTGAATGAAGCGATTCGCTTACAATCCGGCTGTCAGAACAAATTATGATATCCCTACGGTTTTTGAGTCATGACAGCGGCTTTTTTAATCGCCATTATTTCCGTAGGATGGGACGCCTAAAGTTGTGTCTGGAATACACTCCCAGCTTCACTTCCGTCTGCATTTTTAATTCGTTAAAGATCTGTGGCCTTGTGGGTTTGTGCGTCGAGCCATACGCACTAGACTTTTAAGTCTAGGTTAAAACCCCAGTTCAGACGACAAATTTTTCAATAAAAAATTACTCACGGTTCCCATGCGGTGTCCATGAGCTCTACATGGCCTAGCGATCTTAGACGTTAGGTCCGTATGCGCCTTGCTAGATTCATGTTCATGCTGTACAGCCCATATAGTTCGTGGTTGAAATTTCTTCTCCAAATGCCATCAAAGATCGCACGGAGAATTTTTCTCTCGAAAAGACCAAGAGCTTCCTCATTCGCTTTGGATACTGTGCATGTCTTTGCACCGTAGAGCAAGACTGGAATAATTAAGGGCTCGTACAAAGTTTTCTTCGTCTTTCGAGAAGGGGTTCCATTACTCAATTGCCGCTCGAGCATAAAGAAAAGGCGGTTGGCAAGTTTTATTCCAGATTTCATCTCGGTACAAATTTTGTTCGTACTGTTTACCGACGAAGTCCTTCACTACCTCCACGTTATAGCTTTTGGCTAAGGATCATTGCTTTTGGCCGGGGATCATTGCTTTTGGCTGAGGATCGTTGCTTTTGGCCGAGGATCGTTGCTTTTGCCCGGGGATCGTTGCTCTAGCCTATTGTGACATTCTGCCCAAGCCGTCGATGTTGTGCATCCTTTTCGATGGCAGCATATACTTCGTTTTGCCCTCGATTACCACCAGACCCGTTTAAGTCGTTTCCGATTTAATGCCTGCAAACGCTCCAGTGACGCGTCGCTGTGCTCGAAAAAACACCTAGCATTTTGGTTACGGCTCCACCTCTTTCGAGTCACTGACAATGCTCAAAGAGTATAATCGTCTAGAAATAACTTCTCAATCTCTTCTTTCGGAGTCGGCATTGAAACTGCAGGTCCCCTCGACTCGTGAGAGAACAATAGCACGTACAACACGAGTGGTTGCTGAGAAGCTAGGCCCAGATCCACATCGGACTGTAGCGTCGCCATTATTATTATTTTTATAGATTCGTCAATCTTAAGGCCCAACTACAATAGGCATGAGCGAGCATAAGCTAGTGTCAAATTTTAGCGAAATGTTTCGTCATGTTTGCACAAAAGACACGCATAGCCATAATGAACGCATGCGTCATGTCAGAATTTCTTCCCGTGTTTTGAGTTGAAAAATGTCGATTTTTTTGGTATTTCTTTTTGTCTGCGTGCAATCTGTCAAACGAAATGTTCCGAATCGTTCGTCAGCTTCATTATAGTCGCTCTTATGGGGGTGGGTGTAATCGCTCACACACCCATGCGCGTTAGTTCATGCTCGCTCGTGCCTATTATAGATGGACCTTTAATTTCATCATTTTCATGAATACTTGTATCACAATCGTTTACAACATTCTGGCCAAAAATTTCACAACAAAAATATGTGTCATCGTTCAAATAACGATGCGATGCGAACGAGCGTTGACAGTTGGAATTTCCATTCCAAGAGGAAATGTGCCCTGAGGTGTGAATTGAATTAACATAATCGCAACAGTCATTGGCTTCTAATTGATTTCTAAATTTTCACTTAGATCTAGTGACCCACCGATGCTTAGATACGAATCTTCTAAGCAACGACTTCAGTCTCTAGGGGTTTTTTTCCCAAGTACATTCGTTGGAATCAACGGTTGACGGGGGATCTACAAGTGATTACATCAAGCGACTTGAACAACTAGTGCAGGTGTCTGTCTAGAACCCAGTCTTTCGCGTGTATTCAGTGTTTTTCGGACATGAAAACAAGTTTCACTGTTTTCCGATAAATCGGTTTATTTTTTTTTCATTCACCTACTCTAGACTGACGGCGCGGCGGCGGCGGCGGCGGCGCCTTCTTGGGCTCGGTGTTGTATGTGCTAAGTGACATAAATTATTACTGGTAATAGCTCGTTCATAGAGAATTAATTAGAACTTTGTGTCGGATGTCGGAATGAAGGATACGGAACTAATTTCCGTGGTAAGGCACACGTTTGTACGGTAGTCACATGAACAATTTCGTTTGATGGCGACAGAGCGACGTGGGGTGATAATCGTGAGACTCGTTAATGGGAGTGAAATGGAATTTTAAACGAAGTTATGTTCTGATTATTTCATCATTTCGGTTTTCATTTCTGTCAGTCAAAGACACAACGATAAAGAGGATCAACCGGGGTTGCATTAGTCTGGAACCGGGTCTCTTTTGACAGGAGCTCTTTAACAGCAGGAACTAAGGGACCTGAGGCTGATTCAAGACACAGCACGGGCCGAGGATACAGAGGAAACAGTCAGAGGAACATCTTAATGATTGTTGCAAATCGAAGAATAAGCTACTTTTTCAGACAGTACTCGGTTTCATCTCCTTGTTCCTCCAGTTGCTTGGACTTGGTTCAAATTCCTGCATTCGCTTGGACCAACTTTGAGCCCATTTGGTTGTTGGAAAGCCGGAATCCAAGGTGATCACTTGGGCCAACGTCACTTTGTCGTTTAATGGACTTTCACGTTGGCCCAAGTGCTCACCTTGGATTCCGGCTTTCCAACAACCAAATGGGCTCAAAGTTGGTCCAAGCGAATGCAGGAATTTGAACCTTGATTCAGTCCTATTCTTGGTCTCCAATGTTACAGCTTCAATATGAAATCATAGTGCAGGTGGATTGGGAAATCGAACAGGAACAAGAACAGCTTCAAATTACGAACTTGTTTGCCAGACAAGTAGCAGCCTGCACAGCGGTAAGACTCAGAACACTACACCTGTGGAATAACCACCATACGGGTCATTCCACCATTCTAGATAACCTCGAGTTCCTACCGCACGACCCGACCTCATACTGCCTCATCTTGTCTTTGAGAAAAACTTCTCGACCAGCATACCCTCCAGGTCAGACTGGAAGTCTGATACTCAGACGCTGGACGGTCCTCTGCGTATTTTCACAGATAGATCCAAGACGGACGAGGGAGTAGGAATAGGTGTCTACTCCAAGGATCTAAATTTTAGTATATCCCTCCACCTTCCAGAATATTGTATCGTCTTCCAGGCTGAGACAATGGTAATAAAAGAAGCTCTGTCTTGGCTCTGTCCAAGAAGGACATCACCATCTGTTCAGACAGCCAAGCAGCAATCAAATCCCTGAACTCCCTAAATTGCCGCCTATCTCTTAACGAGATGGCTGAGCATTTTAACATTCACCTCATGTGGGTGCCGGGACATAGTGACATTCCAGGGAATTGTGAAGCTGATTATCTCGCCAGGAGCGGTACGATCTCCACAAACCTCCCTAGTGGGGATCTTCCGCCTATGCCATTCGCTACAGCTAAACTTCTTTTAAAGAATCATACCATTAAAAACACCAACTCAAGATGGTCAGATGGCACTACGTGCCTCATTACAAAGCAAATCTGGCCTAAACTTGATCTAAAACGTTCACTCTATCTTCTCAGAATGAACAGGTCATCCCTAAGGATTCTCATTGGCATTATCACAGGACACTGTGCCATTGGCACTCACGCCTCAAGAATGGGACTCCCTCATAATGATTTCTGCAGAAGCTGCTGAGACGAAGAAGAAGAAGAAAGCATAACGCATCTTCTCTGCACTTGTAGCGCTCTCTCCTCTCGCAGGATGAAACACCTTGGAGCCTACTTCTTTAACGACTTGAGCGAATTGCACAACGTCGGCATCAATCAATTAAAGAGCTTCGTTGAAAGCACTAAATGGTTTTTCGGATAAGGGAACACAAGATCTGCGTGGTATCACAATGGGCCTAATTTGGCCTAAGTGTGACTGTTTTCTACAGTCAGCCACTTCAACCTAACCTACGAACAAAGTAAACGGCTTTTTTTTTGGATTCGGCCAAGGATGTGGCAATCTTCTAAAGATACTGATAGCCCGGGCTACGGGAATACGCCTACGTACTAACCCACACCCTACACACTTCAACCACTCTCCCCGCGGAACTGCCGTTGGGTATTACTTCACGGGGCTGGTTAGCATATCACACTATGTGCCCCATATTGTCCAATTCGGATTTCCTTCCTCTTTCGAGCCTTCTTAGCTCGTTCTGGACGCTCGTTATAAAGGAGCAAATCTCCAGCCATTGATGACTAACCAGGAGTTCGGGAGTTGGTAAATTTGTTCTCCCCGCGGCAAAGCGTCTGCAATGGAATATTGCGTGCTCTGCGCCTTCCTCTTCGCCCGCACATTCTGGACAAGAGGGTGAGCTGTCGTGACCAAATCTATGGAGGTATTTCCGGTAACCTCCATGGTCCGACAAGAACTGCGTGAGGTGGTAGTTGCAGTTCCCGTGAGTTCTCGATGTCCAGGATTCTATCGCGGGAATCAATTTATGGGTCCATCTGCCTTTGGCTGTGGTGTCCCATCTGGCTTGCCATAGCGCCATAGATCTTGCCCTTTCTTCCTTCTTCAGGCATCTTGCGCTAGTCTCCGCGTGATTTGCCATTCGCCTTAGGTAGACCCTATGCATTGCTCTTTGGCAAGAATGTCGATGGGGACCAGACCCGCGATCAGGCAGGCTGCTTCGTCCGAAATTTTTCGGAAGCCGCTGGTTGGCGCGGAGCCTGTATACTGACGAAAGCTTCTTTGCTGTCTCCTTTTCCGAAAGGGCACCCGCCCAGACTGGCGCAGCATATAGAAGAATCGAACTTAATAATAAAAAGTCCGAACTTCTCAGCAACCACTTGTGTTGTGCGTGCTATTGTTCTTTCATGAGTGGAAGGGACCTACGAGTACAGTTTAATGCTGATTTCGAACGGCGAGATTGAGAAGCTTTTTCTAGACAGCTATACTCTTTGAGCATTGTCAGTGACTCGAAAGAGGTGGAGCCATGAAAAAATGTTTGGTGTTTTTTTTCGGGAATCGAACTGACAACATCGAGCGTAGGAGTCGACGGACCTACCCATTACGCCACGGCGCCCCACAAGAATCGAATTTACCACTCTGGAAAGCAAGATCCTTCTTCGGTATCCGGGTCCTCCGATGTTCGGCAGCATACCGTGAAGTGCTGTCTGCGTCTTTGACGCTTTTCTGCTCCAGTATTTGACGTGCTTTTTGAAATTAAGTCGGTTGTCGAACATCACTCGTAGGTATTTCAGAGAATCTTTGGATCTAATTAGCTGGGAACCAACCCGGAAGTTTGCGTATTCCACAATCTTTCGGCTGGTTATTAGAACAGCCTCTGTCTTGTGGTCCGCTAGTTCAAGGTCGGAAGATTCCAGCCAATTTTTAATCCTTCATCTGTGGCGGTTTCCACTTCGTGGATCTGCTTGGTCACCGTCACCACCGCGATGTTGTCGGCAAAGCTGATTACCTTGACTCCATGTGGCAACGTCAGTCTCGGTACAATTCCAGGGTACCGAGGAGGGGGTCCAAGATCTGAACCCTGTGGAACGCCTGCCGAGACGTCGTAGTATTAAATACCATCGTCAGTCTGGTACCTGAGGTTTCTATCGGTGAAATAGCTGACGATTATCCTCCTGGGGTGTGCTCATTCTATTTACTGCTCTAATGATGGAGGACCAATTTGCCGAGTTAAACGCGTTTTTAATGTCAAGCGTAACTACGGCCCAGTATTTTTTTGTGCCGCCCGTCCATCTTGAACCCGCTATGGCTTCGCTTCCTCCTCGATGGCGTCGATGGTAGATGGTAGAGCGCGATTTCCTAAAGCCGTACTGATGATCGAACAGGGCTCCTCGCTCCTCAGCCACGCCGATTAGCCTGCCATATATGATACTCTCCAGGATCTTCCCCGCGGTGTCCAGCAGGCAAATCGGTCGGTACGCTGACGGTTCTCCGGGGGGCTTATTGCCTTTGGGTATAAGCACCAGGTGTTGTAGCTTCCAGCAGTCAGGAAAGTTCCGACTTCTGTGGGGAACTGTAGTCTAGTACCACAGAAGTGGGGAACTAGACTACAGTTCCCCAGTGCAGTGCACAGACCCTCTGCACTAGCCGTTTACTTCGAAGAGGGAAACTGTAGTCTAGTTCCCCACTTCTGTGGTACTAGACTACAGTTCCCCACAGAACCTCACCACTAGGCTATTTCTTCGTTCGTTCTTAATTTGAAGCTCTTCGTGTTCCTGTTCCATTTCTTAATCCACCTACACGCTGCTGCGTAGGCTTCTATTTTTAGGCCACACTTTGAAGTGTGCCTCAATGGCGTTGCTTTTCCGGCTTGATATACAATTTCTTCTTCGTGGAATCCTAAAACCAACCATACCGCTGATGAGAGACACTCACTTCTCCGTGATTTTACAGAGGAATGTGCTGTAAATCTCGTCAGAGATAACTTCCCAGCTGTCCGTCTTTGATCCCACCTGTAATCCCCTGATATACAGCCTCACACGAGATAAAGACGAACAGAGTAATCTCTCCCTGCGATTCTGCTCATCTATCGTCACTCCCATCGTCAAATCACACCTGCACTCGTTCGGATAAACTATCCCCGACTTCAAGTTCAAGCATTTAAAGCATCAAAATGTTGGATCGCAAGGTACAACCAGTGCATTCCTTAATAATTCAATATCCCCCCACAAAAATCCGTTTATTTGCGTTCGACTCTTGTAGTTTTATCGAATCGAATCGACGTGAAAAGTTCGTGTGTAAGAGTATCTTATCTGGTCTTGTTGTGTCGTAATCGCGAGTGCCAAAGATAATCGATATGAGGGTAACGATTTTGAAAAAAATACAGACGAATGCCGTGTCGTTCGGTTTCGAAATGGGCATTTGTACGATACGGTGAACAAAGTGGTAGCTGATTACGTTTTCGTATGAAAAGTCACGTAGCGGGGGAATGGGAAAAACCGAACAATCGATTAGATGTAAAATTATATTTAAAAGCTTTTAATTTGAGAACAACCTTCAGTTGAGGGGGCAATTTTTTTTGGGAACAATGTGAAATGTGACAACAGCGACCTCGTAGGGGTGTGTTCGTTTACAGTGTGTTTCAGGAAATTGGTGACAGATTTGACAGCGATTACTGAATGAATTGTTCCTCTTATTAAGCCAACTTCACAGATAATAAATGCTTCCCAGGCGTAAGCTCAATTAATTTTAAGGGTTCCGTATCAGAATAGAACCAACAGAACCCTTTCGGTTTTATGTTAGGTAGATGGGTGCCCTTGCTGACATGAAGAACAAGCTGCCACAGCAGTTTTTACAGTCACAAAAAGTTTAAAACCGTGGAAAACCTATAAAACTTCTATGTATAAACAGCTAAGTTAAAACCACCCAGATATAGATATGTATCTCAGGAGTTTGCTTAGCTCTATTTTCCCTAGATCACCCAGCTCCGAAAAGAAGAAACTTCCTAGGGTTTCCTTCCTCCTAACGGCTGGTGCAGGACAATCACACAGTAGGTGACGAATAGATTCTATTTCTTCTGCGTCTCTACAGCTTCTACAAGAGTCGTTATGGGGTATTCCCAGCCGTGCTGCGTGATTTCCTATCGCGCAGTACTCTGTCACGACCCCAACGGCTGTTTGTATATCCCTTCGACTTAGTTTAATGAGATCGGTAAATCTCCTCTTGTCGTAGACTGCCCGGAATGATTTAGCTGTAGGGCATGTGTCTAATCAACACCACCGTTTATTAGCTGTCTCATTAGATTCAATGTCTATTTCCCTGCGCAAGGTGCTAAGCGGTGTACTGGCCTCAGGTAGGGCCCGCGAAGAGCTTAGATGTGACCCAATTCTGGCCAGCTCATCCGCCTTTCCATTTCCGGAAATTCCCATGTGGCTGGGCACCCAATATAGGGTCACCTTATTGGCTACTGAAATATCGTCCAGTCTTTTTGTGCACATTTTTACGAGCTTGGATCTTATTGATGTTGACTATAACGCTTTAATGGCTGCTTGACTATTGTTTGATATTTGCGGACTTAATAAGTGAAAACAACCGCTTTCCACTGGGGTGCGCTGAAGCCTGCCTCAACCGTTCATTCTGCATGCCCACGTAACACATCTGGGACTTGTAACATGATTTGATTTAGAGCTAGTGGGCTACTTGTATGTTATGTCACGTGTTTCGGCACTTTTGGCCTACTTGTGTGTTCTGCAAGTATCTCATGTGTGGTCTCAGGTTGTTGCCGTGTTGGGCACAAAACTATCAACATAGATACTGATTGTTTGTCCTGAAATATTTTCCCCAGCAATCATATCCGCAGCTTGTTTTATTGCAGCAACTTCCGCCTGAAAAACACTACAACTATCCTCAAGTCTGAAGGACCGATTTGTATTTCGAGACTCACAGTAGACCTCATCACCAGTACCAACATTCATTCATGGATCCGTCGGTATAAATGGCAAGTTCTTTTTCGGCACAGACTATCCCATTTTTCCCTGCTGGGAATTCTGATAGAGAATCTTCTTCTTCTTCTTCTTAGGGCGCTACAGTCCGAGGTGGACCTGGGCCTCACTCAACATGCCTCTCCAGCCAGCACGATCTTTCGCCAGCTGTCTCCAGTTTCGCACACCAAGCCGGCAGAGGTCCCCCTCGACTTGTGTGCGCCACCTTGTTCGTGGACGTCCTCTGTTGCGTTGTCCCACAGGCTCAGAGTCGAAGACTCTTCGGGCCGGAGCTAAGTTGTCCATACGCTCTACATGGCCTAGCCATCTTAGGCGTTGGATCCGTAGACGCCTGGCTAGACTCATGTCGCTGTACAGCCCATACAGTTCGTGGTTGAATCTTCTCCTCCAAATGCCATCAACGCAAACAGGGCCAAAGATCGCGCGCAGAACTTTTCTCTCGAAAAGACCAAGAGACTGTTCATCCGCTTGGGATATTGTCCATGCCTCTGCACCGTAAAGCAGGACTGGGATGATCAAGGTCTTATACAAAGTCAACTTGGTCTTCCGAGAGAGGGCTCTACTACTCAATTGCCTTTTGAGCCCATAAAAACAGCGGTTGGCAAGAGTAATTCTGCGTTTGATCTCGGTACTGATGTTGTTTGTACTGTTAACCGCGGAGCCAAGGTAGACGAAGTCCTTTACTACCTCAAAGTTATAGCTGCCTATGGTGACGTTCTGGCCAAGTCGTCGATGTTGTGCGTCCTTTCTCGTTGACAGCATATACTTTGTTTTGCCCTCGTTTACCGCCAGACCCATTTTAGCCGCTTCCGTTTCAATGCCAGCAAACGCATCATTGACGGCTCGCTGTGTTCTCCCAATCACGTCAATGTCATCCGCGTAAGCTAGCAGTTGAACGGACTTTTGGAAGATCGTGCCTCTTGTGTTGGCCAGTGAGTTTTGCACGATCTTCTCAAGAATGATGTTAAAGAAATCACATGACAGCGCGTCGCCTTGTCTAAAACCTTTTTTGACATTGAAGGTCTCGGTGAGTTCGTTACCGACCTTGATGGAGCAGCGAGAGTTCTCCATCGTCATCCTGCTCAGTCTGACGAGTTTAGCAGGAATGTCAAAACTAGACATGGCGCTGTATAGCTCGTCTCTATGCACGCTGTCATATGCGGCCTTGAAATCGACAAATAGATGGTGTGTGTCGATCTGCATTTCCTGGGTCTTCTCCAGGATCTGCCGCAGTGTGAAAATTTGATCGATGGTGGACTTCCCGGGCCTGAAACCACACTGGTAAGGACCTATCAGTTTGTTCACGAATGGTTTCAGGCGTTCACACAAAACGGCAGAGAAGACCTTATAGGCGATGTTAAGGAGACTTATCCCTCGATAGTTGGCGCAGTCAAAGGGGTCTCCTTTCTTGTGGATCGGGCAAACGATACTGAGATTCCACTCATCGGGCATGCTTTCCTCCGACCATATCTTACAGATGAGCTGGTGCATGCGCCCTACCAGATCACCTCCAGCTGCTTTAAACATTTCGGCGGGCAGACTATCTGCACCAGCAGCTTTATTAGACTTCAGTCTCGATATCGCTATCTTGACTTCGTCTAGGTCGGGGGGACGGTATTCTCTTCTATCATCGTCCGTTGTGTTGAGTGGAACATTCTGCCTGACAGCGGTATTTGTGTCCTCATCGCCGTTCAACAGTCTGCAGAAATGATTTTTCCAAATTCTCAGTATCGACTGCGAATCTACTACTAGCTGTCCATTTTCGTCCCGGCAAGCTTCTGTCCGAACTTTATATCCATTCGATAAAAGTTTTACCCTTTGGTAAAACTTTCGGACATCATTCCTGCCATAACACCTCTCCATCTCCTCGATCGCGCGCTTCTCGTGCTCTTTCTTTTTCTTCCTGAGAAGCCGGTTCTCTTCCCTTCTTCTCTGTTCGTAGAGCTCACGAACAGCTCTCGTGGTTCGATGCAGCGTTGCCCGGTAGGCTTCTTGCTTTGCTGCATGTGCCTGCCTGCACTCGTTGTCAAACCAGGGGTTTTTTCTTGTTGGCGTTTTAAAACCCAGCACATCAGTAGCGGCTTCTCTGATGGCTCTTTGACAACGTTTCCATTCTTCGTCTATTGTTTGTGCAGGCGGCGTCGAACTTTCGGAGAGTTTCAGGGAGACTCGATCGGCAAAGTTCCTGGCAGTCTGTTGCGATTGTAGCTTTTCGACGTCAAACCGTGGTTGGCTTCCTCGACTCCGTTCTTCTCTCGATATCCGTGTCCTTACCTTGGCTACAACAAGGAAATGGTCCGAGTCGATGTTGGCGCCTCGGAACGTTCGGACATCAAGAATACTGGAGGAGTGTCTGACGTCGATCGCAACGTGATCAATCTGGTTGACGGTTGAATGATCAGGGGACCGCCAGGTCCCTTTATGGATGTTGAGATGTGGGAACCGCGTGCTAGCTACAGAGAGGTTTCGCCCCGTAACAAAGTCCACCAGCCTGAGTCCGTTTTCGGACGTGGTGTCGTGCAGGCTGTGTTTACCGATGACTCTAGCAAAGATGTCCTCTTTACCCAGCTTAGCGTTGAAATCTCCTAGAACGATCTTGATGTCGTAGCTGGGGCATTGATCGTACGTTCTTTCTAGGAGATCATAGAAGTCATCCTTACTATCGTCATCTTTGTCCTCTGTTGGGGCGTGGGCGCAGATTAGGCTGATGTTGCCGAATTTAGCCTTGATGCGGATTGTTATGAGGCGCTCGCTTATGTACTTAAAGCTTAAGACTTTTTTCCTAAGTCTGCCTCGAACAACAAATCCACATCCAAATAATCGCTGCCTTCGCTCTCTGTAACAGTCGCCGTAGTAGATATCGCAGTTTTTCATCCTCTTTTTGCCCGGCCCATCCCATCGCACTTCCTGGATTGCGGTAACGTCTGCTTTATAGCAGTCTAGGGCCTCCGCGAGTTCATCGGCTGCACGTGGTCTGTTCAGGGACCTCACATTCCACGTGCAGAACCGAAAGTCATTGTCCTTATTCCGTTTGCTGGGGTCGTCAACAGTAGAGAATCTTCGGTCACAGTTAAAATGAGGTATGATATAGTCCGTTTCCGTCCGGAGTCTCTATCTGTCCAGAATTGACCATAGGGCTTGGCTATTCATAGGCCAGATTCCCTTAGTCTTATTGCAGTCTTAGCTGCCAAGGAATCAAGCTGCAGTGGAATCAAGCGGAAGAAGATTCAAAATTATTTCCAGAGCTGCTGTTGGTGTTGATCTCATCAATCCTGACACCAACAGACAGCCTGCCCTTTGAATCTTTGTCATATTTCCATGGTGGTATTTCTTTTCTAGTGCTTTTCACCAGACAATTGAACCACAGGTTAAGATGGGTCTTACCACCGCAGGGTATATCCAATATACCACTTTAGGCCTAAAAACGACTGGATGGCGCAGTTGGTTAAGTGCCTGTCCCAAGTTCGAGGGGTCCCGGGATCAAATCCCAGTGAAATCGAATCTGGTCCAGTCACCATTTGCCGTTGGGATCAAATTAACGGCACTGGAGTAGGTTGCTACCTGGCAGTACAATGGACCAGTTTTGAGTCTGAGTGCTCCATTAGAGTTTCAAAAATCTTCCGGAAAAAAAGAGGTCTAGGGAAGTTACCAAGGATTTCTCTACGAAAGACCCCGATCAGGGTGTCATTTGTGGAGTGTTAACGCGAAAATAAAACGAAGATAACGCTCGCATCAAAAATGGCGTGCACAACTGAAGGGACACCCTAATCGACTTAAGGTGCAACAACAGAGGCGGGTCCAAGAAACTCGTCTAAGAGCGTCTGTCGCGTTGAAGTTGAAAATTCATTCACAGGAGTCCTTTGAACCTATTCTGTAAGTTCAACCGCTATTCATCGCTCTCCAAGCGGTCTGTTGACTGGAGACGTTATTTTTTGAGCCAAATCACTGATTTTGCGTCTGATCAATCTCCATCGCAAACGGTTATCGCAGTCAAACCGAATTCTAGCCTAACTCGCCCTTCCCTCCTTTGCAGATGGCAACGAAATCTCATCTCAAATTGTTGCCACCTGCTGTGCCATCAAAACGTCGACACCCAACCTCTTATCAGACTTCATCGTTCGACTGTTACTATGTTTCCAAATCGAGTGCATTTATGAATGCCAAACAGAGTCGTAAATCCATATGAGCACTCGATACTCGTGCATAATCTAATCGCAAATTAAATCATCCACAGGAAGTGTGGAACGTCAATAAATAGTGATGTGCCATCAATTGGTAGTAAATGGCCAGATAACCACGAGCACCAGGCGATTGTTGCTCTTGTTTTTTTTGCTTTTGCGTTCGCGATAAGGTTTTGCAGCGAGCGATACCTGTGACCCATGTGTTTACGGCTCTCAGTCAATGTTCGGTTGTCCTACGGTTGAGTAGAACTGCACGCCTACTCATTCTCGGTCTGAATTGATTCATTCATTGGCGCCGGAATCGAAGCAAGGTATACACGCTCGTGATTTTTTGACTGAAGGTCGGTTGTCTTTTTTTCAACTGAGTGGCTATTTTTAGTGCGCGCACATGAGTGTCAGGGTTGGACGTTTTGTGATTCTATTCTGAAATCAAATGACGGATCATAGAAATTATTTGAGAGTTTTTTTTGTTTAATGTCTTCTGTGTTTTGAAATTGTGTGATCTGTGGTGTCGTGACTGTAAGTGAAAGAATGTGAGAGGAGATGGACTCGCTTTAAGGGTCTTCTCACATCTTAGTCAAGGTCGGTCTGTTGACTTTTTCCAAGATCTCACATCAGTGTTAATTTTGTTGTTTGTTTGTTCCTTTCCAACGTCGGTCGTGTTGTTTTATGATCTTTGAATTCTGTCGCACGGTTTTAATCAGCTTAACTTATTTTTATCTTTGTAATCAGCAAGGAGATTGCTGTTAACCAGGTAACTGGGGTAGGGTGTTGCAACAATGTCGACATTGGAACTTGGTGACACACTGTTCTGATTTTTTAATTGCCACCCTTGCACAGAGTTTAAGAGCAAACATCACAGTCACTGTCGCTGCCACTGTCTTGTACTGATTTCGGTCCCTTCCTTAATTTGTTTTATTCACAACAAACCATAGCCAAGCAATTTCGTTACTTTGTACATGCTTACTTATCACGCGAACGACCGTCTGACCGCGAACCTGAGCAATTGCAGCCTTCCATCGCTGACGGTCGCGGCACGCGGCTTCCAGTCATCAATATACTGTCGACTCCCTCTAAGTCGAATTTTCACGGGATATCAAAATTAGTTGGAGTTAGAGGGAGTTCGACTTGGAGGATGGGTTTTTGTATGGAAAATTGAGTGAAGGCTAAAATAAATATGGCGACAAAATTCGAGTTCGAGGGAAATTGGACTTAGAGGACCTTCGACTTAGAGGGAGTCGACTGTATTTACATTTGTTACTGAACAATGAACCTTCCATGGTCTATCCCTCCTTGTGGAAACCAGCCACAGAGGCCACTAAAACAACAACAACAATGGCGGCGCTATATTCCGAGGTGGGCCTGGGCCTAGCTTCTCAGCAACCACTCGTACTGTGCGTGCTATTGTTCTCTCACGGGTGGATGGGACCTACAGTTTCAATGCCGACTCCGAACGGCGAGTTTGAGAAGCTATTTCTAGACGGTTATACCCTTTGAGCATTGTCAGTGACTCGAAAGAGGTGGAGCCGTGACCAAAATGCTAGGTGTTTTTTCGAGCACAGCGACGAGTCACTGCAGCGTTTGCAGGCATTAAATCGGAAGTGATTTAAACGGGTCTGGCGGTAAACGAGGGCAAAACGAAGTATATGCTGCCATCGAAAAAGGATGCACAACATCGACGACTTGGGCAGAATGTCACAATAGGCTAGAGCAACGATCTTCAGCCAAAAGCAATGATCCCTTAAAGAAAAGCAACGATCCCCGGCCAAAAGCAACGATCCTCAGCCAAAAGCAACGATCCTCAGCTAAAAGCAACGATCCTCAGCCAAAAGCAACGATCCTCAACCAAAAGCAACGATTCCTCAGCCAAAAGCAACGATCGTCAGCTAAAAGCAACGATCGTTAGCCAAAAGCAACGATCCCCGGCCAAAGGCAACGATCCCCGGCCAAAGGCAACGATCCTCAACCAAAAGCAACGATCCTCAGCCAAAAGCAACGATCTTCAACCAAAAGCAACGATCGTCAGCCAAAAGCAACGATCCCCGGCCGAAAGCAACGATCTTCAGCCAAAAGCAACGATCCCCGGCCAAAGGCAACGATCCTCAACCAAAAGCAACGATCCTCAGCCAAAAGCAACGATCTTCAACCAAAAGCAACGATCCTCAGCCAAAAGCAATGATTCCTTAAATAAAAGCAACGATCCTCAGCCAAAAGCAACGATCCCCGGCCGAAAGCAACGATCGTCAGCCAAAAGCAACGATCCCCGGCCGAAAGCAACGATCTTCAGCCAAAAGCAACGATCCCTGGCCGAAAGCAACGATCCCTTTCCAAAAGGTATAACGTGGAGGTAGTGAAGGACTTCGTCGGTAAACAGTACGAACAACATCTGTACCGAGATGAAACCCTGAATAACTCTTACCAACCGCCTTTTCTTTGGGCTCGAGCGGCAATTGAGTAATGGAACCCCTTCTCGAAAGACCAAGAAAACTTTGTACGAGACCTTAATTATCCCAGTCTTGCTCTAAGGCGCAAAGACATGCACAGTATCCAAAGAGAATGAGGAAGCTCTTGGTCTTTTCGAGAGAAAAATTCTCCGTGCGATCTTTGACGGCATTTGGAGAAGAAGTTTCAACCACGAACTATATGGGCTGTACAGCGACATGAGTCTAGCAAGGCGTATACGGATCTAACGTCTAAGATCGCTAGGGCATGTAGAGCGCATGGACTTGGCTCTGTCCCGAAGAGCCTTCGAGTCTGAAAAAGTGGAACAATGCAACAGAGGACGTCTAAGATCTGAGTGTGAGCAATTGCCGCCTTTCATCGCTGACTATCCCGAGCAAGCTGCTTTCAGTCAGCAATCACACACAGGTCTGTAGCGCCATATGTAGAAGGAGGGCTGTAAGGACCACGGTTTCAAGTTCATCGGACAAGGGAATGATAACTGTAGCCTAAGTACGGAGGCTTCCTTTTGACTTATAGCCGCGGCTCACGTATACCAATAGCTTGGATCCACTGCCACCTATCTGTAGCCTAAAGAGGAAGCGATTGTCTAGAGTATTTTTTCTCAAATCCAGTTCATTGAATTGGCGTTGAAGTCCTTCTTCTTCTTCTTCTTAGGGCGCTACAGTCCGAGGTGGACCTGGGCCTCACTCAACATGCCTCTCCAGCCAGCACGATCTTTCGCCAGCTGTCTCCAGTTTCGCACACCAAGCTGGCCGATGTCCCACTCGACTTGTGTGCGCCACCTTGTTCGTGGACGTCCTCTGTTGCGTTGTCCCACAGGCTCAGAGTCGAAGACTCTTCGGGCCGGAGCTAAGTTGTCCATAGCCATCTTAGGCGTTGGATCCGTAGACGCCTGGCTAGACTCATGTCGCTGTACAGCCCATACATTTCGTGGTTGAATCTTCTCCTTCAAATGCCATCAACGCAAACAGGACCAAAGATCGCGCGCAGAACTTTTCTCTCGAAAAGACCAAGAGACTGTTCATCCGCTTGGGATATTGTCCATGCCTCTGCACCGTAAAGCAGGACTGGGATGATCAAGGTTGAAGTCCTTAACTGCTGTAAAAATGAAAAGCTACCAATTGTGACATTCTAGTCTAGTCGTCCCTGCAAAACCATGAACAACATCGACCACAATACAGGCCTCAGACTATCCTAGACTGTGGTGTCGCCCCCGAAGAAAAAGAAGAGGTTTAATCATCGTTGGCCTACAACCATCCTTTTTGTCCATCGGCTCTTGTAGCTTCGTTTAGCTTCAGTCTCGATGTTGGCTATCTAGTCTTTGGCCAAATCGAATGAAGGAATCTATCGCTAGTCGTTGCTTTAAACTGAATTTTATTTTTTTTAAATTGAACGTCATTTTCCGTTCGGGAGTCTCTAAACGTTCCAAAGTTCGCTTCGATGTCTTGTTTGGTACCTAAATTTTCCTCTTTCGTACACTTTCATTGACAGTCTTCTGCCAGCTGGTTGATAACTGTGTCATTCCATGTATGTGCCAGACTTCCCCTTAAGAGCACATGGTTGTCCATTCTCGTTGAATACCCCAGTCAATTTCGATCCGTTTATAACGAAATAAGAAGGCCCCCTGGGAGTTTATGCTGCTTCTAAGGTTGCCAACCACATTGCCTTCAAGGCTCTGTTTTCATGTGTCAAATATCCTGTCTCCCACCATTTTTTCAGCTTCCCCTTGTGACAACAGCCAAACTTAGCCAATCCTTCATTGCAACCATCCAGCATTCGTGTCAAACCACTTCGTCATCCCTGCGGCTGTCCTCTCACAATCACAGTTCCTCCCTTCTCAACTTGGACTAACTGCAAACCCTCGTTCTAGGTCCCGGACCAGTGTGATGAGAATTGATCTAGTGACGAGAAGTATGCCATCGCCCACCCTTAACCCTTGGAGCTAATTTTCTTCTAATTTCATTTAATTTTCCGCTTCAGAAAAGCAAGGTCACGCCATAAACAGATCCTTCTACTCGCAAGTGCTCCTCATGATGGACAAACACGCAATGCAAGGACGGGTAACTACTTCACATCCGAGGTATCGCTAAAATTCTCCCCGAGTCCTTGGGCACGAGTAGTCGATTCAGTCGCGCGTAGTTCTTGGCATCCATTAGAGATTAAATTTGCTCTCCATTAAGGCTTACAGTCATTGTAGATAATTGCCACTCGATTTTCCATTTTCCTAATTTCCCACTTTCTTCTCGTTTTCAGAAACCCCCGCCGTTCGACTTCAGACATGTGCGCAAGTTTGCTGTAGAGCACTTGAAGAAGATCCAACAAGGCCCCTCCATCGGCGGCAGCACCTCCAGCAAAGCCCAGTCGAGCTCCCACAGACAGCAGCCGAACGACTCCCACCAACCATCAGATGTGTATCAGCTGGAGTTGAGCACCATGGCCAATGACTTAAACACTGAGTAGGCAATGTACACAACACCTTGGAGTGCGGTTCCATTTGAAATTATATAATCTCTTCTCTTGTCGTCCTTCTCTAGAAGCGAAGCTTTGACCAAGTCCTTCCTGGACCAGAAGCCCAAGGGCAAGCCGAAGATCGACATACATCGCGATGTACTCAGCCAGGAGGCGGTCATCAAACAGACGCGCTATGCGGCGCGCGACAAGAGCATCGTGTTCGGAATGCGAAAGTACTGGAACAACTGGAGCTTCCTCAGCCTTTTTCAAGGCATCGTCCCGATATTCCACTGGCTGCCCAAGTACTCGCTGCGGTCCGACCTCATCGGGGACATCATCGCCGGCTTCACGGTGGCCATCATGAACATTCCGCACGGCATGGCCTACGGCATCCTGGCGGGCGTCTCGGCCAGCAACGGACTGTACATGGCCATATTCCCAGTATTAGTGTACCTGTTCCTGGGCACATCCAAGCACATATCAATCGGGACGTTCGCGGTGATCAGCATAATGACCTCAAAGGTGGTGCAGACCTACGCCACGGAGGACCTGCAGCCGGGCGAGGACGGGTACACGCCGCTGCAGGTTGCCACTGCGGTGGCGATTATGACTGGAATTATACACGTGAGTTTCAAGTCAAATCTCTCTGAAGTCCGCTCTGAAAATGCACTCTCTTTGCAGCTCCTCATGGCAGTCCTGCGGCTGGGCACCTTGTCGTCGCTTCTCAGCGAGCCTCTTGTCAACGGTTTCACCACAGCAGCTGCGGTTCACGTGATAACGAGTCAACTGAAGGACGTCATCGGTGTGCCGGTCCCACGGCACAAGGGTACCTTCAAAATCGTGTACTCATTCCTCGACCTGGGCCAAGCCATACCCGACACCAACCTAGCCGCTCTCGCCGTGTGCTCCTGCGTCCTGGTGTTCATGGTTGTCATGAACGAGTTCCTTAAGCCGTGTGTTGCCAAGCGCTCCCGCTTCCCCATTCCCGCCGAATTGGTTGCCGTCGTCGGAGGAACACTGGCGTCAAAGTGGCTCGATTTGAATGGAAACTACAATGTCAGCCTGCTCGGTGACATCCCGCTCGGACTGCCCGCACCGCAAGTGCCTCCGCTGGAGCTGTTGCCAATGGTTGCCGTCGATTCGATAGCGATAGCCATTGTCAGTTATTCCATTGTCATGTCGATGGGATTGACTTTTGCCAAGAAGCACTCGTACGAGGTCCGCGCCAATCAGGAGCTCTTTGCTCTCGGTGTGGGCAACATTTTCAGCGGATGCTTCTCATGCTACCCAATGGCGTGCTCGCTATCTCGATCTGTGATTCAGGATCAAACGGGTGGCAAGACGCAGATAGCCTCGTTTGTATCTTCGATGATTCTGTTGGCAACAGTTCTTTGGATTGGACCCTTCTTCAGTACGCTTCCAAGAGTGAGTCAGACAGATTACCTAAGGGATTTCATTTGTTTAATGTGCTTTCTTGTGTGTTCTTTCTAGTGCGTATTGGCGGGAGTGATTATCGTGGCGCTTAAGCCGATGTTCATGCAGGCGAAGGAACTGCAAAAGTTCGCTCAACAAGGAAAGCTGGAACTTCTTACGTGGTTTCTAACGTTCACATGTGTCGTCTTCATCGATATTGATATCGGGTAAGGAAAATCGTTTGTCATTTAGATAGGAAGCCGGCTGTGGGGGGATAAGTAGGACATGTCTGTAGCGGCACAAGGGATCAATTCTGGTTTAAGTGCACTTCTCACCCACTTCAACCCACCTCAACCTAGGACATGTCTGTGTTGTTGCTGGCTGCAGGTGAGCCTGCAGTCGTTTCGTTGACAAAATGCCCTCTTTTTGAATATGGATCTAAGTGGATTGTAGACCAATTCCGTTTGAATAATTGTAATCTGTTGTACGATTTCCTAGACCATACAAGAAATTTCTATACTTTCAAGCCATCGACAGTTTCACAAGGGAAGTGAGAGGTAAGTCTATGGGCTTTAGACTCAGTGAAGATTGAATACACGGAACGGGGCACAGTTGGTTGAGGGCTAGATCCATCCCGGACTGTAGCGCCATCAGAAGAAGAAGAACAGTGAACACACTGAATATGGCTTTAAACCCACTGAACAGTTTCTGTAATGAATCATGTTTGAGAGATCTTCATTTGCAGACGTGTGACGTGTACTCCTTTAGACTCGTTGAGAGATCTTTATTTGGAGACGTGAACTGGGTTAAATTACTCGTTGCACTTAACACATCTCCTGCGACGTTGTAGCAGAGACTTTTGAGCTCTCACATAACCTAGATAAGCGTAGTTCCTTCAGAACTCGAAAGTGGCACCACCAATGCTTCATTCACGACCAATGTGTCATTTGCTGCATTTCATTCTGCATTTTCTTCTTCTAACGACGCTACATTCCGGGGTGAACCTGGCCATCAACCAACCAGCCCCTCCAGGTAACACGGTCTTTCGCTAGTTGCCTCCATCGTCATTCCCATTTCTAAATGTCCGATGTAAGCCGTTGAATTGAGGTCGTTCTCTAGTCCGATGTCCCGATTTCTATGAGGAAATCTCCTCTTAGAGCTTGAACAAGGTTTCTAAATGAATTCCCTCTCAATGTTTATAGAGTTTAAGTGGTTTTTAGTCTACAGTGTGTCTGTCTTTGAGTCACAAGGCAGTCTCACCTTCACCATCATCGTTGGTCTACTGTTGCCGAAGAGCTGAATAAGCGCAAAGATATCTATCGTTGGACGTTTTGTCATATTGGATGTCGACCCCCGACTAATTCATCTGCTTTCTTATTGCAACCGATTTTCATGTGCCCAGAGACACAAAAGTTTGAAAGCCGTTTCCAATTTAGAGGCAATTGCACTTGGATTCGATGGCTTTAGGAGCCATCGACAGAAGATCTTTAATTAGCCAAAATAGCCTCTCTTACAACCTCATCATAGTCGTCGCTGAATTCGATGATTACAAGCTTGTCGGTGAATCTATATCCAGTCGCTTGTATGTCTAGGGTGTTTGATAGTTGTCATGTCGGTGTTGCTGCCGATAGCAGTATTAGAACGAAGCAAGTCAAGTTTAAGTTTGTTGTTGACTTGGACGAGAGCTTATTTATGCTCTCGTTCGCTTATGTTGGGTACCAGGTCAAAGAGACATCGGATCGGATGAACTTGGTGCCCAACCATCTACTAAAGATGAAATATAGCAACATTGGTACGCCTCTGGTTTCTTGGAAACTGTTGCTACGAGAGGACGCAACTCAAAGAACAAATTATTGGTGGATAACGTACAACAGCTCCAGAATGATCTGACCAAAGCTAGATCCCAAGAGATCAAAGAATTTCACTGGACAATGCCTCATAGATGTACAAGCTAGAAACCTCGTCGTTTTGGGAGACGATTTTTCCAGAAGGTGCTTACATGAGAAAGAAGTGGGGAACATTCTTAATTTTCTCTGCACCTGCCCGTCCATGGCGTCCCTACGATGAGTCTTTTTGGGGACCTACTTCTTTGAAAGACTTTGTGACCTCAGTAAGGTACAAATTAGTCATCTACTACGCTTCATCGAAATCTCCAAACGGTTTCCCACAATTGACGACACGCAGGACCAACTCTGGAGCCTATAGAGCTGGATCGCCCAGTTGGTTAAGTGCCTGCCCCAAGTTAGAGGGGTCCCAGGTTCGAATCGCAGTGAAATCGAATCTGATACAGTTACCATTTGCCGTTAGGATAAAATTAACGGCACTGGAGTAGGTTCCTACTTGACAATGGACCAGTTTTGAGTCTGAGTGCTCCAGTGTAGAGTTTCAAAAAAAAAAACTTCTGAAAGAAAAAAAAACCTCTGGAGCCTAAACGATTGGTTGAAATGATGCGCCAACATTACATGACTTCCGTTCGCCGTATTCGATTTTGAAAACATCCTCTTTTTGGTGTGAAAACATAAAACAGTGAATAGCCGACTCCGTCAATGGAAAATCTTCCTATTTTCCGCGACACATCTGCTCAAATATTCGTCGCAACTGCGGTTCGTTTGTTGTAATCGTTGGTTTGTTCCAAACAACAGAAGTTGCTAGCAGGTCCTGGTTTTTGTTTGTTGCTATTAGGTCCTGGTTATTTCTTATGCATTCAATTTGGCAATTTCACTTGTTTTGAACATGAAAAACTCTGCCACGTCGCTTCAGTTGCAACAAAACCAGCTCTGAGTTGATGACTGAATGAACGATCTTCTAAACACATGTCAAAAGAAGCATACTTTTCGGCAACTTGAAACAAAACGATTCACCGCCTAAGAGGCACCACATTTCTGATCTTTCATTCACTCCGGTCATACTAGTCGTCACCATCGCCCTTTTGGTGGAACATGCCGGGAGTAGATTCTTCATAAATCCTCGTCTTGACTTCGGCGGTTTCTTCAAGAAGGGAGGTCCTTAAGCCATGGAGTGGAATGAGGCTTTATTTATTTTTGGCTCAGTGTCCCTTAGAACCTTTAGCTTAGTACCCTTTCATGTCGAGTTACTTTCTACACCCCGTTGTGGACTTCAACTTGCTCATCAAGAGAAAGCGATACTCTTTAACAAGGCCCCATTATTTAAGATGTTAGGTGAACTTCTATTCTCTCTTGGGTTGGATTCAATGGGAATGAATCTTCTTTTGCTTACGGGGTGGATCTGGGCCTTAAGTAACAAGCCTCTACAGGTGACTGCCTCAAATTCCGCACATCAAGTTGGTTGAGGTCCCTCTCCACTCGTGTGCGCTATCCTAATCGTGGACGACCTCGTTGTCCGACAGGCTCAGTGTCAACTATTCTTTGGGCCAGAGCTAACTTCTTCATGCGCACAAATTGGCCTAGCCACCTTAGACGTTTGGTTCGTAGACGCCTGGTTAGACTCGTGTCGCTGTACAGCCAATTAGTTCGTGATTGAATCTTCTCATCCATCAACGCCATCAACGCCAACATGATCAAAGATCGCACGTAAAACTTGTCTCTCAAATAGACCAAGAACTTAGTCATCTGCTTTGGATATTGTCAATGCATCTGCGTCGTACAGCAGTGTTGGGATAATCAAGGTCTTGTGCAGAGTCAGCTCAGGGCCCTACTACTCAATTGCCTCTTGAGTCCAAAAATCAATCGTATGGAAAGAGCTGATCTGCGTTTAATGTCCTCCAGACACATAATTAGGGGTCCTTCATTAAGCGCTTCATATCTTTAAATTTACATAAAAAAAAAGTCTGTGTAAGGTATCGTCGAAAATTTGGACTCGTTCGAAAGGCGTATCGATGCCATTTTGTATGGAATATAGCATCGTTCAAATATTCGCCACCACTTCTCTGAATGACGCGCATATGACTCTGGCGCATAAATCAGGCTGAATTTGGCCGATGACATGGGTTATGTTAACTTTGAGGACCGTTGTGGTTTGTGGCTTATTCGCATAAATATATGACTGCAGAAAACCCCACCAGAAAAAGTCTAACGGGGTCAAATCGTACGATCTTCGTGGCCAGTTCACATCACCTCCACGTGAGATGACCATGTTCTCGAATCGCTCGTGCAAAATTTCCAATGTGGCGTGAGCTGTGTGGCACGTAGTACCGTCCTGTTGAAACCACATGTCGTTGGTGTCCATATCATTCAATTCAGGCCAAAAGAAGTTGGTATTCATGGACTGAATCTGCTGAATTCATTCCGAGAAATATGGACCGATGACGCCGCCAGCCCAAAATCCAGACCAAACAGTGTTTTCTTCGGGACGCATTGGACGCTCTTGGATCTCATGTGGATTGGCATCATCGCAAATTCGACAAATTTTGTTTGTTGACGTACTCTTCCACCCGGAGATGGGCCTCATCGCTGAAGATGATTCTTCGATGAAAAGTAGGGCCAGTTTCCAACTGCTCCAGGACCCATTCAGCGAGCACACGTCGTTGTCTATGGTCGTTTACCTTCGGGAAGGTAGGTTAAAGAGTGGCCTTGCGACTAGTGTCGCGACTCACTTAGACCAACAGTTTGGGTCCATTGTGCTCTCGTTTATCTTCAGTTTCTGGGTCAGTTGAATTTTGTACGGGTGCAAACCCAAGTCACGACGCAAAATTCGCCAAATTATAGTCTGCGAAAGGCCGAGTTCTTGTGAACGAAGCGAAATCGTCTGCCTCGGATTCTCCTACACGCACTCTCACGGACAGCGGCGATGTTTTTAGCAGATCTTGCGTTTCGTCGACGCCCGGGTATTGGTTTATCGTTCACTGAACGAATGAACTCAAATTCATTTACCTCACTGCGAATAGTCCTCCCGGTTGGACGAATATGGCGACCGTAAAGTGGGCGAAGCACGCGGAACGCTGCCCGAACAAAAGACCTATTTTGATGAAACAATTTTATCATTGACACGTGTTGTTGAAAGCTGTGTCCGTCCAAGGCGATTTGGCAAAGCAGACATAATCAATTGCAGCCAAATTGAAGGATGTAGCTTCAACCATATGGCCGCTATCAAGTGTGAAAGTTTGGAAGTCCCTATTGGAAGACCCTTTATAAGAAAATTATACAGAATTGACGAGCTCGTGCATTCCCTTTGCTTCCTACCTGGAGAAGTCGTTGACTGGTATTCGTGACACGGTTATTTGAACTCGATCTTCTTCGGCTGGTTGGGGTTGACCTTTGTCTAAGAATTTCTCTACATCCAGGTGGGTCTCGTCTCCAGTTACGTACGTTGAGCTGAATGAGGTCCTTTCCATCTGTATTTAGAGTTGTTCGTTGTGCTTTATTGCCGCAAATCAAGACCAATGTTGCTAAAGGACACACTCGTACGACGTAGGTACCATCCCACAATACTTGTTCGCTTGTTAACACTATGGGCCAAAATTGGTCTATGTGAGGCTCAGGCAACACACCCTAACTGAACCTGTTCATCTGTTACTCATCGTTTCCTTCTCCACAATTCAAGCAAATGACGTTGGTCTTCCACGAGTTAAGACGCTTTTCTTCATTTCAACCGGCAAACTGATCCAAATCTGCATCAAATCCCTTGTCTTCCTCGCTTGCATATGTCTAAGCTGCTCTAAAGTGATCCCTAAAGTTGGCTTTTTAACTATTCAACCTGATTGCCACGCCATTAAATTAATTTCTCATCTTTTCAGCCTTATGGTCGGTATCTGCTGCTCGCTGATGACTCTCTACGTGAAAGGACTGAAGCCCTACAGCTCCCTGCTTGGAACCATCGCCGGCAGTGATGGTGTCTACGTGGACGTCCGCCACCATCTCAATGCCGTGGAGGTTCCCGAAACGAAGATCTTTCGCTACGCAGGCTCCCTGAACTTTGCAACCAGAAACTTCTACAAAAAATCTATGTACGAAGCCATCAACGTGAACAGTCAAAAACTGCGCCGTGCCTCGATCATCGCCGCAGCACCAATCAGCGCCGTCAATGGCGAGCGCAATCTGCTGAATTCATTCCGTGTCCTCATCCTGGACTTCTCCTTTCTCGCTCACATCGACATGGCCGGGTGTCGGACGCTAAGCGAAATCAAGAAGGAAGTGTCCATTCTTGGCGTGCGAATATTCATCGCCAGTCCAGCGGATCGGGTCTACAATACAATTGTGCACAGTATGGCACTTGGCGAGGGACCCTTCGAGGTGTTCCCCACCCTGCACGACGCTGTTATGTACGCCAATGCATGTCGTACAGCGTGATACCGAAGGACCAACCAGCGTCAGCAGTACGGAACGAAGTCAGAGACAACAGGAGAGCCAATCTGAGGACCAAACCTGCCTACGAAACGAGAACTAATTCTGTTGATGTGTTACATTTTTTTTTTCCATTTTTTTTTTGTTTTTTCGGTTTTTCTTAAGATCTTATCAAATAAGAGACGAATCAAGTGCCTGATCATAGTTGTTAATGAGTCGCGTAAGAGACGAAGACGGACGGAGGGAAAGATGAAAGCCAGAGGGGGAGAGAAAAGAACCGTGCTTAGTTACTTAGGATAAGACAGTTGCTAGTACTTAATTTGAAGTATGTTCTGGACACGGCAAAGTGAGTAAATGTAAGACATTTACCAGAGAGACCGGTTCAATTTTGTGATTGTAAGTAAAACAAAGAAGAAAATAAAGGAACTATACAGTTTTTTACTTTTCGTGGAACGTTTTATTCGACTGCGTGCCTGTGGGACAAAGCAACAGAGGACGCCCACGTCTAAGATGGGGAACACAAGTGAAGAGGTCAAGCTCAACCAGCTTGACATGTGCAGTAAGAGACGGTTAGTGAAGGATCGTGGAGGAAAAACTTGTTGGTTGTGGCCCAGGTCCACCCAGGACTGTACCCCCACAAGAAGAAGAAGGAGAAGGAACGTTTTATTGATTCAGTTTTGATAACTCTGCTCGCAGAGCATGGCAGGATGGGAAGATGAGGTAGAAACTTGTCGCAAGCTCTTGACGAAGAGTTGACGAGGCCATCATGAGCGATGAAAGCATCTTTCGGCTGCGGCCTATTGAGGTCTCTCCACTGATATCATCTCATCTCATTTTCAGTGATTCGCATGTTCCACTAAAAGGGTCGCGAGGACAATGAATGCACGAGAGATCTCCAGGCCATTCGATCCTCCGCCATCGAATCTAACTCATCAGGAGCTATGCCCAAGCGCAACCAGGCGAGTGTTTAAACTTGGTTCAACCATCTCGTCTTGGGTCTGCCAAGCGGTCGCCTACCTGATGGAATCGCATTCAAGGCACGCCTCGGAAGTTGTGATAATGGGGACATTCGTGCCGCGTGACCGAACCGAGGAAGTACAGCCCTTTCCGTACGAAGAAGCAGCTGCTCAACATTGAGTTCCTCGCTCACTGTTTCTCACCCTATCCCGGCGAGTAATTCCCACAACAACACGAAGAAATCTCATCTCGGCAGCTTATATTCGCGATCTTATTCTTTCGGTCATTACCCAAATTTCATGACCATATGTGAGAGTTGGAACAAATACTGGGTTAAAAACCGCTAACTTGGCTTTGACAACAAGCTCGGCCTTCCTGATTACAGATCGACAAAGCTGTTTCAAAATTGACCCAGCTTGACCAATCCTACAGGAAAGCTCAGCAATTTTCCTCCCATCGCTCGTGAAGTAGACCCCGAGATACCTTAACTTCTCCACCCGTTTCAATAGGACTCCACTAACATGTAGAGTGCATTGAACAGGGGTTCTGGAAATAACTATAACCTCGGACTTGTCCACGTTGACCTTCATCCCAGCATCAGCACATACGGCCACAAACCTATATAGCGCGCGTTGGAGTTCTATCTGGGAGGATGTGAGGATGACTAAGTCATCGGCAAAAAGAAGATGGCTTACCCTCAACTCTCCCAATGTGAAACATTCTTCGCCTTGACTGCGCTGTAACATCCAGTCCATATATATAATATATATATATATAAAACATATATAAAATATTCATATATAATGAAAAGGAGAGGTGACAAGACGCACCCTTGGCGAAGTCCAATGTCCACGGTGAAGGGTGTTGATTTACTACCGTTAACCCGAACACAGCTGCTACAGTTTGTGTATAGAGACTGAATGACCCTCAACAAAGAACCATCAATCCCATACTCCTGCAGGACACTCCAGAGTTTACCTCGAGGAACTCGGTCGTATGTCTTTTCCAAATCTACAACGCAACTATAGATCGGTTTGGCGTACTCCCAATCCTTCTCAAGTACCATTCTTAGAGTGAAAAGCTGGTCGGTTGTACTTCTGCCGGGACGAAAACCGCACTGCTCATCTCCCATCCTGCAATCGACCATAGCTCTAGAACGCGCCTCCAACACCTCAGCGTAGACTTTACACGGGAGACTTGCCGAGAGATATGCCCCTGTAGTTGGAGCACTCTCTTTTGCCCCCCTTTTTGAAGAGAGGGACAATCACTCCAGTCTGGCAATCACCAAGCCACCTTAATGACACGTGAGAGCCATAAAACTCCCTCTTTACCCATAACCTTAAGCATTTCTGGCCGGATTTCATCCACACCGGCGGATTTGTCAAGTTTTAGTGATTCAATCGCCAAAATGACTTCCTCCACCGTTGGACTATTCTCCGCCCTACTCAAGACTACAGGTCTGTCACCCTCAGTGCCCTGTTCGGGATTTAGCAGCTCCGAAAAGTGCTCGCTCCATCTGGGCAAGATGTCCACCTCATTGGAAAGCAACACACCATCTTTGGATTTGACTCCTTCGATGGTATTAAATTTCTTTTCTCTGAGCCGGCGAATGGTTTGCCAGAACACCTTTTTCGCAGATCCATAGTCGCTTACCAACTTCTCGCCGAAAGGCTTCCAAGTCTGTTCTTTTTCAAAAATTTCCGTTTCAAAAATCTCAAAAAAAAAATATTTGATCTGAAATTTAGATCATTGATTGCTTCGAGACTGCTTGCTTTCCGTGTGTGTTTCAGTGCTTGAGTAGATGAAGCTTATCATAAAAAAAACCATCGCTCGACTGTTCTAGTGCATGTTTAAATTATCATCAAATCATTTTTAGTTCTTGAGAGTTGCTTTATGGCAAAATTTACTTCTTGATTATTTTATTTAAGTGCAGTTGTTGATTCTCTTTCAATTTCGACCACGTTTCTGCTGCCCCTGCTTGGCCAGAATGGTTAGTCAGTAAAGAACTATGGTGGAGAGTGCAAATGAGGTGAAGACTATATAAGTTTTCATTGGATTTAAGCAAAGTATTCACTTCAACAGGTCGACAAACAGATTAACCAGCACAGACATCCTTTGAAGTCACTTTTCATTTCGGGGTCAAGGTTTCTTAGCTCAAAGGTACTCCTAGAACTGGTTCTCCTGGTTCGATTACCCTTGTCAAAACTTGCTTGCTTCTCAGGCCAGGGAGCCACTGAGGTCTTGAGCTTCCATTTTTGACAGCCCCAGAGATGCTGTTTCCAATTATCAAGACCACATCCGTGATCATTTGGTCTTTCTACCGGAGGTTTGGTCTTCCCCTCCTTCTCAAACCAGAAAGTTTTGATTCTGAAATCTCTTTTTGATGGAACTCGCGCTTAGCCACTCGATGTGCTCGAGCTAGCTTTTGTTTTTTTTTTTTTTGGAGGATTTTTGAAGCACTACTGGAGCACTCAGACTCAAAACTGGTCCATTGTAGCAACCTCCAGTACCGTTAATTTGATCACAACGGCAAATGGTGACTGGACCAGATTCGATTTCACTGGGATTCGAACCTGAGACCCCTCTAACTTGGGGCAGGCACTTAACCAACTGCGCCATCCAATCGTATTCGAGCCAGCTTAGTCGGTGGGTCTTTGCCGTTCCGACTATAACTCTTTGTTAGCGATTATGTCTTCTCTTTCGTTAGCCTTCCTTGCGGACAGAACCAAATTTTGACGCAAAGTTTTTCTTTTGATGGGCCCAAAAATAAGCTCTGCCGTCCAGCTTTCGGCTGCCTATAGCAAGACTGTGGTCGCCGTGGGGTCTACTTCGGATTTTGGGACCACGAGATTTGAACGTACATACTCGTATATAGCAGGACTGGCAGGGTTAGCAGAGCATTATTGTGGTCCTTCGAGTCAGGACAAGCCAAAGTAGCTGCGATTGCCAAGACGATTCTACGTCGGATCTCCACAAAGATGTCGTTTGCTGGGTTCAAGTTTGTCCAGAGGCAGAGAAGCTCCTTCACTTGCCCGAAGTTGTAGCTGTCTATTGAGACATTTTGTTCCAAGTGGTGGGCGATGGACTGATAGATTTTTGCTCGGTAAGGTTTATTTAGTTTCATCCCCATTTAGCTCGAAACCACCTCGCTGCGACTCAACAGCCGTGAAAGCTTCTACAACACGCTGGACAAACGTGACGATGTCGACGTCATCTCACCTGAACCGATCTGTATAAGTTAATGGCTTCCATATCTACACCTGCCCGCTGCGCCATTTTCTCCAGTTCCAGATTAAAGATGTTACACGACGGGTTTTAAACGGTTCGGAAGTCCTAGGACTGGACTGCAAGAGGTTTCACCCTTTTTTCGACGTCGGATAACTTTTCTGAGTTTGGCCATCGCATGGAATATGTCTTTACGCTGAATGCTGAAGTATGTGGGTTTGGAGTCTATCAAACCATGAGACGTAGTTTGTTAACACTAGCTTCAGCTTAAGAGGGAGATGTTTCGTGCTCCGTATTCTTCACTAGGTTGCCACTAGCTTCTCCTTCTTGCTAACAATGCGCAGCCTTGTCTTGTCTTGCTCTGTAGTTTTCTCTTCTTCTAGGTGTACTTATCGTTTGCCATTCAGAAAATGTCTGCCTTGGACAGGAAGAGGATCTGAAGAAGACGCCTGAACTTTCCCAGTTAAGTCTTCGCCACACACAGCTCGTTTTTAACGTCGCGGTGAGATTATTTTACTGGACATTAAGGTTACTCTGACATAACGCGGCGCTGAAAACAAGGTTTGTGTGAAAGGTGACATGTATTGCAGCAAATTACAACGCAGCGGAGAAATGCGACGTTAAGCCGCGGTCTGTGTGGCTGAGCCTTAAATTAAGTGCATCGCTCGACACACTGAAATCCTTTCTAGTCGTCGAACAGTTTGTCTTTTTGGGCTTGACATGCGTTTGAACCTTCTTCAGTGGTCCACATTGACTTGGGTCCATCTTGGGCCGTCTGAGGTGGACTTGGGTCTACGTTCTACTTGGGACGGTTCTTCTAAACCGTCTCAAAGATATTCACTAAAATATTCCACTTCCACTCTCATTTCGATCGCGGTCACACAGAAATGGATCAGCGAATCTGCTGACAAACAAAAGCTTTGTCCCCCCCCCCCCACCCATGGCCCACAACGAAATGGAAATCATCCACTGAATAGTTCAGCCACGGGCTTCATTAGTAAACACTGGCATCTGGCAGAATAACAATCCCTTTCGTATGGACAATCGAAATTCATAAAATTAATATTAATGCCCTCCCAAGAGCTTGTCGCCCGCAGCTCCCGCCAATATAGAGCGCGGAGAAAGTGTGACACAGTTCCATTCTAATCGCTGGTCACAAACATAAGACCACACTCTCATCCCAACTAATTTGCGGCAGGCACACTCCCGCCGCCGATCGAAATCCCACTCACAGATGCCCGCGCTGATACCTTCTCCCAGCACAGCAATTAACATAATCTTTGGCGGACTGGGGACTGGGCTCGCACTAGGCTAGGCTGGGCTAGGCTAGGCGGAGGCTCCTCTTACCGGAACCAGATTGAAGTGACCCACATCGTTGAAAGAGTGCGCTCGTAAAGATCTTCCTCCGATCTCGACGATTTCAATTTCTTTTCCACGGCGACCTGACTGCGCCATGGTTCATCTTCTGCAGCAGGTTCAGTCCGCTCGTCCGCCCGTCCACCAGTCCACCAGTCCCCCAGTGGCATGATGGACGCGACCCCATTCCGGGCTGAAACGATGTTAATCGATGCGTATTAGTTCTTGTTTTCCAAGCACTGATTTACTGTGGAATTAATTAGCATCAATAAGGTACTGGACGCTGACGCACCCAAGGCGGTATATTCTTGAGATCTTGCGTCACCTTTTTGTTGTTGGCTGTTTGGGGGCAATAACATTCAGCCATGAGTGCTGAGTGCTGAAGACCATTCACAAGCAGACGGCTAATGAAACGTTTCATAACGCGCGCACTATGGATATGGAGTTTGCGCACACAGACGCACAAACGAAACAACAAAAACCGCAGTTAGGCCTACGGAATGCGCGCGACTTCTTGGTGGGCTTTGGCCATTATTCACGTTTAATTGGAGTGAATACTATTACGGCTGGTCGCTGGTACCGTGTAATGACCAGCCGTCATAACGTTCAACGTTGAGCAAGTCTTTTGAGGGCAAGTCTTTTGCTGATTACCAACGGAACAGCCAAACAGTCAGTTAAGACGTTGCTTATGATCTGTGAATTTCATCTCTGCCTCTGTGTGTGTGTGTTTATTTTTTGATTTATGCTCTTGTTGTTGGAGAGGGTTTCGTTGTTTCCCCTTGGGAAGGGATTTGGTTACTTTCTTGTTGCAGGAAACTGTCTTGTGGTCTTGTGGTTGAATTGGGGATTTTTTTTTTATTTTGGGATAATTGGAGGGAGACAAGGATGCAAGGATATCAGTCGAAAGAGATTCCCAGATTCTCGCTCTGCTTTCAGTGGCAGGCATCTTGTTTGTTGAGCGACTTTTAATCATTCGAAGCACTCTGCTGTATCATCGGATGCGAAGAAGGCCTTCGATCTAAGAGGAAGACTAGCCGTTAAAGGTTAAGCCACACAGGGCAGGGCGTATTTTACGCCGCAGGGAGATTATTTTCCGCGGTGGTAAGGTTACTTTGACATAACGCGAAGTTAAAAACAAGTTTTGAGTGACAGGTTATGTGTAATACAGTATATTTCAACGCAGCGGCGATCTCTTGTCCAGCGATATGTATCTACGAATCTCGTAGAGCGTGTTAAGGGTTATGGGGGGTTCCAGTTGGATAAATAGAGTCACTGAGAACAAAACGGACGACTTACTTACTTAGCAGGCCTACGACCCATGTAGGGTCTGAGCCTGAGCTATCGCTTCCTTCCATCGTTGACGGTCCTGGGCACGCTGCTTCCAGTCATCAAGACTAAACTGTCTTACGTCCGCGATGACTTGGTCTTTGTACCGGAGGTTCGGTCTTCCTCTCCTTCTCGAACCAGGAGGCTCGGATTCGAAGACCTTATTAGCTGGAGCATTGTTGTCCATGCACTCGATGTAGCCGAGCCAGTGCAGTCGACGGATTTTTGCCTTCCGGACTACATCCATATCCTGGTACAGCTCATAGAGCTCTCATGAAAAACCGAAGTAGGATCGGTTGCCAAGATCGATTCTACGTCGGATCTCCACTGTGATCGAGGTAGACAAACTCCATTATAATAATAATAATAATAATAATATAATAATAATGGTGGCGCTACAGTCCGAGGTGGACTTGGGCCTAGCTTCTCACCAACCACTCGTGTTGTGCGTGCTATTGTTCTCTCACGAGTGGAGGGGACCTACAGTTTAATGCCGACTCCGAACGGCGAGATTGAGAAGCTTTTTCTAGACAGTTATACTCTTTGAGCATTGTCAGTGACTCGAAAGAGGTGGAGCCGTGAAAAATTTTGTTTTTGAAAAATGTTTGCTTGTGCTGAGATTTGAACCTAGACTGTGAAAGTCAAGTGCGTATGGGTCGACGCACGAACCCACACGGCCACGGCCCCCATAAACTCCATTACTACCTCAAAATTGTGGCTGTCGATTGTAATGTTTTGCCCTAGATAGTATGCGGCGGATCGTTTCTTGCTCGACAGCAAATATTTTGTCTCATCCTCATTGACCTTAAGACCAGCTCGTCTGTTCTTCAATCGCCGTGAAAACTTCCACTACGGCGCTTTGGGTAACGGCGCGCAACGATGTCGATGTCATCTCCGTATCCCAACAGTTGGAAGATAGTTCCTTCCGTGCTTACAGTAGCCCGCCGTGCTATCTACTCCAGTACCAAAGTGAAGAAATCAGGTTTCCAACGACTCGGAGGTCCTCGAGCTGGACTGAACGGTGCATCGCGTATGTGTAAGCGTGGTGCGACACAACCGGATCAGTTTTCCTGGGATCCCGAATTCGGCCATCGCTTCGAATAGTTCCTTGCGATGAATGCTGTCGTATACGGTTTTAAAATTGATAAATAGACGGTGCGTATCGATTTGAAACTCGCTGGTCTTCTCCAGGATTTGCCTTGGTGTGAAGATCTGGTCTATAGTCGATTTGCCGGGCCAAAAGCCGCACTGGTACGTGGCAATTAGTGCGGTGCAAAACGGCTTTAGACGTTCCCACAACGCTGGACAGGATCTTGTAGGCGACGTTGAGCAGGGATATACCTCTATAGTTGGTGCAAGAGGTAGGATCGCCTTTTTTGTGGATGGGGCATATGGAGCTGATATTCCAGTCGTCGGACATGCTTTCGTCTTCCCAAATTCCACAGATGATCTGGTGCATGCTCCGTACCAGAACATTGCCACCGGCCTTCAAGAGCTCTGATGGTAAGCCATCTGAGCCTGCGGCTTTGCAGTTCTTCAGCTTTTTAATGACTGTGCCGAATTCTTCAGAGCTCGGTAAGATGACTACTTCATCGACTGTAGTTGGGATTTTTTCATTCCCTATCACCCTCTCCTGGTCCGGCCCGCTAAGCAGCTGTTGGAAGTGCTGCTTAAACACATCCACTATTCCCTGTCAGTAACTAGGTTACCCTCACAATTTCGAAGAGCTTGGGTGCCTTTCCTAAAGACTTAGCCAGGCTTTTGGCTTTAGGAAAAGGCCCGTATTTTTTGTTTGTCCCTAGACTCTTCAATATCCTTTAGCTGGGAGGTTGCGAGAGACCTTTTCTTCAGGCGTAGAAGCTTTTTCTCCTCCCGTCTTCTATCCCGGTACTCCTCATGTGCTGCTCTAGTTTTCGTTGCAGCGCCTTTTGGCATGCCTCGTCGGTTGTACGTTTCTTTTGCTCACACTCGGCATCATACCACGGGTTTCTTGTCAGGGGTGGTAGGTAGCCCAAAGTGGTTTCAGCCACCTCTTTGTTGTGCAACCACATATCGTTGGCGTTTATGTTCGACTTAGGCATACCGGAGAGTCTCTCACTTAATTGCTCTTCGTAGGCTCTGGCAATCTCCGGAGTGCTCAGGCGTTCAATGTTAAAATTCCTCTTTTTTGGCTGGTGCAGCTCTGAATCTTGCTGAAATGGTCAGAGTCGACCTTTGCCCCCCTGAATGTTTGCACATCCAGAATATTTGCCGCATGCCTAGCGTGAATGAGCACATGGTCGATTTGGTTGCCGTTAGCCGTCCGCACAACCGCCGGTCTGGTCGGGGTGGATATGCACCCTCTTGCCTAGAATGATCGCTGCACACATTGGTTCATCTCACAACGGTTGTTGTGATGGCTTCCCAGGAGGCGCCGCTTGTAGGCTGTATGTCAACTTGACCTGCGCAATAACAGGGATCGTTGCTGGCATCCCGCCAAGTTAGGTGCAGTCAACAATTTTGCCCTGTATGTGCAGGCCCTGCCCCCTCAAAACGGGCGACATTAAATATAAATGGCTCCCAGTTGTGAACTTGTTTTGATTAAAATCAAATCTTCTACAAAAAACCCTCTGAAAAAGCTGGTCTGAGTCCGAAAATGAGTTCGGATGAAACGACAGGGACTATGCCCATGTAAAGATGTTCCAAATCGTCTTCACGGCAACAACTTTAGCGCAGAGATCAAACGCATCAGTTGAATAGTAGAACCCTTACGCTAGTAGGGGGACCACATCAGGGCGGTCTCACCTCTGCTCTAGGTTATAGTCATTTATAAAATACCCTTGAATTAAGACTGGCAGAGGAGGATGCTTAAGCGGGCATCCTGTTTATCCCACCAATATCAGGAAAGTTTTCGATCGTAAATCTCACTGGATTTATGAAAAATGCCTTGAGAATTGTGAGCATCCTGGACTTGGTAACAACTCTTGTGAATCAGAAATTAAATCAAAAAAGCCAACTCCCCCGTCTAAATGGTCAACCACTTTTCCTGTCACCAAATCCTAGGAATTTAGAACCTTAGCCCAGTTGGAGTGAGATATTAGGTAGGTTGATGATAGGGTGCCCTTGCGACCTGGTCGCGGCTCACAGAGACCAACAGTTGTGTCCATTGTGCCCTATGTGTATGGGGGTGTACCACGCGAGACGTATACTTTTGCTGCTTATTAGAACTACCCAGATTGTTGTATATATCTCAAGAGGTGCTTCAGCTCTATTTTTTCCAGATCCTCCAGCTCGTTGAAGAAGTGTAGTGTTAGCAGTCTCCTTCCCCGTAGGTCTGGACAATCGCACAGCAGGTGGCGGACGGACTCTATTTCCCCCTCGTTAGGCTACTTAGGTTAGGTTAGATTAGGTCGTTTAGGTTTAGGGATTTTTCAAAGAGATCGCAGTAGACCCCTGCCACAGTTCCTGCACCTGTTTTCGAGCTATCAGTGTATAAGGATATCTCTTCGCCGCCATTTGCTGATAGCTCTTCCCAACCTCTCCTGTCCGGAATTCGGGTAGATAACTTCTTCATGGTAGTCAGGGTTGGTGGCAGATAATCCGCCGTTTTGTATATTTGTGATCCTGTCTATTTTGAGAGGATGGACGCGTGCCCATATGGCTTGTCTTTCCACATCTTGACTTCCCTGAGTCTCACTGCGGTAATAGCCGCTCTGCTACTAAGGAAGATGTAAAGAGAGGTGAGATAGAGTAGGACCTCGAGCGCTGCTGTCGGCGTTGTCCTTAGGGCACTCTTGATTCCTAAGCAGGCCGATCTTTGGACCTTTGTCAAGCTAGAAAGAAGGTATTTCTTGTCCAGTGCTTGCCACCAGACTGTTGATCCGTAAGTTAAGATGGGTCTTACTACCGCTTTGTATAGCCAGTATACCACACGTGGTCTAAGACCCCAGGTGTTTCCGAAGGCTCGCTTACATATGTAGAAAGCTACACACGCTTTTTTGATCCGCTCCTCCTCGCTCCTCTCTTTCCAGTTTAGTTAGGAATCAAGTGTGATACCCAGATACTTAGCCGTCCTTGTGAGTTTGCGTTCCACCCCGTTAATATGCGAGCTTGTAAACTCCGGAATTCTCCTTTTTCTCGTGAAGAGCATCAGTTCTGTCTTCTCTGGGTTGACTTTTAAGCCTCGAGTGGCAGTCCAATTGTTGACAAACTTCAATCCATGATTGAGGCGCTCGCTTAGTGTTGATAGAAACTTCCGAGATATCAGGATAGCTACATAGTCTACATATGCAGTGATAGTAAGTCCATCCCTCTCCAACGTCTTGATGATCTCGTCCACTACTAGGATCCACAGAAGAGGTGAGAGGACCCCACCTTGCGGGGTTCCCCTATTCACTTTCCTCTTACAGCTCGTGTTGCCTAGAGAGGAATTGATTTGACGTGTTCGCAGTACAAGTCCGATCCATTCGCACAGACCCTCATCTCATCTGCGGTTATTTGGTCTTTGTACCAGAGGTTCGGTGTTCCTATCCTTCTCATTGGTGTTTATGCGCTCTTTGTGGTCGAGTCCGCTTAGTCGATGGATCATTGTTTTCGGGACTATACTTACATCTTGGTACAACTCCTAGAGTTCGCTTTGCTGTCTTCTCCTCTTTATCCTCTTTTCTTCCCCATTCGCCGTCCTTGCGAACACGGTTAAATATCCGTCGTAGAAACTGTCTTTCGTTGTCACCAAGAATCTCTGGTCATCGTGCGGCTTTGGCTCAATATAGCAAGACTGTGGCAGCCACCCACAGTCTCAGTCACAGTCACAGTCGGGGTGTAGTCCTACTGTATTTAGACATATAGAGCAAGACCGGTGAGAGTACAATGAACCAGTTTTTGAGTCTGAGTGCTCCAGTGTAGTGCTTTAAATAGCTCCGAGAAAAAAAAGAAAAATACCAGGGAGATGATGATCTAGCAGAGCATGATTGTGGTCCTTCGGGTGAGGAATTTTGACAACTTGTTTGTTCAAATAGAAGAAGGAGCGGATGCTAGGGGTGATTCTACGTCGGATCTCCACTAAGGACTTCACGCTTGTCCAGAGTTAGCTCTTTAAAACAGCCTAAACATTGTAGCTGTCGATTGAGTTAGCTCAAGAAGGTTTAAACAGCATTAATCATGATCACAGCTGGACAGAGTATCCTTAGAATGAAGTAAGAAAGTCACTTAAGATAGGGTACCAGACACTTCTACGCAATGTAAGCACTTAAGATTCGCTTCGATTGTAAGAAATTCATGGACCCTCTCCAAGTCGTCACATTGCCAAAATAATGTTCGATTGACTTTGAAATCTTTGAGAAGCGTTAACATTAGTTTGCCCAAGATGTTGGGAAAGTTGCCTCTTAATAGCCACGAAATTAAAGCGACTGTCAGAAGAATGTCATCAAGCCGAAGAACTGTGAATTTTGCCAACACAAAATGCGACCAGAACCATCAAATCCCCAAGTAGGTTGTGCGATTATTGCCCAATAAACATCCATTTTCTGTTCAGTCTGTTCAATGCAGTGAATCACAAATTCCAACGGCAACCAATGCCCACATCTTTCTGTTTTTGTCTAACAACAACCTCCCCGACGAGCATCGCAGTGAAATTCATTTCACCTCAACACCGAGTCGCTTACATTCTAAGCCCATTCCCCCAGTTGATTTGTCCTCAATTTTTTTTTAGTGAAAATAGAAACAAAATCTCTCGTAAACTCGTTGAAAACATGTTAATCTGTTCTCCCACCGAAAACTTTTTCCCATTCCGTCTTCACAACCAGTTCAAGATCTCACTTTCCGATTACGGGCGTACCATCATCGACTTAACCTACACACACTTCTGCTGTTGGCCCCTTCGAAAAGGTCATCAACTTTCCATACATGTGCACTCCGACCGTCGACGAAGACGACGACGGTTTGCCGAGCGGTCGCTCACGACATTTTTTTGAAGTAAATTATTTAATAATTTGTTGCAATTAAGATCTTTCGGTCTAGGGGGAGCGGGAGATGCTGGAGGAGCTGAAGGTGCTGGAGGAGCAGGAGGAGCAGGAGGAGCAAAAGGAGCTGAGGGGGCGGGAGAAGCAGGAGAAACAGGAGAAGCGGAATGACCTATCGGAGAGCATTTCCATTCACGTAATGCTCTGAGTCAACATTCATTCGTGGATCTCATGTCGCCCCTCCATCCTCCTCAGGGTTCATCATAGGGCAGGAGATTGTGTTTGGGGAAAAGTGTGCCAACAGCTGTGCCAACAAGAGTCAACGAAGAAAATGTTGCAACAACAAAAGAGTTGGTGTGCGAACTCTTGGCGGATCAACGGCTCAGGATTCTCAAGTGCACCCATTCATCGGCTTCGAAAGGAATTCCTGCGGTCATGCTGTGCGCCGCCGCCGTGTACGGCGAATTCAACCGAAGAGAATGGCTAAATAATAAACCACTATCATCACAACAAGCACCACTATTGGGCCGTAGCGCTGAGGAGATCTCGTTTGCCGATCGTCTACGGTTGATCGTTTGTGTTGTCTCCCTTTTTTGCTGCTGCCTCCTGGTTGTGTGCATGTAATACGTACCTTCCATTCATGGGGAGTATTCGTTCTTGAGTTACCTTCAGTTTTGAGGTCAGTAGTGTGAGCTGTTGCTTTGCCGCTGCTGCTGCTGGTAACGATGATGATGATGATGATGATGACGATGATGAGGCACATTGCGGTCTACAACCGTTTATGATCATTCCTGCAGTCGTCGTCTTTCTGGCCGCGCACTCGGTTGTTGCTGCAATCGTGATCTATAGGTGGTGGAGTGGACGTGCTATTCCATGCAGTGTTGCATTCACTAGCCATGCAGGTGTACAATAGTCCAGTGGACCTGCTTCGGCGACTCTGCAAGGTGACTTGGGTAACTCTCTGGGACCATCCACCATTCCATCTCCATTACAGAGTGGATTTTTCTCTTCTTTCTTTGGCTGTGTTTCCTTTTCGGTTGTTGTTTATTGTTTCTTGTGCTTATTTTTTATTTTTTCGTACATTCTAACGGGAAGTTGAAAGTTTTGTTGTACCCCGGGAGTAATGGCATGGCTCGTGAGTACGACCGGAGTGTGGTGGAAATTTGTTCTTCGTTTTTTTGGTGTTACATGACGGGATGGTGGATGCGTCTGGTGCGCACGAAAGAGTAGAAAGGTAGTCAGTCGCTGGCTGAAGGCAATTAGAAAGATTTGATTTGTCGAGAGTAATTTGAAATTTTGATGTTAACCGGAGGAGTGGCTGTGAATGGTTAACATTCCTCCAGAGATGCAATTAAACGTGAGAAAGTCGTGCGGCAAAAGGGGAATGATACACTTTGAGAGTGGGGTTAACGAGTTAATTGCTCTGTTTTTGAATCAGAGTTAAGTGGTTGGAGTCAGTCCCGATGGTGGCAATGGTGGGAGTTCGGTGCTAGCCCTTCGGAGACTGACGACAACTCTCTATCTTCCCATTGAACAGTTCAATGAGTTCGGTATGATGGCGGCACATGAACATGGTTCGTCCTTATTCACCTTGTTCACCGCCTAGCGCATCTAGCAAGAGGTCAGGATCGCTCGTGCTGCAAAAATGTGTTCAGCAATGTTTCCCGGTCTTGAGCGGATTAAGAGCTTCAGTTGATGAAGCAGACTTTGGAGACAACATTTTTGACACTTTTAACGTGGTTCGTGAGCCTCCCTCAACAATGTTTGGTTATCCCTTGCAGTCGCAGTGGTTTCACAGATAAACCATCGCAGGGAATCCTCCTCTTCGAGGTCAAGTGGCTTTGCCAAGAATTGATGTCCTTGCAGCTCACTCATCACCTCATCGCTTCAATGCCCCACTCGTCCTTGCAGCTCACTCATCACCTCAACGTGCCAGTAATTGCGCACCACAAGAAGCAACCGTTAATTTGCAAATTTTTCGATTCAAATTCGAGATAAGCCTGGCAAGGGGGTTGACTTCCTCTTGTGCTCATGAAATCCGCAGAGATCCCTCGGCGGTGGTGATGCCTTGGCACACGATTACACGATTCCATGGGGCAGATATCCGTGGACTAGCTGCCCAACGAGGCGTGCTGCATTTGCATTTGGCACAACGACCAGCGAAAGTCTGGATTGCGGTTATTAAGTGTAATTGCCTGCGGTCCATGTGTTGCCGCCGAGGAAGAGGTGGAGCCGTGAAATCTTATCAAGCGTTCATGAGTTTCTATCTGCTTTTGTGTGCGAGCTGATAATTGTAGGATGTTGCCTGGTGTCTGGATAAGCGCGCGGCGTCGTTGCCATCGTCGGTCGTTCTGCAGTTCAGAGGAAGTCAAATGAGTTATGGGGTGAGAGATGATTGTTGGCATGGCATGGAAAGCTGCGCACAATGACACGAGGCGGGGTAATTACAACGCGATCTGGGATTAATTGACTTGTCAAGTGTTGTGCTGTGGAACAGGAGAAATGTTGATTTGCGTGAAAGAGCACTGGTTTTGCGGCACGCAGCAGTTGATCTTGGGTCAATGGTGGAGTGGTGAGTGAGACAGTGTTGCACAAATTGAAAGACACGGAGTTGCGGTGGATTGGAAATGGAAATGGGAATGGTGATGTACATCATCAGACAGCGTCGTAGGTTTGATGAATTTTTGTAGAAATTTTGATCGTTCGCCAGATCGTATTCCGAGCCACTGCTGGACAATCGACATTCCCACCTCAGTCAAGCCCAAATGAGTACCTTTTGTGAAAAACAGTGGAACACGTCCTAGATAAAGTGACGAAAAAGGCGACGTAGAATGCCGCAAATAGGCCTTTGATTAGTGGAGCCCTCAAGAGCACAGAAGGACAGTGATTTGTTGGTTTCTTTTTCAAAAGGCTTTAAAGAAACCTCGATTTCATATTTTGTTGCCTTGTTGAGAAGAGTGAACCTTCTAATTTCTTTGTCTCTAAACCAGTGGGACAACGCAACAGAGGACTCCCCGGCTAAGGTGGCACACAGAAGTCGAGAGGGACCTTAACCAACTTGTCGTGTGAAATTAGCGACAGCTTGCCAGCTGGAGAGACTCAGGTCCATCCCGGATTACAGCGCCATCAGAAGAAGAAGAAGAAGCTTGATTTCAACCGGACCTTAGACTTGGGTTGATGGCTCTGTCAAGGCCTCTTGGCTATAACCTGGTCAAGACCAAAGGATTTGAAGACTTTCTGGCCCGGAGCATTAGTTTCCATTCGCTCTACATGACCTAGCCATCTCAATCGTTGGATCGGCAAATGAGTCTCACGAATTTTCTCCACAAATTTGCGTAGAAGTTGATTTTTTGGCGTTAACACTCTTAGAGCTGCCGTCATGGACTCGTAATTTTGGTAAGAAAATGTTTAATTATTTGTTCTTTGCTGGTGAACTTCATCACAAAGAAAATGCTGAATTTTACTGAATATTTCAACATAATCGGTTTGGTCATTAAGGGTGCGTTCACAGTGAAAGTTGAAAGTTGTCAACCCCATATTGGAAAAGCCATTATATCGACTTACGCTTGAACAACGTTGGGAAATATTGCAAACTTAGTTCCTGAGATTTTTGAAGAAGCATTTCGGATGAAAAATTTCTTTCTGATGAAGCTATCAAATACGCAGTCGCGTCCTTCGATGGTTTCAAGTCGCCGGGTACCGATGCCATATATCCAGCTTTGTTGCAAAAGGGTATAGATCAGTTGCTGCCGGTTCTGAAAAGAATTTTTACAGCCAGTCTGGCACTGTCCTATATCCCGACCCCTTGGCGTACAGTTAGGGTAGCCTTCATACCATAGATCGGGACTACTCATTCGCCAAGAACTTTAGACCAATCAGTCTTACTTCCTTCCTGCTGAAAAGCATGGAAAGGTTGGTTGAGCTTCACGTGCGCAAAACCGCTTTGCGAATTCATCCTCTGTCTCAGATGCAACATGCCTATCAGCGCGGAAAATCTTGCGAGACTGCACTTCAAAATCTCGTTGGCAGAATTGAATGTGCACTCGACATGAAAGAGTACGCGCTGGGCATTTTCATTGATATAGAGGGTGCCTTTGACAATGCGACTTTTGATGGCATGTGCAACTCGGCCAGAGAACACGGTGTAAATGAATCATTAGTGCTGTGGATCCAAGCAATGCTAATGAATAGAACTATAATTGCGGATGCGGATTGTGGTCAGAATGTTATGGCAGGGGTGAATAGGGGCTGCCCGCAGGGTGGCGTCTTGTCTCCTCTGCTATGGTGCATGCTGGCTGACTCTCTGCTCGATGCTCCCAATAGTTGTAACATCTATGCCCAGGCCTATGCGGATGATGTAGCGTTTCTGTCTGTCGCATCATGCCTAGCGGACGTGTGTTCAAAGGCGCAGGCAGCTCTAAACGTGATCGACGATTGGTGTGCTAGAAATGGGCTTTCAGTCAACCCTCTTAAAACCGAGCTTGTCCTCTTCACGAGGATGAGGAAATTGACTGGTTTGACTCAACTAATACTAAAAGGTGTCACTATCCGATTTTCCGATGAAGCTAAGTATCTGGGTGTCAATCTAGATAGGAAGCTTCTGTGGAAAAAACACATTGAAACGAAAATTGCGAAGGCACTGTCAGTTTTCTGGCAGTGTAAGGGGATTTTCGGCAAATCCTGGGGTCTATCACCAAAAAGATCCGTTTGGATCTACACGGCTATGATTAGGCCCCTTCTCTCCTATGCATCGGTCGTTTGGTGGAATAAGCTTTCGCGTAAATACGTAACTGCTGCTTTCACTATGCTTCAAGGAACGGTCTGTCTCGGTTGCATAGGGGCCTTTCCCAGCACAGCTGGCTCTGCTCTTGATGCACTGCTGAATCTCCCCCTTCTTGATATCCACATCATGGGGTGCACTCTCAAGGCCATCTTTCGTTTAAAAGAAGTGGTCTTTTGTACAACTCCCACCGGAGTTTCGATGACCTTGCGCACCAGTCTTATGGATATGCCGTCTGGCGCACAGACACCAATACACCAGCTACGACGAACATAAAAAGTTGACTCTTCCTACACTCAGGACTGGCTCTGGCCAGAATCTAAGCCAGGAAAGGAATGTAATCGAATCTTCACGGACGGCTCCAAGACCAATGAAGGATCTGGTGCTGGCGCCTCCGTGGAGAGCGAACAAAATAGACTGCACACGTCGTTAGGTGAATTTGCGTCGGTTTTCCAAGAGGAAACCTATGCGATCCTAATGGCTACGAGCTTTATTGTGAAGAATAGGGCCGAAATATTTGTGTCTGTGGTGACAACCAAGCTGTGCTCAAGGCCTTGGTCAACCCTTTAACCGATTCCAGGATTGTTCAGTAATGCAAGTCTTCTCTGAATTTGGTCAGTAGTCCAAACTCGCTTGTCTGAGTGCCGGGCCACCACGGGATTACAGGAAATGAGATCGGCAATGAACTTGCTAGGCAAGGATCATAGTAGGTACTCCCAGGATCTGAGCCTGCACTGGGACTGCCTGCGTCCTTGGTTAGGGCTTTCATCGGTGGTTGGACCTCTCTCGAGAGGAGACAGCACCCTAATGTTCCCTAATGTCTGTAAGAAATCCACCGCATTCTTGTTATCTCTTGACAGAAAAGACTGCAGACAACTTACAGTCGTATTAACGGGCCACTGCAGCTTCGTCAAGCACCTAAATGTGCTTAGCCTAAGCGATGAAACCCTCTGCGACGCCTGTGGAGATGACGACGACATTGCAGTACACTTCCTTTGCCACTATCCCGCCTTCGTTCGGATCAGGTGGCAGTTATTTGGTGCTGAGTAAGAGCTGAGCTGGCCTAAGCGATGAAACCCTCTGCGACGCCTGTGGAGAAGACAACGATATTGCAGAGCACTTCCTTTGCTCGGATCAGATGGCAATTATTCGGTGCTGATGAGGTAAGAGCTGAGCTGAGAATCTGTTCACTATCCTCTTTCCGATTGCCCAGCTTCAATAGGAAGGAGATTTCAGCTACTGGGCAAAGACTTCTTTAACGAACTGGAACATCATCTCCTCAGACCCGTACAAAAAACTGGGTGGTTGTAGTCATCAGTGGAAGGTGGTATATCACCCACTCCTAGGGCACAATGGACACCAAGTGTTGGCCTATGATTACAGAGACGGCTCAAGTACCTCTGTCAGTCGCTAGGCCATTTGCGCGCCTACCTACCAATCCATTCTAGGACATCTCCCACAACGAATGGCTTCCATTAACTGATCAAAGTTATTCTTCTGAACCAAATTTGTTTGCATTCCTCCATCGCCACGCACCAGATATCTTTCCCATTCGATCCCATCTCCATTCAGTCAGGTGGCGCCCGACAAAGATTCAAATCACGTCAACTTGCTTCAAAAGCCAACCTTAATGTCCCCCAAGATCTCGATCGAACGTAAACCGCAACAGGGTCTTTGCCTTCGCAGCCGCAGAAGCAAATGAATCACATTCCAACGGACCAACAGATAAAGCAAATTCCCCAAAGCATCTCTCATCAGCGTCACACGCATGTACGTCCACTGAATTTGTCAAATCTGCTGTGAATATCCCTCGCAGACGGACGTGAGATGAATTGTATCAAACTCCACCCAGTTTTCCTCCCCAACGTACGATGACCCGCGAGATCCATCCCATTTCCAGGTAGCCCCGCAGATCTGTGACCAAAAAAAAAGTGACTAATCGGGGAGTAATTTCCAGTAAACTGTGCCTCATTTCCAGCACCCACGTACAAGCGCAGGCTTACGCAACCAACGGAAGGCAATTCAACTCGAGAATATTCAAATGACCAGTCGAAGTGGTTGGATTTGCTGACTGGCTGGCTGGCTGGCGTCATTGCTGGCATTTGCGTCGTTTCGCGTCCGCGCAGGTATTCCAGTTTAACGGTTTCAAATGATCTAATCTCTTTCCGATGGCAAACAACTTCCACATGGTCCACAGAGCCCACGCGAGGTCCACAAAAAGTTCGTTACTTGCTCGCCGCAGTTGAACTCTTTTGTTTTGAAACCGAAAAATAGTTCTTTTCGACTCCGGACTGCTCATTAGGGTTGCGCACGGCGTAGTGAGAAATAAAATTAAGAGTGTCTACCGTTTTGGTGGAGTACACGTTATGAGTCGGCTGGAAGATTCAGATCATGTACGCGCGTCGGTTATGGACGCTTGCGAGGAAGGAGTCCATGTCTGGTGCACGGAGCCGTGGACACTTATGTAAGTGGAAATCGTGTGGCCATCAAGGGGAAAGTGAAAATGTAAAGTCATTAAGAGCTTCCAAAATAACCGCTGGCCGGTGAGTTATGATTACAGGTGGCCCAGTGTGCGCGCGGGGTGTGGTTTAATTGAATTTAATTGTGGAATCGAACCGAGACCCCAATTAGATCGTGAAGATGGCTATTTACGAGCTCCATGCACAGGGTGTGTGGTAAGGTGATTTGTATTCCGGTGGAGGGCTGATGGACGTGGTCAATGGATTTTTTTTTGATGTTCGACTCTTCAGAAGCTTGTTGGGGTTTTTGAGCTTAGGAAAGGAACTTCTTCTACGTCTCCAATTGGATCGATTTAACGACTGTTGTTGATCGAGCAATTCCCAATCATTGGTCTGAATCCGTGTAAGCGGGGGTATTTTGATTTTGTTCACGTTGCCGGTCGGTTCAGTGGCAGTTTGTGAAGGCATTTACTGGATGAGACTGGATTCTTTTTGGTCTAAATAGTCGAAATTACCTTCTTATCTTTCCCTCATTTAAGAAGATTTCGTTTTGGCTTCGATCCTTGGTGGTTGGACATCTCTGCAGCTTGTTGCCTATTGCAGCATTTGATTAATGCAAATCGAGAACGAGGTTTGGCTGCTTCTGATGATCGCAGAAATGCAGAAAAGTCTCCAACCGGAACTGATCTGTACCCCTCATCTTAGGAAAAAGATTGCGATCAATCGCTGGGAACGTAAATGAATTTGAAAGAGTAAAACCGTCAGAATATCATCCCAGATCCACTTCAGAGGCATGGGCAAATATTAAAAACAGATTACGAAGGCCTTGGTCTTAAAAGAATCTATCTTTGTTCCGCTGTTTGCTCTGATCTTTGTTCCGCCGAACACCGACGTGGACTTATTGAGGCTTCATGGGTGCAGTGCCACCACCCTGAGCGAATTTGAGTCAAAGATCCATTTCCTAAAGAGGCCACGTCATGAGGATATACTCCTCGAGCTTGTGCGACAAGACGAAGGAGAGCGGCCACGATTAGAGTGAAGTACATAATTTTAAAGAAAATCGCAGTCATCATTGCGTCTGTTGCTGACGATAACAATCGGAAGATCGAGCTAATGGTAGAGGATTCCTGTTCAAGCCCAAGTTTACCCCGAATCAAGGCGAAGATCAAAGGAGTTTGGGAATAATAACATTGGTGGCCTATCTGATGGAATCGCATTCAAGGCGAGGCGTGCCTTCTATCAGGTAGGCGAACGCTTGGCAGACCCAGGAAGAGATGGTTGGATCAAGTCCAAACACTCGCCTTGTTGCGCTTGGGCATAGCTCCTGATGAGTTAGAGTCGATGGCGGAGGATCGAGTGGCCTGGAGATCTCTCGTGCATGCATTGCCCCCGCGACCCCTTTAGTGGAACATGCGGGTCACTGAAAATGAGATGAGATGAAATGAGATGAGAACATTGGTGGCTGAAGTTGTTGTAAAAGGTGACCAGATAACAATGAAAGCTTTTCGAATTAGTATGTTTCAGCAGCTATCCAAGCTATCAATGACATCCAGGGGTCAAAAATATTCAACAATTTCATTACGCATATTTTCAATTTTGACGAAGGTACGGAAATTATTGAAAAATATTGGCGGCTCGGTTGTAAATACGCAACGTTCACTTATTCGTCAGGTTGGTCGGCATCATGGCTATAATGTGCGAAAAGAAAAGTCTGAGCCTGAGTACACACATTTGGACACCAGCTAGAGAGAGATTGGTGCGAAATGAAGAAAACGTAGCCACCATAGCGGCCACCATCGAAGAAGACACAGAAATGTCGATACGGCTCCGATTATTTGAATTGGGCATCACCAGAGAGTCAACCCGACTTATTTTGCGACTGAATTTGGGCCTATCATTATCACCGGCGCGACAACCGGGATCCGGTCCGGGCCTTCATCAACAATTTACTCCAACAATTTCGATCGCGTGCCGACGCTATCCAGCTGGGCACCTCAAAGCTACGGGCGTAGCGACTGGGTGGCGCAGTTGGTTAAGTGCCTGCCTCAAGTTAAAGGGGTCCCAGGTTCGAATCCCAGTGAAATCGAATCTGGTCTAGTTACCATTTGAAATTGATATGAAATTAGGGGCACTGGAGTAGGTTGCTGTGGGCGCCGTGGCGTAGTGAGTAGGTGCGTCGACTCCTACGCTCGATGTTGTCGGTTCGATTCCCAAAAAAACACCAAACATTTTTTTGCGGCTCCACTTCTTTCGAATCGCTGATAATGCTCAAAAAGTATAACTGTCTAGAAAAAGCTTCTCAATCTCGCCGTTCGGAGTCGGCATTAAACTGTAGGTCCCCTCCGCTCGTGGCAAAACAATAGCACGCACAACACGAGTGGTTGCTGAGAAGCTAGGCCCAGGTCCACCTCGGACTGTAGCGCCGCCATTATTATTATTATGGAGTAGGTTGCTACCTGGCAGTACAATGGACCAGTTTTGAGTCAGAGTGCTCAAATAGTGTTTCAAAAATTCACAGAAAAAAAAGAAATCACCCGCGCGACAACCGGGATGCGGTCCTGGCCTCCATCAACAATTCACTCCAACCATCTCGATCGCGTGCCGACGCTATCCAGCTGCGCACCCCAAAGCTTCGGGCATCCTGGTCTACGCCACGCCACCGTCTACCATAATACGGGCCTAAAATCCGCATAAAATTGTGGTGTTCATTGAAGCTGACGACCATCGACGACGCCGTGAGTTCGTTAATTGGGCACTGGAAATCTTGACCGGCGATCCGGATTTTGGCCATAAAATCACCTTTTCGTACGACACTCATTTTCGGCTCAGTGGTTATTGGAACGAACGCAATCCACACAAGGATTGACTGTTTGGCGCGGTGCATGGCATGGCGGCATCATCGGACCTTATTTCTTTCGAAATTAGGAAGGACACGCCGTCACCGTCATTTGTCTGTAAAGAGGGTTGTTTGCTGACTTTCAGTGGTCAGAGGTGGACAACTGCGATATATCCGTGCTGTGGTTCCAACAAGTAGGCGCCACATGCCGTACAAGCGACGCGACGCATGAAGTTGTGAAGGAGAAATTCGGCGACTAGATCATCTCACGGCAAGCGTTCATCAACTTGCCATCGCGATCATGCGATTTGAGGCTAAATCAAGTCTTTAGTCTACGTTTCCGACGAAATTTGAAATATTTCCCGACCGCTTGAAGCTTGTAGATTATTTTTTCTTCAGTCTGGGTTGAACCTGGTCCTCAACTAAAAAGGCCCTCCATCTAGCACGGTCTTTCGATAGCGGTCTCCAACTGAGGTCCCTCTCCACTTGGATGCGCCACCTTAGCCGCGGAAGTCCTCTGTTACATTGTCCCACTGCTGCAGATTCGAAAATTCTCTGGACTGGAGCCAAGTTGTCAATGCCATCAAAACGGTCTAGCCATCTTAGACGACCGTATCCGAGAGACTGTTAGTCGTCTCTGAACTACGAGTTTTAAACGTGGTTGAGGGGGCCAGGTCCATTTCTTTAGCTAATGGACATAGGGGCCAGGGAGTATCTGGTGTCAGTAACATCTTTCAGACTGTGAGCGTTGTCGTTGGCCCTAAGAAAAAGAGCCCGCCCCTCGCCATCTCTATTCCAAGACCTCGACCTAACTTTGGAATAATCCTTTTAGGATCCAAAGTATGTTGCAGTAGCTCTAAAAGGATTGTGAATCAGCTAACTCCTTTTGACAGGAACTCGAGATACCGCCGTTGGGCAATAAGCTGATTAGCTCCTCTGCGGCTGTCCTAAAGAAGACAGACCCACTCTTCTACCTTTTTCACTTGCAGCCGCCCACTATGTTCCATGGGGCCAACGACATTCCATGGGGCCAACGACGACCTTATCATCCGTTCCGAATTTTACCACGGGGAGATGAGAGTTAGAATTCACAAACAGAGACTAAGTGCAGACGCTTGTGTCTTCTTTATCCATGTGATTGTGTTTAGAATCGCATGGATAAAGAAGACGATTGTGTCTAGAATCGCATGGATAAAGAAGACACAAGCGTCTGCATTTAGTCTCTGTTTGCGAACTCTAACTCTCATCTCCCCGTGGTAAAATTCGGAACGGATGATGACCTCTTCTCTGGGAGGTCAAGATCTGAGGATTGAGTGCAAATTTAAACCCTTGTGACTATTTTTTTAAAACATGTAGAAATTAGCTTCAACTCAAGAGAATCACCCTTGCCCTTTCTTCAATTTTTGGGTGGCGGTACAGACCGGGTATGATTGCGCCTAGCTTTTCCGGTAACCACTTGTGTTTGTGCTTGCTATTGTTCTCCCTCCGGTAGTGGAAACCTTCTGTTTTATACCGACTCCGAGAGATTCAGAACCCTTTCTTGACTCCTATACTCTCTAAGTGTCGTCAGTGACTAGAGAGAGGTAGCGCTGTAAAAATTCAAGTTGGTGTCTTTAGGGTTCGAACCATAGACCTTCAACTTAAACTTAGGAGTCGACATAGTTACCGACTACCAGATGAGTCATATGACAATCTGGCAAGTAAGGCCCATACAGACCCTTTTCATTGCTTCTTCTAAAACCACTTCTTCTTGGTGTTCATAAATGAAATTCGAACTTTGAGTGGCGGTGTTTCCGAAGTTTTGCACAATAGTTCTTTGAAGCTACGATTAACTCAAATCGGACGAGCGGCAACATTGCAGCGTTAAAGAAATACTTGTGTGCTGCGTTAACCGTTGCAACTTCTCGTTTATACCGAGTTGACAGCTCAATTTACTATCGAACATCTTTTGAGCTCACGTCTCACATGGCTAGAGCTCACTAAGATGAAGTCTAAATCGTTCAAAGCATGGTTTCTCTGTCCTTCTTCAAAGTGTCCTCCGAAATTTCGTGTTGTCCGCCATGTTTTCCGGATCACTGTTTCGTCGAAACAGTAGGCGCCGTCAGCCTAGGACTTTGATGTTTGTTGCATCGGCTTCTTGGATCCCTTGTGGACGTGTTCTTTTACGTGTGACTTAGTGGCCATCCGTGGCTTCCTTTTTTGGTTTTATCAAAAAATCATTAGTGATCCCAAGATTTTGAGGCACAATGTTCTAAAGCCTTAAGAAGACATTCTGTCTGAGCCTTGGGGTCTATACTTTGCCTAAAAAATAGCTGCCCATTGTCATAACGAAGCATTGTGCATGCGTTTATAACCCAACTCTTCCCTATTCAACAAGACTTTGACTTTAGTTGAGGAGGCTTTCGATACACTGTCGCCTACTCAACTAAGAAATGAAAGGCCTTAACCCTGATCGTCAGAGTGTGTCTAAAACTCTGCCACATCCAACTACAATGACTGCTCAAACGACCGCGAACAACAATTGGACACGCTCCTGCTTGTCAAAACAGCAGACTCACCTTTCAAGACTTTCAATGCAACCTCGGAAACCGTCCCTGACCTTTCAAATTGCGCCCGCAACTTCCATTTGGGTTTCCGCTTCACCCTGTACCCCAGTAATCACCCAGTTTCGCAAACGCTACCTCTTCAAATCATATTTGCATACGGATCCATGAAATCGCACTTAATCGCACTCACTCCAACGAATCATTACGATCCAGTGATCGATGGCGTAGGTAACGTTAATGATGGCCAATGATAGCTGAGGTTTCTCTTAGTTATGGAATCCGAGCCATTTAACCACTTAACGAGTTTGCTTTCGCTTCTCCGTGCTGCGCACTGAGAGTCAATTGACGGCCAGAGCGTCTAATGATCGTAATTAAGCCTTTTGGGTGCCTTTTGTGTGACACTCTGTCAAGGCGCTAAGCCTGTAAACACCGAGATCTTGGTGAACCCAAAACCAAAGAGGCTCGCAACAGCAAACAGTTAGATTCTGGCGCGGGACAGGGAACAGGCTCTTTCATTCACCAAAGTGTGGCATGGCATGGCATTAGATGGAGCGCAATACCCTGCGGCTGTGCGGTGTGCAATGAAACCCCGGTCTTGGGCTCCGATCGATCGTGGTGCGGTTTTGGAATGAATTCCTCAGTTTACAACAACTTTCAGATAATAACCACACGACGACCGGTATTCAAATTTGTTGTTCATTTTGTTTTCTTTCTTCTCTGCCTTGCTGCTCCCCCTCTTCCGCTGGGGGTATTTGTTTTTCTCGTCTGTTTTCTCTTGTGTTTTGGAATGAGACACGATGGGGGTTTTTTTTTCGTCTTTTTTTTGAATTTTTCTTGTTTGCTGCTTGTAGCGTGCTTCGTAGCTGTGGTGGTTCAATGAGGAGATTTACTTGTCAGTTTTGCTTGCGTGACGGTGGGATGGAATGGGCGCTGTGATGAAGGCTTATGAGGATATGGCGTCCTTAAGGAGGGATTAAAGTTGATCTTTGTCTCATGAATTGAGTCCCGGAAACTAGCTTTAGTGGCAAATGATCTTGGCTCGACTTTCAGACAGTTTACGACCACATAAAGGCCTTGTGGCTCTATCGAATTAAGGGAGAAACTTCACGGCTCTTAAGCCGTGCCTTTCAAAATCTGTCAAAAAACCGTCGGTGCCAACCATTCAGCTTCAGTTACTTACTTAACAGGCCTACGACCCATGGAGGGTCTGAGCCTGAGTTATCGCTTCCTTCCATCGCTGACGGTCCTGGGCACGCTGCTTCCAGTCATCAAGGCCAAGCTGTCTTACGCCCGCGATGGTCTTTGTACTTTACGTTCGGTCTTCCTCTCCATCTCGAACCAGGAGGCTCGGATTCGAAGACCCTCCTAGCTGGAGCGTTGTTGTCCATGGGCTCGATGTAGCCGAGCCAGTGCAGTCGATGGATTTTTGCCTTCCGGACTACATCCACATCATAGCTCATACAGCTCATAGGGTTCGCGGTTGCATCTTCTCCTCCATTCGCCTTCCACGCAGATGGGACCATATATCCGACGTAGAATGTTTCTTTCGAAGGCACTAAGAATCAGCTCTGCAGTTCTGCTTAGTGTCCAGCTTTCGGCTCCGTATAGCAGGACTGGCAGAATTCGAGTTTTGTGAAGCATGTTTTTCGACCCTGAGCCTGTGGCACAACGCAACAGAGGACGTCCACGTACAAGGTGGCGCACACAAGTCGAGGGGGACCTCGGCGGGCTTGGTGTGCTAAACTGGAGACAGCTGGCGAAAGATCGTGCTGGCTGGAGGGGCATGTTGAGTGAGGCCCAGGTCCACCTCGGACTGTAGCGCCCTAAGAATAAGAAGAAGAAGAAGAAGAGGAGCATGATTTTGATCCTTCGAGTCAGGAGTTTTGAGCCCAGTTGTTTTGACAAACTTTATTACTGACACCCAATCCGTGATCACAATCGAGGATCGTTAACACTTTCGGGCTACAGATAAACAAATCTGGGCAGAATTAGAATAGATGAAGGTCAACAATGAGAGCTAACACGGCCTTGTCAGACGTTAAGTTCTAGAGGATAGAGGCGACCTCCTGAAGGAAGCCAGAAATTTGTAGATCCAAAGCCTAGTTTGCCTAGTCTATGTACAGGGCAGGTTCTTCGACTCTGAGCCTGTGGGATGACGGTACAGAGGACGTCGACGAGTGAAGTGGGACCTCCTTAGTCCAGCCAGGACTTCGTGGATCTAGAGCCTAAGCTTCCTTGTCCATGTAGAGGCCAGGGTCTTCGACTCTGAGCCGCTGCAGTGGTCGTCCACGTCCACTGAGGTGGGAGTAAGGCCTAATTGCTAAGAGAGAGAGAGCTGTTAACCAACTTGGAGTGCAGAACTGGAGACAGATAGCGAAAGGGGCCTTTTGGTTGAGGCCCAGATCCATCCCGGACAGTAAAACTGGAGGCAAGCTATAAGCACAGCGAGAGAGAAGGCAAGTTGATGATCGCAAGAGGATCGCATCCGATGACTTCCGGTATGTTCCGGAACGCTCCCTCCCAGAGGGTCGTTTCCTGCCTTTTCCTGGTCTTCACCCAACTCCGCGCTCTCCATTATGGAGGACACCGAAACGGGGGATTGCTTATGGAAACTCCACTCGCCGGAGTCCATATCCAACACAAACCCCTCTGGGCTTTGGACGTCCGCCCGACGGTTCAGGTATCCGCTAATTCAGCCGGAAAGACATGACTGATGGGAAATAATGAAGCAGTCTTCATGCCAGTCCAGATGATCACCCCTGACATTCTAGCAAATAAGCTGAAAAGGATCCATAAATCAACCCATCAGAAGGTTGGACGTGCTTTTCGGAATTTCCCAAAAGACAGAGGAATCCACCAATTCATCCCGAAGGTTGGACATCGCAGCTGTTTGACAACAGGAACTAAGATTTCACGCAATTCCTGTTCGGAACGGTGGCTACCAGATCACGTATGTGGACAAAGTAGTTCATCCTTGTATGCTAAAGATCCAAATAGGCCCTTTTGCGATTTTGTAGAGGACAGAGTGCAGGTGTCAAGCCCAAACCCAAGTGGATCACAACCGGTCATCGACGATCTGCTAGAAAACCACATGATTGGTGTACAGGACAAACTACGATGAGCAGTTCACTCCAACAAGAGTCCAGAGGGAAGCTTCCTAAAGACCTTTGCGAAGTAGTATCTGACGCAAGTATCGTTGTGAGACCGGTTTAGATGCGTGTCTTTGAAAAAATTCCATACCTGTTGTCCCAAACCATCAAACCAAAGTCTAAGCCTTGATCATTTGAATGCCACTCGATCGTTATTCCATGATTAGGCCTTAAGACCCACATTTTTGACTCGAGCGTTTTCTTCTTCTGGTGGCGCTATAGCCTGTGGTCAGGAACATTCTTCTTCTTGATGGGCTATATTTCGGGGTAGACCTGCGGCTCGACCAAACAAGCCTATTCAGCTTGCGCGATCAGTTGCCAGTTAGGGTTCGATTGCGTACGCCAATTTGGTTGAGATCTCTCTCCATTTGCATGGCCCACCTCAATTGTGGACGTGCTCTGTAACGTCGTCCCACAGGCTCTGAGTCGAAGGCACTGGTCCCTACATGGACTAGGCAGCTTGTGTTCTAGATCCATGAAGTCCTGGCTAGACTCAGAAGGTCGCTGCTATCAAAATAGCTCACCTCAGAAGGTGGTCATCTTTGGTCCCTACATGGACTGGGCAGCTTGGACTCTAGATCCACGAAGTCCTAGCTGGACTAAGGAGGTCCCACTTCTCTCGTGGACGTCCTCCGTAGCGTGGCCTGTGGGATGGCCTAGAGTCGAAGATCCTGCCCTGTACATGAACTCGGCAACTTAGGCTTTGGATCTATAGACTCTTCTACCCTCAAGACCGACTAACGAGGCTGTGTTTGCTCTCATTGTTGAAATTCACCTATTCTAATTCTGCCACGTTTTGTTCAACTTTGGCCCGAAACGATCCTCGGTCTCGATTACGTTGGGTGTCATTACTAAAGCCGAATGGATGGCACCAACGATTCTGGCCAGATTTGGAGGGGTGAGGTTTAAGAACCGTGAAGTTGATCCCTTAATTCGATAGAACCACAAAGCCTCTTTTGCTCGTAGAAAACATTCACAAAGAGTTCGATTTCAGTACACGCCGGTTGGCTGCTCGAAGATCAACGAGGTATTGGTTCAGATTACGTTCTAAACACTCGACTGTTAGTGTCCCTAAGTCACCTCTCTCGAATTCCCAGCCCCTGCTCCAAAAACCAAATCGATCTCCAACTGATCAACATCAACTTCGACGATCTACGATAAAGTTCAGCTTCACCTTGTACCCCTACCAACTGACTGAACATCGCCCCTCAACAAAATCCAGTCCAGACTGTGAGACTCAACTCGACTGTGGTACACAGACTCAATGCAAAGAGATCCAGAGGCCTGTCTCAAGCACAGCTCCACCACCACCGCGATCGCCATCCACTGCGCAGAGACTCTCACCGTTCGTGTAGCCAACAAACGTGGTCGACTCTCCCCAGCTCGGCGTCACAGTCAGAGGTATTCGCGTCCAGAAAGCCGCGCTCAGTTAGAGTTTAGACCGACACGCGAATGGTTCGTTGAAGTGTCCCCGCAGAGCGTCCATGTGAAGTGTAAACAAGTACGCACACAGAGAAGGAGAAGCGCAAAGAGTAGACGAGAACAAGAGAACAACGGAGGAAGGAGAGGTAGAGGAGAAAAAAATATTTTGATACGTAAACAGTACCGTGCGGTGATCGTGTGTCGGTTGTGTGCGCGTGTGTTTACGTTACCCACCACGCTACCGTTCTACGAACATCCTCCGCGTCGATTACTCGTATTTGCATTCAATTGGCCCAATTATTTAATTACGATCGTCGTCGTGCGGATCGCCCGGTGAGTGTGTTCGCAGAGTGTGCCGCATCGGCAGGAAAAAGAAGATTTCAAAGAATTCCAATAAAACACCGTGTCAGTGACGCTGTCAGTGACATTTCACTCTCGGATACGTTCGTACTCGCGATCGAAGAGGGTATTCCCCACCACCGCACTCCCTCGGCGTGTCCGGCATCGATCGGCGACGGGAATAGCACCCGGAACATGTTATTTTCGAATCGGAATCGCAAAACGTCCAAATAGTGCGGACGACGCGCGGTAAATTCATCCGGCATCAGACACCAGTGACAGCGCACCGCGGAGTCGAGTGCGAGTGCGAATGCGAGTGCGTTTGTCGCGTTGTTTTGTTGTTCGTTTGATTTATTTCAGTGATTTCAGTGATCTTGGATCTTGCAACTTGCCACTTGGATCTTGAGTCTTGGATCACTGACATCCTTGCATCGGCAATTGCAGATTCTTTTGTGCATTCGAATCGGATCGGTGCGCGGTGTAGCGTCCGGTTCCACCAGATCTAGTGATCATTTGTGTCTCTCGGTTTCTGTTCTTTGCAGAGGGCGAATATTTTTGTTTTTTAGTGAACAAATTTTTTGATTGAAAAAAAAAAAAGAGAATAGTTGTGACAAAAGTTTTGTGAAAAGGCGTGTGGATAGCGAGTCTTTTGAAGACCTGTACGGGGATTAGCTGAAACTGGTTGTGGATCGTATTGGAGAAAGTGATTAACGACTGGCAGAGGAGTTTTTCGTTCGGATTTGTGTGTCGAATAAGGTGAGTCTCGGGGCACCTGCTTTCTCCTGTCAGCAGGGTTAATCTTTAAGGTTTTTCTGTGACTTCTTGATATGTGCTCGTCCCGCGATCGGTGAGCATCGTGGTGTGGTGTGGGCTTGGCGACTTGCTAATCAGTGTGTAAACAGGTCGTGTGGTTTGGGGGTATCTGTGGAATGCCTCTGTGGCTGTTTGGGAGCTCCTGTGGTTGTGTTTGAATGATGATGCCAGAGCATTGTTTGCTTAAGAACTTAGAACGTTTTTGGGCAAATCTAATGGATTTCGACTTGTGAGTGTTCTTCTGTCGGAAATTATCGTCTCCATGAATGTGACTGGTTTGTGTCGTTTTCTTGAGAAGTTCATGACCTCATCCACGAACAGGAGACAGGGGTTGTTTGTAGTCCATGCTCTGGAAGAAGTTTGCAAATTTTAGACCCAACTTTTTGCTTGTTTTTGATGAAAGTCCCTTTGTCGCTTGACAGGGCCACACTGGGGCAGCTTCGATGTCGGTGAGTAGGACGGCGGCACGTGGTTTAGCTCGTCGGACGGCACGATTCTTGGAAGATTCCAGAAGTTTGATAATTTCGGACCCAACTTTTTGCTAGTTGTCGCTTGGCAGGGCCATTGTAGAAGCATTGATGTCGGTGCGTAGGATGGCGACACGCTGCTGAGCCTGTCCGACGGCACGGTCCTTGGACAAGGATTCCTTGCATGGAAGGTTCGTGTCGTCCGAAGAGCTCAGCCGCGCAGTCGCGCAGTGTCATCCTACATCCGTGCAAGGAATCTTGCAAGGAATCTTGAGCTCAGCCGCGCAGTCGCGCAGTGTCATCCTACATCCGTGCAAGGAATCGTTGTCCAAGCATCGTGCCGTCAGACGTTCTCAGCCGCGTGTCGCCGTCCTACTCAGCGACACCGACGTTGCACCAGTGGCCCTGTCAAGCTTCCACAATGGCCCTGCCAAGCGAAAACTAGCAAAAAGTTTGGTCCGAAATTAGCAAACTTCTGTCGGAGCATGGACTACAGACAATCCTGACAATCCTGCCAACTGATCGTGGATGGAGTCGTACCACTTCCGGGTGCATACAAATTTTCGTGAAAGAGGTGAAAACATGGACGAAGAGGAAAGGCTAATTCCTCATCAGAACTCCGATAGGTAACCAAAAAGATATGAAAGAGAAGAAACGAGAGAGAGAGGAAAAATTAAAAGAGAGGTGATATTTGTTCTTGCGTTTACCAGCAAAAGAGAAGTTAGGCCAAAACTGAACAATCTTATCCAAAACTGACTTGGAAATAACTAGTTATGGGCCAATTGCGAGACAACACTCTTTCATCGTCGTTTGGGATCAAGGTTTTTCAAGAACCCGAGGGTGTCAGGTGTTGTCCGCCTGTTAACTCTTCATGTCAATCGATGGGACCTTTGCTATTTCCATAGATGAAATTTTTGGCCCGACATTTTGTGGGAAAATAGGAAAGACCTAAAATTTTATGGGAAAAAAAGCAAAGGCCCAACATTTTGTGGGAAAATAGGAAAGACCCGACATTTTGTGGGGAAAATAGAAAAGGCCCTACATTTTGTGGGAAAATAGGAAAGATCTGAAATTTTATGGGAAAAAAGCAAAGGCCCAACATTTTGTGGGGAAAATAGGAAAGCCCCGAAGTTTCATGGGAAAATAGGAAAGGCCCGACATTTTGTGGGGAAATAGGAAAGCCCCGACATTTTGTTGGAAAAGAGCAAAGGCCCAACATTTTGTGGGAAAATTGGAAAGACCCGACATTTTGTGGGGAAAAAAGCAAAGGTCCTACATTTTGTGGGAAAATTGGAAAGACCCGACATTTTGTGGGGAAAAAAGCAAAGGTCCTACATTTTGTGGGGAAATAGCAAAGGCCCGAAGTTTCATGGGAAAATAGGAAAGGCCCGACATTTTGTGGGAAAGCAGCAAAGGCCCGAAGTTTCATGGGAAAATAGGAAAGGCCCGACATTTTGAGAGAAAATAGCAAAGGCCCTATCACTGTACCCTGGGTGTATGACAGAGTACAAAGATTCTTGACTGTGACTCTGGTTTAGACTTAGTCTCTGAGTCTAGGATAGAGAAAGCCTCCTGGCCACAGTTCTGATCTAGATTCTGGGGGAAGAGTTGCGGCCAAGAGTAGATTTAAACGATTTTAGGTTCAGAACTTGACTTTTCTTTAATGCTTTTGTTGCGGAAGATTGTTGGCGTCTTTAAGGGCTCGTCAGAGATGTTCCAGAACACTTCAGAGCACTTGGGTGCATATTTGAGTAGAGCAACTGAAATGGCACAAGAGAATTGAATGAAAGACGCTTCTGGGCTGGGGGCTAGGTTCAGCTGTGTCTGTAGTCTGTGAAGCCCTCAACTGAATGCGAGTTTTAAAAGTGCTTTGTGAGTCTGCAGCCGGGAAGGAGACTGAATTGGGCCTGAATTTGATATCCAAGCAAAAGCATTCATCGATCCCGAGATCTATTGTTTACAATCACGTTGTGTCGACACGGGTTAGAGAACAAGGAATAGTCGTCCATTGCTGCGAAGAGCCCTATGAAGTGCCCAAAAAGATCAAGCCCGTGGACAATTGATCACTTAACCTCTCAGGAAAGCCCTCAAGCTGACATAGGGAACACTCAGCGCAGCCCTTTTCACAACACCACTCCTGGGCTTCACTCCAACAGCTTCTTGAGCTAATACCTTCGCCCGAATGTCACCCGTCCCACCAACACCAACATTAGTCATTCAAATCGTCGCACCCAACAATCTGTCAACCAGCTGCCACTTCACATACAAATACCTCCGTATCCGTATATCGTGTAGCAGTCTCTAATCTCTCGGTCCATTTTCATTGAAACGTTTACGACCACGTAAAGGCCATAACAAATTATGGCAACAAGCCCCGCGGCTAAGGCCTCTTTGCGAGCGAACAACAACAACAAAAAAACCACCACTTCCGTCACCAAAGACACCTCCAGTCGCTTTGCGTATGTCCGAGAACCTGTTTGGCAATCGAATCTGTTTTGTCAGCAGAAGAAATCCTCATCGACAGCGACTTTCTAGGACGTTGCGTTGCAGCGTGTTGTAGGCCAACCGAGCCGAGGCAGACGTGCACACCCGGTCCGAGCGCGCAGGCACGCACTGCCAGTGCTGGGGTACACTTGTTTCTTTCTGGGACATAATCATGATCAACCTGTTTCGTAAATTACCAGCTCCAGCGTCAGTCGACCGCTGGTCCGTTTTAAGACGCAAAAAACACCAAAAAACGACACGGAAGATAAGTGCGATCGAAGAGGCGAAGAGGGAGCGTCCGAAAACAGACAGCGATTCGGACGGGATGCTTCAGTGAGCACAGCTGAACTCTCACGAGTGTCCACGTCTCGCTTTCGGGCTGCGGACCTTCTTCGAACCTTGTGCTACTGGATTTCGTGCGGCCGTCCATACCGCAGGAGATCTGTCGTGTGTCTGTGCGCGGATCTTGTTGCCCCGTTCGACCAGCACTTGCCTTTGACACATTTTGTACGGAGAGTCATAAAAACAGAAACGATTTGATTGTTCGTCCCTGGTGTTGGGAGAAAGAGTCACCGTGTGTGTGTCTCCTTCACGGTCTCGGGCGTTACGTAAGACATCGTCGGTCGGTTGGCTGCTCGTAGGGCCACGAGGTGTTGACTTTAATTTTGTCGTTTGCATCGGAGTGTGTAATGAAATTGAGTTTTATTACCCCTCCTGGTCTGGTGTGGCTTAATTATTTTCTTCTTTTTTTTGCTTTCACGGAACTTCGGTCGTCTCAGGACGTGCAGGTATTTGGAGTCTGTGTTCCCACAACTTTTTTATTTTGTGTAGCGTCTGGTGTGGCCGAGAGGGTGGAATGCTGTCGAATGAATCACTTAATTGTTGTGCACTTGTGAGCTTGTGAGTCACTTTAAGTAGTCGGAGACTGTGTGCAAAAGTAATTGAGAATGGAAACACTTTGGGTCTCACAAAATGTAATTTGAACTTATCCCCTTGGAGAAATTTGATGAGAACGCGGTGTTTTTCAGTCACAAGTCAGGAAGGACGTAAGAACTTTGGGAGATTTTGTGTAGAATGAGTAGGGATTTTGGTAGCAGACACTCGTCAGTCAGCGAATTTATTGGCCTAGTGGGTCGATGACCAATAACCACGTCTCACATAGGTCCTAGTGGACCCATTCTGATGAGCGAATTTATTCCTTGTAAAGGTCTTCACGAACAGACCCCAATGGATTTTGTGAAAAGTCAGGAGGGCCATGAATTGACTGGAGGGATTGTCAGGAGTCCTTGTCCAGCAGACTTCCAAACGTGAGAGTACAAGGAACCTGGTGGTATGAATGATTGTAGACTCTCTCAAAATGGAGCTTAGGTCGGTTGATTGGTGAATCGACGGGCGGAAAACACGTCTCACTTGGGTCCTAGATGAGCCAATTGGGGACCTGTTCATTCACAATGGGAAGAAGCCTGCTGGGACAAGAATGGACAACTACTAGTAGATTCGCAGACTGTTAAACGGTGATGAGGACACAAATACCGCTGGCAGGCAGAGTATTCGATTCAAAACAACGGACGATGATAGAAGAGAATACCGTCTGCCGATTTAGACGAAGTCAAGAAAGCGATATCTAGACTACAGTCTAAGAAAACTTCTGGCGCAGATTGTCTGCCCGCTGAAATGCTTAAAGCAGCTGGAGATGATCTGGTAGGGCTCATGCACCAGCTCATCTGTAAGATATGGTCGGGGGAAAGCATGCCCGATGAGTGGGATCTCAGTATCGTTTTCCCGATCCACCCGACCCCTTTGACTGCGCCAACTACCGTGGGATAAGTCTTCTTAACATCGCCTATAAGATCTCTTCTGCCATTCTGCGTGAAGGCCTGAAACCTTTCGTCACTAAACTGATAGGTCCCTATCAGTGTGGTTTCGGACCAGGGAAGTCCACCATAGATCAAATCTCCACACTGCGGCAGATCCTGAAGAAGACCCAAAAAATGCAGATCGACACACAGCACCTATTCGTCGATTTTAAGGCCGCTCAATGACAGCGTGCATAGAGACGAGCTATACAGCGCCAAGTCTAGTTTTGATATTCCTGCCAAACTCGTCAGACTAAGCAGGATGACGATGGAGAACTCTCACTGCTCCATCAAGGTCGGCAACAAGCTCACCGAGACCTTCGATGTCAGAAAAGGTTTTAGACAAGGCGACGCGCTGTCATGTGACTTCTTTAACATCGTTCTTGAGAAGATCGTACTAAACTCACTGACCAACACAAAAGCCACGATCTTCCAAAAGTCTGTTCAACTGCTAGCTTACGCGGATGACATTGACGTGATTGAGCGCACACAGTGAGCCGTCAATGATGCATTTGCTGGCATTGAAACGGAGGCGGCCAGAATGGGTCTGGTGTCATTGAGAGGGGACACATAACGTTGACGACTTGGACAGAACGTCACCATTGGCAGCTATACCTTTGAGGTAGTTAAGGACTTCGTCTACCTCGGCTCCGCGGTAAATTGTGCAAACAACATCAGCGCCGAGATCAAGCGCAGAATAACTCTTGCCAACTGCTGGTTTTTTGGGGCTCAAAAGGCAATTGAGTAGCCCTCTCTTGGAAGACTAAGTTGACTTTGTATAAGACCTTGATCATCCAAGTCCTGCTTTACGGCGCAGAGGCATGGACAATATCTCAAGTAGATGAAGAGTCTCTGGGTCTGTTCGAGAGAAAAGTTCTGCGCGCGGTCTTTGGTCCTGTTTGCGTTGATGGTATTTGGAGGAGAAGATTCAACCACGTGGGCGCCGTGGCGTAGTGGGTAGGTGCGTCGACTCCTACGCTCGAGGTCGTCAGTTCGAATCTCAAAAAAAAAAACATCAAACATTTTTTTCACGGCTGCACCTCTTTCGAGTCACTGACAATGCTCAAAGAGTATAACTGTCTAGAAAAAAGCTTCTCAATCTCGCCGTTCGGAGTCGGCATTAAACTGTAGGTCCCCTCCGCTTGTGAGAGAACAATAGCACGCACAACACGAGTGGTTGCTGACAGGGCCGGCCCTACCATATGTGCAGGATGTGCAAATGCACAGGGCGCCAAGCGCTTGGGGGCGCATTGTGAGCCTAGACAAACAATATGCAATTTATCGATATACCTACTGACTTTCATAAAATTTTAGTTCGTCCAAGCTACCTTTGCCTTTCTAAACGCTTTCTGAACGCAATTATTTTCAAATAATACAAACTACATAATTTCATACAATATACCATTCACACGCAAGACTGTGCAAGATAATTTCTTGCACAAGCACTCAAATATATCCTTAGGAAAAATTCTCAAAATAATAAACTCAATCCTCAGTTCCTATGGAATCATTTGAGTGACAACGTGCAGGTTTTATTTCTGCACGTATGGCGCCTTACTCAATACAATTTACATAATTTCTCGTCTCTCTCTCTTCTCTTCATTCTTCACACAAAAGGCCAATCACACACGGGACTGTGCAAGATAATTTCTTGCACAAGTACTCAAAAAACTCAAAATAATAAACTCAGTTCCTATGAAGGAGAGAAAATGTGCAGATTTTATTTCTGCACGTAAGAAAGAGATTTACTCATCATACATATTTGTTTGAAAGGAGAATGAGTACAGTAGGTATATATACACTACCCCAAAAAATTGAGCATACACCCAAAACAAAAAAATATTTTTTGGTTTTTTCTTCTTAAAAAATGTAATGTAATGTATTAGAAAATTCAATTACACATATTTCATTTCTGGGGGACTTATGTACATATTGCCTAGCAAACACTATTCTCTATAATTTTGTTTGTATTTTATGCAATGAAGAAAAATTCCCAAGCCTTGTCAAGCACAGATACAGGATGTTTTTCGAAAAAGTTTTGAGAATGGAAACAACAATAGACTCACCTCGATCTAAACTGAAATAAAATATTAGATAGAGCTAAGCTGTTTTGCAAACACTAATTAGTTTAGATAAATTTCTTGGTTCTCAAGCATTAGCTTCTCGAGGAACTTCTGAAGTGTTGTTTGGGCTTAATAATGGTACCTTTTTACAGATTGTTGAGGAAGTAGCCTTATTTGATTTGGTGTTAGGAGAGCGCTTGAGAAGAACGAATCAAGAAACCCAAAATAAATATTTGAACAAAAATATACAAAATTAGATAACACGTATCTTTTCTACAACTGTTACTAATCAAATTGTGTCCATGCTAAAAGAGGCCAAATTCTACGCTTATTGTTGACTATTGTTGTTTTGGGTTTTTAAAAGGAGAAGACAAGACCGGAGAGGAACTTACAAAGTTAATTTTAAACAAACTTGAATTTTAAGGAATTTCAGTAAGCAACTGTCGAAGTCAAAGTTACGATAATGGTTCAAATATGAAGGGAAAAGATGCTGGTCTTCAAAACAGAATTCGACCAAGAACATTTTCGTCCCATGCAGCTCGTATTGCTTCAATTTAGTAGTCAATGATTCAGCTCGGTGCCTAATGACCACCTGTTATGTTTTTTGAAACAATTCGATGCTTATTTGAAACATCATCTAAATTTCCAGAAACATCTTCTTTACGATGGTGATGAATGTTACGAAAATAGTTTAGAACCGAAAAAAAGTTTTAAGGTAGAATTTTATTTCAAAACACTAGATCAAAAGAAAGTTTTGAGTAGCTTGAAGCATAAAAAACGAATTTTGAATTTTCAAATAACATTAAAATATTTTTTTGATTATTAGTTTTCAACAAGCTAATGCTTGAAAAATACGTTCATCATTCCTTAGTTTACAAAACTGTATTAGTCCCCCTTGTAAAACCAGAAGGCTCATGTTTAGAAGTATTAAATTTTAGGGTCAAACCGAGATTATCTTGCTCCCAATCTAGTTTTTGCTCTCCAAATTTAAACTTAAGACAACCATGTTTCAAAAAAATGGGGGGGGGGTGTGGGCGCTAAACGCAGGTCTTGCACAGGGCGCTCATTTAGCTGGGACCGGGCCTGGTTGCTGAGAAGCTAGGCCCAGGTCCACCTCGGACTGTAGCGTCGCCGTTATTATTATTATTAGATTCAACCACGAATTGTGTGGGCTGTACAGGGACATGAGTCTAGCCACGCGTCTACGGATCCAACGCCTAAGATGTACGCAATGTAGAGCGTATGAACAACTTAGCTCCGGCTCGAAGAGTCTTCGACTCTGAGCCTGTGGGACAACGCAACAGAGGACGTCCACGAACAAGGTGGCGCACACAAGTCGAGTGGGACATCGGCCAACTTGGTGTGCGAAACTGGAGACAGCTAGCGAAAGATCGTGCTGGCTGGAGAGGCATGTTGAGTGAGGCCCAGGTCCACCTCGGACTGTAGCGCCCTCAGAAGAAGAAGAAGTTAACCATTCGGAGCTTTCGATGTAGCTCTTGATTGGTAATAAAGTGCTTCCCTGAGGTCACAGATGCTCTCGAAAAATTATGTTCAAAAAAAATGTCGTCAGCGAGATTTCAGAGCTCGAATTGCCATTATATCGGCCTAAATACTCAAGAATGGTCAAGTAGGCAGAAAGGGAGACTAAGAGAAGACTGCCAACCTCATCCTTCGTTTTTTGATCCATTCGGGAAAAGATGTAAGGATCCCTTGAAGCGTGTCGGATTTCTATTCCAGATGTCCTCGTCTGAGAACAGGGTTTCGATTTTCCTGTCGAGGAAATACTGAGGTGTGGCGTGGTCGAGAGGAAACTCGACCACTGACATGAGCCCTGAAGACGTATATCAGTATTATTGTGGAGAGCAAGTGTGGCTCTTTGAGTTCGAGTCCCAACCCATCATTGTGTACATTTTTCTTGACACATAACATCTAACCCCAAAATCTGGACGTCTCTCTCCAATTGCCTTCCATTCCACTCTCTCGAATTTGACTTCCCAGCCGCAACCTAAATTTGTTAGTCTATCGATGCAATCCGTGGCTGCCGTGGCGTAATGGGTATGTGCGTCGACTCCTACGCTCGATGTTGTCGGTTCGATTCCAGAAAAAAACAGCCAACATTTTTTCACGGCTCCACTTTTTTCGAGTCGCTGACAATGCTCAAAGAGTCTAGAAAAAAGCTTCTCAATTTCGCCGTTCGGAGTCGGCATTAAACTGTAGGTCTCCTCCACTCGTGAGAGAACAATAGCACGCACAACACGTGTGGTTGCTGAGAAGCTAGGCGCAGGTCCACCTCGGACTGTAGCGCCGCCATTATTATTATTATTATCGATGCAATCCCCTTAATAGATTCCTCATTTATCCACATCCACAATCCAATCCACATCCTGGCCTTGGAAGGTGCAACTTTTCTTTTCTCTTTCGCGACACACTGCCAGCCGCTTAAATGTCAAGTGTCACCAACCGGTGGAGCTGTATCTTTCCCCGACTCGACTCGTTCTTCTTCTTCTCCTCTCTCTATTCATTCGTCACACATTCGCCATCATCTTGCACAGATTCCATCGTCAAAGCGCTCATTTGACTTCCCAGGCGTGGTTGTCGCTTAAGCTCAAATCACTTTTTTGTTTCTGTTTAACTGCTGCTCCGACCTCGTTTTCGGTTTTACTGCCCATCCACTGGAGACTTTTATCGGCTATAATTTGAGATCATTTCGGAATCAAAAGGTGGTTTAATTTTATCCCGGTCAAGGGCAATCGGCAGCCGCTCGGTGTCCACTGAATCATTCGCGGCAATCTTCCGGATTAGAGATGGAATCTCGGTGAAATTCCAGCATCAATTTGAAGCCGCTTCCATGTTTGCAGCTCGAATCAGATGTCACTGAAGAATGCAGCGATTAGAAAAACTCACAACAGGTTGACACTTAAAAAAACATTCCACTTACACAACACCACCCCGCTCGGAATATTAATAGAGCTCCTATCGCTTGAGAGCACCTGTCATTTTTCGAATTCCAGACCGTGGCGGTGTGACTTGGTGTCGGTAGCGAGTCTGGTGACGCTAGCTTCTGTTTTGTTCGTGCCCAAGTGACCTTGACACTGACGTAATGCCACTGAGCCGTGGAATGCGGCGATATGACTCAGAAAACGTACTGCGCATCGATGTGCATCCCCCCAGCAGTGGCAGCGAATGTGAATTCAAATTCCAAGCGCCTTTGCAATGCACTCGCTCTCTTCGCCACCCCGCCCGCTGTCGAGCGTGTGTGCGAAATATTTTCATTTCAATTGTGCTGCAGCACGAATTGTTATTTTCGCATCATGAACACACACACGCCTCTCGCGGATTGTGTCATAAACTGTCAGTGGAACGGTGGAAATCACATTTCCTTTTGACTTTGAAATCGCGTCTATTTTTGTTTTCCAAATGCCAGCTCCCCTTTCTCGACTCTCGACGTGAGAGAGAGACCAGCCAGACAATTGCATCATTCGCGATCATCTCGAGCGACTCGTCTTGTGGTCACGTCATTCCATGCAAATTTGTGTTCTTGACTCCCAGCGGTTCTCATGTGCTCTCGCATTTTTTGCTGCTGGCAGTCGGAACGTCGCGTTCGGTAAAAAATTAATACTTTAAGCGTTTTCCGGCCGCGCCGGTATGGAAAGCTGTCAACGAGTATGCCCCAATCTGGTGGCATGAATAATTTGGCAATCAATTCGTCAAATTGTGCCGCATTTGCAAAATCAAAATCGCTTGACATACCGGAGGGGAGCTGGGTTTTGCGTTCCATTGTGCAATTGGGGAAATTTGTTCGTTCGCGTATTATGGTGAGCTTTTGTGTGGCGTACTGCTGACTGCATTTGGAGTTAATTTTATGGGTTGTCTTCGAAGAAACCAGTCGCCGGAGTCCCTGAGCTGTGGATGCTGACTTTCTATGGCGCGAGATATTCATCGGCAATCGGTTGCGGTGGACTTGCGCACTGCAGTTGGAACTTGTCGCTCCGGTTGAATGTGGACAGCATTCTTCGAGAGTTTTTCGTTTGTCATTTATGGTCTGGATTTGGTTGCAGTTAGAATCAGGTGTGCTTTTGCATTTCATTTTCAACCGCATTTTGCATTCTTGCTCTCGTTTCGTGTCAGTTTGTCCCCCAGCAGCAGGGAGTTTCATAATTTTGACGTTTCAATCTTTTGTTGGCGTCACCGGTGTTCCCCACCGAATGATCTCTTGATGCCCTGAGCAGGTTATGTACATTTTTGTGTCCAAAGTTGAGGCGATGAGCTGGCGAACAGGAACTAGAGTTGAATCATATTCGTTCAAAAGCAGTTATAGCATCCAAGTCGGTTGGCAATTGATACTCGTTAGACCGGTTATCGGCCAGAGAACGGTTCCATTGAAGTCGCGAATTAGTAATAATTTCTGGTGATTTGGAAATCCTGTTGTAGAACAGGGAGTTTAGGGACGAATGGCGACTTGGTTGCTATGCAAAATTCTGTTGGGTATGTGTACAGGGGTTTCCTGTTTTGTGGAGATCTTGCTGGGTCTCTTGGGTGGGTATAGACTGAGCGTTGTGACAAATTGCTGGCGATGGGACATCCAGGGTTATGGTTACTGGTTCACTAAGAATAAGAGGGTCCATCAGGGAGCACTCGAAAACTCACCAACAGTCTTTATCATGTCAAATGAAACACTGTGACCAACTGCCGTTTGGCCTACGATCGCCTATGAAGCCTGTCACTGACGTGGCCTGTCGATGGCGTGGCCTGTCGCTGACGGGGCCTGTCGCTGACGGGGCCTGTCGATGGCGTGACCTGTCGCTAACGGGGCCTGTCGCTGACGGGGCCTGTCGCTTACGGGGCCTGTCGCTTACGGGGCCTGTCGCTGACGGGGCCTGTCGCTTACGGGACCTGTCCCTGACTGTCGCTTACGAGGCTTATCGCTGAAGAGGCCTGCCACTGAAGGGGCCTATTGCTTACGGGGCCTGCACTCGCTAATGCGGCCTGCACTCGCTGACGGGCCCTGTCGCAGACGGGGCATGTCGCTGACGGGCCCTGTCGCAGACGGGCATGTTCCTGACGAGGCCTGTTTTTGACGAGGCCTGTCGCTGACGGGGCCTGTCTCTGACGAGGCCTGTCGCTGACGGGGCCTGTCACTGACGGGCCCTGTCACTGGTCGGGCCTGTCCCTGACGATGCCTGTCGCTGACTGACCGTGTCGCGGCCTGTCCCTGACGAGGCCTGTCGCTGACGGGGCCTGTCTCTGACGAGGCCTGTAGCTGACGGGGCCTGTCACTGACGGGCCCTGTCACTGGTCGGGCCTGTCCCTGACGATGCCTGTCGCTGACTGACCGTGTCGCGGCCTGTCCCTGACGAGGCCTGTCACTGACGGGGCCTGTCGCTTACCGGGCCTGTCGCTGACGAGGCCTGTCCCTGACGAAGCCTGTCGCTTATGTCGCTAACGGTGCCTGTCGCTGACAGCCCCTGTCGCTGACGGTGCCTGTCGCTGACGAGACCTGACCCTGATGAGGCCTGTCGCTTACGGGGCCTGTCGCTTACGGGGCCTGTCGCTTACGGGACCTGTCCCTGACTGTCGCTTACGAGGCTTATCGCTGAAGAGGCCTGCCACTGAAGGGGCCTATTGCTTACGGGGCCTGCACTCGCTAATGCGGCCTGCACTCGCTGACGGGCCCTGTCGCAGACGGGCATGTTCCTGACGAGGCCTGTTTTTGACGAGGCCTGTCGCTGACGGGGCCTGTCTCTGACGAGGCCTGTCGCTGACTGACCGTGTCGCGGCCTGTCCCTGACGAGGCCTGTCACTGACGGGGCCTGTCGCTTACCGGGCCTGTCGCTGACGAGGCCTGTCCCTGACGAAGCCTGTCGCTTATGTCGCTAACGGTGCCTGTCGCTGACAGCCCCTGTCGATGGCGTGGCCTGTCGCTAACGGGGCCTGTCGCTGACGGGGCCTGTCCCTGACGATGCCTGTCGCTGACTGACCGTGTCGCGGCCTGTCCCTGACGAGGCCTGTCACTGACGGGGCCTGTCGCTTACCGGGCCTGTCGCTGACGAGGCCTGTCCCTGACGAAGCCTGTCGCTTATGTCGCTAACGGTGCCTGTCGCTGACAGCCCCTGTCGATGGCGTGGCCTGTCGCTAACGGGGCCTGTCGCTGACGGGGCCTGTCGCTTACGGGGCCTGTCGCTTACGGGGCCTGTCGCTTACGGGACCTGTCCCTGACTGTCGCTTACGAGGCTTATCGCTGAAGAGGCCTGCCACTGAAGGGGCCTATTGCTTACGGGGCCTGCACTCGCTAATGCGGCCTGCACTCGCTGACGGGCCCTGTCGCAGACGGGCATGTTCCTGACGAGGCCTGTTTTTGACGAGGCCTGTCGCTGACGGGGCCTGTCTCTGACGAGGCCTGTCGCTGACTGACCGTGTCGCGGCCTGTCCCTGACGAGGCCTGTCGCTGACGGGGCCTGTCTCTGACGAAGCCTGTCGCTGACGTGGCTTGTCTCTGACGAGGCCTGTCGCTGACGGGGCCTGTCACTGACGGGCCCTGTCACTGGTCGGGCCTGTCCCTGACGATGCCTGTCGCTGACTGACCGTGTCGCGGCCTGTCCCTGACGAGGCCTGTCGCTGACGTGGCTTGTCTCTGACGAGGCCTGTCGCTGACGGGGCCTGTCGCTTACCGGGCCTGTCGCTGACGAGGCCTGTCCCTGACGAAGCCTGTCGCTTATGTCGCTAACGGTGCCTGTCGCTGACAGCCCCTGTCGCTGACGGTGCCTGTCGCTGACGAGACCTGACCCTGATGAGGCCTGTCGCTTACGGGGCCTGTCGCGCCGGATCTGCTTACAGGGATTGTGGCTGCCGGATCTATCGCGCCGGGCCTGTCGCCGCAGGCCTAATGGGATCGCTGCTCCTGCCGGTCCTATTGCGCCGGGCTTGTTTAAGAAGGTGCAACACTGGTCAGACCTATTCATGGCAATTGTGGGTACTGTAGCGCCAGGCCTGTTAATGAGCGGCTGCAATAGGCGGGTCTGTCGCGCAAGGTCTTTTTAAGGGAAGGTTGTATGTGCCGGGCCTGTTAATGCAGGGCAGTACTGGCCAGATCTACGGTGCCAGGAATATTAAAAGGAGGCTGCCTAGCGGGCATGTTATTTCGCCGCTGCACTTTGGGGCCTGTCGCGCTAAATCTTTTGATTGAAGGCTGCACATTCAGGGCCCAATGCACTGTGCTTCAAAATGGGGGAGGCTGCACTACCCGGATCTGTCGCGTCAGGCCTGTTAATGAAGGGGCTGTATTTTCTGGTTCTGTAATGCCGGTGATATAATTAATGGGATCGTTGATCTTGTCGATTCTTTGCCTTTACAGCTTCTGCAAAAGTGGCTGTGTGGGTGTCCCAATTTTGAGGTATGTGTGCCCATAACAGTGTCCCGAGATGACACCGATAAGAGTCCTAGGTGTTGACCTGTTCATTCTGATTAGACAGAGTAAACACTTAGAATTGAGTGTTGATCAGATTTTCTCTGTAAAAGAGAAGTCCGCTGTGCCCTCGGGCCATCTATGATTAGTAGTTCAAAATGTGTTTAGTTTCAAAAAGGGAACGACATGGGAGCTAGGTCTCCACTGAGTGAGGGACCAATTCGCGCCTGGTGAGTGCATCGGCTTTGCAATTCCCTGGAATACTTCTAGAAAGTACTTCGACTTTATTCATTCCACCCTATGTCTCGACGATAGAGAACTCCCAACAGTCTCCCTCACCCCCTTCTTTCTCTCACTTACTCTCTTTCGAATGCTTCCTCGCATGTCATATCCTCCTCTATCTTATCAATTCCCCCTTCATTCACGGCGGCAAAGAATTTATTATATTTTTCGCCAAGAACTTAACTGATCATCATAAATTCACTCTAATCAAAGTTCACAACTCTCTCTTACATCCTCGCTCTTAAAATCATCTTTATCTGCCTCCGCTTGCCTTATAATTAATTTCTTATCGCGAGGCCCAATAAATAAAAACATTGGCTTCTGCGACTCAGACTGCCGCAGAGTATGAAATCCGATAAATTTTCCTGGTGGTATTTCCAAAGCAATCCGAGTGTTTGCGAACGGCTGCCCACTCTGACGTGGACATCGTTTGCTTCAAAACACTGACGTGGTCTAAGCGGTGCAGTCAGTCCCCTGGCTTCTGCAATGTTTCGCTTTGCGATACACAAACACCCTGTGACACATCGCCTAATCTACTCCGCGGATAGTTTGAATAAAGTCTTGCTACTATCAGTGGGCTGACTGATAAAAGTCAAAAGATCCCGGCGATAGCGCAATCGATTGGTATAAAAGCGACTACACGCCGATTATTTGCTTAAGTCATTCAAAATGAAGAAGTCGTTGTTGATCTGTTTCGCGTTCCTTGCGGTCGCGCAGGCAATCCGGTTGCCCGTTGAGTTAAAGGGCCGCCTAAGTGAAATCGGGGCTGCTCTTCGGAGCAATGAGAAGTACGAGAGTGTATCTGCGTCTGGTGCAGTCGCAGAGAATCTAATCGAAAACGAAGTCGTGGACGATGCCGAAGTGAACGAAGATAAAGGTATAGCCGATAATCTCGTAAAATTGAATTCGGTTCGTGAACAAAGGCGTTTACCTTATGAAAGCGAGTACATGGCCGACGAGGTTCCAGAAGTTGCGGATTCCGCTCCAGAAGTTCGTCGTTTCCCAAGGATTAATTTCATTCGCCAGCAACTGCCTTTTGAAAGCCAGTCTATGGCCGATGAGGTTCCAGAAGTTGCATACGAGAGTCAGTCCATGGCCGACCAAGTTCCAGAAGTTGCGGATTCCGCTCCAGAAGTTCGTCGTTTCCCAAGGATTAATTTCATTCGCCAGCAACTGCCTTTTGAGAGCCAGTCCATGGCCGATGAGGTTCCAGAAGTTGCATACGAGAGTCAGTCCATGGCTGACCAGGTTCCAGAAGTTGCCTACGAGAGTCAGTCCATGGCCGACCAGGTTCCAGAAGTTGCGGATTCCGCTCCAGAAGTTCGTCGTTTCCCAAGGATTAATCTCATTCGCCAGCAACTGCCTTTTGAGAGCCAGTCCATGGCCGATGAGGTTCCAGAAGTTGCATACGAGAGTCAGTCCATGGCTGACCAGGTTCCAGAAGTTGCCTACGAGAGTCAGTCCATGGCCGACGAGGTTCCAGAAGTTGCGGATTCCGCTCCAGAAGCTCGTCGTTTCCCAAAGATGAATCTCATTCGCCAGCAACTGCCTTTTGAAAGCCAGTCCATGGCCGATGAGGTTCCAGAAGTTGCCTACGAGAGTCAGTCCATGGCCGACGAGGTTCCAGAAGTTGCGGATTCCGCTCCAGAAGCTCGTCGTTTCCCAAAGATGAATCTCATTCGCCAGCAACTGCTTCGCCTACCAACTTTTGAAAGCCAGTCCATGGCCGATGAGGTTCCCGAAGTTGCATATGAAAGTCAATCCATGGCCGATCCTGTTCCAGAGATCTCACTTGATCCCATCTTTGACCCAAACTTCATCCGTGATATCCTTTCTCTTGTCCATCCATCAATGCAATTGCCATATGAGACCCAGAGCATGGCGGACCCCATTCCTGCCGATTCTCCCCCAGAGAATCAATTCACAATTTTGCATCTACACTCGCCACTCTCAACTGAAGTGATTTTGGAACACATCGAGCAATTACTGCAGCATTTGCAGATTCAGGGAGCAGCTCAAGACGTCTACGAATCAGAGGCTATGTCCGAAGACGCGCCTGAAGCTGTTGACGCTGCTGAGAAACCCAAAATCACCAGCAAATTATTCAAAACCCTTGGACTGGCCGCTTCTGAAGCAGGAAGTCAATAGGAGATGATTCTTTGGAGGAAGCTGTTGCAACTGAAGAGTCTTCAGGTGTCAGACATACGAGTATACGAAAAATGTAATAAATGATTACGAATAATTCTTATCTTGTTTTTTTGTTTCTGTTGAGTCATCATACCGCTGGTCGTGCCCGGCCTATCGCGTCAGACGTTTTGATGGGGGGCTTCACTTGTCGGTCATGTTACCCCAAGGATGTCAATTTAGGGGGTATGTTCTTGCCGTGCCTGTTAATGGAGGGCTGCTGTTCCAGAACTTGTTGCGCGAGGCCTGTTAATGTGGATGGGCTGCATTTGTCGGGCGCTGGGCTGGGCCTGTTGATGGAGGCTTCACAAGCTGTCGCGCCGGACCTTTTATTGGGGGCCCTGCACTTTTTGGTCTAACTGATAGCCTGGGGCTGCACTGGCCGAGACTTTTGCGCCAGAACCGTTAATGGGGCGCTGCACTTGCCAGATCTGTCACGCTGGCTTGTTAAAGGAGGGCTGCATTAGTTGGTCCTTTCACGCTTGATAATGGGGAGTTCCTTTCGCCAGGCCTGTCGTACCAGGCTGCCTTTTGAAAGCCAGTCCATGGCCGACGAGGTTCCAGAGATCTCACTTGATCCTATTTTTGTATGAGACCCAGAGCATGGCGGAACCCATTCCAGGCCTGTCAATGGTGGGCCTGAACTGGGTGTTCATAGAGAGATCAGCACTTGTCGAGCCTCTTATAGAAAAAGCTGCAATGGCCGAGTTTTAATGGATTTCGCGTCATAATGGGAGGCCTACATTTGTCGGGCCTGTTAAAAGGGAAATGCCATGAACAGGTCTTTTAATAGGGAGCTGCCTTATCGGGCCTGTTAATGGGGGACTGTACTTGTCAAACCTGTCGCGCCGGTCTGTTTGTGGGCGAACTCCATTGGCCAGGCCTGTCGCACCAGACCAGCTGATGGGGACCTGCTTAATGAGAGGCTTGCCCTGATTGGGCCTACAGCATTAAGCAAATGTACTAGTCACCCTTACCTTTTTGTCTCTGCTGTCAAATCATTTTTGGGAGTAATTAGTTTCAATTTTATGGTTTTCGGCGACACTATTTGAGGTTTTTAACGATTTTTATTTTTTCCTCTAATTTCATTATTTTTTTTTGCTTTTTGAAGATTTAACATTTTGGCCAAGGCTGAATTGGCAGGAGGTTTCCACTAATTGTCGCACTGAGCCTGTTAACAGGTGTTAATGGGGCGCTTCACTGGCCTTTTGTTAGAAGATTTCTGCTCTGATGGTTTAGGTGAAGAAACCAAGTTCCCAAGTGGACTTATTTAGGGTTCCCAACTTTAAGTGATTCAAAAGGATGGCGGCAATTGTTTAAAAAAAATTACAATGTATAAAATCCAGATCAATTAAGTTGCCTTCACTTCTTGGGCGCATAGGATCTGTTTGGTTACTTGTGAGCAGGCAAAGTAGAGCTGCATTAATTTATTTTGCAAATGTCCAAAGACTTGCCTTGGCCTTATTTATAGTGATCGCTAGACATTCCGTCTTGAAGTCACGAAAATTGAAACCATTTAAAATCAAACAAATCAAATGGTAAGCGATTCAGTTCTGGTGACCCTTGGCTGGAGGTTTCTAGGTGCTACAGCTCAACAAATGAACCAAGTCTTTGACCACATCCGTGTGTGGACTGATTCTAGTGATGTTCAGACGATGTCTCCCGTTTTGTGTAGACTTTTTCGTCCTGCTCTCATTTACTGTTAAGATAAGACTAGCAAGCAACGGCTTGCTCTGTGTGTCCACTTGGGGTGCCTCCTTTTACTATGAATTCTAAAGACTTTTGATCATGAGCTCTCAAGCATGTAATACACCTGATTTCTAAGACTGTCCTACACGTGAAAACTCAGATAGTTTTCATTGAATTGTATGCCAAAAGGGGATATCACAAATGCTGCCTTCAAATAATAGACCTCAATTAAGTCACACCCGTTACAAAATCTTGCCTTATTTCGCTTCTACAATCAATTCCCTATCCATCCTGATATCCCACCTGCTTCAATTCGTCCTAGAAATTGGAGAAAATCGTTTCAAAAAACATCGCAACCGTCAAATCCATGACAAAAAATTCGTTCATTCTCAGCAAAAAATGCGACTGTGTTGTCATTTTACCGTATGAAATGCCCTTTTTTCGAAGGTCAGTTTTCATCAGAAATTGCAACTCAAATGTGTCCAACGGAAGAGGAAAATGATAAATACAGTCAATTCAATCGAAAATCTAATTCGAAATCCTGGAAAATTCGAGAAAACTGCATCTTTCTTTTTTTTGTCGTTGTAAATACATACAAGGCTGGGCGCCGTGGCCGTGTGTGTTCGTGCGTCGACCCATGCGCATTAGACTTTCACAGTCTAGGTTCGAATCACAGTCCAGACAAACAATTTTTCAAAAAAAAAAAATTGTTCGCGGCTCCACCTCTTTCGAGTCATTGACAATACTCAAAGAGTATAACTGTCTAGAAAAGCTTCTCAATCACGCCGTTCGGAGTCGGCATTAAACTGTAGGTCCCCTCCACTCGTGAGAGAACAATAGCACGCACAACACGAGTGGTTGCTGAGAAGCTAGGGCCAGGTCCACCCCGGATACATACAAGAATCATGGGTTATCTGGCAATGCTTAACTTGAAAAATCAGAAAAAAAACTTGTGTGGATGTGTGAGTTGTTTTTGCGTGCATTCGTGTATTTTATGTGCGAAAACGAAAAAAATTGATTATTTTTCATTGAAATTGACAGTCAGATGTTTCGCTATAAGATTATGGAGTTGCCATGCATGAGGTTTCGAAGTCATGAACATGATGAATGAGATGAAAATGGATTGATTTACAACTTTTAAGGCTTTCTCAAAACTACGAAGATTTTGAGTAAGTGAATTAGTGCATTTTGGCAAACGGCTCTGTGGGACAGAATAGTTTTGAAAGTCTTAAGAGGCTGCAAGTAGGATATAAAATTAATAGCAAAGGTCCTCCCTTTCGAAATTAAAAGAGGACTGAAGGATAAGCAGCTGAGAAACAGGACTGTCCTCTCAAAAGGAGGACAGTATGAAGAACCCTAGATTCAGTTAGAAGTTAGTAAACGATTGATCACGATGAATAAATGGGTTGAGGTTATGGAAAATGAGTCGTTCGTCCTCTTTTTTGAAAGACCAAGTTGGCTGTATGTAGGATCTTGATTATCCCAGTTTTGCACTACGGCGCAGAGACATGTGATACGTAGAAAGCCAAAAGAGTGGAGAGAAAAGTTCTGCGTGTAATGTTTGGCCCTGTTTGTGTTGGTGGCGATTGGAAAAGACGTTTTAACCACAAGCTGTCAGACTGTAGAGCGACATGAGACTATCCAGGCGTCTACGGCATCAACGCCTAATGTGGCTTGGCCATAAAGAACGTATGGACAGTTTGGCTTCGGTCTGAAGAATCTTGTACAGGGTGGGCCATCTAGTGCTTTTTTTTAAATCATAGGTTATTTTGACACTGACAGCTGTTTCCTGCTCCAAATCTTGACAGAAAGTCTGTATCATACCTCCGCGGAACGAAATGAGTCGCCCTATGCTTAAACAACTTTGGGAAATATTGAAAACTTATTTCCAAAGTGAGTGCTGTGTAGCCCAAGCAGTCCGTTTTTTTAAGTTTCAGCTGAAATGAAGCACCCACCGCGACTTCTGTACGCAAGTTTCTGCAAAAAGTTCGTGAGACTGGACAAAACTCATGGTCCCCATTGTCGTACGGTGCGCACAGATGAGAATGTGGCTGCTGTGTCCGATAGTGTGAGACACAATTCACGAACATCAACTCGCCATCGATCTCAACAGCTCAACATTTCACGCACTAGCCTGAGGAGAATTCTGCAAAAAGATCTAGGATTATTCGCTTACACGGTCCAATTGACTTGGCAATTGAAGACGCGCGACCTTCCGCTTCGTTATCGCTTCGCAGCTTGAGCGAAAGGGGCAGAGCAGCTTGAATTGGACAAAGATTTTGGCCGAAAAATCATCTTTTCTGACGAGGCACATTTTCATCTCGGCGGCTACGTTAACAAACAAAAGCATCTGAGCATCTGTGGCTTGAAAAACCCTTGTCGAGAAGCCAATGCATTCACAGAGAGTGGCAGTTTGGTGCGGACTGTGGAGTGGTGGCATCATGACACCATTTTTCTTCGAAAATGATGCTGGGAACAATGTTTCGGTCAACGGTGGTCGTTACAGAGCCATGTTAACTGACTGATTTTCTACTGAAATTGAAGACATGGATTTGTACGACCTCTGATTCATGCAGGATGGCGCGCAATGTCACACAGCCCATGCCACAATCGATCTTTTGCGCACCAAATTCCCAAACCGTGTTATCAGCCGTGTTGGCGATATCAATTGGCCGCCTCGGAGCTGCGATATGACGCCTTTCGCATTTGTTTGTAGGGAACCGTGACGAAGCGATGTTATGGCAACAATCCGGAAACGATACAAGCACGTATTCATACAAGGAATCCGTGAGCTACAGCCCGAAACCCTCAACAAGGTCTTGGAAAATTGGGGTGACAGAATGCGCTCCTGCGAAGCCAGCCGAAGCAGCCACTTGTTTTTCATGATTAATGGGATTGTTTCTTCTTACTTATAGAGGCATGCATACATGGAAAAAATTGAGTTTTGTTCATTTTATTGCAGTTGTAAAAGGAAACTTGTATTTGGTCCGCCCTGATTTTCACAAACGAGAAGGAGATGGATTGGATGCGCCGAAAAGTGGCTCCTTTGCCCGACTAGAGTCAGTTTTCAGACTAGAGTCAGACTAGAGTTCATGCCTTGTCATTCAGCCGCCCTTCAGTCTCCGTCTAGTCACTTAACCGTTTTACAGTCACCGCTTAGTTCGAATCTGAATACCATCCAAAAAAGCACAAAAAAATGCACAAACCTTATAAATTCATCTGCCAATCCCTGGAGATAGAGGGAAGTGAATTCGTTGTATTTCATAATTAATGGGAATATTTGTTCTTACTAATCAAGCCATAATACATGAAAAATTAATTAATTTTGTTAATTTTATTGCATTTTTAAAAAGTAACTTCTATGTGGCCAGCCCTGTACTTCGAGCCTGTGAGACGACGTAACAGACGACGTCCATCTTTAAGGCGGGGAACACTGTTGGAGGACCAACTTTGTGTGGGAAAGAGGGAGACAATTAGCGAAGGATCGTGTTGGTTGAGGCCCAGGTCCAACCCGGACTGTAGCACCATAAGAAAAAGAAGAAGACGGATCCCTGGAACGATGCTCCCCTTCCTTAGACTTTCTCCTACAGAGTTATTCTCTCTGAACACAATCGTCTTCAAAATAATGTCTAGATTCATCCAGAAGCTTCTTTAGACATGTCTCTCGTGTCCAACGAGGAAAATTCAAATTACTGAACTGGATTTTCTCTTCAGTTTGGTTGGACTTCGTTGAGGGTAACTCTGGCATCTTCTTGGCCAGACCGCCAAATAGTCCTCAAAGAAGTTGTTTTGAGGACGACTGTGTTCAGACAGTGTAACTCTGTGGAAGAGGGACGACTAGGGAACCAATTCAGCGACTGATTGGACACCCCCCGATAACCTACTCTTCCCGACTGCCCCGATCGGTTGCTCCCAATGAACCAGTCAACTTCTTGTAACATCATCACTTGCTTCTCAAATGAAATCCTTGCCAGTGGCATGTCCAAAGACGCCTTTAAAATCGTCGAAGATGTCCACCTCTCGGATGGACAAGAAAACTAAATGAATTCCAGCACAAGTCTCTCCGCAAAAAGATGCCGATCGCCTTATTAAATTCCACACTTGATGACCACTTATCCTTCCCTACGTCAATTACCCAACAACATCGTAGAATGCCCGTCATCTGCACCGCGTAACTGCGCAAAATTATCCCCCCTCCGTCACACAGTTCCAGTTAAGTAACTCGTAATCGATGTATTCCCGATCGAATCCGAGCACAAAGTCGTCCACTCAACGCTGTGGCCCAGAATACTCGTACCTCATCCAGCCGCGCCGTCGACGGAGTGAAGAAGTGAAGGAAAACTGTAAAGAATTATACCCCAGTGACAATCGAACCGCTACAGCGCTTCAGAATCCAATCAAATCCCAATAAATTGCTCCGAATACGTGCCGGCACACATCACGAGAGCATCAGTGCCCGTCGCATGTCAGGGAATACGTTCTTGTGTATCATCTCTTTGCCCATGAGTACAGTGTGTCCCATATATGGTGGAGTGGAGATTCGAGTACATCATCGGCGTCATCTTTTTGCAGCCGATTTGGACGGTAGCAGGCAGCGTGCTTGTCGTGAACAAATTGCTTAGCTCGCGTTCGCGCTTTCAGAACCCGTCGATGTGTGCAGGGCGAGGAGGGCGGCGAGGAGGGCTCCATCGCAGGCAATGATCGACCGAATGGAGCTACACATCGTTGGCTTCGTATTGGAAGTCGATTTGTTCTCCGTTCCATCTCTATGCTCGTCGGTCTATCTGCAGATTTGCACTCTCCTTCGTCGTCTGGTGAGCGCAGATGGGTGCCTTGTCATGCCGGGATATGCGGGTCAATAGGGCTTCACGGTTATTTCTTGTGGATCATCCTTTCTCTGGGCGGAGGCCGTTTATGGCGTGGCAGTGTGCACGAGACGACAGCTGCGTGGTGCGATGGGAAAAGACTTGACTTGGTTTACATACGTTATGACCATTTTCCGGTGGAAAAGCGAACGATTTTCCCGCCCAGGGGAAGGCATTTAATTAACAAAACAAGAGCAGCTACGGCTACGTGCTAACGTGTGACCGTCCTCGTTCGCTGGTTAATGACCCGTCTGGGCCGCCGCGATGAAAATGTATCTCATAAGCCAGTCGGGTTGCATCGCATAATTACGGCTTGCAGCGCTCGCCAGGTTCAGGTGTGAGAAGCGGCGGATAAAGGAAAACCCGATAACAGCTTATTCGGTTGCGTAATGCGACTGCAAAAGGACGTCTGTTGTAAACGCGTTTCTCGCTGTCTCTCGGTCTTAACGAGTAGATCGGGTATGGAAGAGGGAATGCATGTGAATTGATGTTGTAAGTGGGGGTTAATTGCGTTTTGTTGGAACGACGGGTTTTTTTTATTTTTTGTCGTCAATTGGGACAGCCCTTGAGGATGGCCTTTGATGGGAACAGAGCACACAGGGCAGTGCGTGGTTAGGAGGGGATCTGTTGGGCCTTTTCAAAAGTGCGTTAAAGTCTCACTCACCGTACGAGGTTTCTTGTGAACTGCGTCAGGGGACAGAGCAGTTTTTCCTCAAATTCTTGATGGATCTTGTGAACGGCCTTCCAGGGGCTTACAATGGAGCATCTTTTTATTTTCTGAGAACACACAGACATCCTCCCAGACTGGATAGCCGTGAAATCGCCTGGATTTCGATCGAATTCTTTGTTTTTTTTTACGTCTGGGACTTTTTTTTAATTGGAACTCAATTAATTCCGGATCAGATTTTAGACTCTGTGACAAGGTTGTGAATGAACGGACTTGAGGAGTTTAAATCGTCTGCTTTTTGTTCACAAAGTCAAGCGGCGGCCTGTTTGGGTTTCGGTAGAAGGGATTTCCCTTCTCTTGGCGGCTTTTTTGAGACCAAGGTGACCAAGGTTCTCAAAAAGGAGACTCAATGACGCCAGAGCCTGACAAGTTCAAAGCAGTTGGAGGATACTCTTCTCCCTCTCCTCGTCTAGGCAGCTTTTGCAAAAGTCATTGGAAGACACTACAAGTCGTCTAGCGTGAAGACCTATCCTTTAATCAATCATTGCAGCCATTTCCGATCTCTTGAGAGACAACAGATTCATTGAGTCATTGCCTGGGCCGGATTATTCTATTCGGGACGTGTGGCCTATATATCTATCCGATATTAGTTCTTTGAGTTGCTGTAGTCTAAAGCAGAGGTTTGTAAGGAGCTAATGGCACAGCTTCACCGCTGAATTCTCTTCGTAGAGGAAGTGGAGTGGCATGCCTTGGAAATCCTCTGAAATGTCCCTGTGGCCTGGCGTCCAACACAGGTATATGTTAAACTGTTCAGCAATTTTCTCAAGAGACGCACGACAATTAATGATCACTTTTGAGTTTGTAAAGATTAATTCTATCAAAACTGCCTAAATGTCGCTGAAAATCAAATATCTCGTGCGAAGGGATTGTTCTACTTAAGCCTGGGCAGTCGTTCGCTGATTATCATAACCTCCGCCTGAAACACACTGGGGTGACCAGGGAGTGAGGAAGCCGATGTTCCATCTACTGGACTCATCAATCGAACGCAAATCAGTACCAGTGCCTTTCAACCGTCATCTTCTTATTCAAAGAGGAAAGTAAGACCGAAACTCCCTTATCAAGATCAAAGGTGACTGGAGGTAGTTGACTTCAGCTGAAGTTCCACGAGACAGCAAGTAAGCTTCTGGTTTATCTGGTTCAAGAAAGCTTAGTTAGTCTTTTCATACAGATTAATATCCCGCCACAAACAAATTATACTAGAGGCACGATCATTTAGACGTCTGTACAACTGCTGTCGTACGCGAATGACATTAGTGTGATTGATCGAACACAAGGCATTGAAACGAAGCGGTTGAAATAAGCTTGTTAGCAGACGAGGGCAAAACGAAGTCATCTTGAAAGGACAGCACAATGCCTTGGTCACAATAGGCAGCTTTAATTTTTTTTTCGGACTATTTTTGAAGCACTACTGAAGTACTCAGACTCAAAACTGGTCCATTGTACTGCCAGGTAGTAACCTACTCCAGTGTCGCGCCATCCAGTCATTCAGCTGTAAGATAGTGAAGGTCTTGGTTTACTTCGGCTCCGAGATAAACATCAGTACAGGGATCAAACGTAGAAAAACTCTTGTCAATCCCTGTGTCCTTGAGCTCAAGAGGCAATTTTTCAATCGACACTTTTCTCGAAAGACCAAGCTGACTGTGCAAGTCCTGCTTCACGGTGCAGATGCATAGAAAGTGACAAAGAGAAGAAGAAGCTCTTAGTCTTTTCGAAAGAAAGTTATGCGTGCTTCCTTGAACCCTGTTTTGTGGTGATAGCGATTGAGAAGGAGATTCAATCAAGACAGCGTCATGCATCTAGATAGACATCTACAAATCCAACGCCTAAGGTGGCTAGACAATGTGAAACCCAAGGACAACTTAGTTGCGGCCCGAAGAATATTCTGAGTCTATGGGACTAGGCAACAGGGAATGTCCACGTTTAGGGTTGCATATGCAAGTGAATTTTTTAATGAACAGAAGTGGAAACAGAAAATGGTAGACAATTGGTGTAACTGGAGAGACTTGTTAGTTGATGCCTAGGTACACTCCGCGCCAGTTGAAGAAGAAAAACAAGACGAAGAAGTGAAAGAAAAAGAAGAACAAGGTAACAAGACGTCTTAAGGCACAGGCCTAGGATTTTTTGGAACACCGTTGGGGATTTCTTTGGCCCTTCGAGTGCCTAAGCCAATTTGCTCTAGACCTAGTCTGAGAAGAAGAATAATACTTCTGGACATAAATGGAAAATAAATTTGAAGTTCTGTGGACATGACAACCAAGAGACAACCATGCAAGAGATGAGATCTCTCTACGACCTATGCAGATGATGCAGCGATGAGAAGGAGGGAGAGATAATCCTTCACCACCTCGGCACCTGTGCAGCTCTAGAAGCGACCAGGAATACTAGGGAAATATTTTTCCAGCGGCCTAGAAGAACTGTCGGAAACCAATTTAATTTCCAAACAAGAATAAGTTCCTTGTATCCAAGGAGAGTACCAGAGAGAAGAAGCCTTATGAGACAACGCACTGAGTCTGAGTTGCTATGATTTGACGAATGAGGCACTGGTATCACAACTACCTGTTAGCGACTTCCCAATGAAACCAATCAGGGTCCAAGTGAGTCGTGGTCTTTTCCCGTGACAGTCATAATATAACCTTTACCATTCACGAATCAAAATGACCCAGAAAGCAGGCTCTTAAGGTCCAAAGATGACCATGAATGAAGGAATTTTGCCGCTGCCAATGTACCACATGGCTATAGTCCCATGAGACAGTCCATGGAGAGACCATCCTTCTCTTCAACCTTTGCCTTTACAGAAGCGTTTAGCGACGATCTTTTTCTTTTTTGTGTGGCGCTACAGTCTGGGTGGACCTGAGCATCAACCAACAGACCCCTCCAGCTACCACAGTCTCACTAGCTGCTTCCAATTCTGGAAGAGAAGGAGGTCCTTCTCTACTTGATAGCGCGTATATATAACAAGGACGTCTTCTATTGCGTTGTCCCAATGGTTTGGATTCGAAGACTCTTCCGTCCGGAGCTGTGTTGTCCATACGCTCTATATGGCTTAACCATCTCAAGCGTGTTATCCGTAGACACTCAATCCCGCGATCAGTAGACTTAAAAAACCACATCTTATCTTTTGATTCCATTTCAATCCCAGTTTGATGGCCAGGACCGACTTAGCAAAGTCCGCCCCAAATTAATGCAGAATTTCTGAAATTTTGCTAGACTTTTTCTTCCTCCAGCAAGGCCCCGTCTGACTCTAAAAATTTCCTAGCAGAAAATTCCCCTGAAAGGTTTACAAGCGAAGCCGCAGGCGGAGCCTCTTCATGCATACATCTACTCGCCAGTCTTGTCAAACGAGGCTAGAGAAGCTGTTCATGACAGAAGCAGACAGGCTTAGGCGGTCTTCAAGGTCTCAAACTCTCAGATTTTCAGGGTCTCAGAGTTTCAGATTCTCAGATTCTCAAGGACTCAGGCTCAGGGTCGCAGACTCTCAGGGTCTCAGGGTCTCAGGGTCTCAAGGTTTCAGGGTTTCAGGGTGTCAGAATCTCAGGGTCTCAGGTTCTCAGGGTCTCAGGATTTCAGGGTCTGAGGGTCTCAGGGTTTTAGGATCTCAAGATCTCAGGGTCTCAGGCAGTATTTCAGAGTCTTGGACAGGATCTCAGAGTCTCAGGATTTCAGGGTCTGAAGGTCTTAGGGTCTCAGGATCTCAGAGTCTCATTGTCTCAGGGTCTCAGGGTCTCAGGCCTCAGACTTTCAGGGTCTCAGGTTCTCAGGCTCTCATGGTCTCAGGGTTTCAGGGTCTCAGGGTCTCACGGTCTCAGGGTCTCAGGGTCTCAGGGTCTCAGGCAGTATCTCTAAGTCTCAGGCAAGATATCAGGGTCAGAGGGTTTCAGTATCTTAAAATCTCAGGATCTCCAGGTCTCGGGGTTCTTGCGTAATTTCAAAGAGACCTACGTGCCTGTACCCTATCTAGCACCCGCCTCAAATATTCTCTGCTCCCTAATTCTGTCTTCCAAGCAAAAGACGACGCAAATCATCTCCAGTCGCACCGAAATTATCTCCTCGGACAGTCTCAAGAAACCCCACCTCCACCATTCGTTGCCTCTACAAGTATTTCCCCATCCCAAGTCCCCCTCTGTCATTCCTGCTAATCACTTTGATATCAATCACAACAGAAACTATCGCTTGTTTTTCATCTTAACCATGATCAGACAGTTTTCGTCGGCAGCCAATTTCAGACAATAAAAGAGAAATCACTCTCAGCCAACGAGTGGACAAGCGGGGGAGGGGGAGTTTAAAGTCCATTCAACCATTCAACCGAACGAGTCACATCCACAAAAGATCACTTCCTCGAGAGTGGTCACTTCCACTTTGTCTAAGTACGCACTCGGTCCTATTGTCTGCGCCCCGTTCGGCTATTATTAGCCTCTTCGCTTCGTTCGGTTCGGTGTGCGACAGAGAAGGGGGCTGGGGGACTGAGACGTCAAGCGGAATTACCTCCATCAAAGCATAATTGAATGCAATCACGCATTCGTCAAGTGGGCGGCGCATGGGATACGCCCACTTGTGGGGAATTTCTCATTTCTTGCATCGCCACTGCCTTGCCGACGCAGAAACGAAACGATGGTTGATGGATGACGTTGGAGGTGAAACACGCGAGAGGAGGTCCGCGCGCGGTGACCTTCTTTTATGTGATCACTTGGCCCCCATCTCTGCGAGGCAGAAGTCAGATGTCGATGGTTATACAATTTTCCATCGGCATCTCGTTGGAATCTCGTCGTCGGTGTGCACATAAAACTGGTTCCCGCCTCGGGATCGGCACCAGCGGAGATGACCGAAGTGTGGGCAATGTGCTTTCCTTGTATTTGGGTCAGGAGATCATTAGAATCGCCGCGAAGACGAAGACCGTCATGTCAAGTCATGCCGTGCTGGGTGAAGGTGGCCCTGGACGGGGAATGAAAATGAAACCGACTGGTGGGCTTTCTTTTCTCCTCTGTTTTGTCAATCTCTGGTCTCTGACATTCTGGCTTAAGTTTAATGGTCTTGACGTAGACATTCATGTGCCAAGGTGGGGCCTGCAGTGTTGACGTCTTATGGCTGAGGTTTGACATTTGGCTTTCTTGTTGCCGCCGCGTTTCAATGGCCAGCAGAGAGATATGCTAATGACCCTCGTTTCGTGGTCGTGTTTACGACGGGACAGGTTATGAGTTCAGTGCATGTGAGTGTTCAGGAAGTGCCTAATGGAATCGAGAGGCATTTTGTGTGTGGTTTGAGTTTGATGAAACACGAAAGACGTCTTCTTCCGGGGTACAGTTTTTAATTTTAGATAAATACCGCTGCTTCTCATTAATGTCTAGCCTTGAAGAGCACACAAGGAAAGGCTTGAGAGAATGTGAACGAATTTCAGGCGGTTCTTGTTGGCAAAATGAAACTGTTTAGTCGTTCTCGGAAGTGGTGGTGAATTCGCTTGTGGCAACTGTCAAAAGACAGATGAACAAATGACAAACTTAACGGCAGTCATTCGTCAGAATTCGTCCAAAGAGTGATGCCGCTCCACTCAAGTGGTCTTGTGAACACACTCGTAAAAGATTAACACGTCGTCGGCGGTGTTCGGTGACACACGAGTGTGCGTAGAAGCGTCACCTTAGGTGGCATTTATGGCGCTGCGGGTGTGACATAAACTTTTGGACACAGGCACGATTTTTTATTTAACGGTACTCTAATAGAACCATAAACCACCGAGATTCGTGGTGTTCTTGCGAAGTTGATGAATTACCAACTTTTGTTCAAGATTCATTGACCTGTCACAGCGCACTGAGAGGAACTGATGGTGATTGGGACTGCTGCCAGCGACTGTGACAGCTGTCAGAGTGTGGTCAAATTTAAAGGGAATTCTTAATTGTCACCGGGTTTCGGTTCCTTGAACCGCATGTTGCCTTGGTTTACACATGCAGTTGAGTTTATTTTGAGGGCGTTTATTTTCGAGTATGTGCATTGGTTTACACAATTCTAGGGGTTTCCGTCGACGATCACTGGTTTACATGCGAAGTTGACTCGTTTCTAGGGGTTTCCATCGACGATCACTGGTTTACATGCGAAGTTGACTCGTTTCTAGGGGTTTTCGTCGACGATCACTGGTTTACATGCGAAGCTGATTCGTTTTTAGCGGTTTCCGTCGACGGGCAATGGTTTACATGCGAAGTTGACTCGTTTCTATGGGTTTTCGTCGACGATCACTGGTTTACATGCGAAGTTGACTCGTTTCTAGGGGTTTTCGTCGACGATCACTGGTTTACATGCGAAGTTGACTCGTTTCTAGGGGTTTTCGTCGACGATCACTGGTTTACATGCGAAGTTGACTCGTTTCTATGGGTTTTCGTCGACGATCACTGGTTTACATGCGAAGCTGACTCGTTTCTAGGGGTTTCCCTCGACGATCACTGGTTTACATGCGAAGTTGACTCGTTTCTAGGGGTTTTCGTCGACGATCACTGGTTAACATGCGAAGTTGACTCGTTTCTAGGGGTTTCCGTCGACGATCACTGGTTTACATGCGAAGTTGACTCGTTTCTAGGGGTTTTCGTCGACGATCACTGGTTTACATGCGAAGTTGACTCGTTTCTAGGGGTTTCCCTCGACGATCACTGGTTTACATGCGAAGTTGACTCGTTTCTATGGGTTTTCGTCGACGATCACTGGTTTACATGCGAAGCTGACTCGTTTCTAGCGGTTTCCGTCGACGATCACTGGTTTACATGCGAAGTTGACTCGTTTCTATGGGTTTTCGTCGACGATCACTGGTTTACATGCGAAGTTGACTCGTTTCTAGGGGTTTTCGTCGACGATCACTGGTCTACATGCGAAGTTGACTCGTTTCTAGGGGTTTTCGTCGCCGATCACTGGTTTACATGCGAAGTTGACTCGTTTCTATGGGTTTCCGTCGACGATCACTGGTTTACATGCGAAGTTGACTCGTTTCTAGGGGTTTTCGTCGACGATCACTGGTTTACATGCGAAGTTGACTCGTTTCTAGGGGTTTTCGTCGACGATCACTGGTTTACATGCTAAGTTGACTCGTTTCTAGGGGTTTCCCTCGACGATCACTGGTTTACATGAGAAGTTGACTCGTTTCTATGGGTTTTCGTCGACGATCACTGGTTTACATGCGAAGCTGACTCGTTTCTAGCGGTTTCCGTCGACGATCACTGGTTTACATGCGAAGTTGACTCGTTTCTATGGGTTTTCGTCGACGATCACTGGTTTACATGCGAAGCTGACTCGTTTCTAGCGGTTTCCGTCGACGATCACTGGTTTACATGCGAAGTTGACTCGTTTCTATGGGTTTTCGTCGACGATCACTGGTTTACATGCGAAGCTGACTCGTTTCTAGCGGTTTCCGTCGACGATCACTGGTTTACATGCGAAGTTGACTCGTTTCTAGGGGTTTTCGTCAACGTGCACTGGTATACATGCGAAGTTGACTCGTTTCTAGGGGTTTTTGTCGACGTGCACTGGTATACATGCGAAGTTGACTCGTTTCTAGGGGTTTTCGTCGACGATCACTGGTTTACATGCGAAGTTGACTCGTTTCTAGGGGTTTCCGTCGACGATCACTGGTTTACATGCGAAGTTGACTCGTTTCTAGGGGTTTTCGTCGACGATCACTGGTTTACATGCGAAGTTGACTCGTTTCTAGGGGTTTTCGTCGACGATCACTGGTTTACATGCGAAGTTGACTCGTTTCTAGGGGTTTCCGTCGACGATCACTGGTTTACATGCGAAGTTGACTCGTTTCTAGGGGTTTCCTTCGACGATCACTGGTTTACATGAGAAGTTGACTCGTTTCTATGGGTTTTCGTCGACGATCACTGGTTTACATGCGAAGCTGACTCGTTTCTAGCGGTTTCCGTCGACGATCACTGGTTTACATGCGAAGTTGACTCGTTTCTATGGGTTTTCGTCGACGATCACTGGTTTACATGCGAAGCTGACTCGTTTCTAGCGGTTTCCGTCGACGATCACTGGTTTACATGCGAAGTTGACTCGTTTCTATGGGTTTTCGTCGACGATCACTGGTTTACATGCGAAGTTGACTCGTTTCTAGGGGTTTCCCTCGACGATCACTGGTTTACATGCGAAGTTGACTCGTTTCTAGGGGTTTCCCTCGACGATCACTGGTTTACATGCGAAGTTGACTTGTTTCTAGGGGTTTTCGTCGACGTGCACTGGTATACATGCGAAGTTGACTCGTTTCTAGGGGTTTTCGTCGACGATCACTGGTTTACATGCGAAGTTGACTCGTTTCTAGGGGTTTCCGTCGACGATCACTGGTTTACATGCGAAGTTGACTCGTTTCTAGGGGTTTTCGTCGACGATCACTGGTTTACATGCGAAGTTGACTCGTTTCTAGGGGTTTTCGTCGACGATCACTGGTTTACATGCTAAGTTGACTCGTTTCTAGGGGTTTCCCTCGACGATCACTGGTTTACATGAGAAGTTGACTCGTTTCTATGGGTTTTCGTCGACGATCACTGGTTTACATGCGAAGCTGACTCGTTTCTAGCGGTTTCCGTCGACGATCACTGGTTTACATGCGAAGTTGACTCGTTTCTATGGGTTTTCGTCGACGATCACTGGTTTACATGCGAAGTTGACTCGTTTCTAGGGGTTTCCCTCGACGATCACTGGTTTACATGCGAAGTTGACTCGTTTCTAGGGGTTTCCCTCGACGATCACTGGTTTACATGCGAAGTTGACTCGTTTCTAGGGGTTTCCGTCGACGATCACTGGTTTACATGCGAAGTTGACTCGTTTCTAGGGGTTTCCCTCGACGATCACTGGTTTACATGCGAAGTTGACTCGTTTCTAGGGGTTTTCGTCGACGATCACTGGTTTACATGCGAAGCTGACTCGTTTTTAGCGGTTTCCGTCGACGGGCAATGGTTTACATGCGAAGTTGACTCGTTTCTAGGGCTTTTCGGGTTGCACCCTTCATCACATTTTGAACCAGAAACGAGGACAGGAATTTTAGTTCCGCAAGAAGAACTGGTCGCTCGGTATAAAACGGATATGTTCGTCGACTTCTAGGCTGTGAGTCGATCCCAGACATACAATCTCTCATTTTCACGACACCACCTCTCTCGCGCGGAGGCTGAGGCTGCGGATCCTTTCACTGCTTAAAAACCGCGGACAGCACGAATGGTTGATGTACAAACAAGAGCCAAGTCCATCCTCTGCTGTGGAGCATAACAACTGGTGCACCGGCTAAGAGAGTCTTCAAATTTAAGCTTTTTGGGTCGAGAAGAGAAGAGCACTTCTTTTTCTTCCTCAGGTGCCCCAGTCTGGGGATGACTTGACACCAACAAGCCTCTCCAGCTGACACAACGTGTAATCAGCTACCTCCAATTACGCCCGCTAAGTCGGCTAAGGGTTCTTCTCCACTTGTGTGCGTCATCGGTTTCGTGGGCGTCGTTTATTGCGTTGTCCCACGGGAAGCGAAGTTGAAGACTCTATGGACTGGAGCAGCGTTGTCCAAGTGCTCTACATCCAACGTAGGCGATGAATTCGTAGACGCCTGACTAGGCTCATGTCACTACGCCTCGCTAGACTTGTTCTTCTTCATCTTGTGTCGCTAAAGTCTGGGGTGGCCCTGGACCTCAACCAACAAACCTCGCCTGCTAGGACGATCTCTTGCTAGCTGTCGCCAATTGCGCCCACCAAGTTGGTTGAGGTCCCTCTCCAATTGGATGAGCCACCTATGACGTGTTATTGTACTTGGCTTAGCCATCCTTTATTCCGTAGACTCCTGGCTAGACTCATGAAACTGTACTGCCCGTACTGGTTGTGGTTGAATCTTCTTACCCAAATGCCATCAAAGCCAGAGGCACTAAACATTTGAATACCACACGTCTGGGTGCGGACGTGGTCGTGGATGCAAGACAACTTAGTTTTGATGTCTGGAAGCAGCGTCCCCGGGACCGTCGAGGATGGAAGGCAGCTGAGGCCCAGGCCCTCAAAGAATGACTGGACTGAGAAGTACGAAAGTAGAGACTGCCTCGTTTCTTTAAAAGCCCGCAAATCTTCTGGAACAGGGTGAGTCGTGAACAAAAGATTTGAGGTCCACCCTGAACTTACGCCGAGTTTGGTTAAAACAAGTCGAAGTTGAGCTCCCAACAGAACTCAGAAGTGAGACCGAAACCGAGGGCATAGAGGAAATCTAAGCCGTAACCACCACATTCCTCTTAAATTCCTCAACGCCTTGCCGTCCCCCTTACACTGATCTAACGACACCTTCCACCCCCTCGCATCAAATGAACCACCATCACTCACATGGTGTACAGTGGTTTGTGCCAAGTTAACACTTGCCCCGTCTAACCAGATTGAAAACCGCTCATGGAATTCGAAACACTCGTCAAATATCAGCCACTTCACACAGTCACCCCGCGTCGCCTCGCGTCGAGAATCGCGCTCCCATCACCATCATCGATCGATTGAGTTCAGCGCGCGCGACGTCAGCGTCTCTTTTCGGTCAAAAGCAGCGCGAGCGCTAAAGAGCACTGAAATCTGCAAAATTGCAAGCCTCCCTCCGAAGACCGCACAACAGGTTTGTGGAGCTCGTGCATTTCGCGAGAAAACCTCCACGGTGGAGCCACCAGCCAGCGACAACGGCACCGACGCGACGACAGCCCGACAAGGCGAAGAAACATGTTAGCCTTTAAGTGAGATCAGCACGAGATGCGGACTAGACATTCCGGTTTCCCGCATCCAATTCCAATTCACTGGTGGCTTAAGTTTGTCATTCAAAGTGCGCGCCAGCGGGGCACCGTCACTGCCAGCGGCCAATTGAATGTCTAGTGCGCGGAGATTAATAATGGATTCGTTCGGGTGTCCAGTCCATTGTTCCGAATTTCTCCCGCCCTGAAGATGGGTTCCTTGGCGAACACCAGCGCAATTGGCGACGGCTTAATTGCTTGCGCCTCCTCGCTGATGGTTGGGCACGACGACGTTGTCGCCGGCTCACGGTTACTGTGCACAGCACTGGTGACCCAGTTAGACGCAAGTGGAACGGATTTCGTTGAAATAAAGTGGAAAACGAACAAAAAAACAGCAGAAAGCAGTAACGACTAATGGAACGGTTGGGGCTGCACCTCTAGGCATTGTGACGGACAAGAGATAATGGGTGACTGGCTGGGGAATTCGCTGAGCCCATCGAACGGTCGGTGCGCGCCACGCGGGCGCTGCTGAATGGAGCGGAGTGTGAGAAAATGAGTGAAATCCAAGTGGTTCTTGGAATCTGGAGTTGGACGGAGAATCGGCCGGTGCTTGGGGGGTGTTATGAAAGACATGGTCTGCGGGTGATGTCAGACTTTGTAATCCGGTGTGGTATTTGGACAATGAAGCTGTGGATGGTTGGAGTGGGGGGAGGAGTTTGGATTGTGGTGGTGCTATTGACGAGGTTCACAGGTTCCCTGTGGTCAGAGGGTGGGTTCATGGGTTCTTCTAGCTCTGACGCTGACAATCCTCAGTCTGCGACATTGTAGGGAGTTTTGACACTGCCAATCTTCACTGGTTCCTGGTGATCTTTGGTGACAGTTCTGGCAGCACTGACATCTCTGGCATCACTGACATGTCTGGCAACACAGACGTTTTTAGAGAACTTTGCGGTAGGCAGCACTGACAGCATTGGCCTATCTGGCAGTACTAAAGTTCTTCGAGAAATTCGGTGTAGGTAGCACTGACTGCATTGACATGCCTGGGAGTACTGGGAGCACTGGCATTTCTGGCAGCACTGGCATTTCTGGCAGCACTGAAGTTCTTAGAGAAATTTTCTGTAGGAGCACTAACGGCACTGCCAAAGCTGTCAGCGCTGATAGCTTTCTCACCACCGACATTTCAGGCAGCACTGAAGTTCGTAGAAAAAAATTGCTGAATGCAGCACTGACGGCACTGACGGCACTGACAGAACCGCGATCCTTTCCGCGTTTCCGAGCTCTGGAGAAATCCTTCGGGGATTGATTGGAATTTGCCCTCTACGCTAAAGCCTAGCTTTGGAGCTGGGCAAGAAATTCGTTGATCTTCGATTAGAGATGATCGCTAAAATGGGCTTCAGACTTCAAATTGAATTTATGGATAAGAGCCCCTGACCTGTTTACATTCGTTGAATGGACTGATGTGGGCTTGGGTTTGAGAGTATTCTAGAGGCGATAGGTTGCTGCAAGTGGATCAAGAAGTCCTTGGTCCTTTCGATAAAAGTTCTGCGTGCTATCTTTGATCATGTTTGCTTTGATGGCGACTGGAGGAGAAGACCTACAGGTACGATCTATATGAGCTGTACAGCGACATGAGTCTAGCCATTCGTCTACGGATCCAACGCCTAAGTTGGCGTTGGGCGTGTAGAGACAACCTGGCTTCGGCCAGAAAAACTGTCGACTCAGAGCCTATGGGACAAGGCAACAGAGGGCGTCTGCGATAAGCGCACACAAGTGAAGAAGGACTTTAAGCAAGACCTTGTGCGGAATTGGAGGCAGCTAGTAAGGTAACGAGTTCTTCTCATAGTCCACCTCTTCGTTGTGTATTCCTCTTGAATCTTGCATCATCGGGACATCGGACTCAAGACAGACGCGGAAAAAAATGCAAAAGTCCCGGATCGGATTCGGATCCCGGATACCCGGGACAGAGGCACGAGATTTCCGCGTCTGTCTTGAGTCCGATGTCCCGATGATCCGGGACTTTAGCATTTTTTCCGCGTCTGTCTTGAGTGAGGTACCTCAATCAACTTGTTGTCCGAAACTGGACACAGCTGGCAAAGGATCGTGGTGACTGTAACCACAGGCTTGTATTTTGATGCCCAGGTCTAGGCCTGTCTGTAGCGCTGTACAGAGAATAAGATGGAGGTGCTCGCAAGACCCATTCAGACCTTAGCTCGACGCGTAGCTCTAAGAGAGTCTTCCGAAGCCGCTTTCCCGGTTCCAACTGACAGCATCTTGGGTCTTCCAAAGTTCTTTTGGATTCTCAAGATCAAGGTCTTGGTTTTGTGCGCAAAACTTGTTGATGAACTGGGAGAACTACTGCAAATCGTTGAGTTGATAGGACGGTTTTCAGGCCGACGCCGGACTCTAGCGCCGTTTGGAAAAAGAGAAGAAGGTTGTCGTATGACTCATTTAGACCTTAATTCGACGCTGAACACTAAGACTGCTTTCAGAAGGCATTTCCTCGTTTCTAACTGACAGTAACATGGGTCTTGCAGAGGTCCATTGGAACAAGAGTTCAAAACTCTTAGTTTGAAGCGTAAAACTTGTTGATGAAGTGGCGAAATTCCTGCAAAAAGTTGAAATCATGAGACAGTTGTCGGGGCTTCAATTTCAGTTCAGAGATATCGAAACATCGTCAAGAAAACCTCTCTGCCGTGGGATGAGGGATGTAACTCTCGAAATTCAAAACATTTAAAACTATGTCCGTCGAGGGACTACGTCAGTACAATGGACCAGTTTTTGAGTCTGAGTGCTCCAGTGTAGTGTTACAAAAACCTCCGCCAAAAAAAAACAAAAAACGTCCGTCGAGGTTGACGGTTAGTCTTTCCCAACCTGAGACGCAACAACTTGTCCTGAGACGTGGTCAAACTGACCTCTCTGTGGCGGCATGAGGCAAGGAACTCCCGAAATTCCTCTGACCAAAGAACAAACCTCCATCGAGTGTGACCATTTGCTCTTCCCAACCAAATGCCTGCGAGTGAATCCAGACCAGAACACATCTCCGCACATTTTCCCAAAAATCCACCAGAGTTCGCCGCCGCCCAAAGTCTGCCACTCTAGACACCAACCACTTCTCTTCACTCCACATCCGTTTCCATGGCGAAATAAATGTTCTCAACTATCCCGTTGATTGTTGATAAACTCCACCTCCATGATGCATCCTCTACAGAGTTTGCCACTCGCAAAACCATTAATCTCCTCTAAGACACACACGTGTGAGCAGATAGCGCGAGAGAGAGAGAAAGAGATCCAGCACGTCAGAGACTTCCTCGTCGCACAGAATGCGGTCACCTTGGATTCGATGTTCCACTTTATGGCCAAAAAAGGAAGAGGAAGAACAAGAGGATGTGTGAACACTCGGGCAGAGCTAGTGAACTTGAATCACCAGCGTCTTTCGTGTGCGTTTGCTTGTGCGGCACACTCGTGAGAGACTTTCCACGAGAGTGGCAGAAGAAGACGATGAAAGGAATGGAATTGTGGGTTAACTGAGCATAACGGCATTGGGAGTTGGATACCTTGAAATCTAGTGTGGAGCCGGGACGGTGGATGAGCGAACAGGTTTGCGATTGTGATAAATGAGCCCGACTGGGGGTAGATGGCATTGTAACTTATGGACTCGTGGGCAGAACTAACTGAACACTTGACCGAAGCCAGTGAGTGGATCGATTGAGATTCAGTGGGACTTGGGACCCTTGCAGGTAGTTGCCTGATGGATTAAGTCATGGAGTGGGGTGGAGGTCTGAGGGGGGTTTGAAACCACACCGACTCGTGCTTCATATATGTAGTGATCAAAGCGAGAGAGAGAGAGAGTGGACGGGGCTGACGCAATCGTGACCTTCAATTCGATAGAAGCAGCTGATTAGGCTCAGTTTCGGGATGGATCTGTTTGGGTATGGTATCGGAGGCTTGTCTGGCGATTTTTCAACACCTGGCCGTATCGCTCGGAAAACCCACAAGAGTCTAGAAGAACTGAAGATCAGTCCCCCGGAGGATCACTTGAGCTTCTTCGTCTTCTTCATGCGGCGCTAAAGTCCCGGGTGGAGTAAGGCTTCCGCAAACAAGCCCCTCCAGCCACGATCCATTGCTGGTTGTCTCCAGTTTCGCACACCAATGTCCTTCTGTCCTTGTATGCACCACCTTTTGAGACTGCTGCGCCACCTTGTGTGGAGAAGTAGGGCCCATGTACTTTCCTACTCTGAGTCAAACTTGGAGGGCGCAGGGATGTCAAAAGCGTCCTAAAAAATTACGTATGGCACAGTTGAGGAGCGACTCTAAGGTTATGACTCGGTCTCCTAATGACTGCAGCGCCACCTAGGACCCATTAACATCCGTACCGCGAAACAAACTCTCAAGGACGCATGTAAGATGAATGCGTCCTAAGAAAAGGCGTGTATCATGGCTGATAGGAGACTATTGGTTTACGATAAGGTCCCATGAAGACTGCAGCGCCACCTTGTGTGGAGATGTAGGGCCCGTGCACATTCGTACCCCGAGACAAACTTGGAGAGCGCAGGGATGTCAAAGGCGTCCTAAAAAAAATTACGTGTGGCACAGTTGACAGTTGACTGACGACTGTAGCGCCACCTATGCTCTATGAACATCCGTACCGCGAGACAACCTCTGAAGGTCGCACGGAAGATGAAGGCTTCCTAAGAAATGACGCGTGACCCGGTTCACGAGAGACTATTGTTTTACGGCTAAGTCCCCTGAAGACTATAACGCCATCTAGTGAGAATGCAGCGCCACCACTGGACCATGTACATCCGTACAGTCAGACAAACCTCTGAAAAGTGCACTGAAGATGAAGGCGTTCTAAGAAAAGACGCGTATCACAGCTGATAGGAGACTAATGGTTTACGATTAGGTCCCGTGAAGACCGCAGCGCCATCTTGTGTTGAGATGTAGGGCCCATGCACATCCGTGTCCCGAGGTCAAGGCGCAAGGAGGTCAAAGGCATCCTAAGAAATGACGCGTGGCACGGTTGACGAGAGAATCTAATTTTATGACTAGGACCCTTGACGACTGCAGCACCACCTATGCTCTATAAACATCCGTACCGCGAGACAACCTCTGAAGGTCGCACGGAAGATGAAGGCGTCCCAAGAAATGACGCGTGGTACAGCCGACAGGAGACCATTGGCTTAGGACTCGGTCCCCCGACGACTGCAGGGCCACCTTGGGAGAAAAAAGTAGGTCCCGTGGCATCAGTCCCACGAACCAAGCACCGAAGTATGTCTTGACTCAGGTGGAGGTTAGGCCAGTGGAGAGAACTCCTGGAATCAGAGAGCTGAGGCCTTTACCTTGACCAAGTCATAGTCAAGAGGCCTTGACAGAGCCATCAACCGAGTCGAAGATTTGTTACCCAAATCAAGGCCAAAGTCAAGCTTCTTCTTCATCCTCTGATGGCGCTATAGAGCGGGATGGACCAGGGCCTCAGCCAGCAATCGTCGCCAACTGACACGATCATTACTCAGCTGCTTCCAATGACGCGCGCCAATTTAGCAGAGGTCCTCACTCACGCCTGAGACGGAATAAATCCAAAAAGGCACTAAAATGCTGTTCAAGTCAGTGTACGCTTTTCCGGATTCCCGGACGGTTGCCTTGAGGGGATCGTCTCTTCCCTTCTTCCACAAGATGGAAGTCTTGAGCTGGCACGAGTTGATCTGCACGAATGAAGAGGAACGCACGCCGGAGAGGTGGACAGTGAGTAGAACTGGAAATCTCTGCTTTGCATCGATCAATCCTGCACACCGCCTCAATCCAAGTTGATCTCCGATAGATCAGTGAAGCCACTCTTACGACGCCATGATCCATGATCTCATCTGCACCTCGTCCAACTTTGGTCGGTTGCAAAACAGAGGAGAAAACTCTTGTAACGTCGCATTCCCCGATGTAACGGCAAAAAAAATCACTCACTCACTTTCCATTCCACACCACACGACCAGGGCGTCATAGAGGCATTCAACGAGACCCCCATCGCCACTCCCCCTCCTCCCCTCCACACACACGGGCACACATCTCAGATCTCGGGTTGCACTGGACAACCTCCGTGCGCGAACGCAGCAGACGGTGAAAACAGCTTTCGTACATCAGATGCAGCCCCAGCTCCAGAGACGGCCTGGGGCGGCGCGAGGGAGCTCGCGCTGGGGCTTGCATAAGCCCAGCCTCAGCATAAATAATCATTCGAACGACTTAATTAGAGATGCAATGGCCAAACATGGTCAGTTCGGCTTTGCTGGCTTGCGCCGATGTGGCAGGTAGCCTGGCTTCATGGTGAGCGTGTGTGTGGATGACAGGCCAGCAATAACGAGCACAAAGCTAGCTGCAGCTGCATCTGGGAGCCGTTGCATTGGAAGCACAGATGCGGATAATTATTGACTGCGATCCGCTTCCTGGATTGCGACGGGTATGCCGGGTCCAACGTCTGCTGCCCTTTTCCAGCATCGACGGCGGCTCCTGACATTTGCCGGCGCACAAGCGTGACCCCCTTCGGGGGAGCGCAGTGAATGTCAACCAGTTTAATTATCGGATCCGCAGCGAGCTGACTGACGGATCTGTCAGTGGGCCGTAGAAGGAAATTCCCGACCGGTGTTGTCGCAAGAGTTGCACAATCCCAGCGCAAGAATCCGAACACACGCTGATGGGCAGGTGACATGCGGAATGTCAATCCGAGTGGAATTGACTGGCGGAGCACCGAAGAGGGACTGTGTCACGCATACAAAGTTGACGTCGTCGCTTGCGATTGAGTCACAAGCATCGATCACACGGGGACACGGTGCAGTTGCACAAGGAGGAGTGGCGACCGAACCGAACACGGGAGCGTTGAGAAGATGTAAGCGCGCTTGGTATGCCTTAAGAGGCGTCGCAAGGCGATCGAAGTGAGTGGCGTGCTGTAAGACTTGGCAAACGCAAGGTCGTCAGCGAACTGGGTTAACTGAGGCATGTTTGGATGAAGTGGGTGACAAGGTGTCGTGACGGTGAGGGGCAACTCCATTCACTTCTTCGGGTGACAAGTGGAGTCAGTTGGAGGGGGGATCTGCTAGAAGGTGTCTTCGGTCCTCTTGAGGGCGAGGGTGGAAATTTGATTTGAGGTGGGGGCTGTTTTCCTTTTTAAAGTAGAGGTCCGCTACATACGACACTCCTTAAGGCTGAAGTCCAAGTTTCTAGATGATCCCTACTGCCAACGATGATAGAGACCGAGTAGACCATGTGTGGACTTTATAGCCCCGATCCGAAGTGAGTTGAGGCGCCAGTCAGTGAGACAAGGTAGCAGAGGACCATGACCATGACCAAGGTGACGCACAGAAGTTAATTCAGAGCTCAAGCACATTAGTCGAGGAGTTGAAGAGGCTTCTTGAGTAAGGCTTAGGTTTAGCGTGTGTCTTTGGAGGAGAAGTGGAATTTGTGGACAACGTAGAGCGAATGGAAGAGTCTTTAACCTCCAGGAGGAGGAACAACGCACCAGATTACGACTGCAACTAGAGAGGCACACGGAAGATGAAGTCGTTCTAAGAAATGACGTGTGGCACAGCTGACGAGAGACTATTGGTCTGTGACTAGGTCTCACGAAGACTGCAGCGCCACCTTGTGAGCAGAAGGAGAGACAAACTCTGAAAGTCGCACGGAAGACAAAGAGGTCCCAAGAAATGACACGTGGCACAGCTGATGGGAGTCTATTGGATTACGACTAGGTCCCACGAAAACTACAGCGCCACCTTGTGAGGAGATATAGAGCCCATGTACATCCGTACCGCGAGACAAAGTCTGAAGGTCGCGCGGAAGATGAAGGCGTCCTAAGAAATGACGCGTGGCACAGCTGAGAAAAGGTTATTGGTCTGCGACTAGATCTCACGAAGACTGCAGCGCCACCTTGTGAGGAGATGTTGGGCCCATTTACATCCGCATCGCGAGACAAACTCTGAAGACCGCACGAAAGACGAAGATGTCCTAAGAAATGATGGGTGACACAGCCGACAGGAGATCGTTGGTTAAGGACTCGGTCCTCCGACGACTGCAGCGCCACCTAGGGCCCATTCACATGCTTATCGCGAGGCAAACTCAGACGGGCGCCCTAAGAAAAGACGCATGCCACAGTTGGCAAGAGATTAGTTAGGAACTAGGCCTCAAACGACTACAGCGCCACCTTGTGACGGGGTGTACCCCGAGACAAACTCTGAAGGCCCCACGGAAAACAAATGCCGCGTTGCACAGCCGACAGGAGACCATTGGATAATGACTCAGTCCCCGACGACTGCAGCGCCACCTTGGGAGAAAAAGTAAGGCCCGTGGCGTCCGTCCCACGAACCAAGCACTGAAGTATGTCTTGGCTCAGGTGGAGGTTAGGCCAGTGGATAGAACTCCTGGAATCAGAGAGCTAAGGCCTTTACCTTGACCAAGTCATAGTCAAGAGGCCTTGACTGAGCCAACAGCCGATTCGAAGATCTTCTCTGAGAAATGAGTTGTGACCCAAATAAAGGCGAAAGTCAAGTCGAGTTCGCTCAGAAGTCAATTACTCTCATTTCAATCCACATTTCCCCAGAAGGACATGCAAACTCCACTTCCCCTTCGACTGCTTCCGAAGCAAACACAACCAAGAATTCGCCCATTTCTCGACGACCCTTCCTCTCATTGGTTATGCAAGTCAATCTCGGGCGCAATTACCTCATCCAAGAGGGCATCATTTCAGTGGACGACTTCTCAGAAAAGTCCCCCCCCCCCCTTCACCGGTCACATGCTCATTCTGCATAGTCACTGGCCACGAGAACATGGCCAAATGGTAATTGCGTCATCCAGCGTCTCTGTCGTTTCCCCTGGAGTCACTAGCTCCGGCTAATTGCCTTTGCGGCATCAAAGGCACACCAGCAGCAGCGCGGGCACCACCTGAACGTACCTCGGGAACGTTTAACGAGACAATTGCTTCTTTATCGCAAGCCCGCGGTGGCAATCTCCTGAGATGGCTCCACAAACACCACCACCATGTCAAAATCACGGTCTTTTGCCAAGCGCCCCCCGTCCGAGACATTGGTGTCATGATGCATGCCATCGCATAGCGGTGGGAACAGCGTCGTCCTGCATTCCTCCAGAAACAATGGCCGAGTACACAGCGCATAAGTGATGGTTATGTTGACACGGATAGTCGTTCCCTTCCGCTCAGACGCTTATGATAATTTGATTGCGCCCCGTGCACCGCCTGGGAACGGTGGCGGGGGTCTTTTGTTTTCCTGAGGGCGTTTAGGTATGTAAATTAATTACCAGCAGACGAGAGTGAGCGAGTCAAGGCTTGGTTGGGGCGATTGGTGAGCAGATTACATGAGAATCTCTGGGAAAGGCTGTTGGTGTCGGCTTTGAACTGGTTTTGGAACTTTCTCTCGGGGCTACTTGGGGTTTGAGGTGCGTTTTGTCGCGTTGTTTTGTTTTGGGAAAGCCTAACGAGGCCGACAAATGAAATATGGGCGAGTGAATGATGAGTATCCGGTGGTGGATCCGATGGCGTAGGCTTGCTTCTCACAGCCGGTGACTAAGGCAGTGACGAACTGGAGACTGGACTTTGGTCAAAAAGAAGGGCGGATGGGATCACACGCCTCTGCGAGTTCTCTGAAAAGATTCTCAGGAGTCCGATGAAACCGCCAGAGCTGAGAAACTATGGAAAAAACTGAGAACAGTGATCGAAAGACGATCACTTGGCGGATGAAAAGATCGCGTCCTGCACTCACAAACGATCTAGCAGCTGGGGGAACGTCTAAAACGTGGCTTGCGTCTTGATTCCCTTTATTGAGCGACTTGAAGCAGATTGTCCAAGCCCAAGACTTCACAGCGCAGTCTTGACCAGTCTGGGACTTGTCCAACCCCAAGATTTCACAGCGCAGTCTTGGCTAGTTTGGGACTTGTCTCGTACCACCAGCTGATGATCTTATTGATGATCACCACAGCATGGCAACGAAAGGGCGGAATTCTCTGCAAACCGTGGACCATACCCCTTCCTTGGTATCTCTCCCGTCGTGTAGAGATCTCTTCCGTGTCTCCACTGCGACAGCCAGTACCCCCTAACATTCTTCTGACCACTGCCTGATCACACATCAAAATATTTCCCCTCACCAATACTCACCACAAACAATTTTCTTCTTTTCTCTTGCAGCGCCACCAATCATCGATGTAGACAGCAACACAACCAAAAACCCGATAAATTACACACAATCCAATGCAACAACCCACCACCATGGATGACTACATCACAGTGGTTGAGGTCGACGATCCGACGTCCAAAGACACAAACCACACACAGCGCCATCAAGCTGTGAAGCGAAACAACTCCATCCAAGACTCATCGTTCATCACAGTTCTGTCGATCAACGATGTTCCACCGCCGCCCATGACCACGTCCGTTGTTCACACGAGTGCCGTCACAGACAGTGGCTCCGCGGGGGAGTCGGAGGATATCGAAATCGTTCATGTTTATCGATTACCAGGCGAGCGTCTGGGTTTTGGTCTGAAATTCCAAGGCGGCACGCGCAGCAGCGAGAAGGTGCAACGCTTGTTCATACAGTCATGCGCCAAAGACAGCCCGGCCTCGCGGGTTGAGGCCAGTTGGGGATACCTCCGCGAGGGGGACGAGATCGTGAGCATCGACGGCAAGGCGGTGTGTGAGATGACGCGCATCGATTGCGTGCGTTGCTTGAAGGATAACGTTGCCATCAAGCTGTTGGTGCGCAACGGCTATGGCCAACTGCCAGCAGGTGATGGCAGCAGCGAGGAGGAGGCCAGGAGCACGAAACAGAGCCCACCGCCACCGCCGCCGGTCCCACCGAGGAAGCTGATCAAGCGGAGGCAGATGAAGGACGGCAAGATGGCGACAGTGGATGACAAGCCTTTCACACCACCGCCGGACGCGGAGTACTACATCAACCTGTTCTCGGACGAGAACTCCCTGAGGGCGGCCGGCTCCGAGAGCGACGACACCGCCAGCACCATCTCGACCATATCGACGGTGGTCGACAAGTTTTCCATTGGATCCAACTACTCGTCGGAGACGGACCTGTCCAGCTATGCCGGCATCAATGGGACGTCTGTCATGAACAAGGTCGAGTTGGCCAAGGTCCTGAAGCCGTTCACGATGTTGGAGAAGGAGTTCAAGGTCACAGAGGCTGTGACGAAGGGTGACGACGCGGTCAAGAAGACCCCAGCCCCACCGGCGAATAACTACGAAAACGTAGAGCTGAAGGTGGAGAAGATGAACGTGTACGAAAACGTGGAGCTGAAGCCGGCAAAGATTGACAAACTTGAGTCGAATGCAGACGCAGCACCCAAGCCGAAGCCCAGACAGACAACCGTCACTGAGCCGAAGAAGCGCTCGATCATACCCACGCCGAGGAAAATGAACGGCGTCAAGGCAGACCCCCAGGAGCCACTGGAGTCCCCCAAGTCCGAGGACAAACTGATTACAAAGATCCCCAAGGCGATAGCCGCCGTGTTCGGATCATCCGCCTCGCCCAAGGCGATGGAGCGGTCCAAGACCGAAAGCGAGCTCAAACTGAACCATAACTCCAAGAGCACCAACGACCTGAGGAAGCAGTGCGAGTTGTTCCTCGAATCAGAGGTCAGGAGTTCCCTGGAGAACCTCTCAATCGACAAACAGGCGGAGGACGCCAATGCCGTCAAATCCCGAATCCCCGTCGTGCTTATCCCGAAGAAATCCCACGAAGCACCAGTCGAGCTTCCCCCCAAGATCGAGACGATAGTCATCAAGCCACGCACCATGGTACAGAAGCAGAAGTCCGAGACGGACCTCAAACTGACGTCCTACCGCCCCAAGGACCAGCGTCCCACCAACCTGCCGATTCTGAAGCCAGGCAGTCCAACCAAGACCTCCCTGCATCGCTCCAACTCGGCGGAATCGAAGTCACCATCGCCGAAGACGCAGATACCCGTCCTCAACTCCCCGACTGAGTTGGGAACGCCGACAAAAGTCAAAGGCCCCAAGCCCAAGCCTCCAGAACGGGTCCAGTCCCTGACCAAGACTCAGATCCCCAAGCTGCATCTCGCCGGAAGTCCCAACACCACGACGCAGGTGATAGTCAGCACTTCCATGGTCCCAGTGACACCACCAACACCCACAATGCAGACATTTAAGCAGTCCTCGCCCCCACTGCCGGCCACACCGCCGCAGAACCGCGAGATCCGGTTCAAGATCCAGACGTACGAGAGCAGCAAGCTGGAGAAGGACAGGGATCTCTTCACCGACGTCAACGGTAACGAAGAGATGCCCAGCCTCTTCGACTTGGTGAGAAAGAACAGTCCACCAAGCGCCAGGAAGGAGGAGCCAAAAGCCGAAGTCAGTCAAGATTCAAAAAACGATGATGACAACCCGGAGGATGAGAGTCCGGTTGTGGTCAGGAAGTGCATCAAAATATCTGACGCCGGTTTGGAGCCGGACACTTACTACTCGTCCAGTTCGAGTGAAAGCGACGACGACGAAGATGGAGAGTGTGGCGATGAAAAGGACTACGAGATCGAAGACGGTGAGAAGTTGGGACCGCCAGAGCTCATCAACGGACCAGGTCCATCCGAGGCGTACTTCAACATGTACTGGCACTCGAACATGCTGCCGACCATTGGCGAGGTCGAGGAGGAGTTCTCGTCACTGGAACAACAACCTTTTTCAAATGGGTGAGTGGTTTTCTTTTTTTTTGTCATAATTTGAAGGCTAACGAGTTTTTTGAGAGATCATCGACGATCATTGAAGATCAGCAACGATCACAGGGGATCATCGACAATCATAATCGGGGATCATAGGCGATCACAGGGGATCATGGATGATAACCGGGGATCAACGACGATCACCGGGGATCATCGACGATCACATGAGATCATCGACGATCACCGAGGATTATCGAAGATCACCGAGGATCATCGACGATCACAGGGGAACATCAGCGATCACAGGGTCTAATGATGTAGTGATGAAAGTCTTAATTCGTTGCAAAAGACTGCCTACGTTAACGTCGATGTCGGCAAAGGGGAGTAACTGCTTCCAACGAACTTGTCTAGCCTTGTCGCTTAGTCTTGTATTCCACTTTCGATTACCCTAACCTGTTACTTTCGTGCCTTTAGGCAGCCAAACAAGACTTTGAAGCTCTTCCTTAGCATTCATTGGAGAGGCCAGGATTCCGTCCAAGCACAAGCCACCGGAACGAGTTCATTCTCTGGGCAAGGCTCACTGCATGGTCGTCTAAAAATCACTTTTCCATAATTTTAAGAAGAGTCTGGTACCAAAAGTGGAACCCTGTGGCACCCCAAGCAACTACGCCAAAACCAAATTCATGTCAAACTCAAAGATCACTTCAAGGTCATATCGTGATATTCCCCAGCCATATGTACACCGCGCCACAGTCGCCCTGTCCCTCACGATGATGATACCAGTCATCCATTTTGCGACTCACGACCTCGGCCTTATCTCTCGTGGTTTGCTAATTAAATTTCGAACGAGCGAGTCGCGATAACGAATTTCATTCAGGCCATTTCCATTTAATCAGATTATCCAGACCGGAGGTCCATTGACGTGCTTTGTGCCGTCAGCGAACGGGGAAAGGCCGTAGGCTGTCAGTAGACGTGGCGCCATCACAATGCGTAATCCATCCACAGCGCCCCCGTCCCCCTCAGTCTCTGACCGCCTCAAGTGTGCTCCGCACACACTCACTCCTCCATCGCGCCAGATACGATCCAGAATCGTTTAATTGAAATTGTTTTCTAGTGCAATTTGTATCTACTCGTACAAAGCCTGCGGCGGTGCCGGGGCCGGCGGTGACTTGGGGAGCAACCGGCTCTCGGATTGTCACTTTCGGCGAAATTCAATTTGTCTCCGAACACCGAAATTTCCAGTGTTCGCTCCCGTTGATGGTGTTAACTACCACCACGGGGGAGGGGGGAGTGTGCGGGCGTGTTCACAAATTCTGACACCGCTCGAGTGATGAATTAATCACGTTGCCATGTTATCGCCCCGGAACGATGATGATAACGCGAAACACTTTCAGCCAAGCGTGAGAAGGCGTGGGATGGTGGGGGAGGCGAGGGCTGGGCACTCAAAGCGAAAGCAATTTGAAATATTTTCGTCGCGCTTTAATTGTTTCGCCTCGAACGGGAACTGGGTGTTTGCTGCGGAATTTGCTGTGCTGAGGCATTCCCAAACGGGTGCATTCAACTGAACACGATGGATAATGAGGTGAACTCCGCTGGGTATGCAATTGATTTTCAAAGGATTCACTGAATTGGGAAATCCGTAGACGTCACCGTTCAGTGAATTTACACGGGTTTTGTGGCTTTAAGTTGGAAATGGTTTCCTTGTTTTTTTTTTGCTCGAAAAGATGAACTCGATGCTGTCGTGCTTTGAAGTCGTTTCCTTAACCTCAACCCGGTCAGAGAGCAAGTGGAAGGCTAGGGCCTGTGCTGAGACAGAGGTTGAGCTTTCCAGATTGAGCCCTATACTTTCATTCGCTTTGACTTGGTTTCTGTCCCAGAAATTTGGTCTCCTTTTCCTCTTTCGAAAGAGGAGCCTGGAATTCGGAAACACTTTTTGTCGAAGCACTGCTGTGCGTGAGCCGGACGTGCCTCTGTCAGCGCACACGAGGGATATTTGCCTCTCGGTCTACGTCCACGACACCGGGTTTTCTCATCCGATGAAGGAACGAAAGAACTCGGAATCAGGGCTTGAGTCTCGCTTATAGTTCGACTCTAGGGGACTGTCTCCACATGGACTGTAATAGCCAAGTAATAGTTTTAAAGAGCACACTCCTCGTTCATTTAGTTCGCCGCCTTGAACTTTGATAGTTTGGCTACATCTTCTCTGAGCAGACGTTCGTCTTTGCTGACACTCCGCCTTTGCCTTGCCGACACTCTGCCTTTACTTTGCTGAAACTCCGCCTTTGCTGACACTCGGCCATTGCCTCGCTGACACCCCGCCTTTGATTTGTTGGCACTCCGCCTTTGCCTTGCTAACACTCCGCCGTTGCCTCTGCTGACACTCAGTCTTTGTCTCTGCTGACACCCCACCTTTGCCTCGCTAACACTCCGCCTTTGCCTCGCTGACACTCCGCATTTGCCTTGCTTGACACTCTTCAACATTTGTCGCGCTGAATGGTCGTTTACTCAGAATCTTTGGCGAGTGTCTTGCGTTAATCAAAATCTGTCGCGGTTGGACCATTTGGAGACCGCCAGGGTTCCGTGTGGACCCCTTTACATCTCCTGCTAAGAATCATCCTCTTTTTGAACTCAACTCCTGCCCTTCGCTCACTAATAAATTCTCTTCCCTTTCTCTCTTCTTCCAGGCCCATTGTGATCGTGAATGATGTCAGCCAAATACAGCGCCAGCTGCAGCAGCAGCAGCAGCAGCAGCAGCCTCAAGAACACCAAACAAAGCCGTCATCTGTTGTGAATTGTGGCAAGCAAAAGGTCGCTACTGCCACCGCTGTCGCAGTCAAGGACCCGCCAGAGTCTCATCGCCCACCACCCGCAGCTGAAAGCGGTGAAAAGCTCGTTACAACCACAACGACCACCCCCACCCCCGCCCACATCACGAGTGATGATGAGCAAGTAAACAAACCGCCAACTCCGCCAGCCATTGACAGCGAAACTGCAGGCGATAAGATAACGCCGCCGTTCGGTGATAATGATTCGCCTGCAGCCGCCGCAAGCCCCGCGCCAGCGTCGGAGCGGGAGTGTAAGACAAGCGACGACAATAACAATACGAACGTGAAAAGCGACACAAATGGCATTGAATCGACACCTAGCCGCCAGTCGGTGGGCCTAATCACAGAAAAGCCCCATCAGCGGCAGCAGGTAAGCGCCGCCAACGCCGCCGATAGCGAAGTCAGTATTCGTGATTGTCCCGAAAGTGAAGGTGATTGTCAAGTCGAGCGCGACGCGAAGCAATCAACCCCGACCGAGATGAGTTCAAGCGGTGACAGTGTGGCAGTGAACCGCACCATAACCAAGACAACCAAGACCACAACCACCAGGAAGACGGTGAAGTCGAGTCAGAGAATCGAGAGCTTCGAGCAGATCGACAGTAGCAGCCCCAGCAGGGAGCCCGAGATCAGCGTGGTGAAGCGCAGCGAGGCCAACGAGGAGAGCAGCAGCTCCACGCAGCTGGTGCAGGAGGAGAAGGTCAACAGCCTGCCGACGGGTGGAGACTCGGCAGTGGCCAGTCTGGATCTGGTGCAAGCCGAGCCGAGTAAGGCGACCAAGGTGTCCGTGCTGGAGGAGACCTACCAGAGTGACCAGAAGGCGAGCACGCAGACCATCGTGCGGCAGGACGACAAGGAGCATGTCCACGAGTCGGTGGAGTGCCAGTCGGAGCGTGAGGCCGTCCGGGCCGTGGTGAAGCAGGACGGCGAGCAGCCGGCGACAGCGGAGCCAGCCAACGAGGGGATAACCGTCACAGTCTCCACTGAGACGCGTCTTATCGAAGTCGGCGGCGGCGATGAGGATGGTCAGGCGGGAGACGCGGACGATAAGCAAAGTATTGTAACGGGTATTTTGAGTTTATCTGAGACCGGTCTGAGAACGAGGCAAGCGGCGAACGTGACGGAGGTGGTCGAGTGCGCGCACGAGAAGCGCGAGGGATTCGCCGAGTTGGACGTGGTGAGGGATCTGAAGAAACGCGACCCCGGCATGGGCGTGAAGACGGAGAACAGGCAGTCCCTGGAGGGTGGGAAAATCGACTTGGAAGAGACGGTTGTTCCAAGTGAAGAGGTGAAGACGGCTGAGCCTGAAGAGGAGCAACCTGAGAAGCAGGAAATCGAGCCAACGGCAGCAGTCGAGATCGAAAAAACGAAGTCAGTTGAGAAGGAGGAGGAAGTCCAGCCTTTAGAGGAGACCAGCAAAGAACCTGAAGAGGTGGTTGAGCTCCTGGACGATGTCACGGAGCCGATTATGTCCGAGGAACTGGACATTGTGAGCGATGATCACATGGATGAGCCCGTGGAGGTGGAAGAAGTCGTTCCCCCACCAACTTCTGAGGTCATTACTATCGTGGAGGTGCAGAGTCCAAAGGCATCGTCCCCCGTCAAGCCACAAGGCCCCGTCCTGGTTGGGGAAATCAAGAAAGTCAAACCCGAGGCGCCCAAAGAGGAGTTGAAGGGCTTCGAGAAGATGTTCAGCGACCTGGCTCCGGTTTACGTCCTGCACAAGAACATCATCCACTGCGACCCGCCCAAGACGGAGGTCGACGAGCCAAGTTCCACTGAAGTCAAGCCCGACAAGAAAGTGGACGTTGCTGCCGCATCGCCTGCGAAAAAAACCGAAACCAAGACCCCTCAGGCCGTCGAGCCGAAACGCGAGTGCACCGCCAAAGTGATTGACGTCAAGAAAAAGGCCCCCATCGAGGCGAAGGACACTTGGTCGACCGTCAAGTCACCCACTCTGCATCCGCACGAAGTGCGCACGGAACCAAACGGATTAGAATGCATCGCAACGCCCGCAGCTGCAGCTGTAGCTGTCAACACCACCGTCGCCAAGCCTCAGCCGTTGGAACGAATAATCTTGGGTGTTGAGCACAATGCAGACGGACACGCAACCTCCACGTCCACCGGACCAACTCAATCAAAAGTGAAAATGCCCAGTGAAAGTTCACTCTTGTCAAACGGCACTGCCGCTCTTGCTCCAGAGGCGTCGAAGTCATCAATGTCAACAGGATCCTCAGCGTCGGTGATACCAGCACCGGCGTCATTAGCATCTCCATCATCGTCTGGAAGCCCAGCTGCTGAAGGTTCACCATCCGGCAACGAGGACAAACAAGGTAAGTCATATCCAGTGTGCTTTATGTTTCACTGTCCACGGAGGGGGAGAGACTTTCTTTGATCAGAAAATCGATACTCTCGAGGGGGGATGGGGAATGAGAGTCGATTATCGTGTCAATTGGGATTAGAGCTCGTTGGCTGGCGGGAGTCGGTCGACTGCACCGACCAGGATGTTGGCGAATCGCTTGCATCTCCCGCATCACGCCGAATCATGCCCATGGAATGTTGGAGAGATAAGATAGGGACGCTGAGGAAGATGACTGTTTGCCGTCGTCGTTATCGGAATTGATGACAAACTGGGTGAGTGAGGAAAGTACCGACCGGCGGCGGTGCCTGGGATGGTGCACGTACCAGGTGACTTGGGGGATATTTGCTTTTTTTCGGAGTGATGATGATTTTGACTAGGAATTCATTGAATTGCCGTCGTTGGGTGGTATAAAAAGCCTATTGGTTGAGTTGGAACAATTTCCTGCTCTAGATTGTGTTTTTGGAGTAGAATTTCTGGTTTTTGGAGTAGAATTTCTGGGTTGGGCCGAGTTACGAGCAGCGACTTCCTTCTTAAGACTCAGTATGAAGATGATTTGGGGTAACGGTTTCTGTCAAGTTGAAGAGACCACATAAGTTCCGACCGCATCTGACCAAAGGGTGTTTTTTTTTCGAAGAAACGAAAAATCGGCCTTATTTCTCTTGGACCGTCCAGAATAGGGCATCAATTTGGATCTCCGACTAAGTAATTTTGACAGTCAGTTTCAGGCAACGATATTTTCCTCAATTTTCTTAGGTTTCGTAGAAAAAGTTGAAGAATTTCGAAAACTACCGTTTCCGACCTTTTTTTCGTTCAAAAATATGGATTTTTTTTTAAAAAACTGGCGGCCTTGGCTTAAAATCTTCTTTCCATGAGGCATAACTCTTGAAAGAGGACTTTGCTGACTGATGCTGACACCATATCTGTCATTTTGTCAAGTTAAACCGTGTCGAATTTCAAACCGTGTCAAAGTCAGAATTACAGTTTCTTACATTTTTGACGGATTGATTTGATTTTGATCTTAGTTTCGACTTTTGAACTTTTTGCGGAAGAGGACCATAATTTTTCAAAATGGTCTTTACGACTCTAGCCGACTTTATTTCTGCAATTTTGTCATGTCTGGCTGGGTCGATCAGAAAATTTTGAAATTTTTGACGAATTGGTTTGATTCTGAACTTGGTTTCATTTTTAAACTGATCCTCATTTACAGAACTGCTACTGAAATCTCCAAGAATGTCTTCACGACTCCAATTGGGTCCATTTCACGACTCCAGTTAGCTCCATTTCTGACATATTTCCACGTCAAATCTGGTCCAAATGATCAGAAATTCCAACATTTTTGGCAAATTGGTTGCCCAAATCGAAATTCTGACTCGTGGATAACCTCTAAACTGAGCAACGGAAGCCTCAATTTAGGTTCAACTCCAAAGGAAGAGCTAGATTACTTCGAAAACGACTGTTTCTGACCTCTTTTTCGATCAAAAGATTTTTATTCTGAACTTTTTCTTTGAAAAGAGTGACCACTTATGTTTCAGGCCTTCAGTCATTGAGGCACAACTCTTTAAGATGCCTCCGGCTTAAATTAAATCCATTTCTGCCATTTTGTCGCGACGAGTCTGGTCCAAATGATCAGAAATTCTGAAATTTTCGACAAATTTCTTTGATTTTGAACTTGGTTTGACTTTTGAGCTGATGTCCTTTTGCGGAATTGAGTCTTAACTCTTCAAGCAGGTTATCTTCACTCCAGTTGGCTTCATTTCTGACATTTTGTCACCTCAACCCAGGTTCAAATGATCAGATATTCTGGAATTTCTTGACGAATTGTTTTGATCTGATACCCTTCTACGAATGTTTTGGCAATTATTTCACAAATTTGTGCCCGAATCGGGCCTCTGACTCGTGGATAACCTTATTTATTATTATTATTATGGTTGAGGGTATATATGGCACCGCGAGCTTTAAGATCTATTGCGCCCCCTTTCAATACCAATTACGAGTTCCCCTCCAATACAGTTCTTTTCGGAGTTGTATTGAGGGTAATGGACTCCTATTGGGCATAGGTGAAGAAATCTGTTCAAGAGTATTCTCTCTAAGCCCGTTTCCTTCAGGAATCTGAGAATGAGAGATGGTTCTAATGATTGCATTTCTTCTTCTGATAGTAGGTACTTGTCCAGACTCCTTTTTCTTTTGTGGGCTAGTGCCTCACAAAATCCCAGTATATGTTCTGGAATTTCATTGAATTGTCCACTAAATCTGCAGAGACCTTCTTCTGATACCCCTAGTTTCCTTAGATGCTCCCTGAGTCTACAGTGCCCCGTTAGGAAGCCTGTTAGGATACGGAGGTTATTCTTGCTCATTTTGATGCATGCCTTTCTTTCGGTTATATTGCCCTAGGAGTTTCTTGGCCTGCTTCATTCCACGAGCGTATTCTAGGTTTCTATCCGGTTCCTTCTTTCTAGTTCCTTGAATTCTTCTCTGAGGAAATGGTCTCCTACAGCGCAGAATGGTGCAGGGCCTATGAAGGGTTCTGATGCTCCTTTCCTTGCCAGGGAGTCGGCCACTTCATTGCCTTCTATCCCCGTAGGGCCAGGTATCCAGCAGAGTTTTACTCGGTTTCTCCTACTCAACTGCTTGAGCTTTTGCAACCATTCCCATACAAGTTTAGATTTGATGGTGTAGGAGTCCAGTGTCATAATAGCGGCTCGACTGTCCGACATTATTGTTATGTCGCTGTTGGTATAATTTCTTTCAAGATTGATCTGAACGCATCTGTCTATGGCATAAATTTCCGCTTAAAAGATGGTGGTGCATTTGCCCATGGATTCGAAGTATTTTGTCCTGGGTCCAAAAACTCCTGCTCCAGTTCCTTCATCAGTTCTCGATCCGTCTGTATACCATTTTACCGTGTTGCTGCTCAGTCTGTGGACCATGCATTCATTGCTCCAATCTCTTTTCGTACTGAGCTGGTAAATTTCTTTTGAAAGTTGAATTTCCTAATCACGTCATCCTTTGGAATGGCCAGGAGTGGTAGCTTTTTGACTAGTGCGTCGAATTGCCTCGATGTAATGCACCTGTCTTTACCTATCCCTTCTTTTGCCATTCTCATGATTGTTTTGTTTGCACACTCTGCTACCACTAGATGCAAAGGAGTCAGCTCCAGTAGCACCTCCATGGCCGCAGTTGGGCAAGTTCTCATGGCTCCTGTAATACAGAGGCATGCCAACTCCCTCGCGCTGATCAGATTGGTTCTCTTGGTTCATGCTATTGCACCATAGGTTATTGTAGGTCGAACAATAGAGATGTACATCCATCTTAGAATACTTGGACTGCATCCCCAGGATTTGCCCGCCAAGCTTCGACAAATCATCAGAGCACGCGTCGCTTTCCTGGTTATCTCTTCTGTATATTTTTTCCAGATGAGCTTGCTGTCCAAGATTACTCCCAGATATTTAACTTCTTTTACCGGATTCAGTGTTGTACCCAACAGACTTATTGGTTTTAGTCATTCCAGTTTTCGTTTTCTTGTGAAAGATACTATGGTGGTTTTTGCCGGATTTAGGCTTAGCCCAGCCGACAGGCACCATTCCATAGTTAAAGTTAGTCCCCATTTGATAATATCGCATAGGGTCTCCTCCATTTTTCCTCTGGCTGGATAACCTTGAAAACTGAAACTCAGCTGATGTTAAGCCACCTTCTTACTCGTCTCGTTTCCACTGTATCCCCTGCGAATTGTCAGCTGGTAGCTTGTGGTTCCAGAACCTCGGCAAAAATGAAGTTTTCCAACACTTTTTCGTGATGTTCTCCCTCTCTATCTCTCTATCTCTCTCTCTCTCTTTCTCTCAAGCATTCTCGAAAAGTTATCTTTGAAAGTCGACGTCCATATATATTTTTTTTAAATTTTCCATTAGCTCCAAAATCTAAATCGATTTTGCAGTCTTCCACTAACTTTAAGCCGTCCTCGAGGCTCCTACAGTGGGATGGAAGAATTTTTTATTTTTCCACCACCACTCTCGTCCCCAAACCTTCTAGCCCCACTGTTCGCCATAGTCTCTCACTCAACTTGCCAATCATCATGAAATATGCGTCATCATCAGCTGCATCCATCCACACAGCGAACTTGGCTACACCTAAGGGCCATAACTTCGTCATCCAGCCAGATACAGAGGCTACATTGTTTCGGTTCCATTAAGGATGTCCATTCCTGGCCTCCCCAACGGACGTAAACCGCACCACAACAATGTACCGAAACATGCATCTGCACTCTCCATTCATTAATGTCCTCCTCCTCCTCCGCCTCCTCCTCCTCTTCCTTCTCACCGTCATCCTCCGCACATTTGCCGCAGCTGAATGCACTGAATAGATTCCACATTCAATATTCACTCGACGCTCATTCAAATTGGAATTATCCCTCCTTGGCGATCCGTTCCACTGACCCATTATTTATGAATCCCTTCGTCGGCTCTATCCGCGCGCAACACAGCATTCCCATTAGGAGTGCATGCGGCGAGCGGAGTGAGTGAGTGCAGCGTTTTCGGGGCGTGTGCATCCTTGAAGCGGCCTACTGTTCCATTCCCCGGATGTCACCTACCGCGCTCCAGCGCGACTTGGATATTTTCCAATCCGTCAATCCGAAGTCAGAGTTAGGAGACATTTTAGGCCGATTGGACATGGCAGTCTAATGGGACTACGATTAATATTCATCGAGGATATCATCCCTCCCAGGAAGCATGCTGATTAGCACGGGATGGCTGATGGGAGGCGGTCGCGGGTTGATTCCGAGCGCATTTGCATGCGAGCGATGATGAATGTTTGATGATGGAGAGGACGAACGGCTGTTGACGTGAAGGGAGGCGACAAAATGTTGAATTGTGACGTCAGAGCTTGTTCCTTTTAATTTATTTATTCATGCAAAGAGAGTGATCCTGAGGGGCAGTTGAGGATGAATGGAGGGGAAGTCCACAATGGCGTTAGGTGAGCGGCAAATGAGGACTGTGTTGAGCGGTGAAGTGCGATTGATTGCATCTGCTATGTTTTTGTGGTCGAAATTCCACTCAGTTTTGGTGTAGACTCAGAGTGTCCTTCTACGCACGTCGAGCGTGATTTTAGAAGAAATTAGCACTCTCAACACGAGTGGTTTCTGTAAAAGGGACGTGGTCTAAATTAGACTGTGGCGCTGAATGTGAACGACCCCCATGAGTGTCTGTTCGTCTTTTCCTCAGTGGAACAGGAACCAATTGCCTTGTCTGCATACGCGAAACCCCTCATGGCTTCTGTGGTCCGCTGTCCGGAGTCTGGAGTGAACTAAAAGAACCCACGAGTCAATGGTCACATTAACCCCCGTCCGTTTTTTCCCAAACGAACAAAAAAAAAAATTCTGACGAACCCATCTGCAAAACGACTCCCTCCACATCGTGACAAGATGCTGGCTTCGCAGTAGATCCCATCCGAGCGGCATTCAGCTGCGCAGTGCAGTAGTCAAGCCAAAAGACTTTTCAATTATCGTGCCACAATTCATTTTGTCACGGCTACACGGTCGTCCGGTGGCTGGCCGGGATGACAGGTTTGTCAGATGGAATGGCTGCGATAAGTCTAGGCTGCAGGTTGGCTGCCGCAGGAGACGAACAAAGCGCTTCAAGTGTCATAATATATTCCAGAGAATTATGGTGCAACGCTGGTCGGATGAGAGTCGTGCCATTCTGTGGTCATGAACCTTTCGTCGGTCGAGATGGGCTGGTGATCGGAGATGAAGTCGCCGAACTTGAGACCATCGCTGTGGAGAGAGCGAAGAATCGACGTGAACTGAGGTCCACCCAAGGGAGCACTGACACGAAGCAGTTACTTGTCCTTGGGCCAGGCCACGTTGTGACTCCGCGATCGGATGGATGTCAGGCGGCGGACACTATGGGGCGATGCGCTCGAAGGCTCGAAGGGTCGGTGTCGTCAAATTTTACGAGCAAAGCGGGGACGGGATGGAGTCATTCGGGTGGTGTCAGCCGAGACGAGATATAAGCCGCGACATAAGTGACGATGATCGTGGCGTGAGAAGGATCAGTGACTTGAGCTTGATTGGAACCAAATGAAGGACCGTTCACAAGGTGAACATGAAACTCAACGACTATCATGGGTTATCCAAAAGTCTTTTCATGGAGAGCTGAAGTGGGCAGTCTGTGTGTCTCACTGTCAACTGTCACTGCCTCACTCTCACGGACAGCGCCGTTGTTTTCGCCAGATCTTGGGTTTCGGCGACGTACGGCTGCTGGTTCATCGTTTCCTGAACCATTGGACTCAAAATTTTTCCACCACACTGGGAGTAGACCGCTCGGTAGGACGACTCGCATGGCGACCGTAAAATAGGCGAAGCGCGCGGGACGTTGTCCTAGCTCCTAGGTAAACTTCGAAGTTCTGTACCTTGGCAAGATCATGGCGATCATGGTCAGAGGATCATATGGATCCCTCGCCAGTCTTTGAGTTCAGTTTCATGTTCCTCAGCAAGCACCCGAACTAGACCTTGAACTCATTCACCCACTTCCACGCTCCAGACCATCAGTTCGTCGGTTTGACTCACTTTTCCACATTCCAAGCCCATTGTCCGCCTTCGCATAAGGAACACGCCAAACAATGGCCACCATCCGCCGGGCGAGTTGCGATTCCAACCTCGTGCCGCCTGTTTTCGCAGCACAGACCTTGGTTCCTGAGGACGTGCTCGAGCTGAACTGTTGTCATTGCTCGCCTTGATGGGCACTTACCTTGTTTCAGCCAAGCGAACACCATTACCTCGAGAGCCACCTGGTCTGGTGTCAGTGCCTCTTGAGCCCATCATCGCCACAGTCATCCGTCATTATCATGATTTATTATCCGCCTGCAATGAAAATCCACTCATCGCCCCAGCGAAGGTGTCAATCCACGAAAAGGTGTGGTCTCCTCCGTTCCGTGAAACACAAAAGATGCATGCAATCGCTCCGTTGTCCCCCCGCCTGACATCACTTGCCACTCGCGCTCAGCTCTGATTGACACTGAATCGCTCGCTGATTGTGCGGGGTTTCCAAGAAAAGTGTCCTTGCTTGCAGTTAATTTACGATCCGTACGCCACGCGGAACCTCTTCCACAGACGCACTCTTGATGGATGCAAGCCCCAGCAGGCCTCGATCGTGATGTGAATCGCAAAGTCGCAAACCACTCGACCGCAAATGAGGGCGTCATTGTGTCTCATTTGCTCCGACCACATCGTCGCCCTCACATCCACTTCGGGTGACCTACGAGTGGGCGGCACGGGGCGACGCGACGGCACCCCACTCGACCATCGACAATCGATCGAATTCCTAGTTGAATTCATTTAATTTTAATTAACATTTAATTGCAGGTGTGCGGCAATTTGTTTAATTAAAACCTTGTCGCTTTGATGGTGTCAGTTACCAGCGCATCGACCGCAGGCCTAAACAGAATTTAATCAGTTTCGTCGAAAAGCTCCACACACACGCTCTCACACACCACGGCCCAGCGCCCAGCGCTCAGCGCGTACGGTGCCCGTGCATTGGTCGTGGCTGTGGTGGTGGACTGTGTGTTATCGGAGTGATTAATTCCGATGATTTAGCACTCGAACGGCGATAACAGTGTTTACCTTTCAGGTTTTTGCGAAACTCAGGCGTGAAATCGTGTTTTGATAGTTATTCAACTGGGTGAAGGACGGGCGCACAGTTTTTTTTGGCAGAGTCGGTTGGGGTTGAGGTCTAGAGTGGATGGGCAGAGATGGCAGATAAGGGGAAGCACTCGAGAAAAGTGCAGCTCACCAAGACTAATGGGTATTGGACGACAGTCATTCAAGGGTAGGGTCACATGGCACATCTGGAATGACTCAGAAAAATGAAGCGACAATGACAGAGGGAGAGTGACAGAAGCATGGTTTTAAGCCTGCGTTCAAATGGAGTTTTCCTAGTTCTTGTCATTTGGACTCTGAAGTCGTCATCAATTCTGCAGCCTTCTCCAACTCTGGAACCTTCTCCAACTCTGAAGCCGCCTCTAACTCTGGAGCCGTCTCTAACTCTGGAGCCGTCTCCAACTCTGGAACCTTCTCCAAATCTGAAGCCGACTTCAACTCTGGAGCCGCCTCCAACTCTGGAGCCGTTTCTAACTCTGGAGCCGTCTCCAACTCTGGAGCCGTCTCTATCTCTGGAGCCGCCTCCAACTCTGTGGCCGTCTCTAACTCTGGAACCTTCTCCAAATCTGGAACCGACTTCAACTCTGGAACCGACTTCAACTCTGGAGCCGCCTCCAACTCTGGAGCCGTCTCTAACTCTGGAGCCGTCTCCAACTTGGGAGCCGTCTCCAACTCTGGAGCCGTCTCTAACTCTGGAGCCGCCTCCAACTCTGGAGCCGTCTCTAACTCTGGAGCCGTCTCTAACTCTGGAACCTTCTCCAAATCTGGAGCCGTCTCTAACTCTGGAGCCGTCTCTAACTCTGGAACCTTCTCCAAATCTGGAGCAGTCTCTAACTCTGGAGCCGTCTCTAACTCTGGAGCCGTTTTTAACTCTGGAGCCGTCTCTAACTCTGGAGCCGTCTCTAACTCTGGAACCTTCTCCAAATCTGGAGCCGTCTCTAACTCTGGAGCCGTCTCTAACTCTGGAGCCGCCTCCAACTCTAAAGCCGTCTCCAACTCTGGAGCCGTCTCTATCTCTAGAGCCGCCTCCAACTCTGGGGCCGTCTCTAACTCTGGAACCTTCTCCAAATCTGGAACCGACTTCAACTCTGGAACCGACTTCAACTCTGGAGCCGCCTCCAACTCTGGAGCCGTCTCTAACTCTGGAGCCGTCTCCAACTTGGGAGCCGTCTCCAACTCTGGAGCCGTCTCTAACTCTGGAGCCGCCTCCAACTCTGGAGCCGTCTCTAACTCTGGAGCCGTCTCTAACTCTGGAGTCGTCTCCAACTCTGGAGCCGTCTCTAACTCTGGAGCCGCCTCCAACTCTGGAGCCGTCTCTAACTCTGGAGCCGTCTCTAACTCTGGAGCCGTCTCTAACTCTGGAGCCGTCTCTAACTCTGGAACCTTCTCCAAATCTGGAGCCGTCTCTAACTCTGGAGTCGTCTCTAACTTTGGAGCCGCCTCCAACTCTGGAGCCGCCTCCAACTCTGGAGCCGCCTCCAACTCTGGAGCCGCCTCCAACTCTGGAGCCGCCTCCAACTCTGGAGCCGCCTCCAACTCTGGAGCCGTCTCTAACTCTGGAGCCGCCTCCAACTCTGGAGCCGTCTCTAACTCTGGAACCTTCTCCAAATCTGGAGCAGTCTCTAACTCTGGAGCCGTCTCTAACTCTGGAGCCGTTTTTAACTCTGGAGCCGTCTCTAACTCTGGAGCCGTCTCTAACTCTGGAACCTTCTCCAAATCTGGAGCCGTCTCTAACTCTGGAGCCGTCTCTAACTCTGGAGCCGCCTCCAACTCTGGAGCCGTCTCTAACTCTGGAGCCGTTTTTAACTCTGGACCCGTCTCTAACTCTGGAACCTTCTCCAAATCTGGAGCCGACTTCAACTCTGGAGTCGTCTCCAACTCTGGAGCCGTAACCAACTCTGGAGCCTTCTTCAAAGAATCACTTTTCCAGCCTTTTGAGGCGTTGACCAGCAAAACTTCCATGCAGTTAAGCTGAAAGCGGAAACTCCACAGTTGGTGACACGAAGCCGATTGAAGGCATCAAAAGGTCACACGATTTCACGATTTCAGTCCTACTCATTGACACCGAAGCTGGCTGAGGGAGCCCTGCCTAGGTTTTGCCAGAAGTCATCTGCCCAAAGTCGCCTCATGGTTAGGACCCTCCTCCTCCTGGCCGATTCATTTTTGTTGACTCCTCTCCTCACCTTATCCATCTCCCCTATTATTTATGAACTCTTCTTCGCCACCGACTCTCTCGTAAAATGAATGATTCACCACGTGCGTCGCCGCATTCTTTCAGCATCCTAATCCATGTCATCTCGGCTTATGAAGACCCCAATCAGGTGTCCAAACAGGCCATCTCAACTGGCCACCGATGGCCCACACCGCGACACATAAACCGCGCTTATCATGTGTCAACAGTAGCGTCCCCAGCCGCCTCTCATAAACATTTCTCCGCAAATCATCATGCGGCTCGCTAATCGCCGTACCCATACCCAATCAAGATTCAAAGCTCGCCGATTGAGTCCACTCCATTCGGTTCATAATTTACATCTCAATCTCCAAATGTATCTCCGGCATGCGATCGACTCGGCAACAATGTTGCAACTGCAGCACAACAAATTCCACCTCCACAGCGGGCCCGACGGCCTTTTAATTGAGTGTATCGCTCGCGCTCGTGAAGTAGACTGCTTTAGAGGCTTGCATTTCAATTACCCTGCAGTCGGGGAGGGAGGAAACCGGAATGCACTTCACGGCCACGTGCTGCGGAGACAATGTTGCGAAGATGAGCTGGTGAAATGATGACCCTCTGCGGTGCAATCGGAGTCGAATCTGTCTTGTGTTCTTATGTCCTGCCTCGCGGCGGATGACGTCCTAAGTGGAGGAGTTGATATTCGACGGCGGCTGTGCGGTAGGAACATGTTTCTGGGGGTTTATGCGGCAGCACGGGAGCATGAATCATCAGTCCAGAGCAGTTTTTGTATCGATCTCCTTTGAGAATGCCTGACTGCACGCAATAAAGACGGTTTTTCAGTTCCACTTCATTCGTACCGCCTCGAGCGGTCTTGAGATTTATCTCCAGCGACTGATGTCCAAGGCAGGGATCAGGGCTTTTGCGAGGCGACTGAGACGCCCCAGGGTTTCGGCCCTGACGTAGAGACGCACCATTTTCCAGTGAGTTCCGCAAAGTCTCCTCAGAGGCACACTGAGAAAGGCCTAGGCCTAGGACGCCACGTGCAGATGTATCATTTCCCAGTGAGTCCTGAGACACGCCTAGGCCTAGGCCCCGACGTGCTGACGCATCATTTCCCAGTGAGTCCTCAGCAGTCCCCAGAGGCATAAAGTTTAACCCCTCTTCAGAATTCCATTCCCCGAATGACATCATTTCCATCCCGTCTCCCATTTCATGCGCAACAACGACCGCTGCGTCCAAGCTAAACACATGTCCCCCTTCAAGGTTCCCAGAAATGCCATTTATGTCACGGACACACGCCCCACATATCGTCGCGATTGTTTTGGCGACAAACTTCCATCATCACGTCCCACACGAGCACACAGATGCTGCCCGCATCTAGGAGTCGAGTGCGCATTCATCCACTCGACCAAACGATTCCACGAACCGACGCTGGCAGCGCGGTGGCACCACTCGCCACATAAAAGTTAACAAAACTTTAATTGCATTGTCACAGCGATTAAGCGTGTCTGCCCACCGTGTTGACCGCGAAGGAGACCACACTCCTCCTTCTCCTCCTCCACCGCCACAGGGGGAGAGGTACAATGCAATGCTCTGCCCACTTGGCCCAAATGGAGTGAGCTCCCGCCTGCAACAGCAGCAACGGCAGCTGTGTCAATGGCGTGGCGGTGTCCCCTGTCCACGGCAACCTTGTAACCATCCTCCGCACCGGGCTGTCGTGGTGATTACAAGAGCTGCACTGCCCGTGTGTGGTTCACACTCCAACACTTCGACGCTGCGTGCAAATGGCTAGAGTGGCAGACAATTCGGACTGAATACGAAACCACAACATCGCGCGACGTCAACGCCACCGTCAGCCGGAGCAGCAGGAGCTGTGGCATAGTTAACGGCGGTGATCTCGCGTCATTCCCAACGATGGCCATAAAATTGAGTTTTGTTTCGACTCCCCTCTGCCGCGGCGCCCGCTGAGGAATCTCGTTTCATTTGCGACGCCTCATGTCAGCGGTGCAGCTGTGCAGTGGCTCTCGAGATTCTTGGGTTCGCTTCTGCACCCGCGATTAGATGCATGGGTGTGCCACAGAGAGTGTCTAGTGGAATGGTCGGCAGAACAAATACGAACCCTTTTCGTGGCGGAATTGGAGCCCAATGTCGCAACAATGTTGCTGGGAGTTATCTCGCCGCTAGATAAAATTTTATTCGTGCTCCAGCATGACCGCGTGAGATGGTGGGGTGGTGTTGCTGCCGGCGGTGGTCTTGGCAGATTCCACGAATGATTTTAATTTCGCTGGAACAGCACACGAAGCTGCTAGTGTCGATGGGGGTTTCATGGTTGAATGCCAAATGAACAGTCTGGTCTGCAAGGAGGTCACATGGACATCGCCCAGACGCGCGTCTCTTTCTCCGTCCAGAGGTGGAGTTTATTGTGTCCTCGAGTTGGCCAAAATTTGACGGGGGCATGGGGGTACAACGAACATCGCCCAGACGGGCGTCTCTTTCTCGCTCTGGTCAACAATTGATGAGGGCATGGGGGTACTACGAGCATCGCCCAGACGGGCGTTCCTTTCTCCGTCCAGAAGTGGAATTTGTTGCGTCCTCGCGTTGGTCAAAATTTGACGGGCATCTCTTTCTCCGTCCAGAGGTGGAGTTTGTTGCGTCAAAATTTGACGAGGCCATGAGGTACAACGAGTATCGCCCAGAAGGGCGTCCCTTTTTCCGTCCAGAGGTGAAGTTTCTGCTTCAAAATTTGACGGGGGCATGGGGTACAACGAGCATCGCCCAGACGGGCGTCTCTTTCTCGCTTTGGTTAAAATTTGATGAGGGCATGGGGGTACTACGAGCACCGCCCAAACGGGCGTCCCTTTCTCCGTCCAGAGGTGGAGTTTGTTACGTCAAAATTTGACGGGGGCATGGGGTACAACGAGCATCGCCCAGACTGGCGTCTCTTTCTCGCTTTGATCAAAATTTGACGGGGGGTAAAAAAAATTGATGAGGGCATGGGGGTACTACGAGCACCGCCCAAACGGGCGTCCCTTTCTCCGTCCAGAGGTGGAGTTTGTTACGTCAAAATTTGACGGGGGAATGGGTTACAACGAGCATTGCCCAAACGGGCGTTTCTTTCTCGCGTTGCCCAAAATTTTGCGGGGGCATGGGGGTACGACGAACATCGCTCAGACAGGCATACTTTCTCCGTCCAAAGGTGAAGTTTTTTGCGTCCTCGCGTTGGTCAAAATTTGACGGGAGCACGAATGTGGGTACAACAGTCCCCTCAAGCGCATATCAGCCCTGCCGTCAAACCAAACCTGTTCCAAACCAAAAAAAAGTTCATAACCCCCTCCACCATGACCACAACAATAACTCCTCATCACCGATGACAGCCATCCAGGGATCGTCAGGCATCCAAGCTCAAATCTCCCCCAAGAACCAATCGATTTTCATGCAGCTACCGACACAGTCGGCTTGCCCCTTTCGACGTCAACTCGCAATCACGATCCGATGCTGCTGCCGCTGTCGCCGAGTGTGGTCGCGTCCCGTCCGTCTTGAGGAAAAACAAAAATCAATCACGAAGCCGATGTCATTAATCCGATGGCAGCCGGCATGGGGAACTCTACAGAGGCGGCGTTGTGTACCCTTGTCCACGGATGATTAGCGGAAAATCCGATTCCACTCGCAATTGGCTCCCGGGGTGAACGAGCGCGAGCGCATCCCCTTCGGAAGTCCTCAGCTCCTGTGCTCCTCAGCTTCTGTTCTCCTCAGCTCCTGCCCTCCTCAACTCCTGTCCTCCTGTGCGGTGGGGCAACCTGTAAAATAGATTCCGACGTAATGATGATTATCGTCATGAGGCCGTCATTATCGGACGGCTCACGGGCTAAGAACCGCATTCACCGTCACACCGGTGACATTACTCGATGGCCCTTCTCCCCCTCGCGCGGAATGTGTTCCGTCTCCGTGCCTTGACGTCGTACATCGCAGCGACAACGAAGACGTAACGCTGTCATTCCACTGAGGCTCCAATGTCACAACATTTTTTATCTCTCCGCACGGAGGGAGACTCGTCTTTAATTACCGAGAGAGTCGGGAGGCACCTACATGTGTCGACTGTTGCTTGCCTCTTAATTTTCTTCCTCGTCCGCTGCGGCCGGTGTGGGGATCGGGGCGTGGGTCTGCACAACAATGAATGACATCACGACATGCATCCCATGTCTGGCTGGTCCTGTCGCATCCCCCTCGTCCGCGGGAGGTGTGCAGTGCGGTGTTAGATTTGGATGCAACAAACGGATCCCAGGATCGAAACCACACATCTCTCCAGAGACCGGCAAACATTCGCAGGAACACCGCATCCACTTGACTCCAGTTGCGGTCCAGGAAGCCCGCAAAGTGAGATAAATGTTAGCAACAAGCATCTCATCTCCGCTGCTTACATCCAATTTAGCAGGCAATGGCCGCCTGTCTCGTCCTCCTCCTCGCCTTCGGGTCGGGCGAGAATGGGAACATGGTCGGCAGTTGCTGTGGCGTCATTGGGGCGGTGGGGGATACGATTTAGTACAGTGGCGCCTTACCTGTCGCGTTCCTGAGGCCATTTAAGGCGTCCACAGTACGGTCTAGCTCACTGGCATCGCGGCATGGCACTGGGTTCAGCTCATGTCTGCCTGACTGGCATCCAGTCCAGCTGTGCAACATCTTTTTGCCTTCCCTTGCGGGCGCTATTTCCAGAGAACCGTGCAAACGTCGAGTGTGTTTGTGGGTGTGTGTGTGTGTGTGTGTCCGCTGATCGCGTAGCTAATGACCGTCAAATTGGCATACGTAATCGTTTGGACGGGCAGTTATGTCATAGCTGCGGAGCATTTGGTCTGGGGTGCGGTGCGGGTGGGTGCAGGGTGGATGGAGGGAGGGCAATGGATTGTGGCGCACCCCACTCGACGACCGATCGTCGTGTTTCTGGTCAGATCGCTGAAATGCTTCCAACGAGTGACTGGGCGCTGACTGCGCGGAGAGTGTCACGCGAAGTGTGAAACTTTGCCCCCCAAAGAGGTGGCGTCGTCGCTTAGGGAGACTTTCAAATCGCGGTCAAGTCGGTCGGCGTTGGAGGTGGAGTAGGAGCGCGTGTGAAGTTGGCAGGGGTGGTTGATACGGCGGCGACTGCTGAGAGTGATGGATTTTCCTCGTGAATTGGGCAAGAAAGGAACTCGTAACGAGGGTAAAGCAGCTAGTCTCCTCATGGAGACCTCTTCAGGAGCTTAGGGCGCCTACGAGGCTTCCAGGTCGCCAAGCCTAAGCCAACCTTTTAGACACCTCGCTCAAGGGAACCTCTTTAGGAGCTTAGGGAACCTACGAGGCGATCGCAATACCAAGTCATCGTCCGTCTCTTCTGGGAATTATTTCCAGTCCTGAACCAAAGCTTAGGCCCTGCGCTCAGGGACTCTCTTCAAGAGTTCCTTAAGCTCTTTACGGACGTCCTTACTGAACCAAATCATCGTCCATCCCCCCAGATGGGAATTATTCTCGACGGACACAGGTTACGTCCTTATCCAGGGACCCTTTCTCGAACCCAACGGACTCCTACTCCTAGGGTGCACCAGAATCCATCCCCTGGGCCTGGGGAGCCTCCTCGTACCTGGACAGGATGCGAGAACTACCAAAAGTGGCTATAACTTTCCCTGCAGTTGTTCGACTTCTTAGCCTCGAGGTGATCCTTAGTCTGGCCCATGCCCCTCTCATTCGACAGCAAGTCTCAACGACTCCCTCAGTCGATGCCCTCACCACGGTCCAGGAGCAATGCACTTGCCCTGCGCTTCCTTGTGCCCATTAATTTCCCATCGCCGTCATCCGCGTCCGAAGTCCCTTCAGAGGCTATGATGAATTTCCACTTACAAATGCTTTCCGCCGCGCTGCCATCAAAGGCCTCTGACCGAAGCGACCAAAACACATCCCGTCCTCCCTGCGGAATGACATTTGGTTGATGTTTCACCGACCGTTTGTCTGTACCTGCCGCCAAGCGCAGGGACGAATCTATCTCATTCACCACGCCGCCGCAGCCGCCTAGGCACAGGACGCCCTCCCTCTCTCTCTCTCTCTCGCTCTCAGCCGCTGAAGGCAGCACTTATTACGTCTTTGTGGTGAACGATGACAGCCGCAGCAATCTTCTGTCCTCTTCAGTGAGCAATCACGTCTCAGAGGCACTGTCGAGCGAAAGTAAGATGAGATAGGGTCAGGTGTCCGCAAAACGGTCGGTGGACACGCAGGCGATCCAGGAACCCTTTCTCGAGCGCGACGGACTCCAGCTCATAGGGTGCACCAGAGACTATCCCCTGGGCCTGGGCAGCCTCCTCGTGCGGTTTCGTTTTTATGTTCCACGGGAGTTATTACCCTCGCCTCTGGTGATTCATTTAGTCTTGTCATGGCTCGGATGCGGCGGCTAATGGATTGATACTGTCACATCGCCGGAGCCCTGCGCCGCCGCTCCGGTGCGGCGTACGTGGACGAACAATTGTTAACAAAACTGCTGAACATGATTTGTTGATTGGCCGCATGTGACAGCATCCGCGGTCGACGGAGCCAGGCCCTGCCCGGCGCAGGGAAACGCGCGAAATCCTTCTTAATTATCGCCCATGTTCGATTATTATTCATGAACCGGCGGCGCGGCGGCGGCGTGTTCGAGGCTGCCAGCAGCATCCCTGCCCCGCGGATCGGCTGCGGGGATTTTAATTGATTTCCAATCGCGAGACCCGAGGAGTCGTCGGCGATAGGGCAGCCGTCGTCTATTTCTTGCGAAGCAGGACACTGCCCCGATTGCACCCATGGCACCCATGGCTCTCCAGCCGCCGCCGGGACCCTTTAATTACCGAGCGCAGGGAGCGCGACTCTCCGAATGGAATAATTAGTGCTGAAAGGTTGTGGATTCGAATCGGCGATAGTGGTCGTGCGGATTGGATATGGCCGCTCTGGTGAATGGCTGGAGATAAACTTTTGACAGCCCCCCGATAGGGCTGCGAGCACAGATAAATTGGAGAAAAGGGTTTTAATTGCGTTCCGAGATAAGAGTGGCGGCAGGACCACTGGATGGATGGCGGTGAGTAATTAGCGAGGGATCCGCGGAATGCGGTGCGGATGCGCGATCGCGTGATACATTGTGTGGAATATGAACGCGTACATGGTTGCTTAATGGAGACGTTGATGTGTGTGCAGGTGGCGGTGGGTTCCTGTTAAGTGCTACACCATTCAGTCGATGGCCGACTTAAGTCGGGGGATCAGTGTCGGAGTGACACTGGACTGGGCATCGAATCAGAGACCACACTGAGTCCGGGGGGGTGGGGGGATTTCTTTGAGAGGATTTTACGGTGGGATAGGCTTTTGAAGATCTGCTCGAGACATTGTTGCTTATCGGGGATTCTGAGTGGCAACAGGTTTTTTGCCGGGAGGCGACGCGGTCTGTTTTGTGAAGTGTGCGTAGGAAAAAAGGACATTTTTAGGGATCAGGGATTTGGATTGTGTACAGATGGTGACCGAGAGAAAAAGAGGTCAGAGAGAGGGAGAGAGAGAGAAGCTGAGATAGAGAGAGAGAGAGAGAGAAGCTGAGATAGAGAGAGAGATAAGCTGAGAGAGAGAGAGAGAGAGAGAGAGAAGCTGAAATAGAGAGGGAGATAAGCTGAGAGAGAGAGAGTGACTGAGAGAGATAGATAGATAGAAAGAAAAATATTGAGAGAGAGAGAGAGAGACAGAGATTGAGAGAGAGAAAAATTGAGAGAGAGAGAGTCCTGAGCCAACGTTTACGACGCTCGATCAAGGGGACCTTTTCAGGAGCTTATGGTGCCTACGAGGCTCCTAGGTCGCCAAGCCTAAGACATCTGGCTCAAGGGATCCTCTTCAGGAGCTTAGGACGCCTACGAGGCTCCCAGTTCGCCAAGCTTAAGCCAACCTTTTAGACCCCTCACTCAAGGGGTCCCCTTCAGGAGCTTAATGAATCTACGAGGTGATCACAGCGTCAAGTCATCGTCCGTCTCATCTGCGCTCAGGTGGCTCTTTTCTGGAGTTCCTTAAGCTTCTTACAGACGTCCTTACAGCACCTAGTCATCGTCCATCTCTCCAGCTGATAATTATTTCCGAAGGACGCAGTTTACGACCCCTCCAACAAAGGCGGACCTCTTTAGGAGCTTAATAAATCAACAAGGTGATCACAGCGCCAAGTCATCGCCTTTCTCTTTAATTCGGAGTTATTGCCAGTCCTGAGCCACCTTTTAGGACGCACGCTTAACCGGGACATCTTCAGGAGCTTAGTACGACGTCCACACGGCACCAATTTATCGTCCATCCCTCCTTCTTCTTCTTCCCAGGAAGATACAGAGAGAGAGAGGAGAAGTAGTAGAGTCAGAGATAGAGGAAGACAGAAAATGTACACAGAGAGAGAGGGAGAAAGTACAGACAGATAGAAATAGAGAGTGGGGAAGAAATCGGACAGAATGAGTGCGACAGCCCTTCCCTGAGAAAGAAAGAGAGAGGAAACAAGTAATGAGAGAGAAGGAAAGAGAGAGCGGGAAACTTTAGAGAGAGAGTGAGAAAAAACAAGTAGAGTAAGGGATAGAAGGAGATAAAATATGCAAAGGGAGGAAGCATAGAGAGAGACAGAGATAGAGAGAACATGGAAAATAGGGCTGATTGAGGCAGAGAGGGATTTTTTTTTCGGAGGTTTTTTGAAACACTGGTGGAGCACTCAGACTTAGAACGGGTCCATTGTACTGCCAGGTAGCAACCTACTCCAGTGCCGTTAATTTGATCCCAACGGCAAATGGTGACTGGACCAGATTCGATTTCACTAGGATTCGAACCTGGGACCCCTCGAACTTAGGGCAAGAACTTATATAGAGAGATATAGCGAGAGAGAGATATAGGGAGAGAGGTTGGGGAAGCAGAGAGACTAAAAAAGAATTCAAAGAGAGACGGAGAGCCAGGGAGAGAGAAAGGGAAACTACAGACCTTTGGTCACAATTAGTGTTCGAAATGCAACGTCGTTGGCGGTCGCTCCGCTCCTAGACAGGCTTTAGGCCTCTACGCAGAGTGGCCCGACGAAGCCTTTCTCCGTACGGTTGAAACTTCAGGCAGACTTTATGTTGATGTCCTTCAGAAGATTCCGAGCAGTTCCATCTGCGAACTATGACAACGATCTTCACCTAGCTCCTCCATGTGACTCCAACAGGGATGCTTAAGATTTTTTGCTACGGAACGAATATCAGTAGAAGCAGGGGAGACTTGAAGAAGAGACAAGTCATTTCAGACAAAGAGCCAATTTGGCACGCACAATCAAATGAGTTCCCATCGACTTTTGCCTCCTGAATCACTCAGCCAATCTTAACAGCTCCATTCACTTCAATCGGGTTGCATCCCAGTCTCAGTCAGATCCTCCACCACCTCTCTGTCTGCCTCCAGAAAAAACATATGAAAAGCCCTTGGTTATTAAATCTCGTCATGACCTCTCATAAATCAATCCTTTTTGCCTCATCTGAGGCGCCCTTCGAGCCACAGTGCCGCCTTCGTCACCCCATCGCCAGTCAACCATCAAAACACCTCAAGGGCGCAATACTCAGCGCAAGTAACTTCAAACTAATGTCTGCGCTGACAAGAGGAACCCCCTCTTCAATTCGACACACACACACACACGCGCGCACAGGTACACAATCGACGACGTGAAGTGCCTCCCAGCCAGTCAGACAATGGGCACACAGTGTTCAGTGATGGCACTTACCGCTAATTACACTCATCAGGGCAATTAAAAAGAAGATAAATACGAATGTCCGGCGGAGTGTTTCGCACTTCAGCAAATTGCAGCTGTCCCCACAACAGAGGCCGCAATGGGCCCACAAGCGCAGGTCGACAGAGAAAAGAATTCCTTTCAATCGATTAAGTGTGTGTTTGAGTCCTTTTTCTCTTCGGCTTCGTTGTTCACCCCCCGCCTTCGTCACTTGATCTATGCCGTGTCGTGTCCATGAGAAGCTGGTGCAATCCGGTGGGGTTCCGTTGACGAGTGACGAGAGTCCTGAGCAACCATTTCAATTGCTTCCAAGTCATTAAGCAACAATTCGTCGTCGGGAAGTGCATTTCTTGATCCATTAAACTAATTTCATGGCAGTTCCAGAGGGTTTCCTCCATCCGGCTGAGGGGTGAGCGAAGGAATGACGTGCGTTCCCATCGGCGGCATGGCAGGGGATGGGCATGGAAAGGTGATGATTTGATGTGACAAAGTTGGCCGAGATGCGATCCCACGGGTAAACGCGAAGGGGAAAGGCTCAGGGTTAAGTCATGCGAAATGAGTGGAATTGTCTTTTGCTGCTACTGTAGGAACTGAGATATCCTTGAGATGGGAAAACAGTAGGAGTCTGCTTCACACTCCTGAAGCTGAGGCGGAAGCAATGTGACCACGGATTTGTGGTCTTGTCGTGGGCTCAGATGAAGCTTTTTTTCGGAGGATTTTTGAGACACTACTGGAGCACTCGGACTTAAAAGTGGTCCATTGTACTGCCAGGTAGGAACCTACTTCTGGACCAGAATCGATTTCACCGGGATTCGAACCTGGGACCCCTCGAACTTGGAACAGGCACTAAACGAACTGCGCCATCCAGTCGTCTCAAATGAAGCTTAACTTGGGTTTGAAATCGCTTAAGGCCAGATTTGGTGACCGCCGTGGCCTAGTGGGATAATTGGTTCGACTCCTACACGATGTTTAAGGTTCGATTCCGGACAAAACAACTCTCTGTCTGCTCTCTCAATTTCGCCCTCCCTGTATCTCACTCTCTCTCCCTTTTTCCCACCCTGTATTTTCCTCTCTCTCTTTCTCCCTCATTTGAATGTCTCTCTCTCTCTCTCTCCTATTCACATTCTCGGCAGCACCTCTCTCGAGTCACTGCCAGCGCTCAAGGATTCTAGTCAAGAAAAGGCTCGCCAGACATCGCAGTTGGGATTCGGCAAAAACGATGTGTCCCTTTGGAGAAGAGTTGCAAGTTTAACATGAGTGGCCCCTGGAGAAGATAGGTTCAAGCCTCTCACGGACTGTGGTCACTCACAAAAGGAAGAAGTCCAAACTTAGTCTAGAAAGCTTGTTGTGGCCGCAGAATGAGCATTAAGGCCTGCGCTTCGAAGTAACTTGAACGAGCGACTGAATCATAAGCCGAGTTTGAGGCTTAAAACTCGGTCGCTTCTTCAGATCGCTCTTCAGGAGCTTTGCTTGAAACTTAGAGCACTCAGATAAGCAACATCATTTCTGGCTTGCACCACTCTAAGTCAGACTTTAAGGCCTCGATTTCAGGCGGTGAACATCGTGGCAGTCTTAAGCCGCTCTTCGAGCTTGGATTGTAACTTCGAAATGATCCGCGCCATAGAAGATTTCTGTCAGTCAAACTGGTGGATTCAGCTCTTCTAAGCCAGGATTCAGTCCTCCTAAGCCAGGCTCAGAGAATCGATTGACGTATATCGATCGCGACAGTCTTAGACATCGGCTAGGTGTCAATGGGGTTACGGGGCAGCTTGAGTTGCTTTATGCAGCTGTTTCAATAGTTTTGTTAGGGAGAAAGAGAGAGAGAAAGAAAGAGTGAGGGAGAGGGAGAGGGAGAGGGAGAGGGAGAGGGAGAGGGAGAGAAAGGGAGAGACAGAGAGAGATAGAATGAGAATGAGAATGAGAGATAGATAGAAAGGGAAAGACAACGAAAGAAAGAAAGCGAGATACACGGAGAGATACACAGACAGAGAGAGAGAGCTACAGAGAGAGAGAGAGAGAGAGAGATACAGAAAGGGAGAGGGGGATACAGAGAGGGAGAGAGAGATACAGAGACAGAGAGCGGGGGACGAGGATACAGGAGAGATACAGAGAGGGATACAGAGACAGAGAGATTTGAGGAAGAAAGACTTCATAGAATGTCGCGAATCTTCTATGAGCCGTTTTATGTTTTAAGCGTGCTCTCAGACTAGTCTGACCGCATGTTTGAGTCCCGCTTCAGTCAGCAGTTTGACCCGTCTTCTGCTTCTCTCTCTGCTTTTCTGAAACCGATGATGTTCCCCAATCGGTTCAAGTCCTTCTTGTTTTCGGCTTAAATCTCCAAGCAGTCGCAGAGAAGCGACACTCAAGACCGGCATTCCCCGCCCTCTGGTGTGATCGCAACACCCTGAGCAAAGCATCCACACTGAGAGCGTCTTCTTGTTACCCTCCACCCCTCCAATTCACCTCGCAAAAAAAATGTCACCTCATTGAACAAGCCCACTGTGGACACACACACACACGCGTCGATTCGAGGAACATCGATCCACAAGCACCGCTGCAGCAGCAATCACCACCAGCACCAGAGGCAAGAGAAACATTTCTTGGATCGCCGATTCCGCGACCAGATGAAGATGGTATGTGTTCCAATGTTTCGATATGTCGTTGCGTTCGATTCCGAAGAAGAAGAAGAGGAGGGAGACAAACAACAATCCTGTCTGATCGGTTTGGGATAACACTCCTCTGGTG